>CM046425.1:55541635-56203882 GCA_025506505.1 Flaveria sonorensis | reverse complement strand
AAAATCAATATGAGATATAGTTAGGTATTAAGAGTGTAAAACTCATAATTTCAAGAGATTTGATCAACTATTTATAAACTAGACTATATATAGTGCGTATTTGTAGGCTGGATATTTTTAAACTGGCTGTAACTGTTTCTTAAAATCAAAACAAATATTTCCAAATTTTAAGTGAAAACATCTAACAACCACACAAACAGTAAATTATTAACAAATAAAGGGATCAATGTGTAAATAGATTTGTATATCCACGTTTTTTAGCATGGTTAAAATAACAGTATTGCCCTTAAAAATAATTGATTTTAAGTTGTACCTTGTGCTTAAAATGTTCAGATCTCTTAAATTATGACGGAACCCCTCTTTCGTGCATTATAATATAGTATAGATATATATAAATAGAAAGATCTAGTCCATTGATTTCTTGATCAATGGTTGGTGTTGAGTTAAAAAGTTCTCACTAAAAGATTGAGTTCTCAATTGAACCAAACCCTACACACACACACACACACGCAGGCACGCGCGCGCACACACACACGCACACACACGCACACACACACACACACGCACACACACACACACCACACTAGGCTATAATCCGCGTATTACACGGGTTGAATAATATTGATTTTAAAATATCTCATTTTTTATCAATATCTCTCGTTGTTTAAAAACTCCGCTTTTTAATTTTAAAAACATTTTTTTATATAATATTTTATTTTTTTAAAAAATATTAATTTTAAAATATCTCATAATTTAAGAAAAGTTTCGTTATTTTAGAAAAACATCATAGTTTTTGAAAAAGTGTATTTTTAATAAAAAAAAAACTTAGTTTTTATCTAATGTAAAATTATTTTTTAAAAATTATTGATTCAAGAATAACTTGGATTTATAATATAGAGAGCAAAGATAAAGATTTAAAAATTAGTTATTTGACTTTTTAAAAAAAAATATATAATTTAGGCAGGAAAATTAATGGGAAAATAAATGTGGGAATGTCATGTGTCAAAAGATGTAAAAAATTATTAGGATATATACATGTATTAAAATATTAATTATAAAGTAAAGAATTATTATAAAAATAACAATATAAAATAATGTAGTGAATCATAGGGCCTATGAAACAAAGAAACAAACACACAAGTGGAACAAAAACAAAAGACTCTTTAATCTTAAAGAGGTTGGGACCAGAAAGCTTTTAACAGCAACAATGGCGGGAGGTATTTACAGTACTGAGTCAGTGACTCAGTGATTTCAACCGGTCTATTATCTACTTTTAACGAATTTCTTTTCTATCATCAGTCTTATCACACGACTGTTTATTGTTCGGACCACAATACCCCCACTCACAATTTAATATTTTCATCCTTAATTATCATTAATATTGTTGCCGTTATAATAATAACCACTATTGTTTGTTTGAAACTGTTATGTAAGACCATGCGGTGCATATGTCTCGCGAGTTGCCCTCTTGCCTCGCCGGGAGCACCATGCCTCACTTGGTGGCCTTGCTGGTGATGCCCCTACTTGAGGTGATGACGTCTATCACAGCAATTTATCTACAGTCCACACAACCAGTCATTCTCTTTGTAACGTATTAAAAAATTAAAATAAGTTAGAAACATTATAGATTGGTATTTTGATGGTTAAAATATGATACGAAAGATGAATAAGAGCTTTGATGTAATGTTGAAGTGGCACCAATGATGATTGGTGAATGATTGGTATAACTCATTCCTTAATGGTTTTATATCATTTATCAGATGTCTTTAATAGTATGAAGAATCAAGCTCCAATTAAAAAATCTTCATCGGTATACAACTTTTAGGTGTTGGCATGTAAAAATAGCAAACCTTTAGTGTATTGTTTGACCAGAAATTTTTATTTAATAAACAGATGAACTCATACCAATTTTTTTTAATTTAATTAAACAAATGAACATGTACATATGTCTCCCTTCGCTCATTTACGTTCATGAAAATCATCTTATATTTGTTCATTTATGTTCGCTTATATTTTGCTCATTTACTTTTAGTACTTGAGTCAGTAGATAAGATTTTTAGATGCTTACACTTTCCACATCGGTGGGCTTGTTACCAAAGGCACTACCACATCGCCACAAAGCCAACGGATAAATGTACGCCTTAAGGAAAAAAACAATCCTTGTCATGTAAAGACATGTAAAATCTACAGGTTTTTATCAATCTAAGACCTTATACAGCAAAAGATTATACATCGAATAGGAATAAAGACGCCGCACACATGTGGCGGTATATTCACGCGTATATAAAGTTATACACACTTGTATTAAAATGTCACTACTCGATCTTTTTATTTTTATATACAAATTTGGAATGTTTCTATTGTTTTAAAGTTTTCTATAATCCTCACTTTTTTTTTACAAATTTAGAATTTTGTTTTTTTAATGATGTTGAAGTTTCATGTGAAGTCTTGGTGCGAGGGTGTGGCTTGAATAGAAAGGAGGCCTGCGACTTTGGCGCTGACAGTTTTGACCCACAGTATATCATTTCATTTTCTCATTAACAGTTAAGTTTCATATAGAAATGTAAAATTTTAAATTCTAAATATTGTAAAGTAACAAAAAAGTTATATCCGTAAATCCTACATAATATAGATGTGATGATTTTCAAGACAATCTCTGGGATTTAGATGTCTTGTGCTTGTATCACAAATGGGCCTCTTTGATCCTAAACACCTTATTACTAAGATATTGAATGGGGGCCTCTCCTAATTTTTATTATTTATTGAGCTCGCTCTAAAATATATAATTACACATAAGTTGATATGTTAATCTACCAAGGAAAAAAATTGGGTACCTTATAGAACATTGTCGATTTACGATCACTCATCCTACACACCCTCAAAGACAAACCTGATGATTTTAATACGGTTAATCCTATGCATCAATAAGTCTAGTTCAGCTGATGCGATGGACTAAGTAGTATAACCGATTTGATAATTAGTGTGTTTTTCAAAACATTGTTTTATATTATGAAGATATGATAAGATGAAGTTTGTATCCGAATAAGACATCCACCGGAACATATAAAGTATTAACAAAGGCAAAAATAAAAAATAAAAACTTACTAGATGCTTAAAGTAATTAACTTGGTTTTCACTTTATGTATTATTTGGAAGAGGCCACCCTACATCTTGTGCATAAAGTTATCTATACAAATCTGTATACATAAAAAAATCTATTACTTTAACATGCTTGAGTAATTAATTTAATATTACACTCTTCTTGTCACAAACCATGAAATATGTTGTTATAATTATTTTGATAAAATAGAATATATATCCTTTCAATTTCAGGCAACAATTTATTTAACAGTAGACTAGTAGAGTAGTCCCCTTCGAAACAAAGCACGTGACGTTGATCTTTCCCTATCCTTCATTTTTTAGTGTCTTCTCCTTGGAAGCAACTTGAAAGAAGAACATGGTCCTTTTATTCCAATCTTCAAATTTCCTTCTTGTCATTTTTATTTATAAATACCATCTCATGTCTTACTTTTAAATTTCCACTTGCTACAACTTTATAACTTCAAATCGTATGTTATGTGGTTTTTACGATTTTCGACATAAATACATAATATTAGTTCTAAAATGAACACGTCGTAGGACCGTTTGTTTCACTAAGGTTTACATAATCTTATTAGTTTATCACATTACATGTATAATGAATGTAACATATAAAAAACCTTCACTTAAGATTGTTCATGCAATATATAAGTTTCTAAATTAGCCACAGAAAAATAATAAATTATACACATACCTAAAAAAATACTTAAAATATCCAACATATGAGTTGCAAATGTTATCTTTTCACATATTTTTTTAGATATATGTTTTGTTAGATATTTTAGTGTAATTGGATTGACTGACGACCAGTGTGATTAGAATATTCATCAAATAAGTCAAGAGATTCGAAGTGCATAATTGTTTGAATTATTGTGATCTTCGATACTAGAAACCTCCTTAGGGGCGAAGCTCCTAAGCAATAGGGGTTCCAAGCGTACGCCCCATTAGCGGGGGTCAAGGGGCAAAGGCTGGCGGCCCTTGGCGGGGTCCAAAGCCCAAGGGGCAGAGCCCCTGGCGAGGGTGAAATTTTATATTTTGGTAAAGAGTGCTTTATAAAAAAAATACACGAAAAATTGATTTTCTAGAAATTTCACATGTGAAACTCGATGCCAAATTAGTCAAACTTGAAGATGATAACTGCCAAAGGCAATTACCTATTCCTGCAAAATTTGAATTCGAGTGCAACTTTGGTCATCTGGTTCATAATCTTTAGTTCACGAAATTCATATAGATCATACGTTGTTCTTTAAACCGAGTTTTATCTAGATTGAATATTTGGAGTGAACCACCAAATAATTCAATCTGAAAAAGATTTTATGACTCTCTATCTGTCCAAGTTGTTGATCATCATAGTATAATTCCTCTACATGTTTTAATATCTCAACATCCCTATTTTTAAATTCGTATATTAAAGTATTAAACCTATATAGTATTAATCTTGTAGACATATATAGACATTCACTATAGCACACCTCCATTTAAGTTCTACCAATGTGAAAAATACCATCATTTTTCATATAAGTGGTTGACCATAACCTAATTATGACAACAAGTTTAACAAAAGATTTGAATTTGGAGTATAAAACAAAAGGTCAACTCCAAAATCTCCTTCATATAATGTGTAATTATATGTTTTATTTGAGTTTATGTTAAATTGTTACCATGAACTCAAGAAAAAAGCCTAAAGATTTTCCGACACCCGATCGATGTCGTTACTGGCATAACTCTTCGAGACCACAAGATGGCTTATGAGTTATAAGCTATGTTTCATACGGTTATGGTTTATTTAAATTATTATGTTAGAGTGATACCTCGCACTTGTGACATTACAAAACACTAGAATCAAAGTTCTAATAATTTGCTTTAGTAATGGTCAATAGAATAAGAGTCTTCCATGTACTCATTGACTTGGTGTTGTCTAATGTAATCATTTTAGCTTTTGAAGAAACATAAATATGTTTCTTTATATCATTAACAACCCCATAAGAAGATTTGATCCTTTAATAAATTGCAACTTGATAAACAACATGATTTCGGCTTATCCACTCAAAAATAAATACAACCTAGTAATTTTTTTTAGAAGTAAACTACTATTAACATATTATAATTGTATTTCTCTCTCTCTCTCTCTCTCCCTCTCTCACACACACATCTATATGTATATATATATATATTGTAGAAAACTATAACAAAATAAAAAAAAATCGTGAATATATCTACTCAATATGGTTGAGCTTGTTTTTACTAATTTTAGATAATCCTTTGTTTCAATAGTTTTTCTAACTTATTGAATTACTCTTGGGCGATATGTAAAGATAAGAAGGTAACTACCGTATGAGAGACATGATATATTGATCTATATTGGGATTGTTAAAATCTTAATGTAGGTTTATGTATAGTCAGTATTGTTTATGCTCTTGAGTTGGTGTTTGGTGGGTTGGATTTCGCTAGTTCCCCGCTAGCTTTTTAGTGAAAATTTTTCATAGCTGCTGTTTGAAAAAATCTAACCTATGAGCATGGCCATTTTGTCACGCAATATATTCATAACATCACATTCAAAGATAAACATGGAAATTAAGGAAAAAAATGACTCTTAACCAGTAGAACGGCTATATTACAAGTTATGTTACAAGCATAACCGTGTTAAAAACAATCCAAGGTTTCAACTTCTTATAAGATGTATTTGATTACAAAGTTCAAAATCATATATAGAAGAAAGAAATTTAGAAGGTAAATGAGCACCACTTAAATGTATAAACCACCATCTTTGGTGAGGTTTGGAAAATACTTACTTTTTGCTTATTATGCATATTTTTAAAAACCTATATCCTTAAAACAACACATACGAAATAAAACTCCCTTTCCTTTAATTCCCAAGATCTAAAACTAAACGTGTAAACGAGTTACTTATATGTGAGTTACTTGTCATTGTTTTGCTAAAGGTTTGAATTAAGTCCGTCTTAAATGGCTTGAAGACCAGCCTCACACATGAATGTTGATTAGGCTTGCGGCTCTAATCAAGCTTATTATATAAAAATATAGTTTTATTGCTCTAATATTAATTACATAATAAATATTATTGTATATAATTATCATAAAAGCTGACTAATATGTATTATGATATATATATATATATAATTATTGTTAAAAAGTAAATATTAAATCAAATGCATAAAAATAATACTTAATTAATAAAAACACGAGCCTAACTGGAACTTATAAAATCATTCAAGAATCCGTTAAAGTTTCACACATGAAGTTTAAAGCAAGATTATCTTGGCTTGAATTCTGTCAAATTATATAAACAGAACGTAAGATCTAGTAAAACAAATACACTCCTACGCGTCAAACTCCACTAAAATGCGTTTTATAAACCCTATTAGAAAACACAAATTAAACAATACAATCAACGATTTTATTTGTTAATAAATTATATTCTAAATGATTGGCTACCACACAAGTGGGAGACCTACATAGGAGACAAATCGTATCCCCATCATTACAAGCTTGAAATTGGACATCTTAACAACATTAACGTTTCCCTTTTTTATATATTTATTTCTTTATTTTTTGTTTCTCCTACATAATCATTCGTGTTCGATCATGCACATTAAGGTTTTAAAATAATATTATATTCTCTTAGTAAAAGTGTTAATGATATAACTGATTCAATGTGTTATTTCAATTTAAAACCTCTATATAAATTGAAGGGCAAATAATACAAAGGCCAAACTCTGTTTTAAAATTATGCATATACTTGATACAATAAACACAAACGACATAATTGCTAATACTTATATATGTTATTTTAAATACTATGTGATGTGTAGTTGTCACAAGTGACATCATATATATTGTTGTGTAGAGAGATTTCAAGAATGAGTTCTATAAAAAAATATAACATTCATGAAGAACATTTTAAATATAGAGTTAATATAAAATAACTAATGTCCTTTTATATTTCACATAGAAAGATCTACTCATTCGGTTTAGTGAAACATGTTTAGAATAGAGTTTTGTAAATTTTGAATAGATAACTTGTGACTCTTAAGTGTGTGAAAAATATGATGAAGTGGTGTTTGGAGTGTTAAATAGATGTGAATATCTTTTTCTAATCATATAAAATTATATTTATACATGTTGAAATCATTATAAATAAATAAAGTAGAATCTTACGTAAAAAAGGAAAATCAAATTCATAGCCTTCACACCCAAAACTGGGAATAGATCGTTAATTTTACAAATACATACATTGTTAAACATATCTTTTGGATAAAATTCTAAAGTTTAGATTTTTTTATATAAAATGAAATAGTATAAGATGACATTAGCTATTAGTGAGACCTTCACCATCACTAATACTCCACGAGCTTTCTTTCCCGTTCTCTTCACGTCTCTCTTTATCCTGACCTTCTTTTCCGTTCTCTTTCTTACATATCAGACCATAGGTTGCCTCTTTCTTTCACGATGGAGATGGTCGGACTAAAAGAAGATCTTTATTGAACACTTTGTCGAGTAAAAAGTTATAATCTTCAAGAAAAAGATAATAAAGAAAAAAAAACATAATAATGGGGTAGGCAGCTTGTCATGGTCACAAGGGTCTAAAAGACTAAAACGGATTAATATGAGGGAGGCAAACATTTAATTATTTGCATAAGGTGGGCCGTCAAATTATTACTAATGGTACGAACGTTTGACTTGGGCCTTTATCTGTTAATTCTTCGTGGGCCTTCTTTTTGTGTATCACTCGCTCTTTTATCTTTCTAGTTTCTTTAAACAACTTTTTTATACCGTTTTAACAGTAAGATTATTTAAAAACACATAATAGCATGCATCAATAGTATTTTTTTCAAAATATTTTACTTTAATACGTTGCTCATGAACATTAAAAAAGCATCAAAGTAATTTTTAATACTTTTTATAAAAATTTTAATTTTTTATCTACACTTGCATAAGTAGTATAAACTCACAAGAATTACACATAAGTAGGTTATATAAGAAAATAATATTTGTTAATCATTTTTGCATTTTGATTTTCATGATAAACAAATAAACATTATATTTCTATCATTTTTTTCTATAAAACATAAAATAAATCTAAAAATAACAGTTTGAAAATATTTAATGAGTTCTGAAGTGATATTAACTCTCTCAAAATATCACCCACTCAAGTTGCATTCGTAAAGGTTCAACTCACACCATATTTGTGAAAACAGTCACTCTTTCTTTTATTTTTTTCATGTTTTCAATATATTGATGGTATTTTGGTCCAATTATATTTTTAAGCATTGACATTATAACGTTATAGACTTAAACTTCAAGTGGAACAAATTAATATGTTGGGTGCAAAGGGTGAGATGTCATTTTAAAGCCGAAACATATTCAATCGTGCTTGTGCTTTATGGTAAAGTGAATACATATGAAAGTAACCGACCAAAAAGGTGTCAAAAGCACATTTGTAACGTGGTTTCGATTAAATGAATGGTAGCGAACTTACGTTCAACTTTTTGTTATTTTCACTTCTAAAGTTCTTTATCTACGACACGTGTAGATAACTTTCAGGTTAGCTTGTAGTCGTAGTCAAACTATCGGTCGTTGTAATAGTAATTTTACCTACCTTAATTGCCCAACACGACAAATTATGTCTCCTCAAAATTAAAGCGACAGAGTGGCTTTTATTTTTGACTCTATTGTGTTTTAGATCACAAAAATTGATAGCACTCCCAAACAACCATGGAATGAAAACAATAAGCATCATTGAAGGAAAAAATCATGAAAAAAAGACTTATAAGAGACTCGTGTTAACATAAATAAGTCACGTTTTAGAACTTCATATGATAAGTCACGTTCTTCTTGTTATCGAGTTGGTGTGCATTGAACTCTCCTTGTGTGGCTATCTTAAAAATAAAAGTTATTTTGGCAAAATTGCATATTATTTCAGAAATGTCGCTATATGTTGTTTTAAAAAGTAGTTTGCTACGTATTATGTTATAAATGGAAATAACGAAAACAATATATATTCTAACCAGTGGCAAAGAAAGCATTATGTTAATATCAAACAACTTTTTAATATGTGCTAAAATCACACGTGTACTTGTTTGCTACTTGATATAGGCAATTGATGATAGCGACTTCACGACACCCATGTGGTCGTGAAGTCACCGTTCCACGAGTGAACATTGTTCGCTACTTGCAAAAGATGAGGTGCACAATGTATGGATGAAATTGACGATGTTTCAAAAAAAAAATTTTGTTAAACAACAGAAGCAAATAATTATATACGAAACCTGACTCAAACCTGACTCAAGTCAAGCTGTGAACAAAATCACATCAAAAGAAAAGTGATTCTAAGTCACTCGGACCACCCGCAATTAACTTTACGTTTCCTATTAACAAGCCAAAGATATGAATAATTAATGATATTGTTGCTTTTTTAAATGGGCAACAAAAACATTGATTGTTGTTTTGTACGATTAAGTGTTTAAAATATATTATGTTAATGTATTAGGTTTCATAAAGATTCAGCCTCGTAAATTTTTATATTATAGAACACGTATCCATACTAAGACACTTTTTTATATAAATACGAAAATAAGTTTGAAAAGGTTTTGATATGTTTATATAATGTATTATAGAAAATAAGAAGCCAAGGTTTAAAACCAAAACATTGAAACACCAATAAGTCTTTTTTTTCAAGTGTATGAGACTGCAGCGTTACTTTCAAACTAAAATGACCATACGTGGAATTAGAGATGGGCAAATCGGGTTTGGGCCGTACTCGGGCCCGGGTACAAACCAGGTTTGGGCCTAACCGGGTTTTTTGTACCGGGTATTGGTGAACCCGGGGACGGACCCGGGTCGGGTTCAGCGGGATACAAACCCTACCCGGTATACCCGGGTAGGGTCGGGTCGGGTTCGGTTCGGGTATGAAACCCGCGTTCAACCGGGTTTTTTCCTTCTTTTTTTTTTCTTTTTTTCTTTTCTTGTGTGTGTGTCGAACACCGGGTCGTATGTTTTCTTTTTCTTATATTTTCTTTTCTTTTTTTTTCTTTTCCTAACCGGGTTCACTTGAATGACAAAAATTTAAACAACTTAATATATAAATATATACAAATCTTGGGCAGAAAAGGTTACACTTATAATACAAATATTAAATACTTTTTATATAAAACATTTGAATGACAAAGAAATTTAAAAAGAACATGAAAGACATATAATATTAAAACAACTTAAAAATACATAAATGAATCAATAAAAAATAACAATATCGTCTAATTTTATCTACTACGAGATGCTTGATTACATGCTAATTCTTCATCGGATATGCCAGAAGATACTCCGTCTTCTACTTCTTCATCATGTACTTTAGCTTCGAGTGTAATCTCGTCTTCGAGGCTTGTTTGGTCTTGTATACGATCCGTTGCGTCAAAGTGATCCTTTAAACAAATGCACATCTCCACTGCTTCCGGAGTTAGTCTTGTTCTCCGTAATGATATTACCCTGCCACTAAGAGAAAAAGCAGATTCCGAAGCTACCGTAGAAGCTTGGACGCTTAGTAAATCAAGGGCCATAGCAGAAAGAATCGAAAATTGAGATTCTTTTCCTTTCCACCAAGCCAAAATATCGAATGCACGATAATATTCGGTAGTCATAGTGGAAATAAAATCCGTTCCACTATATCTACCGAGCTCACTTGTTGGGATGTTACCCCTTTGTCGTTTAGCCGTCACATCCCGGACAACATTCAACATAGTCAAAACTGGGTCTTTAACCGATGTACTAGCACTTGAGGTTGATTTGCTTGGCATGGTTATGTTTACGTTAGGCCCATATCTATTTAAATAAAAATTATAAATTGTTTTCAAACTATGATTAAAATTTTCTTTTGCCTCGTTTGAAAATTAGGGTTTTCGTCATGCATATCCAAATTGTCATTTATCTCATCTATCAAACATTCAACCCCCGCAACATTTAGAAACGGATTTAAAGCGGCGACACACGTAAAAACGGGTGGTAAGTCCTTAAAATATTTTTTAAACTTTTCTTTCATTGGTTCTATCATTTGATTAAACATATTATTTTTATTTTGAAAATTTTTAAAATTCAAAGACATAAAATATAATTTTTGAAGCACCGAATAACTAGTGGAATAATAAACTCCCGATAATTTTATTGTTGAGTTTTTAAAAACCTCAAGAAACTCGATAGACGTTGAAGATTCTCCCAACCCGCATCCGGAAATGGGTCGGCTTCACCATTATCCGAAAGACTATTATGAAAAGCTTTCAAAGTTCCCTTTTGTTTTAAAGAACATTCAGACATGTGACAAGTCGAATTTCACCGAGTAGGTACATCCCAATTAGGACCTAAAAATCTAGAGTGCGTATCCTTACAAAGTTGTTTATAATCTTGATATCTTCTTCTACTTTTTTTAAAAACGTCATGTAACATAAATCGAAAAGATGTAATAAAGTTATTAACATATTGCCCGGATAGTTCGTCTTGCACTACTAAATTAATATGTGCAACACAACGAGTATGGAAAAAATCACCGTTTGCAATCGGAAGATATTTTAATTTTAATTTTTCAACCGCGGTTGTGTTGTTAGAGGCGAAATCAAATGCAATTGAAAAAAGTTTATTTTGTAATTTAAAAGTACTTATTACATTATCTAAAAAGTAAAACAAAAATTCTCCGGTGTGTGGATGTGGAAAAAGATCAAATGCAATCGTACGTTTCATCAATTGCCATGAATTGGGATCCACCCAATGAGCGGTGACGCAAAGGTACGATTCGGGTAAACCGTGTGGAGCCGACCAAACGTCACTAGTTAAGTTTACACCGGTATTTAAATTTTCAAATAATACAATTAAATTATTTTTTGCTTGTTTTCATAATTTTAAACAATAACGTCTAAGTGTAGTACGACTTACGTGGGTGTAACGAGGTTGAAGCGTCTCTCGAATTAAGTTGGTCAACCGAGGATTGTCGAAGTGACTAAAAGGCAAAGCTTCTTGAATCACGAACTTCGCCATTCGATCTCGAACCGTATTAACATCGTAATTAAAGATTCCACCGTCTCCACCCAATTGTGTTTGTTGCGAATCCGGATTACTTTTCAACGACTTACAAAACTTCTTGCTAATGTGTTTGTTTAAAGTCGTGTTAGAATCTTTAGCAAGCAAAGCTCCACAAAACTTGCAACGAGCCTTTAGAGACCCGTCACTCAACTCAACCATATCCCAATTGCACCAAACATCCATGTTACGATTGTGTGCAAGAACACGAAAGACGGTTGGAGCGTTGGACGAACCTTGACCAACGGAAGATTGTGAGTGAGCCATATCAAGATTGAAGAGAGTGAAAGTGTAAAACGAGAGAGTGAACGTGTAAAACGAGAGTAAACGAGAGTATTTTTTGCGTATGTTTTTGCGTTTGAGACTTGGGTACTAAACCATATCAACCCACACCTATTTATACTAACTTATAAGCCTAAAAGTGACAAAAAAACGGCCAAAAATCGATCCCAACAGCTATTAGCCGTTAAAAAACGGCTACTTTTTAAAAAAAAAAAAACGGTCAAAACCGGGTCCAACCCGGGTTTAACCGGTTCCGGTTCGGGTCGGGTCGGGTTCTAAGAAATTCTAGAAAATCATACCCGGTTCCAACCCTACGGGTTTTTTTCGGGTCCAAACCGGAATACATATACCGGGTCGTACCCGTACCCGGTTCCGGGTCGGGTCCACCGGTCGGGTCCGAACCCGGTTTTTATGCCCACCTCTACGTGGAATGATGAATCACAAAGAATTAAACAATTTTTTATGGGCTGGCTATTTAAGCCCATCGGGTCAAAACATTAAACAAAATCGACATAATTTATTTACAATAATAATAAAGGTTTTTGTGTTTTAGTGCAATTAGTTTTACAATAATAGATATATCAGAATTTATAAAATTAAATGAATAAATAATGCTAAAAATAACTTTTAAGTAGGCTATTAATACTACTTATCTGCCTTCTTGTATCTCTTCAATGATTTCATTAGTTCCCTTGGTGACTGAAGAAGTGAGCTCGGAAGGACTAGGTGCACGATTATGTTGATCCATGGAGTTGAGTTGATGAACTATGTTTGATATCGGGCTATCACTAGGTGTGTTTGTATTTGTTTTCTTCGCTTTTGTTTCACCTCCTTATGCCATTTCTTTATCATATGTCTCGTTTGATCTGCTAACACAGCGCTTTTATATGTTGAACCCATCTGCATATTCGAAAAGCAATTTCAAAGGGTCAAGGAATTTTATCATATGTCCATAAAAGATAATAATATATAGTCATAACAAAATCAGTATTAATTAAAAGTGTAAATGTATGTGAAAGTCACCTAAACATTCAACTTAGTTATTTGGTTAAACCTATGTGTTAGAAACTAAGTATTCAACTTAGTTACTTAGTTAAACCTATGTGTTATAAGCTATCATACATGTCTTCATGTATCTTGTGTTATTTATATTAATTTCTAAAAAAGAGCGTCAAATGATGAAAATACCTTTAAGGTTATTAAAAAAATAGAAATTTTAACATATAATATGTCAAAGATTAATCAGATAGTTTTGAAGCTTTAAAATAATTTGAAAACATTCTCATTCGATAAAATTTTGCTCATCAATATAAATGATACAAGATACATGCCTGAACAGTATGTTTTGATAGACGTTAAGCACATAGAGTGATACATACGTCATATTATCCTTTATTAAAATGACATATAGTATGAAAACAACTTTGATCGTACTACATGAACCATGAAAGTATAAAAGGCTATGCAAACCTGCGTCACAAGAGCGTAGAGCGGAAGAGTAACGTAGCTACAAATGACTTGAATCATCACCCTATAAGCATCAATTCGGATTGTACTTTAGTCAAGGTTCAAGATTGGAAGTGTGCTAACTTTGGTGGAAAAATCTCACATTTTTAAACTTTCAAAACCAAAGTGGTTACATGTAAATCTTCAGGGTAGTGAAGCGATTTTATTTTACTTACGCTAACACAACCCTTGATACGACAATAGTTGTAGTTTCATGGAAGCATGAATCAATCCCATATTGCAACTGCATAATAACAATGATAACACAAATTAATAGAAAAGAGCTCATATAAAATGTTATACCAAAATTATTTGAATTTTTTAATCTTGTAACAGAATCACCAATACCCTGTTAAAAGTAGGATCAGATAAAATCCACTTTGCACTTAACAAGTTACAACACGCAAACAAAAGCTAAAATACTTATGGTTAAATGAATGTACCGTAACAAAGACGAAAAATGCAAACTCAAATGCGTTCTACAAAATAGATACAGTAACATAAGTACGCCTGGTCTTGATAAATTAGTGTGATTATTGACACATTACCAAATTATTACCACAAAGAGTGTGTAGTGCAAAAGAGTTAGGACGAATTGAGGCTTGCTAAACCAAAAGAGATCATCGTTAGGTGTAACCAACGGGGCTCCTATGGTTACTTTGTTTTGTTCCTTGAGACGTAGCGCCATTCTAGCCACAATCACTTGTAGTTTGGTTCCGAGTACCAAAACAATCTATTGTGTAGATAAAACAGAAAAACATATGTTATAACAAATAATTTTTTTGTGATACAGAGTTTGTGCAATAATAATACCCATTTGTGACTGCTAAAACCATCACAAAATTTGTGATAAATTTATACTTACCACAAGCGGAAGCAACGCTACCCAGAGATACATATGCCAACCTAAGGTCCAAGATCATTTAACTCTTGTTAGCTTTATAGTTTTATTTAGTGTTCGGGGTGCTAAAAACACCAAATATTTTTTTCAAAAACGGTTGAAGTTTAACGTACCATGAACGTCGATAAGCATGAAGATAACTAGCAGGAACCCCATGACAGGACTATAAATTGATGAAAAGGTTAACAACTTTTTTTAAAAGTATAAAGATGTTATTATATATAGAAGAATTGATAATTATAGATATCTTTAGAAACAAGTTCAACAACAATTTTGAACATATGTCACAAAGTATAGGGGCTTGTAATGGACGTTTAATAAAGGGTAGATGTACTATTGTAAATTTTTACCTTATGCCAACTACAACTTTGAAGTCATCTTCCAATGAACGTTGTATGTACTTGCGGAAATTGAAATAGTTGTTTGCGGATAGATGAGCCTACAATGATTAATAAAATAAATATATTTGAATAATTATAATTTTTTTAACCAGTAAACACATACTCCTACTTACACTTACTTTACTACTAAATCATCAAACCTGCACTCTAAAATTTAAACCTATAACTATTTGGTTATAATGTACGTCACTTTACTACTAGAATATCCACAAGCATTTGAAAAACTATATGTTTAGAAAATTTATAACTGAAAGGTAATATATAATCAACAAGGAGACTATCCTAAGTAGTTAGATTTGTATTAAAACAATATTAATGTCGTTGCTTTTAAAAGTCTAATATCAAATTATCATCATTTTATGTTATGACGTATTTTTTTTAAGTTCCATCTTTTAGTATAGCCATTTATACGAACACTTACCGATATAAATCCATGACGCAAGGTGAAATAGTCGACTTTAGCTACCGAATGAAAGAACTGCCTAAAGAAGCATTTCTGTTTCAATGTATTTCAATAAAATAAATTACAACAATAAGGTAGAATAATTTTTTTCCCTTTCTTTACAAAAATGATAGGTTTGTTGAACTTACGATCCATAATAACATTGTTGTGTCAACTGGATCACTCATATGCCGTCTCCCGAATGTTGTTTGTCTTGTAAATCTAAACCGGTTAGGATCTAAGTCAATGATAAACATGACATTGGTTACTATAACTTTTTCTATAAAATAAGACGAAAATAATAATTCTCATCTTTTTTTATAAAACTTATATGCATCCAATTCAAATCATATATGTAATTTGTTCA
Source organism: Flaveria sonorensis (assembly GCA_025506505.1). Taxonomy (NCBI): domain Eukaryota; kingdom Viridiplantae; phylum Streptophyta; class Magnoliopsida; order Asterales; family Asteraceae; genus Flaveria; species Flaveria sonorensis. Next base: position 56,187,806 of record CM046425.1, on the reverse strand, counting down.
CATGATATAAATTGACCTACTAATGTATAACATGTTAAATCATATAAAAGTTCTATACAATTGGATTATATAATACCATTGGCCACCAAATATTCAATTGTTTGAGTTTCTTGCTCCCAAGCTTTCCAACTCCTCATCTGTGTAAAATTATCAAAAGATTGATTATAAGCTTCTAGGAAAAAGTCAAGGAGCTAACTGCAATTTTAGTAATTTTCATTTTTCCAAAATTGGTACCTCACCTTTGTAAGCTTTACATATAAAAATCTATAATTTATAGAAATGCACAAAAGATAGAATAAGTACCTTGGCTCTCCCCAAAGCCATGGTAACAACACTATATACTATTTGCATGATAGCCAAAACACATATGAAGGTGTTTAGTTGGTTTATTCCGCCCTGAGATATAAAAGGCGTCATTCCCTGTGTACAAGAGAAGCATGATTGAAACTCATTTCAGAAAACTCACAATACCTGTAAATATCATACTAACCAGCAAAACTAATAAAGTATAATTTGCACTAGACATGTGGATTTCGAGGGGATTAAAACCAACAGAGGTTGAATTAGAATCTAAGACCTTTGTTGGAAGATCTTTTGAACCGTAATTTGTAAGATATTATCTTACAAAGGATTAGTCAGATTGATACGCTTATAATATATAATCAAATTACCTTTGATTCACAATGACCAGATGAATTAGACGTGGCGGAAACTGAAGCTAGCAGTTGTATTCAGGTTGGACCACGTTGTCTTCAAAGGCTTGTGGTTCAAACTGGTGAAGGTGGCATAATGGACTTCATATGCTTGGGTTGTTTGCACCGTTTCGTTAGAGTTCTTTTGACATGGAAGCATGGAATATGCAACTTTGTTTGGTATGCATATTTTGGCAATTGTTTTCTGAGTAGTTACTAGTATTAGTGACATTAATCCCAAAAGCATCAACACTGCACAATATACAAACGCTAGCTTATTTTCAAAAGCCAACTGTGACAGCTTTTATATGTTCTTTAATTCGTGTTTCTATATTTTCATTTCTCGCACTACTATAAAATGATCATTTGCGACCGTTGTTAGAACAGAGGCAAATAACTTTTTGCGACTAACTTTGAGCTTCTGATTGAAATTTCCATCATAATTAGTTAGTGACCAATTTGTGACAGATGTTACAACAAAACATATTCGCGACGAATTAGACCCCTCTTATCGACAAATCATTCTCTACCGACCTTTATTTTTAAATAATATTCGGGGTCTGCCTCGTATAAATTTTCTCTTAAATAAAATTTGCAAATCCAAATTGATTATTTATTTATTTTTTCAATATGTAATTATGCCTGCTTTTGCGATCATTTTATTTATGTAAATAAAAGTTGCGGCCGTTTTTATAATCACAATTTATTTTTTAAATAAAATTTGCGACATTATTTACTACTGAATAGCTTTTCAGTAGCTAACTTTGCCTCCGAATATTTTTCGGTAGCATATTTTGCGACCATTTCATTCTGGTCATCAAATTAGTCGCTATATCTACAACTGTTTCTTTAGATCACAAATTTTTGGTAGTTTTTTCCCTCTTTTCGTATACGTATACATTACCTGATTTAAGCTTCTCTACTGCTTCATACATAGCTGTTTTCCTATGCTCCTTAAGCCACTGCATTACCAATCCAATAAGTCAAACCTCATCATAAAACCATCAATCGATCAATGTATAAAGTTAGAAACATAAAAGCAAATTCTAACACGCGAGGCGATATCGAATAGATGCTCGATGAGAAGCCCGAGAAATATGAAGACAAAGCAAACCGTCGCCACGGCCCAAGTGGGTGTGTTTTGTAGCGTGTGTGTCGCTACCATTTTTGCTGCAAAATTGAGGGTGTTGAAGATCAATCAATGATTGTAGAACATAAAGATGTATGAAAGAGTGTAATTTAAGTTGGATGAATAAAGAAGACATGTTCAAAGTCTAGGTCCACATGTCAATGAATATGCAATAAGGGTGATACTGACTAGTGAAGGATCTATGTAGGGTCATTCGATATTATACGGTTCACATAGTTATTTGATTTCATATTATTTATTTTTTAGACCGACTATACGTTACACTCCACGTAAATCGAAGCTCCCCAAGTCTCGAATCACCGCCTCTTAGCTGAGAGAGACCGTCTTAACCACATCTGTTGTTCGCTTGAGACGATTTCATATTAGATATAGACACAAGTAATATATGTTACCATCATCCTGTTATACGTGTGAAAGCCAAAAGCATATGTTCTAGCTAGTTTGACTTGGTGAGTTATCATTTATGTCATAAGGGTTGTAAGGTGGGGAAAAGGGGAGACTTTATCAAGGTTTATTAAACATACCATCAATAACGTGTGAATGTATGATTTAGTTTTAAATTTTTCTGAAGAAAATCGTTAGTTTTATTTATGACTCTAAATGCTCGAACAACCGACAACAAAAAATACTTGTTTTATTAATAGGGTGAGGTTATTCTACAAAGTGTATTTTTGCTACAAAGTGTAAGAAGACATAATGAGGCTAAAAAAAGTCACAAAAAAATTATATCTCACAATCTAAATCGAATTTCAAAAAAGTACTTCGGAGTCTCTGTTCCTCTCGTCGTCCTCTTTCAGAAAAAAAATAAAAAAATAAAAATTTATTGTGTCTTTTATGACACAATGACATCATTGTGTCTTTCATAATGACACAATGACGTCATTGGTCTCTTTCATAAATGACACAATAAAAAAACGTTAATTTTTTTTATTTTTTTATTTTTCGTTTATTTTTTTTCTTAGTGAGGACGGCTAGGGGAACAAAAGATCGGAATTACTTTTTTGAAATTCGATTTAGATTGCGAGATATAATTTTTTTTGTGACTTTTTTTGACTCATTGTGTCTTCTCACACTTTGTAGCAAAAATACACTTTGTATTTGAATCTTTTTCTTATTAATAAACTTTAAATATCACTTGACGTTTATAAATGTCTTTAGGAGGTTGTATGCCTAGACTTGCATAGATTTATGGGATCCAGGGGTCTCTAAAATAGATGTAAGATTTGTTATAAGTTAAATTTTACTAGATAAGTTTGTTTGTTTAAAAATATCTTCAAGACTAACTTCTATCAACCACATATTTTTTCATGTTTAATGAATAAAATCATAAAAATATAATATCTTTCAAACTACGAGAACTTCTATCAACCACGTTTCATTTTCATGTTTAATGAATAACATGGTAGAAACATAATATTTATTTATCTCATTAAATTCAAATAGAAAAATAATGAACGAGGTTTACCTTTTGAACTTATATATATGTAAGTTATGTTGAGGTTGTATTATCTATACAAGTGTTGGTAAAATCATAGAACGTTTAAAAACATTTTGATGATCTTTTTAAGTAAACAAACATACTTAACTATATGTAAAAAATTTAAACATTAATAATCATTGATAATTCTTGTACTTCTTGAATATAGTTATGAGTTATCAAATGATCTGAAACATGTATATCAATAGCAATTTTTTACTTCTAAATACCACATTATCAACCTGTAGTTGTTAACATTTAGTCTTACACAACGTTTGTGTGGGCATCGCGCTAATGCCACTAGGCATATACGTGCTTATATATTTATAAGAAGTATTTTTTTAAATGTATTAATGCAAAAACTAGTTATAACGATGTATTTCAGCTATCTATTTACATAAGCGTGTATAAACTATGCAACTTGTTCACGGGTTTAAAATGTCTAGATCTAACACATGAATCCAAATCCAACGAGTATTTAATTTCACACATGTATATAAATAGCCAAAAACTTTTTAAATATATTAATAATCACATCTCAATCAAAAGTAAGTTATAAAAGTTCTATTTACTTTAAAAACTTGAATTCTTGTTATCATTTTATATAAAGTCATAACTAAATTAAAAAATTGTAAATACAGAAGAAAAGGCATTTGTTTAAACATCAAACAAAACTTTAGAAACCTTGGACATCAAAGTATGAAACAAAACCATATAAACCTAAAAGTTTTGTGTGACAATTTCCAGCTCCATACTTGAAATGAATGTTTTTCCACATCACATGTCACATATGTAGATTAATTCCACGTTCAACCCCAACTAACACTCTTAAACTATTTTTGTTTTTTCTCACCCGAAGAGTTAACTAATAGGTGTTCTTTTTGTAACATATGGGACGCGTTTCAATAAAATTATAAATATTACAAGAACACGAGAACTATGAGAATCAATTCAAACATACATTTATTCATGTATAAATCTAAGATTCTAATATGGGTGGTAAAATACGTCATTGTTATATGAATATACGTGAATAGATATATGTATATTTTTGTAAAGTTGTATGTATTCACATATTAGAAATATCAACCCATTTGTACATTTAGCATTAATTATCTGATTAATACATGTGTACGAAACTTGTAACGGAGAATAGAAAAATGATTTTGAAATAAAAATCAACGTCACACGGTACATTCAGAAATTTGTAGAACCTTATATTTTAAAACTAGGTTATGACCCGTGTACTACACGCCTGATAAAAATAATATATTTTAAAATTTTAGATTTGAATTTAAATTGACTTTTTATGTTTACATAGTAAGATGTAAATATACATCGATTCTATAAATTACATATTGTTAGTACAAGAAATTTTAAAAATAATATAATTATAATAATTAATTTGAGATTAGAAAACAAACCAATTTTAGATTTTGAGAAATGGAACGATTTAAAATTGATTGAAAAGTAGTAAAGTCAAAATCATATTTGAAACTAATAAAGTTGATACGTTTTGTAATTATTATTTCAAAATTTAAGCATAGTATATGTTCATTATCAAAATATTTAAATTTTAAACATTTTTCATTAAGCAATGACTTATGAATAAACAAATATTTATTTTCATGTAGGTCATTTTAAACGTTATAAATTTTATGTTCCATACGTTGGGTTGTATTTTGATATCTTGGAATTACAACAAAAATATTTTAATTATAAAGTTAAGTATTAAAATTTTTAAGAATAGAATAATAAATAATTAAATTAAATTAAAATGTACATGTTCATCAATAAATATATTTCATATTGCTTGTGACCATTAACTTATTTTTAAAGTCTAATTATTCTATTATAATTGTGTGATCATATTTTTTCATGTCAGGGTCATTTAAAAAAGTAAAAGTTTTAGTTCTATTTTTATATAATAATTTCTTAAAACAATATAAGTAAACAAAAAACAGTTTTTTCTCTTTAAGTCCCTAACTCATCTTTTTGAATTATTCATTCAAAAATACAAAGATGATTTTGATCATATTTATGTCAATTCTTTTAAATAATGTCTAAATCCGAAGGTTACTATAGTATCAATTTTTTAATATCTTCTGTTCATAGATCATTGAATTTTGTTTCTATTACAATTTGCTATTTTATGACATAATTTGTTTATAATGAATGATAATTTATCATATAATTTTGATTATAAATTGTCTTTGACTTAAATATTAATATTAATTTTTAGTTTTAATTTAAACGAATGACAGTTTATTGTATTTTTATTGCACTAAGGTGTTATTTCAAAACATTTACTTCTTTAATATATATAAAATTTTAAGATAATTTTAACATTTATAAGTTCACGTATAATTAGTAATTCGATAAACTTTATTTGATATCAAGTTTTAATATGGAAATAATTTAAAACTTAAATTATATCAATTTCTAATATGTAAACTATTTAAAATGTTAATTATGGTAAGTGTTGATTGTTTTTTAAAATGATTAAAAAATACATTTTTTAAATTACAAATTATAACTTTCAAAATTAAAGGCAATCACATTTTAATAAATTTTAGGTGGGAAAACTCAATTGAGGAGTCACTCGTTGATTGCCACGTGTCCCTAGAAACCTTGTTGATTGCCACGTGTCCCTAGAAACCTTGTTGATTGCCACATGTCCCTAGAAAACTTTGTTTTATTAGAGATAATAGATAATAGATAATAGATAATAGATAAGAATCAACAGAAAAAGCCATCAAATAAAATATTATAGAACCAAATCATGTCTAAAATTAAAAAAAGATATTATATTTAACGCATTTTGATTTTCAATAAACTTATACCGAAATAAAGATTGAAAAAAGACATTTCACAATAGTATACTATAAAATTTATAAAAATATATATTAAAGTACATTTAATTATAAAAAATATAATATTTAAAATTGAGTTGTGCGTGATAATATACAAGTTATCGAAGCACGCATGTTCAAGTCATTAAAACTGCTTAAAAGTTTCTTTCTTTTTATTTACAGGTTTATTGTTTTCCTCTTACAACCTTTAATATAATATTTAGAAATTTTCAAATTTGCCGTTTTAACGTGCTTAATCTAATTAATGTTTCGACGTTAAATTTTTGCTCCCGTAAATACTAATGTACAAACCGTTAACTTAGGGTCTTAAAATTTTTAACACTCTTATAACATCTTGTGAGTTTCTTCCACTAGTTAAAATCTAAAAGTATACCAAAATACTCATTTTAAGTTTGTGCTTTCCTCTATGATTGCTCCAAATAAATGTTAAGTATTTGATGTCTTGTAACACTGCGTTCGGCCCTTCCACAATGTTGCTAGAAATGTGTTTTTTTTTTTCTTTTTTCTAGTTTTCTATATATATTAAAACTAAAAGGCTGATAAAATTGATTGTATAACCAATTAGAACCATTTATAAAATTTTGGTTTGGGAGGGGGGTTGGTTGTGAGTATTAAGCAAAGTTTACTTTTATCAGAGTCTGTTTTTAAACGACTCAAGAACAAAAAAAATAAACCAAAACAATAACAAAAATAAAGAACTAATACACAACCAACGTAAACTAGGCAATCAGAAGCACAATATACACAACAAATATAGTGAAGAAACATACAACAGTCATAAGGAAACAAACAGCACATACTAAATGATCACTATATAGTAAGCGATAGAAAAAATATAATGGATAATAATACACACGAGATCATTAGACATCATATGATACAGACAACAAGAAACATATAGCGAGCATACTAGAGTTTTCTAAAAACTTTTGGGCAGGCTTATGACAATTACAACTTTGAAGTGATTATTATTTTTAACTAGTTTTTTTACTCGTCGCGCGTTGCTACGGCGTCGTATGCGAGTTGATAAAGTATAGAATACAACTAACCGGACTCATTTCCAAACTGAATTTACGACAAAAGTAGAGTAATAAAGAAATCAACCGTCGAATGAAAACTATTATATTTGACGTGAGCAAAATATATGCTGACTCAGAACTTACAAACACGTGTGACACCGATCGTTGTTTACCCTGCAACAATAATATGGAGGTGGAAAACCAGTGAATCACCGTCATCTTCATCCTTTGATTGATTCTTGATGTGAGAGAGAATCTTAGATTTAAACGAGTTAAAAAGCCAAAAAGTAAAACTTGTGTGGCAAAAAATAGATAACTCAAAATATCACTATTTCTTTCATTGCAATATTAACTACTGGGTAATAACGATATCATTCAAGATGTTTCTCAATGAATGTTTAATTCTAGTCTTTTAAAACAGGGAATATTTAACTAATAATTAGTTTTTAATAGTGAGTATATAACTAAATATTAAACTAATAATGATTGATGACAACGCTATAGTTTTCTAACAATTCGTCTCTCTGCTGTCCATTATCACCACTTCTCAAATAAAATACTCCCTCATACATTACTATTATCTTCGCTTTTCGTAAACCTATAGATTCAATTCAATCCAATCGTAATCGTAATCACAATCACAATCATAATCAAACCATCAATCGATTCATTCATCTGATAATCGAACGATTCTTCATCAATATCATCATCGACTCATCGTTGATTATGGAGGTTCGACAGGAAGCGGCGATGGATAATCTATCAACAGAAGAACTGCAACAACGTCGTCCGTCACCGTCGAAGCAGCCAAAAGCGTCTCCGGCTCCCGTCGATACTAATTCCGTCACTCAGAGGTCTCTCAATCGCTCGATTGATTGTTTACTTGTTCTTCGTTATCAGTTTTCGAGATTTGATTTTAATTGTTTGTTTGAATCTGATTTCCTGTTCGTGATTGTGTTTTTGATTGTTGTTGTGTGTTTTACTCTTTTTCGCAGGCTACAGAAGGAACTTATGGCTCTTATGGTATGTCATACTGTCTATTTATCTCGAAGTTGTTAATTGAACGTATTGAATTTGATATATGCTAATTATTGTGAATTAATCGGATTCAAACTCGATTGTTGATGTTTTGTGCAAAACGATTGATACATTTGGGTTGTAGGTTTGTACGGGCTTGAATTTGCACATACATATATGAATTTTGGATGAACATAAGAATGTATATGAGTAGTATATATCTAGCTCTACATTAGAAAATATTGAGAAATTTGAATACCCGTAGGCTAGTACTATGTCTCTGTGATGTTGATATTGATGCCTGTGCATATGTATAGAAAAATGTATATATTCACTTTCCATACAGACGAAATAACAAAAAACTAGTTTAAATTTTTTATTCTGATTCAGGTGGACTAAATTTTAAACACGAAGTCTATATTAGTTCATTTGGTTTTCAACTTTAGTGTGATATCTAGTTATCTACATGCTTTATTGCCTGATACATGAAATGTTGGTGCTTAACTTATGCCTATATATGTGTCAATTTTGAATCGAGAAAGTCATTGGTTTAACTTGACATTGATAATCAAGTTTTACTAATTTCCTGCACTTAGATATTACAAAATTATATCTTGTTGGAGTGATATTCTTCTTTTTGCCTACAACGTATTTGGTGAATAACAGTTATGGCTGTTTATGTGTATAGACGAGTGGAGATCTTGGAGTATCTGCTTTTCCAAAAGGAGAGAGCATATTTTCATGGGTTGGCACTATTGAGGGTGGGAAAGGAACTATGTATGAGGGTTTATCTTATAAACTCTCATTGCAGTTTCCCCTCGACTACCCTTTTAAACCTCCCCAGGTTAAATTTGAAACGATGTGCTTCCATCCCAATATCGACCAGTTTGGTAACATCTGTCTGGATATCCTTCAGGTATATAAATCTTTCTTTAATTTTATTCATCCCTATCTAGGAAACTCGTATGGAAAATTTTATTCAAAAGTATTTGTGGATGATTTGATATCATTTTAGTTTAGCTTTGGGGTTGATTTTGAGGGTTTAGTTGTCTAAAATTAGCTCGTATTTTCTTCTAATTGGCTAATAATAGCAATGATGTTTCTTCTGCAGGACAAGTGGTCTGCAGCCTATGATTGTCGAACCATTCTTTTGTCTATTCAAAGTTTATTAGGAGGTTCATTAAACCTTCATGAACTAGTATTATTTGATTCGATTGGGGTTTATTGTTTTGGCTCAATTATCTTTCTGATGCAGAACCAAATATTGAAAGTCCTCTCAACAGCTCTGCTGCTTCACTCTGGAGTAGAAAAGAAGGTGAGATAAAAAATTTCATACTTTACTGTAATAATTTTTATTTTAAATTGCAAGTATATCCCAGCAACAGTCTGTCAGAATCCATGATATCTCCACCTACCTATAGAATCATGATCCTGTTATCTGGTTATGATGATTGTAATGAACGGACAACTAACATACATCACAACTCATGATACATTCTGTAATTAATATAGGAACCATGTACCTGTTATAGGCAATGAATATTATACTTCGATCGTTTTCTAGAATTTGATCATAATTAACAAAATCTGTTGACTATGTTTTCAGATTACAGAAGAATGGTACACAAACACTATGCTGCTGGAGAAGCATGTGAGAGCTGATATGAAAATTCATGGGTCTACTTTTCTAGTAAGAAATCAATATTCAATGAAATCAAACGAGTTTACTTTTGATGTATATTTTCATTTCTATAATGGGATTCAAACTCAAAATCTGATAAACATAAAACTTTATTTGTGAAAAGTAAAACGGACATCAAACTTTTTGTACATCATGAGATGACACTTGCACTTGCAACTTATTACAGACACTGGTACACACAATATAAAAGCTCACATACCCAACCGAACCACACCATGCTCAACTGATCCATCCTTGATGAGCTTCATCAAAAGTAACGTTTTTATTATAAATCACTTCGTTTTCATATTCTAGACCACTGTTGTCACCTTGAAGTAATTGGGAAGAACATGGTGAAGGAATACCTTGACCTGCAAGAAGCGAGGCCATTAAATGAATCTCTTTGAACCTACGGTTCGAGACTATGTCCAGATTTTGGTTTGTAACCATGTACGGTGAAGGGAGCTCCTGTGTTACGGTTGGAGTATGATCATACATCAACTTGTTTTTCGAGTATTCTTGTACTAGCGTAATGTTCTTTGAGTTGTTACCTTTCTGGCGAACGCGACACAACACCCAATCATCCAACTGCAAACCAAATAATCAGCAGAGTTATAGTGGTGCATTGTATTCAAATGCAAAGTTGAAAAAAGTATGTACTGAGAAGAATTTTATTACCCTCATGGATCCAGGTGACTGGCTAGATGGCTCGGGCAATCTATACTCGCTCATGATCCAGTTAGTCTTGATGCTCTTTGCCGGGCTGCCAGTAAAGAAAGACAAATCTTTCTTTAACCCGATTTTTATCGACCCTGCAGAAGCAAAAATCGGTTTATCTTTCCCTGTAGCCTTCCAGAAACCCATGCCTGCAGACCTGTTTGGCCTCGATCCATTCGGGTATTTCTTGTCTCTCGGGGTGAAAAAGAACCATTCATCCTCCCCGTACAATGCCTTGTCTGTCAAGTAAACAAGAAACCACATCAGATCTGATGATAACACAAAAATACAATAAGCAGGATCCGAACCAAGCCCCCCCCCCCCCCCCCCCCCCCCCCCCCAAGGACCCCGACCTATTGGTCGCTGAATTTGTCGCCTTTTTATTAACTAAGTTTTAGAAAAAAACATAAGTAAAACCTCATAGTCTTCGTAGTTAGTAGAGAAGATAATATTATGATGAATCTAAATACGTTTTGGTTCTACCACCGGCAAGAAGCTTACTAGGAAGATCCCAAGGGTCGAAATTATAAAGATTGATTTCACCGATGACTGTGGTGGGAAGCGAACGTAGCTTCACTTTGTTAAGCAGATAATGAACGATGAGTTCTTCATCAGATGGATGAAATCTAAAACCGGGTGGGAGATTCGGAAAGTCTTCTCCCATCCCCATTGTTCAATCGAACAGGAGAGGCATTATGAGACATACGAACTCTGGTTATATAAGAATTAACAAAGTTTGGGACAATGTAAGGCGATACATAAATTAAGAAATGTCATTTTTATTAGATTATAGAATAAATATCCTTGATTTTAATGAAGATGCTGGTGTTAACTTTATGTTGGTTACATTGCTATACTCGCCCTAGGTTTCTGGAGTGGGACACCCGTCATTGTTGTTTGCAATGATTAAGATTTTTTTAAACAAGAATTTATAAGCTTATCTAATTAACTTCAAATCTACACCATAATTAATTTACATCAATCTGACGTAAGTGACTCGAATGTTTAACCTTTAAGGGGAGCAACACCACTCTAACTCCAATGATTTTATCATTAAACCCAACACCCATTTAAACTCCACGTAGTGGATCAAAAATGGGGGCGTCAAAATGATGATATGGAAACTAATGTGGCGCCAAAAGCCTCTACTTCTAGTTTAAAGGGAGCTTCCAAATAGTTCATCTTCAAGCTTTTAACGGACGTGAAAGATAAGCATTTTTATGAATTTGACCAATAGGGGGTTTAGTTAATGATTAAACTTAACAATAATCACTACACTTATTTTAAATTTGGCTTTAGTTAAAACCATCAACCATTTGGTTGATTGGTAGTCACATGACTTCCTTTAGGGGAGGTTGTGCGCTCGAGTCTTACCGACAACATAATGCAGTTGGTAAGCCGGGTTTTACCGGGCATTCGGGTGGTGGGTTTTCCCTGGAATTGGTAATGGTGGCCGGTGGGCTTGAGCTACCCAGCGCTGTTTGTGCACGTAGGCGAATGTAGAGATGGGCATTTCGAGTTTGTGCCGGACCCGAAAACCGGGTACAACCCGGGTTTGGCCCAACCGGGTTTTTTTGTACCCGGGTATTGGTGAACCCGGGTACGAACCCGGGTCGGGTTCAGTAGAATAAAAACCCTACCCGGTATACCCGGGTAAGGTCGGGTCGGGTCGGGTTCGGGTAGGGTATGAAACTAGGGTCCAACCGGGTTTTTTATTTTTATTTTTTATTTTTTTTTTCTTTTCTTGAATGACACGAACGACGGTTGGAGCGTTGGACGAACCTTGACCAACGGAAGATTGTGAGTGAGCCATATCAAGATTGAAGAGAGTGAACGTGTAAAACGAGAGTAAACGAGAGTATTTTTTGCGTATGTTTTTGCGTTTGAAACTTGGGTACTAAACCATATCAACCTACACCTATTTATACTAACTTATAAGCCTAAAAGTGACAAAAAAAGACCAAAAATCGATCCCAACGGCTATATAACCGTTAAAAAACGGTTACTTTTAAAATAAAAAAAAACGGGCAAAACCGGGTTCAACCTGGGTTCAACCGGTTCCGGATCGGGTCGGGTTCGGGTCGGGTTCTAAGAAAATCTAGAAACTAATACCCGGTTCCAACCCTACGAGTTTTTTCCGGGTACAAATCACTATACCGGGTCGTACCCGTACCCGGTTCCGGGTCGGGTCCGAACCCGGTTTTTTTGCCCACCTCTAGACGAATGGGGTGTCTTTTTACCATTGGAGCACCTTTCACATTATAAAGTGTCATATATCATCCGTAATAAAATTAGCTGTTAGACAAGTTATAGTAGTTAATAACAACGTAACTATTATCAATGTCCACACCGCAACACCTTATCGTTTGGAAAATTACACAACGCGAACTCCGCTGCAAAGCGCGGGGCCTTGGGGTAATTAATTTACTAGTTTTATTTAAAACGGAAGAAAGTTACACGAGGGCATGGGGCCCATCCAAAACTCGTGAAGGAAATCTCAATAGTTGAGTTTCACGTTACGGGTGGGCCGTTGGCCCTTTTTATAAGACAGTAGTTGGGCCTGAATCCTAACAGGCTCACTGACGGGCCCCTCCATGATAGGTAAACTCTTAATGGGCTTAAGCCTAGAGGACCTCTACAGCCTAAGGTCTTGTATATCTTCAATTAAGTTTGCCAGCTTTGGAACAACCACATTCGTGACACACTGACACTTATATATGTGTATTTATTAAAAGCTTAACAGTAGAAGCTTCGTGTGCGTTATAACAAAAAAAGAAAAACAAAAAATGAATCATAATGATAGAATAAAATTACATTATTTGCATAAGAATCAAATTCTGGAAGCCTTGTCTCCCTTATTAACACATTTCAATCTAGAATCAAAAAGATGAAAGTGTGAAATGAAAAATCATTGATCAATATTGAGACAAACGGATATCAGTATCAGTAGCAGTAACAGTTGTAGCTGACTCGGATGGTTTTTGAAATCTGCATAGTTTACAAAGAGGTGATGTTAGAGATGGAGTTTCATACTTGTCTTCCCCACCCATTATGGGCATGGCTATCCCTCTCTTCACCGGGCTAACATAACCCGGCCTGTACGTTTTCCCCAAAATACCCTCGACTTGGTCCGAGAGATTGGGGAAGTCAAACTGTAACTCGAAGTGGGCAAAAGCGTCATTTGATGGTAACTGGTAGTTGTGAGCTTGACTGTCTTCTTGGGTGACGGGGACGGCCTTCAAGTTAACGGATACCAACCCGGCAACGGTGACTTTGATGGCGTTGGTGTCATCGGTCCTATCGACCACCACATGTCTTACTCCGGTGTGGGTTTTCCATTCAGCATCCCCATCAAATGGGACGGTGACTTGTTCACCGTCCCATTTCACGAGAAGCACGTCCACTGAGTCATCCCAGTGTGGTGCCTTCTTGGCTGAAATGATTAGGGTGTGTGTGTCAAACATGATCGAGACCGATTGGACCCACGTGTAGTCGCGCCTCCTACCATTGGGTCGGCTTCCGATGAAGTGAGCATTGATTTGAAGGTTCGCATCCGAGACGAGAGCAAAATCACGGCCTTTACCACCATGGAAGTAGAACATAACTCCATCACCGCCAATGAACCTTGGATCGTAACATAACGCACCGTATCCGTTACATTTAGGCCTCCTCCCTGCCAAAGTTTCCATGTCGTTAGAGATTGCATGTTCAAAGAAACATTTCGATCTATCAAACAAATTGCTTACATTTGCATGTAGCTTCACACTTGCTACCACAATTGATGAAGCACCCTTTGTTCTTCTTGTTCTTCTTCGGCTTCCTCTGCGGGCACTCCTTCGGGCAAGTGAGTGTCTTGCAGTAACAACCTCCTTTCGATTTGCAAAACGCCCGTTCTTGTCCACTTTTTGGTTCCGGTGTCAAGTCAAGATAGTTAGTCGCATCATCTTGAGAAGGTTTTGGCTTCGGAGCCGGTTCAGGTGTCTTGGGCTTTGGCATAGGTGCTGGAGTTTTTGGCTTTCGAGCCGGTTCAGGTTTCTTGGGCTTTGGAGCAGGTACTGGTGTCTTGGGCTTTGGTGCCGGTGCCGGAGTCTTAGGCTTTGGAGCCGGTGCCGGAGTCTTAGGCTTTGGAGCCGCTTCAGGTGTCTTGGGCTTTGGGGACGGAGTCTTCGGCTTTGGAGCAGGTTCAGGCGTCTTGGGCTTCGGTGCCGATGCCGAAGTCTTAGGCTTTGGTGCCGATGCCGAAGTCTTAGGCTTTGGAGCCGTTTCAGGTGTCTTGGGCTTTGGCGTTGGTGCTGGAGTCTTGGGCTTTGGAGCCGGTTCAGGTATCTTGGGCTTAGGCTCTGGTGTGGGAATCTTGGGCTTCGGCTCCGGTGCTGGAGTCTTGGGCTTAGCTGGTTCCGGTGCCTTGGGATTAGGCACCGGTTCCGCTATGTTCTTAGTGTCATTAGCCATGGTTGCACCTATTGAGATGGAAATGAGTAGGAAAGCCACCAATATGAGTGACTTCCCCATGTTGAAAGTAGTGTGTGTTCTTTCTAGTTTTTTTGGTGTTCAAATGTTGAAGATTGAAAGATTGATGAATGAAATGAGAGTAAAATGTAGTGATTTATAGGGGGATAAAGTAGGAGAATGCATGGAGTTCGGAGTACATAATCCATGCCAACTAGTTTACCTTCTTTTCAAATAAAGAAGTCAAGCAAATATACCCGTTGACATTTTTAGGTTACTATAATTAGGATATTAACATGATAATAATTATAGGACATGCAGCATGCTAATCCTATTAGATTTTGTTTGTTTGACCGGCATATATTTTCTGTTGTATGTATAAATAATTAGGTTATGTTTAACAAAATTCCAACTTGAAAGTCCTAAAGTATGGGTGTAAACAAATCTTTAAAACCAACAAACCCGTTGAAACCAAAGTAAATCGACTGGTTCGGCCGGTTATCGTTCAACTTTTTTGTAGTTTGACGGTTTAATTGTTCAGTTCGGTTATCATTTTAATAATTTTAATACGCTTTTGTTAAAAAAAAAAAAAAAACATATATCAGTTCAAACGATCAAACTGTTAAACCTCCCGGTCATGCCGACCTGCCCAACTTGACAGCTTTGTTTCGTCGTTTTTTAAAATCATAGTTGATGATTCAGTACAAAATTTTCATTAGACAATCCGAATCGGATGGTAAACAAAATGTTTTAGAGCTTTTTCACTTTAGAAAAAAAAAGTTATCATCCTTCATCTAAACAAGAATCCAATATAATATATGATTAAAAGAGTTTTCATATAAAATTAATATTTAAATACTTTTTTAACAAAGTAAATTAGAAGATATATATATATATATATATAATAAATAGTTTGAACAACAAAAGACTTACAGTTTGATGGTATATAGTGGCGTCTCTCTACGAGTTTGAAGTTTTGAGTCTTATAATGAACATTAGTGTAAATTTTCAAGTTTTTTGATTTAACTATTTTAAACTTAGTTTTAGGTTGTTAATATATTTGACATCTTATTATGACAAGATGTTTTATTTAGTTATTGATTTATGATTATATGCACGTGTGTACAAATTAATGGCATAACGTGATAAATACGTGTAGCATATATTTCACATGGGATGGCATCTTAAATACTTTGCTTCACCATGCATGCATGCACTTCATCTGGGCGGCTAAAAACACAAATTAAATATTTTATATGTTTGGCTCGTGTCTCCAACAGGTTCTTCTCGTAACTAAATCTAGTAAATCTTATCAATAACCAGACTACTGATAAGGTCTGCGGAAGATAAGATATAAGCAAACATTATACAATTAAGGTAGTGTACCAAAATTTGGGAATATGATTTTATATCTTTGTTGCCGACTCTTGTCTTGCAAGGTTGGATTACGTTTTCATAATAGTTATCTTATTGTGACAAAAGATATAACATTCGTGAGGTATTTTTCTGCTTTCTCATGTGCATTTATATAGTATTGTAGTTAAAGTGAATTTAGATAACGTTTAGTCTATTGGTTAATGATTGTTTGCTCATTAACTGACTTGCAGGTTTTAATTATGAAAATGTTAAATCATCCCAATATAGTAAATCTGATTGAGGTTGTTGATGACCAAACACTGATCATTTCTACATGGGTATAAAAGGGCACTGCTTTTTGTTCTTGAATTAATGTTCTTTACTTTTCATTGATGACTAGGTTTTTTTTATCTTTTACTAAAGTGTTTCTTCGGTTCTAGAATATGTGGAAGGAAAATGGGTCATTGAGATATTTGTGTGATATAGTTTCCAGGTTGATGTGTCTTCATTGTCATGTAAGACTTATCTGTCAACTCTAACATTTGTGTTGAAATCCTCTTCTTAAATGGTTTCTATATGTTTTAGTGTTATAATAGTGTCAGATAATAGTAACCAAGTTTAAAAAATGTAACAATTTGGTCACTCATGCATACTTTTTTTAAATTGGACTACTAAACCATCAAATCGAGTCATCATCGAATTTTCTTATATCAAGAAAGTAACAGATGAGAAGATGTGGGGGTCGGTATTTTTAATATTTAAAATTATATTAAAAAATAAAAAAACATTAATTATATTAAAAAATAAAAAAAAGTATCTAAAATTCTAGTTACCGTTCCACATCAGCATCAAAAAGAAGAAAAAAATATTTTCTAATTGAAATAAAAAGAAAAACATGCTAAAAAATATGTTAAGACTTATAATTTAAATAAAATATGAAAGTCGAGTGACCTAACTAAAACACTTTTTAAACTTGAATTACCTTATTAGAACACTTTTAAAAGTTGATTATTATTTTACAAAGTTACCCCCAAAGAATAAAAATTAGCAGTTGTTTTGGTTGTCCAAGCAGTCCTATTTTTTATTTATCAAGATTCCATACAAAGGGATGTGGGGTAGTTTAGTAGAACTAAAGGTTAGAAAATTAGCAATATTACTTTTTATATCCACAAATGCTAAATGCTAGTACTATTGTAAGACAAGGTGCTGTTTTGTATGACCTTAATAATGAAAGACCATACATGCTCTATTTTATTATCTTTCCCTCATATTTCTTTTTTTTTTTAGTTTTAGAATATTATGCATGGTGATATAAAACCTGATAATCTTCCTGTTACTTCCACCGGCACGGTTAGGATTAGTGATTTTAGTGTCAGCTAGATTTTTAAGTAATAAATCCGTCTCAACAGGTGTATTTTCACTCCTATATAATACATCCAAAGGATATCAAAAGTTTTTCAATAATAAACATTATCATGCTGTCACCAACATGTTCCATCTAACTATTGTCCTTTGTATCAAATTAAATGGATCCTATTAAATAAGGAAAAAAGATAAAAGCTGTCATTGCACTTTCATGATACTTTCACTTGTATACCTCAACAAAAATCATATAGGAACCATGTCATTTATTCATTTACACTAATTTTGACTCCTATTATTAATTAATTATGATTGGATTGAAATTATACCATGTATAGCAGATATGTATAGCACTATATGATGAAAAAGACGAACTTCATCGTTCCCATGGCGCTCCTGTTTTCACTGCTCCTAAATGTTGTCTTGATAAGATCATTTCGTCAAAATTCTCTACTTTGACATTTTTAAGTCAAGATTGTCATTGTAGAATCAAAATCTCACAAATTGAAAAAACACCATCTTGAAATTATATTAACATGTCTAACTTATAGTAGTAAAGTTGCTGACACATGAGCAGTTGGAGTTACCTTATACTGTATAACACTGGGATGATATCTTTTTCTTGCTAAAACCCTACAAGATAAAGGTTTGCCACTTGGAATTTATACACAATTCTCATAAACTTTTGATTGCTTGTTTCCAAGATCGCTAATGATCGTATATGGCTCCCCGTGGGTATAAGCCCGGTACTCAAGAACCTACTCAGGGGTCGTTTCTGCAAAGGTTAGCAAAGTTTCGTCAACAATGCTGCAATTAGTAGATACTTTGACCTTTAGTCAAACTTAGACTTTCAGTCAAATGTCTGCTGAGATTCATGTAATATTTTTAACTGACGCGACACAAAGACCGACTCTAGAGATGTTGGCCTGATACCTCAGTTCTTCGTTGGTGCAAACGTAATAAACCAAAAGAGATCAAATATCGGATGGAAGTATAACCGATGTTCTTACTAATACTGACCAAAGAAACACTTTATATCGTGTTAACGTTTATTTTGTTCTGGGAAGGAAATGTGGGAGTTGACTTTTGAATCGTGATTTACGAGCATTGGTTTTGATTTAGCGGGGGCACACTTGTAACTTTAATAGTTGTATCATGGAAAATGAGATCGAGATTTGAGATAATGCCATAATGGTATTTGAAAGAATAATCTTTAAACCTGTAAAATGTTATAGGAATCATCCATCTAACTACAAACAAACGTATTCATCCATACCTCCTCATTCATAAACCAAAAGGTATACTTTTTAACGTATCCAGTAATCTTATTCATAAAGCGCCATATTATTCATGAAATGTTTATATATGTTAACATGTATTAACTACTAAGATAATAGAATTTATCTTTATATGAAATGTTATGGAGTATTTGTATGTTAAAAATGTAAGGATAAGTTGGAGATTAGCAACAATCAAACAAACACACATTACTTTTAATCATAAAACATTACAATTGCGTTTCCTCATGGCATGAAGACACAAACACAAACACAAACACAAACACAAACACAAACACAAACACAAACACAAACACAAACACAAACACAAACAGAGGTTTCTACCGGTCATACGGCTTATTACCCTCGAATTATTCTCCACACAACAAGTAACAAAGCTAATAAAGCAAACGGGTCGGGGTCACTCCCCAAACCATTGGTGCACATACACACCAGCATTTCGAAGACCATTAAAGAGACTAATGCAGTCCCTGCAGTAACTTGTCCTGCAATCAATCCCATCAGAACACCTAAGGAAAAGCTCATCAACGTGACATATTGCTCCACTTGCAAACAACTCAAACAGCACTTTCAACTGTGAGGCTCCAGCATTCATCATAAGAACCACAAAGTCTCCATCTTTTGCGGTTTCTTTAAACCAATCAGTGAATTCAAACTGCTCTTCATGCAATGGAGCTTCAAGATAATCAGCAGACATGAGATCGGACTCTGTTTTATCGTCTTCCACAAGGCCCGGGTGATAAACAAAAGTGACACCCGGCTTTTTAACATGTGAAGTGAGTGCAGACACATTGTGATCAACCACATAAACATTGAATGCATCAGGATGGATAGGATAATCGGAAACAAACCCTCCTGCTCCCATGTTGATATAAATCAACCTGTTTCTTGTTGACATATTCAGGAACTTAGGCAAGTACGAAAGACTGTGAGATTGTGTCGATTTGTGATCTACAATGGGATCGATATACTGCATAAAAGGTTTGTTCTTTGATATAGATGGGCAGTCGTTCGGAAGCTTGTAGCTATCAAACAACGCAACATTCTCTAAGTGTTTCTTGAACACTATCAGTGTAAACGAACTAATCCCACAAACATGGAGGATTTCTGAACTTCTTAAGAGCAATGAAACTGGTGTTGCAGATCTTACCAAGCTACGGGTATGGAAGTTATTCGGACCTACAAGTATCGCGCCAACACCATCGGGCCTTAACACACGCTCGATTTCGAGAACAGTAAGAGCCGGAACAGAAGCCCTACCAAGAGTTCTAGAGAACACAAAGTCAAACGAATCAGAATTGAACTCAAGCTTGTGTTCAAACTGCTTCTGTAAAAGGGATGCTATAGGGTTCCTATGAACACCAACTGCATTGGAGAACCCGAGTTCCCTCAATGTCGATGCAATCGAATCAGATCCCTCACCTACACACAATGCTCGTGCATCTAAAGATAACATTTCATCATTCATCAGCTCTCGAATCACACTAACAGTGAAATTCTTAGCATCCACACTCGAAATGGATGCTTTTTCTCGTGAAACCCCATGGGAATCAACCGATGTGTTCACCATCGAGTCGATGTTCAACGAACATTTGTTAAAATCAAGCAGAATCGGATCAATTGTTCGCATCTCGTTGGCGATACGAGTGAACGAGAGAGCAACCAAAGCCAACGCGAAGAACATCGCTCTGAGAATCAACCTCCATGCCAAAGATCCTCGTAGGATCTGCCATTTTAGGGCTTTGAAATCCATCGCAGAATTCGCAGAATCGTGAAGCAAAAACAACCGTAAACTCTAGAGATTCAACAGTATAATCGAAATTGAACAACCGAAAGTGATGAAGAAAGATCTAGCGAGTGCAAAACCTGGAGGATGTGTGATTTCCACCCACGAGTAACACTATGCAGTTTTGAAACCCTAACCAAGCCCTCACCGGAATCCTCCTCCCCATCGTCGTCTCGAACAGCTTCTGATGCATTCTACACCTTACATAACTCAAAATTGAACGATTACATAACAAGATTGAATGATTATGTGACAAAATTGGATGATTAGTGGATGAATTATGATCAAATGGATGAAGAAAGCTATTGAACAGAAATATACGGATCTGAAGGCGTTGGGATGAACGAAAAGTGTGGAGTGGTGTGAATTATGTAAAGACGAAGGTTCCCATCATTTACTACTTAATGGATCCAAATCGTTTGCATGTGACACCGTTAAATGATTGCTGCTGAGTCGACTCGGTTGAGTCCAAATAAACTCAATTTCAAATGCGTTAAAACCGGTCCGACCGGTTTGATTATAAGCTTGACAAGTTTTTTTTTTCTTTTGTACGGTTAATTGAATCACCACATACCATCGGTCCACCCGATCATCTTTATTACTAAAGTTCGAAACCTTAGAGTACTAGGCTGACATCTCTTCGAAAAAAAACTCATACATCAATCCATCCTTATTAGACTTAAATTTGAAACCATCATAAAAAAAACTCTATCATATGCAAGAAAACACTCTACTTTAATTTTATACCTATTTTTTTTTTTTTTTGTCAAGTTAAACTTAAATCCAAAATTTTCATCCCTTAAGCTCAACCTGACACTAGAACTTTAGATGATGATCATTAATGTTAGCTTGACAAGTGATGGTTTAACCTGTTAGCTTGACAAGTGGCGGTTTGACTTGTTAACATTTAGAATAATAACTTTTATAATTATAAGATTTGAGCTTATATTTGTTATACAAATATGGAAAGCTTTTGACAACTAATCTAGAAAAATTATGTTGTATTTTTTGTTAAAAAATTAATATTAGCTTAGCTCTCATCTCACACTGGATCCGAGAATTGATCGAGTCGTTTCACGATCTAATTTACGTATCTTCACTTTGCACTTCGGTTCACCAAATTAAATGTTTTCCACTTTCATATTTTTTTATTTTTATTTTCTAAAATTCATTCTTATTTTCTTTTTAAGTAAACACAACATACATTACACTATTTAAACTTTATATAATATGTATGTATTTTTAAAATTAGTTACGAGTCATTTGGTTTTTTAATCCGATTATAACTGCTAGTACCAGTAAACTAGTAGTGTGATTGGTGTGATGATCAATCAACTTTTTAAAACAATGATATTATTAATTTCGGAGATAGATTTTAAGGAAGATATATATGTTTATGACCCAATTTAACTTGTGCACATCTCGAGGGTATAGCTAGTAGCCGTAAAAATGCCCGTTTATTTCAATTTTGTCTTCATGCATGTAACTCATTGCCATTCTGCCATATACAAATCAATTTCTAATAATATTCAGGGCAGGTGCATTTCAGAATGAATGAATCAACAATCATTTATGTATTCGTACAATTGTAACGATAGTTGTATTTTTCCTCTCATTTAATTAAATTATTCTAATTATTGTATAATTTAATACATATTTTTAATACGTTATTTAATAATATGATATAACTTAATTTATTTCATTAAATTTTATTTTATTTATAATAATATAAATTGATATTTAAATTTATAGTTACTAATCATATTTTTATAACTAAATACTATTTAAATTAAGTATTGTTCTATTTAAATACGTATATCTATACTACTATATAATACATCTCTTTGTATAGATATGTAATTTTACAAAGCATACAAGTTTTGAAACAACATCTACAAAGGAATGCAAGACATTTAAGAGGGGTAAAATAAGGAATTGATTAAGATCTTAAGACACTTTAGGGGCAATATGGTAAATTTATTCATTAAATTTTATATACCTTGACATTTTTGTTCTTGTCTCTTTCATGTATTTAATAAACATTATTAATATATTATTTAATAATATGATATTATTTAATTCACTTCATTAAATTTTATTTTATTTAAGATACTATAAATTGACATTTATTTACTCATTATATTTTTATAACTAAATACTATTTAAATTAAAGTATTATTTTATTTAAATATTTAAGTATATAACTTATATATATCCTCTTATTTATAATAACTATAATACTAATACTTTTCTAGGAACATATTGTGAGTTTAATAATTTTAATATTTATCTATATCTTTTATAATAAAAGTGAAAGGATGATAGAATGATAATTTTACATATGGATTAAGACACACATATGAAAAGTCATTCTTAAATTTTAAAAAAGTATCAATTTTATTCCATTTACGTCCTTATAATAAAATATAGCATATGATGCTTATAATACAAATGCTAAAGCATATACACATGCCCAAACAACACCGTCATTTACTTTCAATGTCGTTCATTAATTGCGATTGAGCAATAATCCCTTTTCCCGTTTCTCTTAACGGTTGTTAACAACTTAATACTAATCAAGATAGCAATTTGTGGTGATAATTTCTTCATTAACTTTCCCCAGTCCATGCAAATAATCACGAAAACTGTCTCCGATGATTATAAAACTCTAACCTACATTTATAAAACGAAACCCCCCCTAAAATCTAGGTCATAAGTGATTTCCGATCACAAATATCACCCGTGCTTTCACTAATCTTGTTGGGATAACATAATTGTCTTAAAGAATTTTGTAATATATGTAATTGTTTTCTTTCATTCAAATTTTTCAATAATTATATTTTGATTTTTTAATTTACGTCATAACGCACCGAGCCAATACCGACTAAAATCGAATTCCCAAAAAATCGCACAACAGTCGTACACCCGCAACGCGCGGCCATTTTCACTAGTTACTAATTACCACCTTTGTTATGCTTAGTGGGTTGTACAATATGCTTAATAGGTTGTACCCACCTTTGTCTCTTTTTTTAATCCTTAACTTATTTTTTATATTAATCCAACACTTTTATACTTTCGTTATTTGGCCCCGATATTTTTTTTACTTTCAACTTTGATCTTCTTTACTTTTCGTATTTTATAAAATTTTTGTTTTACAGTTCGGTTTGATTTTTGCAAGTTAGCTCAGCGCAACTAGCGAGTGTGGTTCAATGTTTTTACCCTTATATTTTCCTCGTTTAACGACTCCGTCGCAATGCGCTGGTTGTAGATCAACCTACTTATTGTTTTATATGTTTTACGTTCCGCCTACGCAGTTTAACATTTTTACACCTATTTTTCGTTCGTTTTTATTTTAGTTTTTACTACGAGCTTTTTGGATGTTAGCGGTCATTGACGGTAGTGTGTCATTAGTGCTACTTGACACGGTTTTACGCCCCTGCTGCAATGCAGGGGGCTTAAGACTAGTTTATTCTATGCATAAATACCAATTACAACTATAAATATAGCGAGGAGTGCACATAGAATAGAAAGAGCAATGGTTTTTAGGGATTGATGGCATTTTTGGAATTACGTAAATGGCAATCACAACAACTAAATGTAATAATATTTTTATGAATGACAATTTTTTTAAACAGCAACATCTTAAAACGATATAGATCTAGCAACAAACTAGAAATTTGCAGCCACAAAAAAAGGAATATGTAATATGTGATTTCTTTGTTCTCTTGAAAACAAAAAATATTACAACCTTTGTTACTTTCTCATTTCAGTTTATTTATCGATAATGAATGAAGACATGTGAAAATTGGTCATAACAGTTTGCATTATGTAGGTGGTAAAAGATGTTCGTCATCAGACTCGTCACTTAGAGCGTACTTACGTGTGTCGGTGTGTGGATTACAATAATAAATTATATAGATATAAGAACATATACGTAGATGCTAAAGCGTATACTATGTTCAACACCACTCGACATATCTTTACGTTCAATCAAGAAGCGACTTATACAAAGAACAAATATTAATAATAACTAGTGTTGTTACCTGTGCGCGCGTTGCGCGCATGACAGATCGGTTAAACGAATGCTTAGATAAACGCATATTGTCCGATCATCACGTTCTTACCATCATAGCCTTCTTTTTACGGAGCTGTTATTTGTTTTAAAATACAAAGTTAGCCAAAGGTGCATGATTGTTAAACAAATATAATTTACCTCAAAACACATAAACCAAACCAAATTAAAGTCATATAAAACGATTAGTTTTAAAAGTTCACAAGTTCGGCTATAACACATTAATTAATGTATATATTAACAAAGCAACCAAAAGACAAACCATAATATTTCAAAAAAAAGAACAATTAGGCTCACATCTGGGTATTAGGTTAGCAAAACAGGTTGCAAATATAGATCACCATACATGCCCTCACTGATTATGCCACGCCAAGCAACCATCTTTGCCACAGTCATCATAGCAATGCGTACAACTAATGGGTTTCGCAATCTTAACCGATTCAGTGACGTCTCAGGGCAACAATCATCGATGTACCATAGCCACCATCATCAATAAACCGGAAACAAATCAATGTAACACCCTAACGACTTCAAACAATAAACGAAAACTAACACAGGGACATGGGTCTCAGATGACGGGTCGTCATCATCATCGACTTATGAACACCAAAACATACACCACCGTCAAAGACCAAAAATAAAAGATTAAGGTTTAAGGTCGCCTTGCCCATCATCACCATTCAATAACCAGAACCCAGAGGTACGCAACAAAACAAAAACACCAGGATTGAGGGTTTAGATTAGAAATACCCAAAACAAAACCCCAAGCAGCAGAGAAACAACAAGCAAGCATGAAAAACCCATAGATCCAACAGACTATTAGGGTTAAGTGAAACCCTAACTCTCATATGAGCTTTCGCACATTATCACCGAGTCGATTAAACATGCATACCCAAATAGCCTACCCGAAATCAGGAGGTAACGCCGCCATCGTTCCCCCGCCGACGATGCCAACAAGGGAGGCCGGAGCCCAGGATAGTTAGAAACCAATCGCCGGCCCGACCTCAACCAGAACAGGAGGCAGAGCGGCAATAGGCACCACGACCATTTCAATGATTTAAACCACGGTTGAATCGAGTAGATCAGAAAAATGTCGGCTTTAAACCTACCGAAAAGAATGTTACCGGAGAAAGCGGCCCGTACCACAACGACTAGCACCGCGAACGTTGAAGGGGAAACTGGGGCGACAAGCCGGCGTTAGCCGGCGACGGCGACAACCACGGGGCGAAGACCACAAACCGCCTTTCTCTCTCTAAGAAAGGATGCAGAGGAAGAAAGTGAAAAGCCGGAAGCCAAAAAAGTGTTTTATGCACATACACATAGGGTATAGTCAATATCTAAAATCTCATAAAATTCTATTCTTGAACTTGGTTTTTTCATAGTATGTAATGTAATAGAACATATTACATTAAAGAATTATACTATAATATAAAATATAGCGAGTTGACTCGGGAGACTGTCGGTGTGAAACCAACGATGGAGCTAATGACTTCTTGTTAGCCGTTTAAGTTGGGAGACCCACGTGTCCTACGATCAAACTTCAAACCATTTGGCAAAGGTCCTTTCACATTTTAATATTATTAATTAATAATAGTACTTTCTCTTTTTTTTTTTAATTAAATGAACGTAAGACTCATTATTTTTATTGTTTGAGTAATAGTAGTAAAGTTATTACACAAGTGAAGTCTACATTGCATGTTTAATTTTCATTTATAGTTGTACAGATAATGTTAAGTTTAACTATTTGCAATATAATTTAACTAATTATTTAATAAGTGTTAATTTTTGGTCTTCTCGTGTAAATTTTTAACATAGATACAGTCCCCCCTAAAAGAGTTGAATTCGTCCCCGCCTCTCATATGATATGATTCAAGCTCCGTCAATTTACAAATTTGAGACTATAAACTGATAGACATGTATTTTAAAAAGGTACCAAAAGAGTAATATTAACACACCATATAAATCATTTGTATAGATAGCTCATAACATTATATATTCTTTTGTTATATATATTAAAGCATATATTATATATATAATAGTTTATATTTTTTTAAGGGTTCGTTATAGTTTATTTATGTTTTAAAGGAATAACGAATATCAAAATTATAATTTGATAATCATCTGTCTTCAATTATTAATAGATAAAGTCATCATTTTTTTATAGTTAAGTCAAATAATTGAGTTTTTAGGTGTTATTCCTTAAAACCTTGACGCGTCAATACGAATCAAATCAATCAACAAATCATTAAATCAAATTGTGTTCACTCGGTCGCTTGTATTGAACTTTAAGAGTATAATTTGTTGTTTCAGTGTTTAAATATACACAACTCTTAATTTATAGATAATGGGAATGCTCGCGCGTTGCAGCGAGTACGAAAAAACCACCGAGTTAGTAGGGTGTAACTTATATATACCGATTATTAAGATTTAAAACATATACACACACACACACACCCACCAAAACATGGTTTAACTAAGTACAATATGCATTAAGATGGTAGTTGTATGCAGCCCCATTTAATTTAAAAAAAAAAATTGCAACGTAAGGATAAGAGATTGAACAAAGAAATTGTAATCCATGTGGGAATGTCAATACATTCTCATGATCCATATGAGAGGAGTTTTATTTCCCGTAAAGTCGTCCTCGCATCAATATTGTTATCAAATGCATTCTATATTTCTTGCTTGCAACCTCGTCCTTAGTTTTAATTTAGAAGCAATGGTTGTAAGGAATAGGCGGACAACCAGATAGGGAGATAGTATGGCATGAGTTCATGACAATTACTACTTACCAAAGGGTGCAATTAAATCATTCATAGTAACGTAATTAGCAACACATGATGATTAAGCAATAACAACCAAACCCAAACTTTCTAATAAAAATCATCCATTACTTCAAAAAGTGCTTGCTTCAAGAAAACACAACGTAGATGATGAAACCATTCACTAAATATATATACTCAATAATCCAAATTTCACAAGGCCAAAAGAAAACACGAAAAAGCACAGCTACAGTTCAAGAAACAGGAATCTTGCTAAGCACCCGTATAAAGTAAGTAGTTTACCATCATCCTATCCACTATTCTGAAAATGAATGACACGCTCAGTTGAAATTTCTCAAAAGTCAAATCATGAATCCAACATACAGAAAAATTAACATCTCATGTAGTCAAATCATTAAATCCTATAACTGAACACTCGACTGAGATAACAAATTTAAAAAACCCATTCAGTCCAACAAAAAACCTTTACGAATGTTGTAGTGTAAACAATTTAGAGGAAGTAAGAGTAGCATAAACATACCTCGATAAATCGAGGGAATTAATCTGAGATCTTGGAGATGAAATCAAAGGGATCGATGTCTCTTGACTGAAATTAAACCCACACACACATTGTAGAGACACAAACGACATTGTAGAGGCACAAGTCAAAAGGAGAGGAAAAACACAAGCAACCAATTATTCAAATACGTTGAACCAAATATCTTTGTTTTATTTATTTTTTGGGATCATATCAAACACAATATCTGCATATGAAAAAATAAAAGTGTTTGTACAAGATTAGAGACACAAACGACATGCACAAAAGATATTAACAGAAACCTCCATATCAGATCAGCTATTGTTACAACTTAGTATATTAAACATATGAACAAACATCTTAATGAAGTAGCCTTAAAACAGTTTTTAAAAGTAAAGATAATTGTAGTTAATAATCTATCTGCAACAACTCAAGTGAAATGAAACATATAAACAATGAGTTGAATGTGAATAGTCCAAGAAAAGACTTGTAGATTACGTAATGAGATCTTACATGGAAGGTGTTACAAGGTCCCTTTTAGGTGCCCCTCCCAACTCTGTGCCATGTGTTGAATTGCAATTCTTGATCCGATTACTCACTTCATGTGCAAAAATTGAATAGGAAGGTGTAATTAGAACTTGAAGTTGTCGACATACTTGAAGGCCAAATCGGATGTGCAAATGAAAACAGATTGAGAAATCTCCATGCATTTTATTTTGTTGCATCCAAGAAAATCATGAATTAAAAGTAAATGAAAGATATTAAGAAAAATAGTGCATCATATAAACCATTATTATTGTTACATGAATACTTAATCCCGCTAAAACATGTTTGCTAATAGAGTTCTGATTAGATCCGGTGCAACTAATGGAAGAAGAGTCAATCCACTTATTGATATTCTCTTATCTATTGTCTCTAAAACTAAATTGCCACTCCAATTAGTAACGGCTTATGTGGTGATAACAAGCCAAAACCCTGATCATAGAACAATTTTTAGGATAGCAATAAGCAATTTCACACAATTTAAGAAAACAATCGATTACTTGTAGTCTTATCAAACATTACTGAATCAAGTATTGAATTAGACTTCAGCCAACAACTAAAATATAACTGAATCAACTATTGAATTAAACTTCAAACAACAACCAATCAGGTGTTACCTTTGTTGTATTTAAGAAAGACTAACAATCAAACAAAATATCATGAAATGATTTGTTCATCAATCGAGAAATTAAAGATCTAATAGAATAATTGTATACTCACACAACATATTTGACTCAAAAATTAAATTAAATTACCTATATTACACATTTGACCATCGTTCTGTATCACTTCAAGTGGTTTAAATATAACCGGATACACCATCGGAATTCTTCTGATATGGTGTTGTCGTAGTCGCTACCTCTCTCCGGTGAACCACCAGCATAAAACAACTGCTATGAGCATGCGCCAAAGAACTCATACCCTTTTTGGAATCAACGACGGCGACGAGAGGAAGGTTCTAGAACACGACGATGCCAGAGTAAAAGCGAATCCGATTTTGATCGGTATGTGGTAGCGTAAGAGCATTCACTGGTGCGGGTTTAGAATAACAAATCGAATGCATTTTGTGGACAAGAACATTGATCCAAAATCAAGCAACAAATGCGATGAGCCGTTTCATCAAGCGATGGAATTGAAGCGAGGGATTGAATGGTCCCTGCTGAAACAGTCGGCGAAGGAAGGGGAAACGGGGCTCATTGAACAAGAGCATCAATTGATTGTAACTTATGCTTTAAACCTTGTTTGAGGGGTATAGATGGAAGAAAAGATAAAAAGAAAAACATTTTGGCTTGAACCTTTCGTATGGGCGTCTTAAAACATTGATAAAATTACTTTTGTATTCTCCTTTCACTGTTATTATAGTAATAGAGATAATTGTGATCCTTTTTTCAATAATGTATGCTTGATGATGTAAAAGAAGGGTCACAAATAAATTAAATAATAACAATGGTGTTTCTAGTGGTCTTGTGTAATGGCAATATTATTAGATGATGATAAAACATTTATTATTGATCGATGTAGGTATGTAGTGTTCTTTAAGACCGGTCTCTTCTTGCTTATGATTGCAGGTTGGTAGTTCCGTCCGACGATGGATTGTTAGCGAAATGACCCCAACTTAGGCGGTGGGAATGTGGGATACGAGAAGTGAAATCCTCTTGCATAAAACTCTAATTAATTGACAAGGGAATCCCAAAGGACGTGAGAAGATTTACGAGAAACTCACGTGTAATAAAAACGGGAACGAAGAATATGTTCCAAAATATATGGAATGAAAAAAGATTTTCTAAACTTGATCCGTATTTTAAAAAATAAAATAAATTCTTAAACTATAACTGAAGCTTAGACAAACACACATATTTTGAATACTATGTTTCGATCATTATAGCAAAAAACTGACAGTTTAACAAAACAACATCACATCCCTAACCCACATTTTAGGATACACAAAAATGTGATGTGAAACAAAAACCTCTCAGATGCATATCGTCACCTAGCCAACAACTTAGTTTGACATGACCAGCATAGAACCAAGAATACATACAAATAGATTAACATGATCAACATAGACAATAGCACCAACAACAATCATTTAGGGTGCTCGAAGACTCAGATTGGAGACCCTGTTGTGGCAACACGCTAGACAAATGCCACGCCAAACAATGAAGACCTTAACTTCTTTTTGCGTCACAGTCTCGACCAAATTCACAAAAATTAGGCAATCAATCATGGTCTGTGATCATATATGTTCTTTAACATTTAAAAAGCAAGGCAAAAAATTAACAAATATAAATCTCATATGAGTCCACACCCATCATCTTCGAGAATATAGAAAGCAGGCATAAAAAAAGTCATGAAAACCACGAAAGAACCGTAGGGTTCAGTGTTTGTGCCTTTCAGCTTTCGGATTCCAACATATGCCTAGGGGCATGGTCATCGAGTAATTAATGATAACGATCAAGTATAGGCACAATAGCTGCTAGAATACACCACCAACAAAAGGGTTTGAGCCCATAAAGCAAACAAATCTCACATATATGTTCATAGGCCATCCGCCGCAAACATGGGTCAAATTGGAGCTTTAATGGGCATCAACGATTGTAACCGTAGCCAATAGGCCTGCATGTTGAATCGGTGAGGTATTAGGAGGGTTGCCATGCAGGAAACGGGCAGCCAAGAGGCAAACCCTCTCACATGGCGGCAACCCCCCAAAACCCTAATTAGTAGGGTAGAACATGCTGGGAACCAATGACGGAGAGAGATACGAATGATAGGACCGCAGTCGCCAAGGTAGCATGCCGTAGGCGACACCCCTCGGCAACACCACAAAGACACCACCGCAACCATGTCTCTCTCTCTAGAAACTTATTCTGGTAAAAAAAAAACAATGGCAGAGCAACGATAACCAAGGGAAAACACCTAGAGAAAACACATCTGGAGGTCGAGGTCAGGCTCACCAGTTTCAGAAGGCAAGGAGGCAATCGCCTCCACCTATGACGGCATCGCCGAACCCTACATCGCTCTTTATCTCTCTCTCTTTACACACACACACACACACACACACACACACATATATATATATAAATCTGTCTATAAAGACAGTTTGAGAGGGAGGGGACATAATACAAAACCACACAAATTTTGGTGGCCAAAAAAATACATGTATTAGCGACTATTAGCTGCGATTTTTTGACCATTAACGACTAATTAATAGCGGCGACATGTCACCGCTAATACTAAAACATCGATTTTTGGTACCTTTTGCGGTAACTTTTGTAGCTGTTAATGGTCGAATTTCTTGTAGTCACACCCCACGTACTTTCGGTAACATAAAATATTTGTAAAGTTCGAAATCCTTGTAGTGATAAAAACAATTCAAAATACAAGAAACACAAAAGTAAAAGTGAATGAGAAAAAAACCAACCTTTGTAAAGGTGAAAAGGGTTCAAACCTGAACACAACCTAAACCCCAAACTGTTACGATAATGGTAACTGAAACCCTAAACACTCCGGCGAATGGATCAACGTCGAACGACACCGAAACCCTAAACACTCCGGCGAATGAATCAACGTCGAACGGCACCGGCGAATCAAACCCACCGGAAAACTGCATAAACGGCTCACATTCATCTCCAAATGCAAAACCACAAGGTGACGATGAACAAAGAGAAAAGCGTAAGAGAACCGAACCCGAAACCGATGAGAAAACCGCTTCAGTTCATCCTCTATGGAAAACTAGCCTATGTTCTTACTTCCGGCGAACAGGCGCTGCGTGTAGTCACGGAGAAACATGCCGGTATGCTCACGGCGAGGCGGAGCTCCGGCTCCGGCCGGACAACACTTGGGACCCTACGTCTGAGAAGGCGAAGAAGTTGAAGTTAGAGACGGAAGATGGAGTAAAACCTTCAGGCGAAAGAGATGGAGAAGTTATGATGACGGATTCGACATCGGATGAAGGATTGTCTGAGTCTGTGCTTGATAAGTGTTTCGTGAATCTTCCGATGAAGTGGAGCTCCGATAATTTAAAAAAACTGCTCAATGATGAGGTGAATTGTTGTCTATACTGCATTTGTTGGTTTATTAGGGAAACTATTGAAGAAATCTTCATTTGAAGTACATTAGATTGTTAGGGTTGATTATGTTATGACATTGTTAATTGTTATATTGTGTAATGTATGTATTATAGGGAGTTGAATACAAGTCAGCTAAGACAAGGAAAGGAATGGTTGTAGGGTTTGTAAGCTTTGAAACAGTGGAGCAAGTGAAAGCTGCAATTGAGGTATCATCTAATTATGAATATGGTATGTTTTCTGCTGAATACATAGAGTACTTGCAGCTTGTGATGAAAATCTTGTTGTAACAGAAGCTTCAGGGCAAACCCATTGGGAATAAAAACTTGAAGATAGTGGATGCAGTTCCCAGATCATTTGAAAGAAATGTGAAACCATCATTGATTGCAAACAATTCAGATAAGGTGGATTCAGACAGTAAGGATGAAGATGGAGGGTTGGTAAATGATGAGTCTACCCCTGGAAGTTCAGTATTGAAGGGTAGAAGTGCCCGGGATGCTGTAACTCCACTTGCCCATATGCCGTATGCAGATCAGCTGGAGCACAAGAAGAAGAATATCATGCAGATTTTGAAAAAGCTTGTAGGCAACACTTACCTTGTTTCTCATTTGAATCCTAATTCATGTGCATCATTACCATAAAAAACTAAATTCTTTAATTCGTAGGCTCGAAATGCTCGCAAAGCTTGTCCTGATGGTGTTGCACAACCAGATTGGATACAGAAATCCAGGGAACTAGGTGATTTTCTGGACTGTTAAGTATATTATTCTTAACTAAGTTTTATTCGTTTTTGACTGCTTAATCGAATAGCATACGATTCACCATTTACTCCAAATTTTCAGCTTTGTTTAATAATGAAATATATAAAGTATGAAGACACCAAAGTATATTTTTTTTGCATATCATTTTCTTCTTTTCATGGTTGCAGGTGGTCTTGCTTGCAAATTGGAGGGCATAATTGAATCACCACTGGTAAATGGATATCGTAACAAATGTGAATTTTCTGTTGGATATTCTCTACAGGGAAAACCTACAGTTGGATTTTTGCTTGGGAACTTCAGGTCCTTTCAATTTTTGTATTCAATTTATGTGTTTTTTCTTGTTCTTATTTTTGGCTCGTTAAATTAATTATTATGAATCAGGGAGGGTGTGACGGCAGTTGAAGAACCTTCAGATTGCCCCAATGTTTCTAGAATTAGCTGCAAGTATGCTGGAATCTTCCAGGATTTCCTACAAAATTCAACTTTTCCTATATGGAACAGAATGACTAATACTGGATTCTGGCGTCAACTGACCGTAAGTTAAACTTTTCATTTTTATTAATAAACCAACATTTGTGTCAAAATAATTATGTACAACAAAATTTTTGTGGGAACACCTAAACTAGGTTCGAGAAGGAAGGAGACAGGGTAATAATCCTAAGGCTGACTTTGACGAATCAAACATTGCTGAAGTTTTGCTTATGATTCAGGTTGTATTTAGTTTGCAATTCTTATTTTTTCTATATGAATTATGTTATCTTTCATCTAAATTTCTTTTCACAGATTTCATCAGCAGGATTTGAAAGTGAAGCTGTTAATGTTGAACTTGAGAAAATGGCTGAAGCTTTTGTGGTGGGAGCTTCCACAAATTCACCATCTTTGCCTCTTACAGCACTTGTTGTTCAGGTATCATTCTGAAAGCATCATCTTCTTTTGTAACAAATAACATCATCTATGATTTTATAATTATTTTTGATTTTTTATACTTATATGCAGGATCATCAGGGGTATCTAATGTGGCACCGGCTGATGCTCCATTGCGTTCCCTACCCCTTATTAAATCTGAAGTTGCCGCAGAAGCAAAGATACAAGATTATATAAATAATCTTCGGTTTTATATATCTCCAACAGCCTTTTTTCAAGTATTGGCCCTTTCGCTTTACATATATGTTTTCTAATGTGTAAATTTATGGAGTTTAATTTTTGAATGTTTAAAATCTTGCAGGTAAACACCCTTGCAGCAGAAAAGTTGTATGCACTTGCTGGAGATTGGGCTTGTTTGGGGCCTAATACCTTGCTGTTTGATGTATGTTGTGGAACCGGAACAATTGGTCTTACTCTAGCTAACCGTGTTGGAATGGTAATGTGCTATTATTGTTTTTCATGATCTTATTGGAGGGTTAAAAATGTGACTCATGAACTAAAAACTATTACAAGGTTGGTTGGATGGTGGTTGCTTATGTGATATTTAATTATCATAATAAGATAATTAACTGTAATTGAGCACGCTGTAGAAAAAAATGTTGTGTTAAATTATATAAAATATTTGAGTCTTAGCCAAATGCCTTTTTTTTATAGGAATAATAGATAAAACAACTGAAATGATATAGCTGTGAAGAAAGGGAACATTTTTCGAAGTGGGGATAAAAGTTCATTTAACCTGGTTAAAGGGGTAGATATATTATTTGGTTTGCCTTATATAATCTGTTTTGTAGCTGCTGGTATGAAATTGATTAATTGACCCTAAATAATCAGAAACAGAATCTGTTTATAGAAACACTACTAATTCCAGCTTGCAATCCTTTTTTTTAGGTTGTTGGAATTGAAATGAATGCTTCTGCAATAGCTGATGCGAATAGGAATGCTGAAATAAATGGCATAAACAATTGCAGGTTTGTTTGTTCAAAGGTGAGGATAACAAGATGAAACTTAATGAATTTCAGTTTAATCTGTACAATTAACATATTTCAGTATGTTTTTCTGAACAATTATTTGGGCATTGTGCAACAGGCAGAGGATGTGATGGGATCTCTGCTAAAAGAGTATTTGACAAAAGAACCAGATAACAAAATTGATAACAAAGAAGAAACAAGTGCTCCTGAAGACAAATCACCAGATGCTGAAGACAGTAAGAGGCATTATTATGATAATGTTGTTGCCATTGTGGACCCACCCCGTGTTGGACTTCATCCCACTGTGAGTAACGACCTTCTATCATGTTGGTTTGGGTTAAGATTTATCTTTAAACGAATACACTTGTAGTTAGATATGGTCAAAAAGGTCAAATAAATGGAAAGTCACCTAAAGTTTGTTACGCACGCACACACACGTATACACACACATATGTTGAGAACCAATTATGTATTGAAAACTATGAGAAACGCTTACCCTTGTATAATTAATTATAGAAATTGACTAGAATGCATGTGTATTGGTAGCATTTTGTTTAAATGCACACGTGCATATACAGTACATGCACACGTGCATATACAGTACATGCACACGTGCATATACAGTAAATGCACATGTGCGTGTTGTATTCTTTTAAAAAATCTAGGAGAGGAAATAAAATCAAAGAAAAGAGTAGGGAAATGAAATATTTTTTTTTCAGTTCTACCCTTTTCATTTTCATTGAAGCGATGCGTACATGTGCTAATGATATTCTTATGGTGCTTAACTTTATATTGGTTTTGAAATGAATGTGCCCCCCGGTATACACGCATATGTATATGTAATTTAACCTACAAAAGTATTTTTGGACAAAAAAGTATATGGTTTAAACCAACATGACCCATACGGCCGTTGCTCAACGCTCTGATTCGACCGCCTATTATTACTGTTGAAGTGTTGTGTTTAAACTTAACAGAACCCAGGTCAAGTATTTGACTATTATTACTGCATATTGAGTTCACTGAAAAACGAGTACAATAGTCGGCTTGATACGAGAGGGGCAAGTCTCCAAAACAAAACACTGATAATTAAACAAATACTGAACAACCTATTCTGAACATTCAAACAGATAATTTAATAGAACTTGATGCTACTAACTGCCTTAGAATATCTCCCCCACTACCCCCATTCTGCAAAGAATCTTCTTACTGCTTGGACCGGGTCAAACAGGACCCGGGAACCCACCGGAGCTGCCCAATCAGTTGGGTCAACCCGCGGGTTCATATCTGTATTTTAATTTGTTTTATGGTTTGTTCACTGCAGGTGATTAAAGCTCTCAGAACTCATTCGGGTTTAAAGAGGCTTGTGTTAGTTTCCATCTTTCAAATTACCTATTCCACAACAATATATTTGAATTTTCACTTAATCATCAATTCTTTTCACTTCAATCTGCAGTTACATTTCTTGTAATCCCGAGAGTTTGATGGCAAATGCTATTGAGCTTTGCACTCCATCTACTGATAAAACTGAAAAAGGGAATAACAAAAACAGAGGATGGAGAAATATGAGTTCTGCAAGTTTGGCCCGCCAGAGAGCCAAATCCATGCCGGTATCTGACCCATTTCAACCTATTAAAGCGATGGCGGTTGATCTTTTTCCCCACACTTCACATTGTGAATTGGTAATGCTTCTTGAGAGATAATAAAATATATTTATTCAACATCACTTTGTCAAGAACTTTAACAGGTAATGCACCAAATTTTGTTTTTCTCACAATTTATTTTTGTATTTTGCGATGAAATAGAAAACCCTTTTAAGTTGTATGGATAAAATGTATTTTTATAATTAAATCTCACTATACATTATTACATTTTTTTGGGGATGATACTGATGATACGATGGACACCGGAGGTGCTAACGAGTTCATGTTAAGATGGGTCATTTTTTATTGTGCCAAGCTGGAATGGGTTGATCCATAAACATTTTGTTACATATTTTGATCGATAAATGTGTTAGTTATGATTACAATATATCATTTTGCTATTTTGTATGTTTGAGATAAAAATAACGTGATTGGATCACTTATTTAAGTAAATAGGTAGAAAGCAACCCAATTGTTTAGAGAACTTTTCGACAACATTCTTTTGCTTTTGCAGGTTTAGATGCTGAATACCAGTTGGTGTATATACCACACTGACTAATGACTATACGTGCTACATGTTATAGCTTTATGGGATTATTAATACTTTTGGGTTTAAAAGGCCCAACTTTAATTTGTTTTTTGATGAATACAGTTTCATCTATTGCTTCGTTGAAAATTTGACCCAAAAGATTTACATCTTCATTGAATACCTTAATGAGTATGTCACGTTCAATATAGAATTTAATTTATTTTAAGTGGAGAATTACAAGAACACAGAAGTACTTTTACGTTTTACTTTAAAAGAAAATTGAATTTTGATAATTCAGATTATTATTTATTAGTTTATAATAATTCATATTATTAATTTAACTAGTAATATTTTTAACTTTTACTTTTGTTATCATAACAATCTCAGTTACTCAGTAGTATAATTATCATATATTTACATATGATTTGAATTTGTTTTTTACTCGATATTACTTGTATGTTTTTTTTCTTTTGTTTATAATCATTATTTTAAGCAAAATAAGGTGAAAAATAAGTGTGAATATTTGATTATTATGTTATGCGAAAGTCATTGGTAACAAAACGGACAATTAGAATTATCACTTGTCAGATAGTTAGTATGAATTATCATCTGCTATCAAATAATAGTTTTGATTATTACAATATAACTCTCAATATTTTAAATGCTTTTTGCTTTAGTGATGGTAACGCAACTGTATGCTATTCTTTCCAACTTCCATTATATTTGTTCAATACTTACAGTGTTCTACTTCAATATGATTATATGTTTATGCTATGCTTGCGGTTTTATTTGATTTTGCAATATTATTGTTATTTGCACCTTTCTTCTAGTCATGCTTATGTTTCTTTTTCTTTTAACAGTGGCACAATTGGTCTTTTCGTGGGGTACAGTTCATGTTGACCATGTTTTTTTCCTTTTAAATTTGGCATTCCTTCTTTTTAACGTTCTTTTTTGGCTTCTGTCAAGAATCTTAAAATTATCAATAAATAGATTAAACCATTCACTTTTAACAAACTATTTAAACTACTTTCAATGTTACTTTTATTTAATTTTGATAAATGGCTCATATGTCTCAATATATGCGTACATAATGTACAACAAAACCATCAAACTGTTTATGTATACATGTACAAATATAAAAGACAATTGTATAGATGATGTAATCTATACATGACCTATGTTTTTTTTGTGTGTTATCGTAGTATATAGTTTTGATCACTTTGTGCGTTATCTTAGCATCGTAGTACATAGTTTTGATCACTTCCTTTATATATATATTTAACTTTAGAATACATTAAAAAACTATCAAATAAGGATTTTTAAGACATTGCACGTATACTATTTCAATATGCAATGCCGAACATTCTATGAGTGCCAAGTTTTAGTACATTCACAATTAGGCCCTCGTATATTTCCTAAATACGGCCAAATGACCAATGTATTAAACAGAAAAGAAGCATCCACTACCAACAAATTCCAATTCCAACTAGATAATATAAACTATTTAATGATGATAAATGATAATATTATTTAACTAATACCAAATAATTGCATATATGTATATAACTAGTGATTTGAATATATATATTAAAACTTTGTTCATTTTCAAACGGAAAGACTTGTTTAAAAAGAACATCACTAACAAACAGTTTAGTAACAATCTATATTATTTTTATAATTATAATAATAGTTATTATTAGATAACTAGTCACTTATTAAGAAGACAAAATGGAAACATACATATAAACCACAACTACTTGTATTATTATATTGTGATTAATAATAATGAGAAAATAAATAAATAAAAGTAACAAGTAAATCAAATAAAGCCATTTATATAGGGATAGTTTTATATTTCTAAAAATTTGAGGATTTCATATTGAACTAATTAATTAGTTTATATTAAATATAACCAATCAAGACACTTAATAATTCATATTTATTTATTTCACTAAATACAATCTAAAATATGATGGATTATATCGGTTTCTTATTTCTACATTTCAAACTCAGATAAACTAAATATTAAAACTAAACCCATAACAAATAACAGGTAACATGTTAGAATTAGAATTCCAACGACTCTTTGTTTAAGGCAAAGTTGAAGTGTATAAACGACATAAACTTATAAATAAGTTTATTAGATATGTGAACTTTTTAGGTGAATCTGATATTACATCAGTTTTGAAGGAAATAAAATAAATGTTATAAATTTAAAATAGCGTATTTGCTTTTATGTTTCTTAAACTGATATTTATTAGTTTAGAATTTTTAAAGAGATAACATGAAATCATTTTCGAAATTAGGAGTTAAATTTGTTGGTAAGATATAGTGAAAAAAATTAAATATGGGAAATTTTTTTTATGAGAGTGGTGAAGGCAATTAGACAGGGTATGAGTATGTTGCATACATGGCACATGACATTAAATGCATGACACATCATACATTCACATTAAGCATGGTATGGTATCATGGGATTTAACTTTATCCTTTTAGCTAGACAAAATACAAACAAAATATACTAAACACCAAGTGATCTAAAACACAAGCCTATCACAAAATTAAACTAACACCATTTAACTTATAGTAGACAACCCGTATCGACTAATGACCCGAAAGAACCCAAAACCTTTACTTCGTTCACAATCTTGTGAAATCTTTTTTGTATGTCAAAAACACCATAAAACAATGAGATGAATGTCATGCTAATCTTTTTCTTTGATATAGATAAGGATGAGAAGGTGACCAGATTAAGAAACTCACCAACCGTTAAAAGCATTGCCCAAAGGAATCTTGCATATGACTTTTTCTAGCTACGATCAATGATCAATGGATCATCACAAATTCAAGACCCAAATTTTGAATTGTTCACTAGCACCATCACTATCATAGTATCATTCACATATTTCTTGTGTGCTTGTTCTACCTTTTTTCATGGCAGAATTTATTTTCTGAATTATGTTTTATTACTTATTATTATGATATATACATATACATACATATATATATATATATATATATATATATATATATATATATATATATATATATATTCGGTTTTGTTAACAAGTTATTTAAATAATAGATTGTCTTTTTATTAGATTAAAAGTGCAAGCCATATTTCTGTTGATTATCGTATGCGTTTGTTCTACTGTATACTGATTGTTTATTGTATGTG
Organism: Flaveria sonorensis; assembly: GCA_025506505.1. NCBI lineage: Eukaryota > Viridiplantae > Streptophyta > Magnoliopsida > Asterales > Asteraceae > Flaveria > Flaveria sonorensis. Next base: position 56,146,947 of record CM046425.1, on the reverse strand, counting down.
TTGTCTGATAGAGTTCTACCAGTGCGTCCTTTGTATGTCTTACGTGTATTGATTGTTTTGCTAAACAGTCCGTTCTAGCCAAAAGGGTGTTTAGATTGAGTCAAAGGTTTCTCTGCAAGCAGCTTCTCCATCCTCTGGAATAGAGGTATCAATAGCTTTGATATTAATGAGATATACTGAGTATGATTATGATTATAGTTATGGTTATGAGTAGACGGAAAATCAATACCGTTAAATTTGGATTAACATTGTAATTAACACACGCAAAGAAGAACTTAAAAGATATGAAATACGATCATTTGTTAATCTTTTACATACATACACGTTTTTATGCTAAATGAGCAAGATGCTTATGACACTTTACTTGACATTAATCTTGCTTTAGAACATAGCTATTTACCAAATTTGGCGACAAACATTAAATGTTAAAATAACTTACAAGGTAAATGTAGCAAAATATAGTATATGATATTTATATTTGTATACATATGAACTTCACTACGTTGCCAACTTTATAAAAAAGTAGATGAGTTGCATGTTTTTAATGCTAAACTAGTAAGATGCTTATGACACTTTAACCGACATTAATATTGCTTTAGAACTTAAATATTTTCTATATTTGGTGACAAACATAAATATTGAAGCTAATGAGGGAAAATCTAGCTAAGTATAGTATACGACATTTATATTTGTGTATACATGATATGTTATATTTTAATATATGGATCTTTTATGAAATAACGTAATATGAAATTAGAATGATGAAAGTCGTTTAATAATCTGGCATGGATGCATGGTCCCAAAGGTCTTAAATTCTAATGTAAGTTGTCGATTATTTATTAATACTTTCATAACAAATTTTTTAAATCTTTAAGTCTATCATATTTAATATTGTTTGTTCTAGTTCATAACATGAGAATGATAACAAGGAATGTATGGTTTACAAGAGAGTCCCATATGAAGTTTGTTTATGTATAAGAAAGTAGTATTAACAGAATTCTCAACTAAGCTATTGTGACATCATTATCAAGATTTGGTGATGTGCACAATTGAAATAAAGGGGAAATTTAAAGGAAAAGAAAAAAAAAGGGATTTGTGTGGGGTGGGGTAGGGGTGGTGGTGTGACAGTAGGCCCATTTCTTCTGTTTTTTTGTGTGAGAACAAATGAGGGATATAAATGAGTAAATGACACCACAACACATACCATCTCTATGATTTCATGGCATTAAAGACTCTTCATTTCTCTCTTTCTCCATCATTTTTCACCATTTTTCTTCAAGATTTTCATTTCCAGATTCTGGGTGTCCAATAAAAATCAAAACTTTATATAAATTCATCAATTCTGAAGACAATAACAGCATCATCATCATCATCATCATCATCATCATCATCACCGTCATGTCTGCAACTGAACACCATGATTCAAGTTCATCTCAAAGTGAAGAAGTTGTCATCCCTATTCACAAGGCTGGTTTCCAGTTTCTTCCCCTGTTTTTTTGATCATATTTGCTTGATATTAGTCTCTTTTCTTGATTCATATATCTGAATTATGATTTAACATGAGAATTCATATATCTGCATTATGGGTCTTACTTAATCAGGACATATGCAGAAGTTATGATTTTTTTAGTTTTTAGCATGTGGGTATGTTTGTTTGTGATATCAACTTCCTGAAGCTTCATGTTGATCAAGTGCTAGCTAAATATCAGTCAGTTATAATCTGAAAGAAACAAATGTTATGCTAATAATATGGTTATTTGGATGCTCTGTTTCATTCTAATTAACATTACTTCCATTGCAATATGCACAAGGATGATAGTTGTTTATGACAATAAGGAGTTGTTAAACATTAATCTTTGTTAATCTTTTTACATAAACTACAGTTATTATGTTAATCAGTATGAAAGTTTGCCTAATTCTTGGAGGGAAGATCAATGGAGTTAGTTTCAATCTTTAGTTTCAGTGGCATGTAATTTGAATTTATTGCCTTTTTTAAGTCATGTCACTTTTTCAGATTCATTATAGAGAATTTTCTCATGAGCAACAAATTGATGCTTTAATTAAAAGTTTTTTGGACCAAACATACTTTCTCATCCATGCCAGCAAACCCTATTGATTTTCTATTCTTACTTTGTTTTTTCAAAAAATAAAACCATTATCATTAATAATTAAAGTAGGTCTCAATATTTGTATTTATCTTGATAGGGGTACTTTAACTAAACAACACACATGATGTTAGCATTCATTTGCAACATATACCAAACAATCACATGATCTGTTAACTTATGATTTCCACTTTATAGATAGTGAAATAATTACTTTAATTGATCAACATACGTTACGATCCGTAGCATTATTATAGTTCTTGGGCATAAAAAGGGTGATTTATGTATTAAATGTTAACAAATTGTTATATTTGTACTAAAATTTGAAGTATATTAGCAATCTTGGGTGAAAAGCTCCTGATATGAAGGATAAACGCAAGCACAAAAGGCTAATCCTTGATTAGAGGCAAAAAGTAATCTTACTTTTAGTTAACTTTTAATCCCACTAATATATTCTTATGATCACAAGTTTACAACACTAGAGACAGTTAACAACTATTTATCACTAGATTAGTGGCATACTTTATGCAACTCGAAAAGGCGAAAAAGCTATGTGTGCATTTAACTCGACATTTCTGTTGGTGTGATAAGCTTGATATAGCTCAAATTGGTGCAGAATGATTTGGATTGCATTTATATATCACAAAAATCTTTATAAAGACCCAAAAGTTCTTTCATTTTTTGCAACATAAACTAGTTTTACGAGTGGACGTTTCTTAATTCTTACGAGTTTAAAGACATCACCTTCCTTGTCGTTAGCTTTTCCAGGGTTGTTGGCTTTTGTTTTAAAAGTGATCACATTATATGAAATAATCAAAATCAGATTGTCAATTGTAACCAAACATAATGCAGTAGATAGTGTTTGGATGTTCTACTATTTGTTGTGATAGATCAGAAGACTTTTCTTTGATTGTTTAATAAATTAAATCTAAATATTCAATCTTAGTATATTGATTATGTGATGAATATTTATTTTTTTGACGTGGTTGTCTAAACTGTGGAGATTTCAAACATGTTTTCAGGTTGAAGAAGAGATTTCTACTGCAAGTACTGATTCATCAAATTGGAAAAAACAAAATCTGTTCTTGGAGATACCATCAAGAACAACACAACCCTCATCGTTTCAAGAATATACTCAAATGAAGATAGCATCAACACCAGCCCCAACTCCTAAGAAAGTAAATTTCAATCTGGCATCAAGTCCCTCCCAGAGTAGAATGAATACGAATGCATCTTCTGCTAGTTATTCTTCAAGAACCAAATCATCAAAGAAAAGTTTACTACCAAAACTTAACTTTACAAACAGGAATAACTTTCTTGATGTAGAGAAGACCGATGGTAATGTAATACCAGCATCCTCGTCTTCTGTAATGCAAGAAAAGTCTTCAATACCCCGTTCATGGTCCCTTACCAAAATCTTTACCCCTCAGAGGACATCTTCTTTGCCTATTACCCCCATTGTACAGTCAGATCAAGAATCTGTGCTGGGAAACTCAGGTGGTTCACTAAATTTGGAGGTACGTTGACTTTCAACCCGTTAAGTTCTCTCTGTTGACCATAGATAGTAGATGTGGAAGTTTGTACTCTTGTACTTATTAATGGGTCGATTGTAGTTGTGTTTTATCTCAAACTAGTGAAATTAAAATTTTAGTTTAAAGACGAATGGGTCAAACGGGTCAAAGTCTATTTTCAATGCATATATCATCCTAATTGTTTGTGTGATAATAGTAGATGAATTAACTATTATTAGAAACAATAAGAAGTTGTTTGTGTGGTTTGTTTTTAGACTAAAGTCCAAGTACATATAGCGCGATCACACTCAGTCCCAGTCCTCAATAAAGATACGAGTGTCAAGAGAATGGATTCTTTTTTCCGCGTGATTCCTTCAACTCAACGAGTGAAAGATTCTGACACCGTTTCACCAACCCCTTCTCCAACTAGTGACAAGGGTAACTAAAAAAGCTTGAATCTTTTGAGTCAAAGTTACATATTTGTATATTCGATTATAAAGCTTGAGTCTTTAACTATTGCTCTTTAGATAATGAAGAAGGTGGTGGTGAAGATATACCTGAAGAAGAAGCTGTTTGTAGGATATGTTTGGTTGAATTATGTGAAGGTGGAGAAACCTTAAAAATGGAATGCAGTTGCAAAGGCGAACTCGCGTTGGCTCATAAAGACTGTGCTGTAAAATGGTTTAGCATCAAAGGTAACAAGACTTGTGATGTGTGTCATCAAGATGTCCAAAACCTACCTGTGACACTTTTAAGGATACAAAGTACTGTCAGAAACCGAAACACGGGTGCAAGTAGATCACAACCAATGGAAGCAAACGGATACGGGCAAGTTGATCTTAACCATTCAATTTGGGTCATTCTATACTTCTTACCTTTTTGAATCTTATTCATGGGTTAGTATCTCAAACACTTGCACTTGAATTTGGCAGTGATGTATACAGGGTGTGGCAAGAAGTACCAATACTTGTTATTGTTAGCATGTTGGCCTACTTCTGTTTCATTGAGCAGCTTTTGGTAAGGCTCATAAGAATATCATTAAAGTCCTATTTGGGATCACGTTAACAAACTGTTTATAGTATTTCCATATAATCAGTTTTGGAGTGCTTGCACAAAACTGATTATCATTCTATTTAGGAGTGAAATAATCAGTTTAAAACGCAATCCCAAACACCCGCCAAGTTGAACTGTGGTTTTAAAACATAAAAGTTTTGACAATACTACATTTTGTATGAAGGTTGGGGAAATGGGTACAAGTGCAATTGCGCTCTCTCTTCCATTTTCATGTGTTTTGGGTCTTCTTTCATCCATGACCTCTTCAACCATGGGTAAGTTGTAGGGTGTTTATTGTTACGTATGTTCAGTCAGTTTGAGTGGATTGGCAAGACCGGTTGGTTTAACAGGTTGACTGATTGGTTTTGACGATTTGGACTGATTTTTCTTTAGATGATCAAAATTGTTCATGAATGTAATACATATATACTTAATCGGATATTGTTGAAACAAAAAAAAAAAAGGTTAAATGGTTAGTTTGGTTTAATGACAAGTTAGTAGTTCCAAACATGGTCATACCAGTAAACCGTCAAAACCATACCTTAAATGATATATCAATTCACATAAATCTGAAACTGGCAACCAGAGAAACAAACTTGCTTCAATTCGGCCGATTCTAACGGTTTATGAACACTCCTAGTAAAGGATGAATCATATCATTGTATTCATATTTCAACTTTACATCTCCCGCATACCTTCTGATATCTAAAATATTTTGCCTTCTTTACAGTAAGAAGACGATTCGTGTGGTTATACGCAACAATTCAGTTTGCTTTGGTTGTAATCTTTGCACATCTTTTCTACTCTCTGGTAAACAACCTACAAACCAAATCCATTTCTTCCACGCACACGAAAACACATCCATCATCTGATCATCTTAAATTTGCATTTTTTCAGGTTCATGTTCAGGCCGTTTTGTCAATTCTTCTAGCAACATTTGCAGGCTGTGGGATTGCAATGAGTGGCAGCTCAATCATTGTCGAGATTATACGATTAAAAGACAATGGCATGACAGATCAGATCAACAAATCAACTCCCAGATAGTTTTACGCCCACAACCAAGGCGCGCCCAAACTGCATCCTCATCGTCTCATGTTGTTCCTCAACAGGATATTGATAATGAGAATACAGAAGCTTACAGAGGAAACTAAATTTGACATCAGCACAAAGAAAATATGAAGATCAATGGATCATGACTAATATGATGTCACAACAGTTTTAATTGAGATAAAAGAGTAGTGTTGTCCCAACATTAAGATCTGTATACTGAACAACATTGTATAAAAGCATCATGAAATTGAACTTATTGATGTATTGTGTTTGTGCTCAAAATGAATTGCACAAGAAATTGATTTCAAATTCAATCATATACTGAGATGTATTAATCATAACTCTCTAGAATCAAATTGTAAAAACTGAGTACGAATTCAGTAATTAACACAATAAAATCAGACGTAAAACTCGCAGAAACTTGAATGTAATGAATATGAATATAACGAATGGATCCACAAGATCTGACTGAAATTTACAGCATAAAGTATGAAACGATACTGTTACTCTGGTATAGATCTAGATCTAGATGATGACTCATGATGATGATATCAGATTGAAGCTCTAGAGAAACTCTCTTCTCGCAGCGGAACTAAACTCCGCTCGACGAATATTCTGTTGACGTTTCTTGTACAGCAATCCACCAAATCCAACAACACAAGCAGCAGCAATAACTCCGATCGCGATCCCCGCCTTCTTCCCGCCGCTCATCCCGCCGGACGACGATCCACTCGACTCCTCACTCTTCACATTGGCGGAGGAGAGATCGCCGGAATCCGGAGACAACGACGGAGTAGGCGGTTGGTCGACTGCCGGAGAGGAAGCAGGAGTGGGCGGCAGATCTGACTCCGGTGGCGGTGACGGAGGAGAAGCGGTTGACGGTGACGGTGCGGCGGAGGGGAGCGGCGGTGAGTCGTCGGAGCCGAGGTGTGGAGGCGGCGCCGGCGAAACTCCGGCGAGATCTGAGGAAACTGAGAGAGTGAAGAGGAGTGTGAAGGATAGTGTGTAGATGAAGCTGTTGATCGCCATTGTTGGTGAGAGATTGTTGAAGGTGGATTGCAGATCTAGAGGATGAAGAAATATATAGAAAAATGGTGGGATGAATTGAAATCGAATCTGAAGGATTTCGTGAGTGGAGAATTAACCGTGAGGAAGATGCATTTGGTGCGTATTAATAGCTGAAAGCCGGTTGCTGAGCTGGCAGATTTAATTTGTATGATTGCAATTTTTTATTCACTAGACAAACAACACTTAGCAATCTTTATTATTTCACTGATATTTTAACAACAATAAAAAATGATAAAGGTGGGAGGTTGTATTCAATGACGGATGGTAATCGAACGAGTTTGAAACAAATATGTAGCGGGTATATACCTGTCAAGGGTTATAAAAATTACTCGTTGGACATACTTATTGGGTGTCTATTAAAATTAGAACATTATATAAAACTACATTTGCATATACGTATTAAATAAATTTTCAATTAAATCTTAATATTTTTTATTGTTTATGTTTCACTATTACTACTATCTAATTTTACGAGTTTTATTATAACTTTGTAAGATACCATATGTTGCAAATGAAACTAGGACTAAACTCGACGTAAACCCCACCATTTTTATCATGTGTCATGATTCATGAATATCTATAGCTATAAAACAACAATAACAATCGTTCTCTCACTTTATTGATATGTTATAAATGTTCCACAATCTAATACTACCAATAAACCAAACTCACACCTTTGGACAAGTTACGAACGTTGCATAACCCTGACCCGTCGTGCTCACACCTTTGGACAAGTTACGAACATTACATAACGACTCTTAGATGAGTAGTTATGTTAGAAACCAACCACGAACAACTATCAATCTTATGGCTCAAAAAACCACCGATGTGCTTGGGCCGATGTATTCGATAAAAAAAAAGACCATTAATGTATGATGATCTTTTTCTATACGTGTTGAACTAAACTACAAATTAGCATTAGTCAATGTCTAAACTTCGTGCCTTAAATAACAAAGTAACAAACTCAAGTTTGTGTTGTCATTTCTAAACCCCAAGAAAGTACATATAATAAGCACGTCAATCTCACGTATCGTATCAAATATTTTCAATTGAACACGCCTTTGTTGACAACACCCATGTAAAAATAGAAGACGTGGCAATATACATAGAGCAATGCTGTTATCATACTTAAGGTGTGCACTTCGCGGGTCGACCCGGTTAAGACCCGCGAACCGACTCGTGAAAACTGAGATCGAACCGTGTATGGGTTAGCGGTTCCGGTCCACGGTTCGGCTTTCCTTTTGTAAACGGTTATGGGTCGGTTTCGGTCCAAACCCGTGGGTAAGAGCTCGGTTTTGGTCCAGCCCGATTACAGTTAGACAAGAAAAAAAGAGTTGGTTTTTGCTTTTTAGATGTTAAATGAGTTGCCTTTGAATACCAAAAATGTAAAAAATGTTTTACTAGCATATAATAGAAGTGTTCAGATCAATAGGGGTCATGAAAACAGCTAATGTAGGGGTTGTATTTTAATATGATACCAATTTATCTATGTTACAATAACGAGTCTAAGAAACAAATCCATTCATTTGGTTTCGTTTATATCTTTAAGTTTCATTTTTCTCCCGGCACAAAGCACGAGCCTAAAAAACATTTGCGGTCCGCACCACCATATTGTGTTGAACCGACCCGTTTAACTTGGTTCGGTCCGGCCCGAACCGTAAGTAAATGATCCGGTTCTCGGTTCTTTATATAAACCACTTATCGGTTTCGGGTCAAGGGCGGGTCGGTCCGGTTCGGTTCGGTTCCGACCCATTGCTCACCCCTAATCACACTCACATCTCAAAGGCCACACTCGCTCACGCCCCGAGATGGTGTTCCACGCCTCACACCCGTACCACTTCACCCACGCCCCCTCGGCCTTTTCCCGAGAGTATAACATATACCCTAACGTGGGATTATCTACATATTTTTCTTGAGCCTGCAGACACTTCCTCCAAATGACAACATAAGAAGTCTAAAACTGATGATTCCTAAACAGAAGAAAGTTGAAATTGGGGATCAAAGATTTATAAAACAGACTATAAACCACAAAATTCACTCAAAAATCGATGATAATAATTCATGAAACAGATGATCAATCAATCCTAAGGAATCTCAACATCTCCATCAGCAATCTCCTACTGCAAATCCTTCGGATACTTTCCATCAACCATACACCCAACCGAAACACACGTCCCACCTGCGACTCCTTCGCCATCGATCTACATCTCATGATCTTCGCGATCTCGATCAATCACATCATCAATCGATATATTACCATTGTGCTTGATGTTCTTCACCTTCTTCAGATCACGTTCGGGCTCCTTGAGCTTTTTGATGACCAACGTAGCAGCGGAATAGCTGGGTTGGGTGGATTGTGCAATAAGCCTCTCTCGACCCTCCTTTTATCATAGTCTTTATGAAAGCCTCTCACCTTTCCAGATCCGGTCCATCATCAACTCAGTCAGATCTTCTTGTTTGCCCGCTTTGATTAGGCTTCCTTTAACGAATTTGATCGGCATTTCGTGCCTGCAGTCCTGCTGAATTCGGACCATTAACATGTTACCTCTTAACCATTCAGCATTAAGGTTATCTCTTATCAGTTAAGAGGATATGAATCATTAACACGTAGTCTCTTAATTACCATTAAAAGGCTACCAAACAACCCCTTAGGTGGACATCCAAACACCGATAACTCATACTGATTTGAAAGCAATACAATTTCTAATTTCTAGTTTGAAACCAATAGAAACTTAGGTTTGGAATCATTTTATAATCCTCCACTAAACCGGTTTGAAACTCAAACTTGTTTTAACTTTTCATTGGCCAAATCAAATCGATTTGGAGTTCTAAATTTATGCACCTCTACAAAGCTCATAAGATTTCTCTTTAGTACCTATTTCTAACCAAAGGGCTCTTGTCCAATGATACTAAGGAAGCAAGGTGTATCAAAAAAAATGTTCCTGATTAAATACAAAGGGTTCAAGTCTTATGATAAATAAAAAGTCTAAATTTAACAGTAGGATTTAAGAGTGTGTGAGTCATCCGTTATAAAAAAAAAAAACAAAAAAAAACTATTTCGTCCATCAAATTTATCATTTATTTGTAGATTGATTAATACCATCTTGTTTATTTTCAACAGTAGTTTATTATCATTAATAAAGCTTAGAACAAAAGATTATACTTGTTATTTTCAACGCTAGTTAATTAAACTACGACTAAAGTCAAAGATGGTAATAAAACTATCTGGAATCTGGATACACAAAACTACTTTTAAACTCAAGATCCACTTGATAATCTTCATTTTATCTTTGTTTCAAACTTAAATAATGTTTCTAACCTTATTTGATTCTCAAGATCCAAAATGTCTCAACATGTTTATTGGCATTTGATTAGGCACAATGTTCTTTCAGTTATACAAATGGCAAAACATAAAGCACATGAAGAAAGCAATCATCTTCAAACCATAAACTTTACATTTTATAACAATGTGTAACTTGATATTTGTGTTACATAAACAAGTCTAGCCTATGTATATGGTGTGTTATGGGCTTGTGTGCCCTCCTATGCCAAGAACAAAAATCAACCCTGGGTTGCTATCGACATAAACATTGAGTATGATGGTTATGCTATATGATACAAAAGTAAATAAATAAAAAATTTCATTTGAAAAACTAGGCTAAATGTAGCAAGAAAGCAAGGATCATGATGGGGATCAACTTATAAAGTGTATTATGCAGCGAGTTTCTATAGTACATTCGACTAGCGTTTGACATCCTCCTGCGACCACTTGATTTAGTAGACACATTAACCGGCATTTTACCTAATAACATGATTAAGAATCTTACCAATGCCTTTCTTTCACATTATATTAAAGGGTCAAAGTTTGATGGACTTACAGTCATGGTCAACCCATCCAATCCGTTGACCACCCAAGTCATAAACAACACTCTTGTCTTTCAAAACAATGTCTGCATGAAACAAGATGCCATTATAGGCGGGTCAAAACAAGTTTGGTCAAAGCAGGTGTGGTGGGTAGATGGCGACCCACTAACTTCATTTTTTAAACCAACATTTTGAGTTTTGTAAATAAAAACCTATTAGCATGACAAACAAAGCAGAATTGTTACTTAAGGTTATGATGACTTCTTTAAGGTGAAACTATTTAGGATGTTTTAAGCAATATACAAGTTAGATGACTTGTTGACCTGTTTAGCTTGTTCGACCCTTTTCACTATTATATTTTACATGGTTGATTCGTTATCAAAACAAGTACAACCCTAACCAACCCTATTTCATATAAAGGGTTGAAAATGTGACCTCTAGTGATCAAGAACTCAGTTTATACCTCCTAAAATTGTAAGTCCTTGGCCCTTAACCATCTGAAAACCAATACACCATGCTGTCTCGCCATCCTAAAAAGATGTTATCCATGTTCAAATTAACAAAAAAGAAACGTATAGTTTTACCAGGATAAAAAAGTAGTTTACGATGTTGAGCATTAAATTACCACAGTCTTCTGTTTCAAAAGGTAGTTCTCGGGTTTTAAAACCATAGAAGCATCACCCGCAAAGTTAAAGCTCACAGTTGGAAACACCTCCGAGACACTGAAATGATATTGAAATAATAAAAAAGAATTTACTAATAAAATCATTGGAATATGAAGTAAATTGGTACCGAAACAAAACCAAACAGAAACAACCAGAAAACACAGAAACAATTCTGGAACTCCTTCTCCAATTTAATTGATAGAAAAACTTACAAAGAATAAGTAAAAAACTATCTCCTATTTATAGTTGATTAACCTAGCCCATCAAGTTAATCTATTCCTACATAATAGGCTTTATCCCAAATCCTTTTGAGATAAAGTTAAATCACAAAAGCTTATCTCAAATCCTTTTGAGATAAAGCTATAAACTACCTGATACACTTATCCTTTTAGTTTACCAGATAATGACCAAAAATAAATTACATAATAGACCCCTAACTTTAACTAATGTCAAGATTGGTCCAACAATCACCCCCCCAATCTTGACCTTAAGTCTTCTTGTTATTTTCCCAAGTCTTCAATCTTCTTTACTCCCAACAGTTCTCTCATTTCAGCAAACTTAATCTTTGGTAGAGCCTTCGTGAGAATATCAGCTGATTGTTGATCCCCACTAATGAAATCAACCTTGATTTGATTTTTCTCCACACACTCTCGTATATAGTGATAGCGTATGTTGATATGTTTACTCCTTCCGTGAAAGACAGGATTTTTCATCAGGTTGATTGCTGACTTGTTATCCACCTTTATGAGTACGAGTTCCTGTTTTCTTCCTGTAATTTCAGCTAATAAACCCCTTAGCCAAATTGCTTGACAGGCTGCTGAAGTTGCAGCCATAAACTCAGCCTCACAAGATGATAAGGCGACTGTTGGTTGCTTTTGAGAGCACCAGCTAATGGGTCCATCATCAAAGTAAAATACCAGCCCCGTGGTTCCTTTTCCATCATCTGGATCGGCTAAAAGGCTGCTGTCACTAAATCCCAGCAGTTTATTACTTCCATTCCTTCGGTAGTGAATGCCCAGGTCAATAGTTCCTTTTACATACCTGAGAATCTGTTTTACAGCCTGATAGTGAGTAGTTTTAGGGGCTTGCATATACCTACTTGCATATCCAACTGAGTATGCAAGATCTGGCCGCGTATGAGTCAAGTACCGAAGGCATCCTATTGTTTTTCGGTACTCTGTTGCATCTACACTGCTGCTGCCATCTTCCTTTGTTAATTTTAGTCCCGGTTCCATTGGGTATTTAGTAGGATTACACTCCCACATTCCAGCTTGCTGTAGGATCTTTCTTGCATAGCTTGATTGCTTAATTTTTATTCCATCATTGCCTTGCATCACTTCTAGCCCGAGATAATAGGAGAGTGAACCCAAATCACTCATCTCGAACTTATCTTCCATTTGTCTTTTGAATTGCAGAATTTTCTCCATGTTATTTCCGGTTACAATCAAATCATCCACATAGATCCCTACTAGCAATGAACCTTCATGAGTTCTTTTTGTGTAAACGGCTTGTTCAAGTTTGCACCTTTGGAATCCATACTCCTTTAAAACCCCATCTAACTTTGTATTCCACGCTCGTGGAGCTTGTTTCAAGCCATAAAGAGCTTTGGTTAATTTGTACACTTTTTGCTCCTTTCCTTTCTTAACAAAGCCTTCCGGTTGTGTCACAAACACTTCTTCCTTGAGTTCCCCATGTAGAAACGCCGTTTTAACATCAATGTGGTGAACATTCCACCCTCTTTATGCTGCTAATGCTAGAATGAGTCTGACCGTCTCAAGTCTAGCTACGGGCGCGAATACCTCGTCAAAGTCTACACCATGTTGTTGGATGTAACCTTTGGCGACTAATCGTGCCTTGTATCTTGTAATTACACCATTTGCATCCCTTTTAATTTTATAAAGCCATTTTAAACCAATGGGTCGGTGTCCCGGGGGTAGGTCCATTAACTCCCAAGTGTTGCATCTTTCAATGGAAGCTATCTCACTTTCCATAGCTTGCTCCCATTCTTTATGCCCTGTAGCTTCCTTGAAGTTTGTTGGTTCCCCTTCAGTGAGGAGAAGATCATAAACTTCATACAGATTTTTCATACCTTGTGGTGGTGTATCATCAAAAGTCTCATCTTCTGCCATAGTTGGGTCTGATTCACCAATAGTGTCTGTTTGAAGCTGCGGTAACATTGGCCCACGCTCTTTAACAGTTGATTCTGGGCTGCTATGTTCAGGATGGGCTGAGTCTGCTGTTTCAGCATGAGTTAATGGGCTGTTTCCTTGAAATGGGCTGCTAATCAGTGGACTTACAGGGCTGCCGGGTTCAGCAGACCCATGTTCACTGTTTTGGGCTGCAGAATTAGCATCATGTCTGTTGTTTTGAGCTGCTGAATCAGCTTCAAATGGCTCCATATGAATCACAAACTCAGCTTCTTTGTTCGGTTGTTGGTGTTTATTCCATTCCCATTTGCGTGCCTCATCAAACACAACATCTCGACTGATTACCACCTTCTTTCTCTCAACATCATATATGCGATAAGCCTTGGTCCCTGGTTCTGTTCCCAAATGTACCATGGGAACACTTCTGTCATCGAGCTTCTTCACATGGTTTGAAGGTGTTTTTACATATCCAACACACCCAAACACTCGCAGATGATCAAGTCTTGGTCTCCATCCCTTTAACGCCTCGTATGGTGTTTGATTCGTTAAACTCCTCGTAGGTAACCTATTTAGCACATAGACCGCATGACGTACCGCTTCTGCCTAGAACACTTGTGGCATATTCATTGCACTAAGAATGCTCCTTGTTGTGCTCAACACGGTTCTGTTTCTTCTTTCGACTACACCATTCTGCTGGGGTGTATAGGGTGCAGTTAGTTGCCTTGTAATTCCAGCTTGTTCACAAAACAGAGTGAACTCCTTGGAGGTGAATTCTCCACCCCGATCAGTTCTAAGAACCTTTATTTTTTCCCCGTATTGGTTCTCAACCATGGCTTTGAATATCTTGAATCGTTCAAGTGCGTCATCCTTGGTTTTTAACATGAATGGCCACATAAACCTGCTGTGATCATCAACAAGCAGCAAAATATACCTGTTTCCAGCTTCGGTGGCAGGTGTTATGGGCCCACACAGGTCTGCGTAAACCTGTTCCAGTGGTCTTGCAGCCCTAAAAGTGGTCTGATCAGGGAAACTTTGTCGCGTATGCTTCCCTGCCAAACATGCTTTGCAAAGTTGTGAAGGGTGGTCAATAGTCGGTACTCCATGGACTAGTTCACTCGTCCCTAAGCGCTTGATGGTGTCAAAGTTTACATGCCCAAGGCGGGCATGCCACAACCAAGCTGCACATGAATCTTGGTTATTAAGCAAACCGGTGACCCGATTTTTAGGTTGATTTTATACAAGCGATTAGGAGATCTGTGAGTCTTCATTAGCAAGGTCCCATCCGGTTCAAACATTGATAAAATTCCTTGTTTAATTGTTAATTCACACCCTCCTTCTTCAGCTTGCCCGATGCTGAAGATATTGCTCTTTAAATACGGGATGTAAAGAATATCGGTCAACAACCTTTGTTCCCCATTCTTACATTCGAGAAGAATAGAACCCCTTCCTTTGATTTCTACACTTGAGTCGTCTCCGAATCTGACTTTGCCCCCTATATTTGTATCAGTTGCCGAGAATAAACTTTTATTGCCCGTCATATGGTTTGTTGCCCCGGTATCTAAATACCACATGTATTGCCCATCATCATGTGACCCGTATTTAGCCGGAAATACCTTTTCTTCATTCACATAGATTAGTTCCTTCTTGATTTGATCGGCTACAACAATTAACAACGCAGGCTTGTCAGCATTAGCATGTGTTGTTCCAGCAGTGGTGGCTTGTGTTAGATGGGCCTTCTCATCATTCCTTCTAGTTGGACAGTCGGCTGAAAAATGTCCAAACGCATCACACCTGAAACACTGCAGTTTAGACCGATCTTTCTTTGAGTTTTCTGAACTTTGGTTTCCATCTTGGGAGTTTTGAGCACGGTTTGAACCCCTTCCACGACCACCTGATCGCCCACAACCTCGGCCTCTTCCACGGGTGTCTTGGCCATTCCCTCGGCCTCGACCAAAGCCCTTTTCCTGCTTTCTTTTGGATTCCCATTCATTGTAGGATAATAGAAGTTGGTCATGGCTGCTGTTATTGGTCTTGGACTTAGTTCTTTCTTCGTACGCCTTCAACCTTCCAACGATTTCTTGGAACTTGACTGTTTTGAGATCAACCAACTGCTCTATTGTTGCCACCATGTTTATGAAGCTGTCAGGTACACTGGTTAGAAGTTTTCTGACCAGGGCTGCTTCATTGATTGGAGATCCAAGGGTGGCTGATTTTGAAGCAATTCCGAAGAGTTTTCCCACAAAATCATCCACTGTTGTGCCTTCCTTCATTCTGATCAGATCAAACTCAGTTTTTAGGGACTGCAATCGTGCTTCCATGACTCGTTCAGCACCTAAGTGTCGAGTCTTGATTGATTCCCAAATGTCTTTCGCATGTTCACAGCTTGCAATCTGCAACACAAGGTCTTCAGGTAGTGATTGATAGAGATAGGCTATGGCTGCATTGTCTTTTTTTTGATCCGGATTTGTCCTAGGTTCAATCACCTCCCAGATTCCATGAGCTTTGAAAATCGCCTTGATTTTAAGTGACCAGATTGGGTAATTTGTCGGAGTTAGAACCGGGCATTGAAACGGAAGGTTGCCTGTTTTATCAACCTGCCTAGCTGGTTGTTTGGTGCTGCAGCGTCCCCCATCGATCTCTCCTTTGATCGACGCTTGTATACCTGCTGTATTGGTGGTTTAAATGCTTGATCCACCACGTTGGACCAACAGAAAATCCCAGATCTCTTAACCAGAGCTCTGATACCAATTGAAGTAAATTGGTACCGAAACAAAACCAAACAGAAACAACCAGAAAACACAGAAACAATTCTGGAACTCCTTCTCCAATTTAATTGATAGAAAAACTTACAAAGAATAAGTAAAAAACCATCTCCTATTTATAGTTGATTAACCTAGCCCATCAAATTAATCTATTCCTACATAATAGGCTTTATCCCAAATCCTTTTGAGATAAAGTTAAATCACAAAAGCTTATCTCAAATCCTTTTGAGATAAAGCTATAAACTACCTGATAAACTTATCCTTTTAGTTTACCAGATAATGACCAAAAATAAATTACATAATAGACCCCTAACTTTAACTAATGTCAAGATTGGTCCAACAGAATAAGCTTTGAAATATTCACCTCTTCTTAGTTACAAAGCACCGATATCCCTTTGCATCAAAAGGCTGGACAGAATGAGGAACAAACTTTGTAACCTGCAAACATTATGCAAAACTTGTGATCATCAGCAGATATGTAAAGGTTATAGCTTTATGACTTTTTTGCCCTTCATACATACCGCGTCTACAAAAGGATTATAGGCATCTTCTGCTAGGTATCCAAGAGTTGTTCCAGAATCAATTACCGTTCCTTTTCGGTGGTGTGATGTTTCAAAAACTGATGGATCAATTGATATTTTTTTGTCATTAACAGAAATACTTTGCAGATGAAGATTATAATGTGGCCTGCCAAATATAGCAGTATACGACATAAATGACCTTTTGTATGCTTAGAAAAAGCATTCTGCACCAATTTTTTTTATAAAGCATGTGTTTATCTACCGGGAGAGTTGGCAAAATTGTGGGTGGGTAATCTAACAAAACAGTTAATTTTTGTATGGGGTTGAAATGGATCGGGTCAGGGTGACCAGATATACTTTCTTTTCCTTCCAAAAATATTGTTTTAATAAATAGTTCATGTGTAAAATATGATTAGGAAAATTTTATCATCTCAAATAATAATCTAAGTTCTTTGTGTATATTGATTTAGGAGTTGTACTTTGGGCAACTATCAACCTGTATGAACGGTTTCCTTAAAGACATTTTTTAGTGTTACCTGTTTGAGTTGCTAAGAGGGAAACATAACCCGAATTGGCCCATGGAAAAGCAATTGTCTCACTAATTGCAAACACGATATTTCAAAATAAAAGCTTACTCGGACGAGACAAGTGGTGAATAGACCATGTTTGGATCCATGATTTTGCCAAGTACCAAAATTCCACCTCCATCACCATCACCAACAAGACAATGAGAAAATGCATTGGGGGCTGCCCCTTGTGAAGCTAGTTGTGAAATTACAGATACACCCTGCTGACCAAACCCGAATATTCCATCAACCGCTCTATCAGGCCTAGATAACTCACCAGCTTGATATGTACTGCAACTGTTTCATAACTCTGTTAGATCAGAAAAGGTTTCACCAAGATGCATAAAAAGTTAACCTACTTTGACTACATTAATATTTAACCAACTATTCACTCCTTACTAAATTGTCTCACTTTTTTGTAAAGACAACTATAGTGGGATGTAGTAGCATTTTAACCTGGACAAAACCATCAAAGTTTTGAAATTTCCGACTTTAAGTAATCTTTCAAGTTTACTTGTTTTCAGGAGACATGTCACAAAAAAGTCAACCTGGTCAAAGTTAACTATACGTCACCTGATAAGTCATCACTTTGACCGGGTGACAGATCAGATTACCTTGAAACAACTTTTTTGAATTTTTGATGGTTTCATTCTGGTGAAAATAAGTGTGTTTAAATAAAATACAAATTTCACCAAAGCTTATTACTTTTTAATGTGATTATCCCTTATTCAGTTTATATAACTCACCCAAACATAACTATGGATGAAGCATTTGTTGATGGATTTGTATTATCAGACATCATTTCCAAACGAATAAAATCAGACACGTAATATCCTGATGTTGCACTACCATCTCCATATTTAAATGAATAACAACATTTGTTGTGTGAACATTCTGCATCACCAGATTGGATTCCAACAAAGCATCTTTTGTCTGAACAAGAGACTGAAGAAGATGTTGATGAACTTGAAGGGTCATAACGCAAAAGTGGAACCTGTTTTCATTTAAACACACACACACACAAGGTGGTCACCAATCAATTATAAAAATGTCAATTTACAATGAAATCATACAATAAAAGAGCGTGTGTAAATAATACTTTGAGTCCACTAGATGTAGGGCAGCCTTTGCAATCTTTGCAATTGACCCATAAAATATCACTTCCTGTATCAACTTGTACATAATATTCCTTTGGAGGAGAACCCAATTGGACTTTTGAATAATAAAGCCTAAATACACATTATTATCTTTTATAAACAAACTTTCAGTTTAAACACAAAACAACAAAGAACAATTAGCAACAGTATTACTGATATTTTTTTATCAAAATAAGAAAAAAGATTGCAATTTTGTTAAAAAATAAACATCTCAATTATGTTTTGAATGAAGAGAAATTTATAAAAATATAGATATAAAGATGAAATTAATCAAGAAACTACCCAACACGATAAGGATCATAGGTGCCATGAAGTGGGAAATCAATAACATCTTTTGTTTCACCCTGTTGTAAGAATCTACGGTGCCTTAATTCATCTCTATCTCTAAGTTCGCTCAACTCCACCACATAATCATGCGGAAAAGCTCTCTCCAGCTTAAATGTCGCCGGAAAACTACAAACAATAGCAACAGCCTGTAACAATACGGCGAAGGCAATGCCGGAAAACGTCAAAGTCGCCGGAATTCCGGCGATAATAGAAGCCCTCATCCCTAAATTCTCCTCGGTCATACGCTTTTTCTTTGAGTACTTTCATCGAACAACATACGTGCATTGGAGAATCAATTGATTATACACACAAACTGTGCGTATAGGTCGCATGGATTTCGATAGTGTGGAGATGTGATTCAGAGGTTGATTTAGACGGATACAAAGATGGATAATGTTGGATTGATGAAATGTGAAAGCATATTCGTTATGTGAAAATCATTGGTGTTCGATGAAGGATGACGATAAACCCCAAATTTGAAAAAGGCTGTAAGATCACACCCACCAAATGTTTCTAAATACGATAGAAATCCAGTTTGATTTCCTATAAAATCTCTTGACATGATTTTGCGGTTTGAATGGTCCATGAGTTGCACTAAAAAGACTTAATGGTCCTTCTAATATAATCATACTACTGCACGTATTAAATAGAAATATTAAATTAAATTATCTATTAATATTTAAAAATTATAAAATAATCTTTTAAGATAAAATATGATTGAAATTATATATAATTAACAAATACTTCATCCATAATTAACATTTATATTAAACTATGTATAATTTATAATATAAAATAAGTTTTTTAAAGTACTTATAGACCGATGCTGTGAGCAAAGCATGAAAATCCATTGGCAACTTAACCTAGCGACTCAGAAACGTCATGTGTTGGCAGTAATTTATAACCCGATTCACAATCCGGTAAATTTTGGGACCTAGGTTGACAACTAGGTCAAGTTTGATTTGCTAACTATTCTGGTTAGATTATTAGGTTAAGTTTCTCCGTACTTATATTATGTACTCAATGAGTCCTAAGTTAATTAGGTTGCTTGCTAACCAAGCTGGGTTTATCATATAAATTCATAGCCAATGTTTAAGGGTTATGTATGAGTTTTAATCATGTTTTTGATTTTTTTTTCTATTATAATAAAGAGTTATGAAGTTACCCAAATAATATGTTCTTACATTATTGATTCAGGACTTGATTATGTAGGGTAGAAAGAATGCCTTGATCCTCAGTCATGTTATTCATTGCACTAGAATAAACTCACACAATAAATCAACGCTAGAAAAATACTTGAGCATGCAGACATAGTTAGCAGACTAGGGGGCAAGTTGATTACAACTTAAACAAAAGAATGGACCTATTATGCTCCTCACCAAATGTCTAAGCACAATTTTTGTCTCTCATAACAATAGGCAGCTAAAATTAGAAACAATAGCACACACAACTATTCTTCAACATGACAAAAATAGGTGGTGGCGGAAATTGCACTAGTTTAGTTGAACTACAATCAAGATTAAGCAATCTATCTGATATAGCCAGAAACATAGATGAATAGTAACTCACGCTATAAACTGTAACTCGTCATGACAATAAAATCATCAATGATCGTGAATAGTGTGGAACGAAAACATGAACACGTAGCAACTAGCTAGAATAGGTGTCATAGTGGAACTATGGAACAGAGAGCAAGGATCAAGAACAGAATATTTGAAATATGATTTAGTTTTTGAATCTAGTAACGACTAAAGCTTACAAGAGACATGTAAAAGTAAATGGAAAGTTTTTTTTGATTAATTACCTAAAGGGGATATCTTCAATATGTACATATATAAAAAGTAAAATATATACAATAAACTAATAAATATACAAAATAAAATATATAGTGCTAACACAACTCGCCATCGGAAAATAAATTAGCAGGATTGTCTAGAACCCTAGACATCTTCCTAGTATTGGAATTCCATTTATCGTAACTTTAGTCGTTGCCTGTAGAAACCTGAGCTCTCATCATTCTAGGTGGAGTGGCATCTAATCGCCACCACAAAAATCCACTATTAGAGTACACCGAAAAGATTAATGCCTTCCATCCCATGCGTGTTGTTAACACTTTGGCATAATTCATTATTCCAGCTTTATTTCTTCCGTTAGCACGAATTGTTACATGTTAGCTATACATATTTAATTCTGTATAATTATTAGTTTAGGGCTTATATATAGATCCGTTGAGGAATTTCGCACTTGTATATGTCAAGAAATTCCCCTCCATGCAAGAGCTAAAACCTTGATACCATGTTTAACCTAAATAGTAACTCAAGTCCCAAATCGATAATATAATAAAATTGTATATTAGATAACTCTCAAATTCTTTATTATAACCAAGAAATATTACTTAAAAAACTTGATTACAACTCATATATAACCCTAAACCTTAGCTATGTACTTATAGACTAAAATTTAAACCTATTTGAAATCAATTAGGATCGCTAAACTTTAGGATTTAACCAAAGTCGTATTTGACTACAATACTAATTACTACATAATATAAATTAAACCTAACTTGACCTACTTGTCAACTTAGATCCCTCAACTGCACCGACTTGTGAATCGGGTTAGCAATTACTGCCAACAATAACATGCATGGATGTTGTATATAAGAGAAGGAAATCCTAACTGTACATAGAAAATAACCTTAGGAAATAGATCGAAGCCATAAACAAAAAACACCTACTATATTATTATACAATTAACATGTTTGTCCTCTCAAACTTGATTTTAGTTTCTACTCGTACAAGCAAATTAGAAATCCATATGATGGTTAAAGTGTAGATAAGATCTAGCCTAAGGAAATGAAAGATATTCTAGGGTGGACAGAAAAGGGGAAAAAACAAACCTAACACATCAATAACAAAAATTATTAATAACTAAGTGTAAGCATGAAAGTAAAATAACTAAATAATACTACAAACCCAATTGTAAACATGAAATTGAACTACTAGAAGGGAAATTAAAAAACAATACTCTATAATGTGCTACATAATAACATGCAAAATATCAACAGCATATTATCATGTCTAAAATATATTGCCATAGTCTGTAAAATAAAATGACACTCAAGGCACTATGACTATCTAGAATGGTTATCATGATGCCTAGACCAAACACACCTAAAAAAACACGATGTTCTCAATTAGGATAACCAAAAAATAGCAGCGTACCATATAAGTAGAATTCATTGAAAAATAGAAAACTAGATACTTAGGACTCAATTTGCATAATAAGATTCTAGTAACACACATAAATGGTACCTATCGTTTACAGATGGAGAAAGACATCCAACATAAACATGCCTTGCATGCCTAGTGGCCGAGAATCACATTATTTGTATTTAATAATCAGAACAGAGAAGAAACAGAAACACTAACACCATTGGCAGAGCATTATAGGGGGGGGGGGGGGGGGGGGGGGGGGGCTATTTTTTCGTAGGTAGTGTTAAATTTTAGTCCGATGGTGTAAATTTTTGGCTCGCTAGTGTAAATTTTATATAAATATTGAGTTCGCCCTCCATAAAAAAAATTAATTTCGCCCCCGCCCTCCCTACGAAATAGTTCAAGCTCCGCCACTGACTAACACAAAGAATTAAAATTTGAAAACTATACTTTGACGTTTTGCGGTGATTTTGAATTGCTTGAACTAGCAAAACAGGAAAAGATCAAGGTGGTAAATGACCATGAGAAAAAAAGATGTTAGGATATGAAAGGGTAAAGTAATTTTAAGCTATCTTATATTGGGTGATCAAATACAGGAAGCTTATTTACCAAACAAGTTGCCCTAACTTTTAGATACATCATTACCCTATTCCCTGTACAAATAAGTTGCACAAATCAACTCATTAGTCAAGTCAACTTATTACCTTATACAACCCATTTCCTAGCCATGCCCATTTTAACCGTAGCTTCTTTTTCTCTGCCCAGTGTGACCTACCCCCTTTATCTTTAGCTTTGAAACATGCCCAACTGGACCCCTTAGAAAGAATTAGCATCCTAAACCAACCCATAACATCATCTTAAAAGCGCTAAGTCTTTGGGTTAAAACTGCAAGGTCTATCACTAAGTAAACATACAAAATTGCTTACAATAATAAATCAATATAATGAATAGAACTTACCCTACCTTACCTTTGAAGCATGAACGTGACATTGATCTGTGTTCAGATTTGGCTCCTGCCTGAGAATGAGGCAATGTCCCACCCACAAGCAAATTAGAAAACCTGAAAATAATTAAGGTGATAGATAAACTACTATAAAGGAAATGAATTTTGCAAAAACGTTAACGAATTCAAATAGAAAGAGATGTTGAATGTAGGAAAAATAAATAAATTAATAATGAAATTTATCTAATAGCTAAATAATGCTATAAACCCAACTGAAAACATGAAATTGAATTACTAAAATATAAATTCAAAATAGTATTCTACAAAATTAACATGGCTAAAATATGTTGCCAACAAGGGAAAAGAATCAAAAAGGATTTGTGTACATTTAGAGCATTATGAAAGTCTAGAAATGAAATAGTAGGAGAAAAAAAAAAGTCAAGCTTCAAAAAAAATATCAAATCTTTGTTTCATTTACATTTTCACACCATTATTTGGATCCAGAAAATAACAATATTCAATGCACAAATACTACCAATGGGGTCGTGCCCCCAAACTAAATCAAGAACTGCCCCAAGCACCTACAATTCATTGGTTACGAAGCCTTCTTAGCATCTGAAGGTTGATGACCTTCAAAACGATAAAAGAGAAAAGGTCGTGAAAAAAATGTAAAACAAGAATGGTTATGTTAACAAGCAAATAATAAACGTTATTACCATTTTGAGATAATGCCCCGTCCATGTTGTTAATAAACTCAAAAAGTGTTATGGACTTGGAATCGGCTACACGTATAAAGCGGTAGTCATGCACAAAAACAAAGTACAGCGGTATAGAAAATATAGAAGAAATTAGGATGTTCAAAACATGTTTACTATCATAGCAAGTGTAGGTACTGCTAGCACTACCACCAAAGGGATTTGAAGCCCTTAGATGCATTGATTGAGTCGGATTTCAAGGCCCTTCCGATTGCATTTAAAGGGAAGCTTGCACGACCATACTTAAGTGTAAACATGTAGAAGATCAATGTATCAAGTAGTAGTCTCAGTTAAATGAACACAAATCATCATAAAATCTATTTATAGCACATACTAATATAAAAAGTAAGAAAGAGCACGGATTACCTCATATTTAGCTATGTTGTGCAACTCAATAATTAGGAAGCTTTCTGTAGTATCTAAGGTTGATGACCTTCAAGGCGATCAGAAAGAACAAGTTATGAAAACAATGCAAAGAAGGAATAGTTATGTTAATAGGAACATAATAAATCTTAACCATTTTGAGATAATGCCTCCGTCCATGTGGTTAATAAACTCAAAAAGTGTGTGTTCGGACTCAGAATCGACTGCACGTACACACCAGTATAAGAATGCACCAAAACCAAGTAAAGCAGTTTGGAAAAAATGATGATAATTTAGAATGAAACTAAAAAGTTCAAAATGTTTTACTATCATAGCAAGTCTAGGGACTGCTGGCACTACTCCCCAATGGAATTTGAAACCCTTAGATGCATTAATTGAGTAGGATTTCTAGGATAAGACTAGTTTCCAATTGCATTTAAAAAGGAAACTTGCACAACCATACTTAATTGTAAACTTGTAG
This sequence comes from Flaveria sonorensis, assembly GCA_025506505.1. Classification (NCBI taxonomy): domain Eukaryota; kingdom Viridiplantae; phylum Streptophyta; class Magnoliopsida; order Asterales; family Asteraceae; genus Flaveria; species Flaveria sonorensis. The sequence continues at coordinate 56,122,397 of CM046425.1, read as the reverse complement.
AAGACCAACGTGTATGAAGTAGTAATCTCAGTCAAACAAACACAAATCATCATTAAATAATATTTATAGCACACAATAGAAAGAGCACGAATCACCTCATAGACATGGCTATGTTGTGCGAGTACCACCAACCGGGTCGCGACCCCAAATCAAATCAAGAACTGCCCCAAGTACCTACAACAAATAAAAAATAAACTTTAAACTTAAAATTGTCACTAAAAAGCACAGCTCACTTTATGCACAATAATTTTGCAGAAACCGAAACCTGGTTCCACGTGGACTGCCAACTTCATCTTGATCTCCAACAAAAAATGTCCGATGGTGATCAAACTCTTTCAAATACAAATTTACCTAGAAATAATGTAGTAGTGAGAAGTTGGATGTTTACATTTTTACAACCCATGAATCAGGGTGCCACAGAAGAGAGAGAGTTTACAAGAGCAGGTGGGAAACAGCTGCAAGGAAAAGGCATATTCCTTTTATTTACTTAATTATATGTCAGTTCAAAGTGAGAGTTGACAACAAACCTGAACCTGCATAGGATTAGGACCAGAAGGAGATATGTAATCAGCAGCCTGGCGTTTACAGAAGATTCAGCCAGAGGTGCTTACCATAAGCTATCGTGAATTACTTTTTCTATAAGATTATATTATTAATAACAGTAAAAGTGAATTGACATTTTGAATACGAAATGTCATCGATGTACAACCCAGCTGTAGCAAAATAAAACTGCAACTAAATGTTGCACATCAAGTATAAGTCCTCAGTCAAGGAGCGGCTGGCACTACTCCCAATATATGTGATTTGAAACCTTGAGGCGTTGACTGAGAGAGACTTCTACGCTTTGAGTAGTTTCTTGTTTCAATTGCACACTGAAGTGTAAACAAGTAGAAGATCAAAGTATATCATGTAGTAATCTCAATTAAATGCACACAAATCATGAGATGTTATTAATAGCACACACTAATATAAAGCGAAAGAAAGAACATAAGTCACCAGCATATCTGATATGCAAATGTAATAGCTGCACTCTATATACAAAGTTACATACTTCATTAATCATCATCTACAACAATTCAGATTTTACAATTCGATTAAGAAACATGTAAGGAACCAAACTGAACCCAATTCCTCCATGGTTTTTTATTAGATCAAACCACAAAAAATATTGCCATAAATTTTTTTCTAAATTAGTTATTTAACACACCAAAGGCCAAATATCATGAAACTAGTTTAAGATTAAACCTTGATGACCACCGGCTTCACAAAACCTTAGCTAGCAGTTCCACAACATAGCTGATAAAATATAAATTATCATGTTATTGATAACACAAACCAAAACGCATGCAAAAAACACATTATAAACGGCGTCCATTGGCTTATCTGAACTTCCTTTTTAACCATTTTCCGATGATGATCCACCTGCAGATAAGGACCTAAATTTCCCACCTGCAGATGTACCAATTATCAGGCATCCATATGCTTTGTGATCAAACCCTCTGCATTTTCCTGATATTATAATTGGTAGAATACATGCATTTCTTATCAAATAACAAAACCAATATCTGTGCACAAGAAGTACACTAAACCAAAAAAATTATGCAATTTAAATCTGCGCTGAAGTTGGTAAAAAGATGTACCTTGAGTCTTTGAAATGCAGGGGTCAATCTTGACAAAGTGGCAGAGTTCAATTTGGACCCTCGATCTAACATATCATTTGAGTACTTCACTGCATTGAGAACACGATTAAGATCATGTAACCCACCAACCTAAATAGTCCCTTGTTTTGATCATCTCAGTAATATATGCTGAACTTCTTTTAGTTTCATACTCTATATCAAAAACTAAAATAAAATATTATAACCTTTAGAATCCTGGAGCGCCCAATTAAAAACCATCGCATCTAACATTCTTCTAATCATATCAACATTCTAAACATACATATAAAAAATGTTTAAAAAAAGTTTCAAAATTATCATTCAAATCATCCTCCTAGCAAATAACCAAATAGAACAAAAAGGTCTGCAATCATTAGAATTTGGGATTTCAGAAAAAGAGTGATGATTTGTCTAAACAAGACCATAAAATTTTAGCAATGTCTATAAAAAGCAAAATGTAAGCAAATGAATCTAAACAGGCCAAAAAGAATGACAAAAGTAAATAGACCAGACCAGCAAAAGCCAACATGTATCAAACCGAATCCATCTTCACTACATTTAAATGGCTGAGAAACCCAATTTCACCCCTTTACCCAAATCGCCCATCTTGCCCACTCTACCTAACTATTAGAAGATACCTCAACTGAAGTGAGTCCAAATGGCTCTATGAAAGCTGAATTGATAAAGTCACCCTGCCATGAGAAGTAAAATAAAATGTATACGTCTCAAAATACATACTTATCGTACCATATTATATCTTTAACATTACCTTTGTCCTTGCTGCTATCAAAGTGAGTCCAAGTGGCTCTATGAAAACTGAATTGATGAGAACACCTTGCAATGAGAAGTAAAACAAAATGTATATGTCTCAAAATACATACTTATCATACCATATTATATCTCTAACTTTGCCAATAACCTACAACATTAAATGCTCAGGTTAATGTGAATGAGAAAAGACATGTTAATGCTTCTAATGTACACACACATAGGGGTGATGAAGAAGATATACAAACAAACATTTCATCAAACAGTTGGTATGCATTAACCTAAAATTACACAGACCTTTAATTAATCAAGCTTATTGCTTAGCTCCTTTTGTCCCTGTTCTTGGTTTACATTATATGCAACTACAACCTATTACATGAGTGAATACGATGCCCAACAAAAAAGTTAAATTAATATAAGTGAAGATATAAGCTAACAGGTTATATGAACATACCTATTTTGGACCTCGTATCCCATAGTGATCTGCATTTCTAATGGCTGCACTCTAATTACAAGCTTCATTAATCATCATTTACAACACTTCAGATTTTACAATTCGATTAAAAAATATGTAAGGAACCAAACTGAAACCGATTCCTCCATGGTTTTTTTATGCAGTTGAAACACAAAAAATATCGTCAAAAGAAATTTAAATTAGTTATTGAATACACAAAAGGGTAAATATCATGAAAATAGTTTAAGATTAAACCTTGATGACTACTTTAATACCGGTATCACAAAAACTTAGCTAGCAGTTCCACAACATAGCTGATAAAATATAAATTATCATGTTATTGATAACAAAAACCAGAACCCATGCTAAACACCATAATAAGTGGGCCCATTGGCTTATCGGAACTGCCCTTTTTACCCTTTCGTGATAACGATCCACCTGCAGACGATGATGTAAATTTCCCACCTGCAGATTTACCAATTATCTGGCATCCATATGCTTACTGATCTAACCCTCTGAATTTTCCGGCTATAATAACAGTTAGAATACATGCATTTCTTATTAAATAACAAAACCAACATCTGTGCACAAGAAGTAGATAGACTAAACCAAAAATTTATGCAACTTAAATCTGCGTTGAAGTTTGTAGAAAGAGAACCTTACGTCTTAGAAATGGCAGGGGTCAATTTGCAAAAATGGCCGGGTTCAATTTGATCCCTCGATCTAACATATGATTTGCGTACTTCACTGCATCAAGAACACGATTAAGATCATGTAACCCATCAACCAAAATAGTCCCTTGTTTTGAACATCGCAGTAATATTTGCTAACTTCCTTTGGTTTCATGCTCTATATTAAAAACTAAAATAAATATTATAAACCTGTAGAATCCTGGAGCACCCAATTAAAAGTCATTGCATCTCATTCTTCTAACCATATCAACAACCTAAACATATATAAAATGTTTTTAAAAAAATATTCAAAATTATCATTCAAATCATCCCCCTCGCTGATAAAACCAAACAGGACAAAAAGGTTTGCAATCATTAGAAATTGCGATTTCAGAATAAGAGTCATGATTTATCTATTCAACACCATAAAATTTTAGCAATGTCTATAAAAAGCAACATGTAAGTAAATGAATGTAAATGGGCCAAAAAGAATGACCTAAGTGAATAGACCAGACCAGCAAAAAGGAACATTTATCAATCCAAACCCATCTTGACCATGTTTAAATGGTGACTTTAAATCGAACCCATTTTGACACGTTTACCCAAATCGCCCATCTTGACATCTCTAGCTAATTATCAGAAGATACCTCAATCAAAGTGCGTCCAAATGGCTCTATGAAAGCTGAATTGATTAAATCACCCTGCCATGAGAAGTAAAATAAAATGTATACGTCTCAAAATACATACTTATCATACCATATTCTATCTTTAACTTCACCTTTGTCATTGCTGCTATCAAAGTGAATCCAAGTGGCTCTATGAAAGCTAAAATGATGAAAACACCTTGCAATGAGACATAAAACAAAATGTATACGTCTCAAAATACATACTTATCATACCATATCTTTAAATTTGCAAACAACCTACAACATTAACTGCTCCGGTTAATGTGAATGAGAAAAGATATGTTATGTTTCTAATGTAAACACACGTAGGGGTGATGAAGAAGAAATACAAACAAACATTTCATCAAACAGTTGGTATGCATTAACCTAACTTTACACAAACTTTTAATTAATCATGCTTGTGCTTAGCATCTTTTGTTCCTGTCCTTGGTACATTATATGCAACTACAATCTGATACATGAGTGAATAAGATGCCCAACAAAAAAGTGAAATTAAAATTATTGAAGATATTAGCTAACAGGTCATATGAACATACCTTTTCTGGACCTCGTATCCCACAGTGATCTGCATTTGAAATGGCTGCACTCTTAATACAAACTTCATTAATCATCATCTACAACAATTCAGATTTTAAAATTCGATTAAAAAACATTTAAGGAACCAAACTGAACCCAATTGCTCCATGGTTTTTTATTAGATCAAAACACAAAAGATATTGCCATAAAAAATTTCTGGATTAGTTATTTAATACACCAAAGGCCAAATATCATGAAAATGGTTTAGGATTAAACCTTGATGACCACCGGCTTCACAAAACCTTAGCTAGCAGTTCCACAACATAGCTAATAAAAGATAAATTATCATGTTATTGATAACACAAACCAGAACCCATGCAAAAAACCCATAATAAATGGCGTCCATTGGGTTATCTTAACTGCCCTTTGTACCCTTTACTGATGATGATCCACCTGCAGATGATGACCTAAATTCCCACATGCAGATGTACCAATTATCTGGCATGCATATGCTTTGTGATCTAACCCTCTGCATTTTCTGATATTATAATTGTTAGAATACATGCATTTCTTATCCAATAACAAAACCAATATCTTTGCACAAGGAGTAGACTAAACTAAAAAATTATGCAATTTAAATTTGTGTTGAAGTTTGTAAAAAGATGTACCTTACTTCTTTGAAATGGCAGGGATCAATCTTGCCTAAAATGGCAGGGATCAATTTGATCCCTCAATCTAACATATCATTTGCGTACTTCACTGCATCGCGAACATGATTAAGATCATGTAACCCACCAACCAAAATAGTCCTTTGTTTTGATCATCTAAGTAATATCTATGGAACTTCTTTTAGTTTCATGCTCTATATCAAGAACTAAAATAAAAATAATATATAACGTGTAGAATCCTATCCAGGAGCACTCAATTAGAAACCAACACATTTAACATTCTTGTAACCATATCAACAACCTAAACATATAAATAAAAATTGTTAAAAGAAGATTCAATATTATCTTTCAAATCATCCCCCCCCCCCCCCCCAAGCAAAAACCAAATAAAACGAAAAGGTTTGCAATCATTAGGAATTAGGGTTTCAGAATAAGAGTGATGATTTGTCTATTCAAGACCATAAATTGTTAGCAAAGAACATAAAGAGCAACATGTAAGTAATGAATGTTAATGGGCCAAAAAGAATGACATACGTGAATAGACTAGACCAGCAAAAAGGAACATGCATCAAACCAAACCGATCTTGACCCCGTTTAAAATTGCTGAGATTGAAAGTTAGTGACTTTGATCGAACCCATTTTGACCCGTATACCAAATCGCCAATCTTGCAAGTTCTAGCTAATTATCAGAATATACCTCAATCAAAGTGAGTCCAAATGGCTCCATGAAAGCTGAATTGATGAAATCCCCCTACCATGAGAAGTAAAATAAAATGTATACGTCTCAAAATACATACTTATCATACCATATTATATCTTTAACTTTACCTTTGTCCTTGCTGCTATCAAAGTGAGTCCAAGTGGCTCTATGAAAGATGAATTGGTGAAAACAACTTGCAATGAGAAGTAAAACAAAATGTATACATCTCAAAATACATACTTATCATACCATATTAATTATTATTTAACTTTGCCAACAACCTATGACATTAAATGCTCCTGTTAATGTGAATGAGAAAAGATTTGTTAATGTTTCTAATGTACACACATATAGGGGTGATCAAGAAGAAATACAAACAAATGTTTCATCAAGAAGTTGGTATGCATTAACCTAACTTTACACAAACCTTTAATTATTCAAGCTTGTTGCTTACCTCCTTTTGTTCCTGTCCTTGGTTTGCATTATATGCAACTACAATCTGTTACATGAGTGAATAAGATGCCCAAAAAAAATGAAATCAAAATCATTGAAGATATTAGCTAACAGGTCATAAGAACATACCTGTTTTGGACCTTGTATCCCATAGTGAGCATTTTACCTAGACATGATACTATTGACCCATTCACTTACAAACGGGTCTATTTGAGCTATTTTTAATCCATGACAGGCCAGTCAAGTAAAACAAAAAAAATTAGGCTAACCAGCACCCAAATGGATCCAAAGTTGACCTAATGCACCCAACTTGCCCATTTAATGACATCTAGCAACACAAAAAGAGTGATTTAGTGAGAGTTTTAACCGGACGGGACATTATTGACCCATTCACTTACGAACGGGTCTATTTAAGTTATGTTTAATCCATGACAGACCAGTCAGGTAAAGCAAAATATATCTTTAAAAGTCAACCTAATCATATTTGACATACTAAAGTATATGTGAGACTGACCGCGGGCTGGAGTTTGGGACAGGACTGCTCCTGCAGGTTGAAAGCACTGCTATCGTTCATCCATCTCGACTTCCTGTCCCCTCATTATCTGAAGACCCCTTGTTATCTGAATAGGAACAACAGCAGATTGATCTGCAAACCAATTCAGCAATTTTTTAAAATAATTGTTCAAGTGGTAAAAATATATACAGAAAAAATGATAGTAGATGGACTGAAAGACCCTTCTTCTTGTATTCCTTGGGCCGTGGAAGACCCCTAGTGTTATGAAGAGCAACAACAACAGCTTGAATCTGTAAATGAATTCAACAATATTTAAGAGTACTGTTTAAAATGACAATTATATGTGCAGAAAAAGGATAGTAGATGGATGTTACAAACATGACTCTTTAATGATTGAAAGACTAAAGGCAAAGATAACTATATTAGTACAAAAAATGACACCTAGATAAAATAAAGTCTGCACCTTTTTCACAAAGGAAATGGACTTCATGTTAACGTTTCTGCAATTAGCAAGTAGCTAGGACATGCTTAGTTACCTAACATCTTGCCAGCTCTGGCTAATTATCAGAAGATACCTCAACCAAAGTGTGCCCAAATGGCTCTATGAAAGCTGAATTGATGAAATCACCCAGCCATGAGAAGTAAAATAAAATGTATACATCTCAAAATACATACTTAGCATACCATATTAAATCTTTAACTTTACCTCTGTCCTTTCTGCTATCAAAGTGAGTCCAAGTGGCTCTATGAAAGCTGAATCAATGAAAACACCTTGCAATGAGAAGTAAAACAAAATGTATACGTCTCAAAATACATACTTATCATACCATATTATATCTTTAACTTTGCCAACACCCTACAACATTAAATGCTCCGTTAATGTGAATGAGAAAAGATATGTTAATGTTTCTAATGTACACACATAAGGGTGATGAAGGAAAAAAAAAGTTTTATCAAACAGCTGGTATGCATTAACCTAACTTTACACAAACCTTTATATAATCAAGCTTGTTGCTTAGCTCCTTTTGTTCCTGTCCTTGGTTTACATAAGTGAATAAGATGCCCAACAAAAAGTGAAATTAAAATTATTGGAGATATTAGCTAACAGGCCATATGAACATACCTTTTCTGGACCTCGTATCCCATAGTGATCTGCATCTGTAATGGTTGCACTCTAAATACAAACTTCATTAATCATCATCTACAACACTTCAGATTTTACAATTTGATTATAAAACATGTAAGGAACCAAACTGAAACCAATTTCTCCATGGTTTTTTATGAGATCAAAACACAAAGAATATAGCCAAAAAAATTTATATTAGTTGTTGAATACACAAAAGGCCAAATATCATGAAAATAGTTTAAGATTAAACCTTGATGACCACCAGCTTCACAAAACTTTAGCTAGCAGTTCCACAACATAGCTGATAAAATATAAATTATCATGTTATTGATAACACAAACTGGAATTCTGGAACCCATGAAAAAAAACCGCAATAATTGGCGTCCATTGGCTTATCGGAGCAACCCTTTTTGCCCTTTCTTGATGATGATCCACCTGCAAATGTACCAATTGTTTGGCATCCATATGCTTTGTGATCGAACCTCTGCATTTTCCTCATATTATAATTGTTAGAATACATGCATATCTTATCAAGTAACAAAACCGATATCTCTACACAAGTAGACTAAACCAAAAAATCATTCAATTTAAATCTGCGTTGAAGTTTGTAAAAAGACGTACTTACTTCTATGTCTTTGAAATGGCAGGGGTCAAACTTGTCAAGGTGGTAGGGATCCATTTGATCCCTCGATCTAGCATATCATTTGTGTACTTCACTGCATGGAGAACACGAATATGATCACGTAATACACCACCCAAAATAGTCCCTTGTTTTGATCATTGCAGTAATATCTGCTAAATTTCTTTTAGTTTCATGCTCTATATCAAACTAAAATAAAATATTTTATAGCCTGTAGAATCCTGGAGCACCCAACTAAATAAAAAATGTTTAAAAAAAGTGTCAAAGTTATCATTCAAATCAACCCCCTAGCAGATAAAACAAAATAGAACAAAAAGGTTTGCAATCATTAGAAATTGGGATTTCAGAATAAGAGTGATGATTTATCTATTCAAGACCATAAAATTTTAGCAGTGTCTATAAAAAACAACATGTAAGTAAATGAATGTAAATGGGCCAAAACAATGACATAAGTGAATAGACCAAACCAGCAAAAAGCAACATGTATCAAACCGAACCCATTTGGCTGAAATTGAAAGTTGGTGACTTTAAATCGAACCAACCATTTTGACCCGTTTACCCAAATCGCCCATCTTGCCAACTCTAGCTAAAATCAGAAGATACCTTAATCAAAGCGAGTCCAAATGGATCTATGAAAGCTGAATTGGTGAAATCACCCTGCCATGACAAGCAAATTAAAATGTATACATCTCAAAATACATACTTATATCATACCATATTATATCTATAACTTTGTCAACAACCTACAACGTTAACTGCTCCAGTTAATGTGAATGAGAAAAGATATGTTATTCTTTCTAATGTACACACACATAGGGGTGATGAAGAAGATATACAAACAAACATTTCATCAAACAGTTGGTATGCATTAACCTAAAATTACACAGACCTTTAATTAATCAAGCTTATTGCTTAGCTCCTTTTGTTCCTGTCCTTGGTTTACATTATATGCAACTACAATCTGTTACATAAGTGAATAAGATCCCCAACAAAAAAGTGAAATTAAAATTATTGAAGATATTTGCTAAAAGGTCATATGAACATACCTTTTTGGACCTCGTATCCCATAGTGATCTGCATTCGTAATGGCTGCACTGTAAATACAAACATCAATAATCATCATCTACAACATTTAAGATTTTACAATTCGATTATAAAACATGTAAGGAACCAAACTGAAACCAATTCCTCCAAGGTTTTTATTAGATCCAAACACAAAAAAAAAATTGCATTTTTTTAATTAGTTATTTAATACACAGTAGACCAAATTTCATGAAAATAGTTTAGATTAAACCTTGAGGACCACTTCAATACCGGCTTCACAAAACATTAGCTGGAAGTTCCACAACATAGCAAATAAAGTATAAATTATCATGTTATTAATAACACGAAGTCACAAACCAGAACCCATGCAAAAGCCCATAAAAATTGGCGTCCATTCGGTTATCTTAACTGCCCTTTTTACCCTTTCTTGATGATGATCCACCTGCAAATGATGATCTAAATTTCCCACCTGCAGATGTACCAATTATCTAGCATCCTTATGCTTTGTGATCTAACCCTCTGCATTTTCCTGACATTATAATTGTTAGAATACATGCATTTCTTATCAAATAACAAAACCAATATCTCTGCACTAGGAGTATACTAAACCAAAAAATTACGCAAATTAAATCTGTGTTGAAGTTTGTAAGAAGATGTACCTTGCGTGTTTGGAATGGCAGGGGTCAATCTTGCCAAAGTGGTAGGGTTCAATATGATCCCTCAATCTAACATATCATTTGTGTACTTCACTGCAACGAGAACACGATTAAGATCACGTAACCCATCAACCAAAATAGTCCCTTGTTTTGATCATCTCAGTAATGTCTACAGAACTTATTTTAGTTTCATGCTCTATATCAAAAACTAAAATAAAATGATATATAACCTGCAGAATCCTATCCAGCTATCCCGGAGCACCCAATTAACAACCATCGCATCTAACATTCTTGTAACCATACCGACAACATAAACATCTAAAAAATAATTGCTTAAAAAAGAAGCTTCAAAATTATCATTCAAATCATCCCCTTAGCAGATAAGCGAATAGAACAAAAAGTTTTGCAATCATTAGAAATTGGGATTTCAGAATAAGAGTGATGATTTCAGAAAGGGTAGAAATTGGGATTCAAGACCACAAATTTTTAGCTAGGTCTATAGAAAGCAACATATAAGTAAATGAATGTAAATGGGAGAAAAAGAATGACATAGGTGAATAGACCAGACCAGCAAAAAGCGGAACCATCTTGAACCCGATTAAATGGCTGAAATTGAAAGTAAGTGACTTTAAATCGAACCCATTTTGACCGTTTACCCAATTAAACTGCCCATCATGCCAGCTCTAGCTAAATATTAGAAGATAAATTTTTAGCTAGGTCTATAGAAAGCAACATATAAGTAAATGAATGTAAATGGGAGAAAAAGAATGACATAGGTGAATAGACCAGACCAGCAAAAAGCGGAACCATCTTGAACCCGATTAAATGGCTGAAATTGAAAGTAAGTGACTTTAAATCGAACCCATTTTGACCGTTTACCCAATTAAACTGCCCATCATGCCAGCTCTAGCTAAATATTAGAAGATACCTCAATCAAAGGGAGTCCAAATGGCTCTATGAAAGCTGAATTGATGAAATCACCCTGCCATGAAATCACCCATAATAACGGTCGTCCATTGGCTTATCAGAACTGCCCTTATACCCTTTCTTGATGATGATCCACCTGCAGATGATGACCTAAAATTCCCACCTGCAGATTTACCATTTATCTGGCATCCATATGCTTTATGATCTAATCCTCTGCATTTTCCTGATATTAATTTGTTAGAAAACATGCATTTCTAATCAAATAACAAAACCAATATCAATGCACAAGAAGTAGACTAAACCAAAAAAATTATGCAATTTAAATCTGCGATGAGGTTTGAAAAAGGATGTACCTTGTGTCTGTGAAATGGCAGGGGTCAACCTTGCCGAAGTGGCAGGGCCGCAGGGTTCAATTTGATCCCTCGATCTAACATATCATTTGCGTACTTCACTGCATCGAGAACACATTTACGATCACGTAACCCACCAACCAAAATAGTCCCTTGTTTAGATCATCTCATTGATATGTGCTGCACTTCTTTTAGTTTCATACTCTATCAAAAACTAAAATAAAATATTATATAACATGTAGAATCCTATCCTGGAGCACCCAATTAAAAACCATCATATCTAACATTGTTGTAACCATATCAACAACCTAGCAGATTCAAATTTATCATTCAAATCATCCCCCTAGCAGATAGCCAAATAGAACAACACGTTTGCAATCATTAGAAATTGGTTTTTTCGGTATAAGAGTGATGCCTTATGTATTCAAGAGTCAAGACCATAAAACTTTAAAATTTTCTAGAAAAAAAATGGTAAGTGAATGCGAATGGCCAAAAAGAATGACATAAGTGAATAGACCATACCAGCAAAAAGCAACATGTATCAAAACGAACCCATCTTGACCCTGTTTAAATGGCTGAGATCGAAAGTTGGCGACTATACATCGAACCCAATTTGACCCGTTTACCCAAATCACACATCTCGCCAGTTCTAGCTAAATATCAGAAGATACCTCAATCAAAGTGTGTCCAAATGGCTCTATGAAAGCTGAATTGAAGATATCACCCTGCCATGACAAGCAAAATAAAATGTATACATCTATAAAACCTTTAATGTTCTGTGCAAATCCAGCTGGATATCACCAAACCAACCTTTAATGTTCTATGCAAATCCAGCCGGATATCTGAGCCATACAACCCTAAGGCGCCTCAGTTTAACAGATACAATGACATGCATAATTTTGCATTCCAAATTAGTACCACATCTGAAACAGCTACAAAACATATAACTTTTAACATTTATAAGCTAAATGCAGTAAGTAATAAAAAAATGTAAGGAAATTAAACTATTGGTGCTGGACGTACCTTGACCAAGCTTCAATATTGAAGGATTTAAAAAGACACTTGATGCGTTCCTAAAAGCGTCAAAGTCAACAATTGAGGTAGGGTCTCCCTCAGCAATACATGCAACGATAATAATCGCCAGAAGAGAAGAACAAAACTATTACCAAATATGTCTCATCAGAGCATAGAGAAATAGTAGTATTAACTATCAAATACAATAAATGTTACCTGTAAAACAACATATGTATCCACAACGAACCTTGAAGGTTTAATCGAACTGTTGAAAACAAATCAGAGAGAAAGAAAGTCCTTGTTAAGACAAAGCTTGATGATTCAAAAATGACAGAGGGAAAACCGCTTACAGTGTAGAGTGGCTCCTAGAGGCATCTATAATAACCTTTTCCCTTTCATTTAACACATTATCAGAAAAAAGAAGGCACAGTTTCCAGTATTGTTAGCATCTGTAATCTGGACCCCATGTCCCATAGTGATCTGCATTTGTAATGGCTGCATTCTAAATACAAACTTCATTAATCATCCTCTACAAAACTTCAGATTTTACAATTAGATTAGAAAACATGTTATTAATAACACAAACCAGAACCCATGCAGAAAACCCATAATAAAAGTCGTCCATTGGCTTATCAGAACTGCCCTTGTACCCTTTCTTGATGATGATCCACCTGAAGATGATGATCTAAATTTCCCACCTGCAGCTGACGACCTAAATTTCCCACCTGCAGATTTACCATTTATCTGGCATCCATATGCTTTATGATCTAATCCTCTGCATTTTCCTGATATTAATTTGTTAGAATACATGCATTTCTAATCAAATAACAAAACCAATATCTATGCACAAGAAGTAGACTAAACCAAAAAAAATTTGCATTTTAAATCTGGGATGAGGTTTGTAAAACGATGTACCTTGTGTCTTTGAAATGGCAGGGGTCAACCTTCCCAAAGTGGCAGGGCCGCAGGGTTCAATTTGATCCCTCGATATAACATATCATTTGCATACTTCACTGCATCGAGAACACATTTAAGATCACGTAACCCACCAACCAAAATAGTCCCTCGTTTTGATCATCTCAGTGATATGTGCTGCACTTCTTTTAGTTCATACTCTATATCAAAAACTAAAATAAAATATTATATAACATGTAGAATCCTATCCTGGAGCACCTAATTAAAAACCATCGTATCTAACATTGTTGTAACCATATCAACAACCTAAACATATAAATAAAAAGTGTTTTAAAAAGATTCAAATTAATCATTCAAATCATCCCCCAAGCAGATAGCCAAATAGACAACACGTTTGCAATCATTAGAAATTGGTTTTTTCAGTATAAGAGTGATGCCTTATGTATTCAAGAGTCAAGACCATAAAACTTTAAAATTTTCTAGAAAAAAAAAGGTAAGTGAATGTAAATGGGCCAAAAAGAATGACATAAGTGAATAGACCATACCAGAAAAAAGCAACATGTATCAAAACGAACCCATCTTGACCCCGTTTAAATGGCTGAGATCGAAAGTTCGTGACTATAAATCGAACCCAATTTGACCCGTTTACCCAAATCGCACATCTCGCCAGTTCTAGCTAAATATCAAAAGATACCTCAATCAAAGTGTGTCCAAATGGCTCTATGAAAGCTGAATTGATGAAATCACCCTGCCAAGACAAGCAAAATAAAATGTATACGTCGTTGAAACCTTTGATGTTCTGTGCAAATCCAGCTGGATATCGCCAAACCAACCTCTAATGTTCTGTGCAAATCCAGCCGGATATCTAAGACATAAAACCCTAAGGTGCCTTAGTTTAACAGAAAAAATGACATGCATAATTTTGCATTCCAAATTAGTACCACATCTGAAACAGCTACAAAACATATCACTTTTAACATTTATAACTTAAATGCAGTAAGTGATAAAAAAAATGTAAGGAAATTAAACTATTAGTGCTGACATACCTTGACCAAGCTTCAATATTGAAGGATTTAAAAAGACACTTGATGCGTTCTTAAAAGCGCCAAACTCAACAATTGAGGTAGGGTCTCCCTCAGCAATACATGCAACGATAATAATAGCCAAAAGAGAAGAACAAAACTATTACCAAATATGTCTCATCAGAGCATAGAAAAATAATAGTATTAACTATCAAATACAATAAATGTTACCTGTAAAACAACACATGTATCCACAACGAACCTTGAAGGCTTAATCGAACTGTTGAGAACAAATCAGAGAGAAAAAAGTCCTTGTTAAGACAAAGCTTGATGATTCAAAAATGAAAGAGGGAAAACCACTTACAGTGTAGAGTGGCTCCTAGAGGCATCTATAATAACCTTTTCCCTTTCACTTAACACATGATCAGAAAAAAGAAGGCACAGTTTCCAGCATTGTTTGCATCTGTAATCTGGACCCCTGTCCCATAGTGATCTGCATTTGTAATGGCTGCATTCTAAATACAAACTTCATTAATCATCATCTACAACACTTCAGATTTTACAATTTGATTAGAAAACATGTTATTGATATTACACACCAGAACCCATGCAGAAAACCCATAATAACGATCGTCCATTGGCTTATCAGAACTGCCCTTATACCCTTTCTTGATGATGATCCACCTGCAGATGATGACCTAAATTTCCCACCTGCAGATTTACAATTTATCTGGCATCCATATGCTTTATGTTCTAATCCTCTACATTTTCCTGATATTAATTTGTTAGAATACATGCATTTCTAATCAAATAACAAAACCAATATCTATGTACAATAAGTAGACTAAACCGAAAAAATTATTCAATTTAAATCTGCGATGAGGTTTGTAAAAAGATGTACCTTGTGTCTTTGAAATGGCAGGGGTCAACCTTGCCGAAGTGGCAGGGCCGCAGGTTCAATTTGATCCCTCGATCTGACATATCATTTGCGTACTTCACTGCATCGAGAACACATTTAAGATCACGTAACCCACCAACGAAAATAGTCCCTCGTTTTGATCATCTCAGTGATATGTGCTGAACTTCTTTTAGATTCATACTCTTATCAAAAACTAAAACAAAATATTATATAACATGTAGAATCCCTCGATCTAACATATTATTTGCGTACTTCACTGCATCGAGAACACATTTAAGATCACGTAACCCACCAACAAAAATAGTCCCTCGTTTTGATCATCTCAGTGATATGTACTGAACTTCTTTTAGTTTCATACTCTATCAAAAATTAAAATAAAATATCATATAACATGTAGAATCCTATCCTGGAGCACCCAATTGAAAACCATCGTATCTAACATTGTTGTAACCATATCAACAACCTAAACATATAAATAAAAAGTGTTTAAAAAAGATTCAAATTCATCATTCAAATCATCCCCTGAGCAGATAGCCAAATAGACAACAAATTTGCAATCATTAGAAATTGGTTTTTTCAGTATAAGAGTGATGCCTTATGTATTCAAGAGTCAAGACCATAAAACTTTAAAATTTTCTAGAAAGAAATGGTAAGTGAATGTGAATGGGCCAAAAAGAATGACATAAGTGAATAGACCATACCAGCAAAAAGAAACATGTATCAAAACGAACCCATCTTGACCCCGTTTAAATGGCTGAGATCGAAAGTTGGTGACTATAAATCGAACCAATTTGACCCGTTTACCCAAATAGCACATCTCGCCAGTTCTAGCTAAATATCAGAAGATACCTCAATCAAAGTGTGTCCAAATGGCTCTATGAAAGCTGAATTGAAGAAATCACCCTGCCATGACAAGCAAAATAAAATGTATACGTCTATAAAACCTTTAATGTTCTGTCCAAATCCAGCTGGATATCACCAAACCAACCTTTAATGTTCTGTGCAAATCCAGCCGGATATCTGAGCCATACAACCCTAAGGCGCCTCAGTTTAACAGAAACAATGACATGCATAATTTTGCATTCCAAATTAGTACCACATCTGAAACAGCTTCAAAACATATCACTTTAACATTTATAACTCAAATGCAGTAAGTGATAAAAAAAATGTAAGGAAATCAAACTATTGGTGCTGAACGTACCTTGACCAAGCTTCAATATTGAAGGATTTAAAAAGACACTTGATGCGTTCTTAAAAGCGCCAAAGTCAACAATTGAGGTAGGGTCTCCCTCAGCAACACATGCAACGATAATAATCGCCAAAAGAGAAGAACAAAACCATTACCAAATATGTCTCATCAGAGCATAGAGAAATAGTAGTATTAACTATCAAATACAATAAATGTTACCTGTAAAACAACATATGTATCCACAACGAACCTTGAAGGCTTGAACTGTTGAAAATAAATCAGAGAGAAAAAAGTCCTTGTTAAGACAAAGCTTTATGATTCAAAAATGACAGAGGGTAAACCGCTTACAGTGTAGAGTGGCTCCTAGAGCATCTATAATAAGCTTTTCCCTTTCATTTAACACAAGATCAGAAAAAAGAAGGCAAAGTTTCCAGCACTGTTAGCATCTGTAATCTGGACCTCATTCCCATAGTGATCAGCATTTGTAATGGCTGCAGTCTAATTACAAACTTCATTAATCATCATCTACAACACTTCAGATTTTACAATTCGATTACAAAACATGCAAGGAACCAAACTGAAACCAATTCCTCCATGGTTTTTATTAAATCAAAACACAAAGAATATTGCCAAAAATATATATATTAGTTATTGAATACATAAAAGGCCAAATATCATGAAAATAGTTTAAGATTAAACCAGGGTGACCACCGTCCTCACAAAATTTTAGCTAGCAGTTCCACAACATAGCTAGTAATGTATATATTGTCATGTTATTGATAAGATAAAGCAGAAGCCATGCAAAAAAACTCATAATAATTGGCTTATCTGAAATGCCCTTTTTACCCTTTGTTGATGATGATCCGCCAACCTGTAGATTTACCAACTATTTGGCAGGCATCCATATGCATGCTTTGTGATCTGCATTTTCCAGATATTATAATAATTATTAGAATACATGCGTGCATTTGGTATGAAATAAGAAAGAAACCAATATCTATCTGTGCAGAAGAAGTAGAGTAAACAGAAGAATAATTAAGCAAGCAAGTAGTAATAAGTGCATTAGAGCATGGCATAATTTTGACTCACATAAATAAGCAGATTGAAGGGATAGAATAGACTTATCGGAAACAATGAATCCGCCTGTTAATTTCTTTGATGATTCAATTGCGAGAATGGACTGCTTGTGGACATTTTGCTGGTCCGTCGAGATGCCTTCCTTGACTGTGTTGAAGGATTCCAATCTGATCAATCCTCTGCATTTTCGTTAGTTAGGTTTCTAAAGTTGATTTTTATCGATAGTGAAGTAACTCGACTGAAATTGAAGGCTCTTGATCGAATAATGTTGCCGGCGAGTTCAAAATGAGAGAAAATCAGGGCTAGAGACAACGGAATGGGCAATGGTGTGAAGATTTAGGAGAGTTGATGCTTACAACTCCTAAGATTCAGAAGTAAAATAAAATATATATACGTCTCAAAATACATACTTAGCATACCAAATTATATCTTTAACTTTACCTCTGTCCTTTCTGCTATCAAAGTGAGTCCATGTGGCTCTACAAAATCTGAATCCATGAAAACACCTTGCAATGAGAAGTAAAACAAAATGTATACGTCTCAAAATACATACTTATCATACCATATTATATCTTTAACTTTGCCAACACCCTACAACGTTAAATGCTCCGATTAATGTGAATGAGAAAAGATATCTTACTGTTTCTAATGTAAACACATAAGGGTGATGAAGAAAAAATACAAACAAACGTTTAATCAAACAGTTGGTATGCATGAACCTAACTTTACACAAACCTTTAATTAATCAAGCTTGTTGCTTAGCTCCTTTTGTTCCTGTCCTTGGTTTACATTATATGCAACTACAATCTGATAATAAGATGCCCAACAAAAAAGTGAAATTAAAATTATTGAAGATATTAGCTAACAGGTCATATGAACATACCTTTTTTGGACCTCGTATCCCATAGTGATCTGCATTTGTAATGGATATCTGAAGCGCCCTTTTTACCCTTTGTTGATGATGATCAACCAACCTGCAGATGATGACCTAAATTTCCCAGCTGCAGATTTACCAATTATATGGCAGGCATCCATATGCATGCTTTGTGATCTGCATTTTCCAGATATTATAATAATTATCAGCATACATGCGCGCATTTGGTATCAAATAACAAAGATTAAATCTTCAATACCCAAAAGGCCAAATATCATGAAAATTGTTTAAGATTAAATCTTGATGACCACTTCAACACCCGCTTCACAAACCTTTGCTAGCAGTTCCACAGCATACCTGATAAAATATATAGATAAAATATAAAAACATGTTAATGATAACACAAACCAGAGCCCATGCAAAAAACCCATAATAATTGGCGTCAATTGGCTTATCTGAACTGCTCTTTTTACCCTTTCTTGATGATGATCCATCAGCAGATTAACAATTATTTTGCATCCATATGCTTTGTGATCAAAGCACCCTCTGCATTTTCCTGATATTACAATTGTTAGAGTACATGCATTTTTATCAAATAACAAAACGAATATCCGTGCACAAGAAGTAGACTAAAGCAAAAATATTATGCAACAATTAAAATCTTCGTTGAAGTTTGTAAGAAGATGTACCTTACGTCATTGAAATGGCAGGGGTCAATCTTGCCAAATAAGAAAAGCAATATCTGAAGTAGATCTAGTAAACAGAAGAATAATTAAGCAAGTAAGTAGTAATAAGAAACTAATGCTGGTGTAATTTTAACAAGCAGAAGTTATCAGATTGATTGAAGGGATAGAATAGACTTATCAGAAATGGTTAATCGGCCGCCTATTAGAAACTAGAAAATAGAATGAAATGCGTGTTAATTTCTTTGATGATTGATTTGTTTGAATGGAGTGTTTGTGGATGTATGTTGTTATGGGCTAGGGTTTGCTGTTGTGCGATTGAAGGGAATAAGAGAAAAATCAGGGCTACGACAAATGCTGTGAAGATTCAGAGGAGTTGATGGTTACAACAGTCACCGGACTTCAGGGCTGCGATTCAGTGGAGTTGTCATCCATATGCTTTGTGATCGAACCTCTGCATTTTCCTCATATTTTAATTGTTAGAATACATGCATATCTTATCAAATAACAAAACCGATATCTCGACCCAAGAAGTAGACTAAACCAAAAAATTATGCAATTTAAATCTGCGTTGAAGTTAGTAAAAAGATGTACCTTACTTCTATGTCTTCAAAATGGAAGGGCTCAATCTTACCAAAGTGATAGGGATCAATTTGATCCCTCGATCTAGCATATCATTTGTGTACTTCACTGCATGGAGAACACGAATAAGATCACGTAACCCACCAACCAAAATAGTCCCTTGTTTTGATCATCGCAGTAATATCTGCAGAATTTCTTTTAGTTTCATGCTCTATATCAAAAACTAAAATAAAATATTTTATAACCTGTAGAATCCTGGAGCACCCAATTAAATAAAAAATGTTTAAAAAGAGTCAAAATTATCATTCAAATCATCCCCCTCGCACATAAAACAAAATACAACAAAAAGGTTCGCAATCGTTAGAAATTGGGATTTCAGAATAAGAGTGATGATTTATCTATTCAAAACCATAAAATTTTAGCAGTGTCTATAAAAAGCAACATGTAAGTAAATGAATGTAAATGGGCCAAAATAATGACATAAGTGAATAGACCAAACCAGCAAAAAGCAACATGTATCAAACCGAACCCATTTTGACCCTGTTTGAATGGCTGAAAATGAAAGTTGGTGACTTTAAATCGAACCACCCATTTTTACCTGTTTACCCAAATCGCCCATCTTGCCAGCTCTAGCTAAAATCAGAAGATACCTTAATCAAAGTGAGTCCAAATGGATCAATGAAAGCTGAATTGGTGAAATCACCCTGCCATGACAAGCAAAATAAAATGTATACGTCTCAAAATACATACTTGTCATACCATATTCTATCTATAACTTTGTCAACAACCTAAAACTTTAACTGCTCCAGTTAATGTGAAAGAGAAAGACATGTTATTGTTTCTAATGTACACACACACAGGGGCGATGAAGAAGAAATACAAACAAACATTTCATCAAACAGTTGGTAGGCATTAACCTAAGTACCTAACATTACACAAACCTTTAATTAATCAAGCTTATTGCTTAGCTCCTTTTGTTCCGGTCCTTGGTTTACATTATATGCCTAAAATTATTAGAGATATTAGCTAAGAGGTCATATGAACATACCTTTTTGGACCTCGTATCCCATAGTGATCTGCATTTGTAATGGCTGCACTGTAAATACAAACATCAATAATCATCATCTACAACACTTCAGATTTTACAATTCGATTATAAAACGTGTAAGGAACCAAACTGAAACCAATTCCTCCATGGTTTTTTATTAGATCAAAACACAGAAAAAAATTGCTAAAATTTTCTTTAATTAGTTATTTAATACACAATAGACCAAATATCATGAAAATAGTTTAAATTGAACCTTGATGACCACTTCAATACCAGGTTCACAAAACATTAGCTGGAAGTTCCACAACATAGCAAATAAAATATAAATTATCATGTTATTGATAACACAATGTCACAAACCATAACCCATGCAAAAGCCCATAAAAATTGGCGTCCATTGGGTTATATTAACTGCCCTTTTTACCCTTTCTTGATGATGATCCACCTGCACATGATGATCTAAATTTCCCACCTGCAAATGCCCCAATTATCTGGCATCCATAAGCTTTGTGATCTAACCCTCTGCATTTTCCTGATATTATAATTGTTAGAATACATGCATTTCTTATCGAATAACAAAACCAATATCTCTGCACAAGGAGTATACTAAACCGAAAAATTATGCAAATTAAATCTGTGTTGAAGTTTGTAAAAAGATGTACCTTGCGTGTTTAGAATGGCAGGGGTCAATCTTTCCAAAGTAGTAGGGTTCAGTATGATCCCTCAATCTAACATATCATTTGCGTGCTTCACCGCAACGAGAACACGATTAAGATCACATAACCCACCAACCAAAATAGTCCCTTGTTTTGATCATCTCTGTAATATCTGCTGAACTTCTTTTACTTCCATGCTCTATATCAAAAACTAAAATAAAAAATGATATATAACCTGTGGAATCCTATCCTGGAGCACCCGATTAACAACCATCACATCTAACATTCTTGTAACCATACCAACAACCTAAACATATAAAAATAATTGTTTAAAAAAGAAGTTTCAAAATTACCACTCAAATCATCCCCCTACCATATAACCGAATAGAACAAAGAGTTTTGCAATCATTAGAAATTTGAATTTCAGAATAAGAGTGATGATTTATCTATTCAAGACCATAAATTTTTAGCTAAGTCTATAGAAAGCAACAAGTAAATGAATGTAAATGGGACAAAAAGAATGACATAAGTGAATAGACCAGACCAGCAGAACCCATCTTGAACCCGGTTAATGGCTGAAATTGAAAGTTGGTGACTTTGAATCGAACCCATTGTTCCAATTAAATTGGCCATCTTGCCAGCTCTAGCTAAATATCAGAAGATACCTCAATCAAAGTGAGTCCAAATGGCTCTATGAAAGCTGAATTGATGAAATCACCCTGCCATGAGAAGTAAAATAAAATGTATACGTCTAAAAATACATACTTATAATACATATTATATCTTTAACTTTACCTTTGTCCTTGCTGCTATCAAAGTGAGTCCAAGTGGCTCTATGAAAGCTGAATTAATGAAAACACCTTGCAATGAGGAGTAAAACAAAATGTATACGTCTCGAAATACATACTTATCATACCATATTATATCTTCAACATTGCCAACAGCCTACAACATTAAGTGCTCCGGTTAATATGAATGAGAAAAAATATGTTAATGTTTCTAATGTACACACACATAGGGGTGGTGAAGAAGAAATACAAACAAACGTTTTATCAAACAATTGGTGTGCATTACCTAACTTTTCACAAACCTTTTATTGATCAAGCTTGTTTCTAAGCTTTTTTTGTTTCTGTCCTTGGTTTACACTATATGCAACTACAATCTGTTACATGAGTGAATAAGATGCCAAACAAAAAAGTGAAATTAAAAATATTGGAAGATATTAGCTAAACATACCTTTTCTGGACCTCATATCCATAGTGATCTGCATTTGTAATGGCTGCAGTCTAAATACAAACTTCATTAACCATCATCTACAACACTTTAGATTTTACAATTCGACTAAAAAAATGTAAGGAACCAAACAGGAACCAATTCTTACAGGGTTTTTTAGAAGATCAAAACACAAAGAATATTGCCAAAAAAAATTAAATTAGTTATTGAATACACAAAAGGACAAATATCATGAATATAGTTTAAGATTAAACCTTGATGACCACTTCATTAATACCCGCTTCACAAAAGCTTCGCTAGCAGTTCCACAACATACCTGATAAAATACAAAATATCATGTTATTGATAACAAAAGACCAGAACCCATGCAAAAAACCCATATATAATATATAATTGGCGTCAATTGGCTTATATATCTGAAGTGCCCTTTTTAGCCTTTGTTGATGATAATCCACGAACCTGCATGCAGATGAAATACCAATGATAACACAATGCATTTCTTATCAAATAGGGAAAGCAACATCTGAAGTAGAAGACGTACCTTACGTCATTGAAATGGCAGGGGTCATGAATCTTGGCAAATAAGAAAAGCAACAACTGAAGTAGATCGATCTGGTAATAAGAAATTAATGATGGCGTAATTTAGACAAGCAGAAGTTATCAGATTAATTGAAGGGATAGAATAGATTTATGGGATAATCTGAATGGGCGTGTAAGTACGTGTTAGTTTCGTTGATGATTGATTTGTTTGAATGGAGTAGTGTTTGTGGATGTATGTTGTTATGGGCTAGGGTTTGCTGTTGTGCGATTGAAGATTGAGGGGAGTTGATGCTTAATTACAACAGTCACCGGAGTAATCCCCCGTGGACGGTGGTGATGGTGATGGTGATGTGGTGGAGACGAACAAATTAACTCTGAAGGTTTAATTTTGTAGTTGATGATTTAGATTTTAGGCCTGATGCAATGGCAGAGTGTTATATGGGGGGTTTTTGCGGAAGTTTTGTAGTTGATGATTTAGATTTTAGGCCCGTTACACGCTGAATAAAAGGAAACTAGCATCTCCGAAGATTTGGAGAATATCTGGGTATGATTTACTTTAATTATTATTATTATTTACTTAGACACGGGATATTTTGTGTGTATATAGACTAGACTAGATATTATCATTTAGATTACATTTGATGAAAGAAATTACTATAATCTTTAGAATGCAAATAACACACTAAAGATGCATCATGTACAACTCCAATGCATGACACAAAACTTTGCATTTGATGAAAGAATTTATTTAGTTATTTTTTAATCTAGTTTTAATTTCGATTTTCCACCATTTTTTCTTTTTTTCTTTCTCTTAGTTTTTTATTTGTTTTACCATTTGATTTAGTGTAAAAACATTTTATTTTTCTCTTAATTTTAGGTGACATATTTTTAGACTCTCATTGCATCAACATTTTAAAATATGTAATCGGAAAACCCGTTGCGTAACAAAAATAATAAAACTAGTTTAGATTATTTAGAATCTGAAATTGTTATTGCTAATTTACTCTTATGATATGAAATTATTTATTAGTTTTATGATTGACTTGATATCAAACAGTTGAACCATTACATCAAACAATTTTTACTCACACGTACTTGGGCTTAATATACTTGATAGGTTACTGCTTCTTTAAGATTTTACAATTGTCAGTTTGTTCATTTATTATTTTTATTATTAAATGTCTAATCAAAAGAAATATTTATACTTTCACAATCACACTAAGTGTAATGGAGTTATCGAATTTTGCTTCATCTCTCTTTCTCAAATATTATTTCTTTCCTATACATAGAAACTATTTGGGTATCAATCTCTCTTTTTAATATATATCACTGACATCAAAAGGTTTGTAATTTTGAAGTTATATCCAAAAACTAGAAATATATAGAAAGAACTCTCTAAAGGATAGAAATTATGCCGAATATTGACTATTTACTATCACATATTTTCCCTACAATCAATGTTTATAAGACAGAACCGGTCAGCGAACTGGTCGTCTTAGAAGCTTATTGGTCAGGTTTATTGGTGAGACCAGTTGGATCGATCAAAACGAATTTAAGAACAAATGACGTAATATATAAAAAGAATCACTATTATTAATATATTTAAAAACATAAATATGAAAATACTATAGGTTTTAAAGTGAAATTACATGTTTTACATAATATTAATATATCAAATTATTATATTTAATAGAAAAAAATGGATTTTGAAAGGAAAAAAACTTTAAAAAACTGTAATCCGGTACACCGGTCCGACCGGTAAACGACCGGTTCAACTGAAAGCGGTCCAAACACATATAACCGGAGGTCCAAACACATATAAACGGACCGGTTCTCTGACAGTTCTCGGTCCAACCGATCGGTCTGGTCCGGTTCTAAGATCACTGCTTATAATAAACCAAATACAACCATTTACTAAAGATTTGTCCACTATATTGCAATCCATAACCATAAATTAATCCTTGTGGTAAACTGAATACAACCATTTACTAAATATTTCAAACATATGGTCTCCAGTCTTCATAAACTTTGGTTTTTATCACTAACACACGTTGAAAATCTCATAAATCTATATGAAACAACCATTTTATCCTTACATTTATTAAAATATACAAACATATATATAACCCTCTACTTTTCCATCTTCCTTTTTTTTTCCGCCAACCCTCCTCCACTTCACTCTGTAGTCTGTAGGACAATAGGACCCCACCCCGGACCATCCATATCACAAGAGTTTTAAGGTGAAAGCTCAATCATAGAACAATCACAGACTCGCTCTATATCACGGACATATGACCATAAGTTGAGGCTCGTTATGAGCAACCGATTGAAGATGGAAACAATAAGTTGCCACCATAATACTGCACATTCATGTTTTCATCTCAAAGTTGCAAATTACCTCTTCAGATTATGATAACTTCATGAAAATTGAGTTCCTTTATATGATTGGAATGGGGTTTAATTGCAGGTGTTTATGACATGAAAAACCGTGTGATCGCTTAAATTCTTCAGCCAGCGGCTTATTAATCCTCTTTTCATCTTAAAGTTGCTATTGTGTTGTATGTGAGCCACATTTGTTTACTTAAAACATATAAAAATAAAATATGTATAAATCAACCCATTACATTACTTGAACAAAGAAGACTAAACTATTTCAGATACTTTTTAGATCAATTATATATAATCATCTCATATAAACATACAAAGATGGCAAGATAACCAGAGGGATGAACATAACAAGATATTCCTGTTTACCTGAAGATGGTTTTCATATGCTACAAATACTTCTTATGAATAATAGTTTACGGTTGCAGCCATCTTAACTCTTAAATACAGTATATACATCAACTCACAAGTTAATGCAGAAGATGAAATCGTCATAGAGTTGGATCATGACCTTACTTTGGCAAGTCTAGCCCTTATTTCTTCCATTTCTTCCTCGTCATCAACACCCTCATCCTACATATTCACGTTGACAATTGATTTTTCAACATGATGTTAAAATTAGGATGTTAAAAGACAACGAGAAAGGTGTCAGGAAAAGTACCTCAGCATCTTCAGTTTCCTGAGCAGGTTGTTTTAACCGTTCTTTCCTAACAGCTTCCGGAAGCTGTGCAGCAGTCTCGCCAGCTATTGCAGTTAAGACCTTATCAACCTCTTCATCAATCTCATCTTCAATGTCATCTGAATCTAGTGCTGAGTCGACTGCATCATTCACAATCTCTTCAATAACACCCGCCTGCAAAAGTAAAACGTAACAGAATTCAATTTACTGAAAACATAAAAGAAAATGACTAAGTCAAATAATAGTTCATTCTATAATCTAAAACAGTTTTAACATTTTGACCCATTTACCTATAAATGGGTCGTTTTTGGTTTTATTTATCTCTAACAGTTCAAATAAAACATAGCTAAAAGGATATCGGTTTGAAAGTCAGCCAAATTTAAATGCATACATGAAACAACCTCTCCTAAATCGTGCTTCTTTTTTTTTCAAAGTTTAGATCATTATTGAGAAAATAATAATGAAACAATATTATTAATTGTTACCAACTTAATACATCAATTTATTTCCAGATTTCTTTTGAAGATGAACAAAGTACCTTAGTCATTTCTTTGTTAAATTCTTGCATCGTGACAGCCATTTCTGGGGCCTTCATTAAATTATTAACAAGCTTCATAACTTCAGCACTCTTAGACAGGTGCCCAACCGTACGAGCAATAGCTGCAAAACCTCAGATTCGGTAATTTTGAAAAGACGGACTTAAACAAACATGGTAACAATTAAAAACATTTATAGATGACTAACTTAAGTGGCTTAATAATGTTGCAAGTCACTTCAATAGTATCATATAAACTTGTCAGAAATATAATTCAGTGTGTGATATTGAATATAAAGAAAGTACCAACGCTTTCGCCTAGATGCATGGATATTGAATTCAACTGAGCTTTATTTTCATAGAGGCGGTTCACAGTTCTTCTGGATCTCACAAGTTCTTTAGCAAGTGACTGAGGTCAATTTACATGAGTAAATTAAGTAAATCATAAGGAGTTAACAAAAACATAAATCAACAGACACATTCTAATAAAGATGACTAATGCTGGTGTAATGATACGCCGATGCAAAGCTGCAAACTGATATATATATAAACCGGTAGCCCTGTATGTGACTCGAAAGTAAGTACCATTGTAATCACATAGAAGGCGAATAACCAGTGAGGTTATTGTAGATCATAAGCTAAATAATTATTACAGTAAAACTAGTAGTTAAGCCTCTATTCAACTATAAAAACAAATGTAATCTATAAGCCCTAGATGTGACACCAGTGGAGCATGTTAATGAATTTCGAAGATGATTTGTGTAACAAACAATCAAATTATGCAATTCCAAAGTGAAAATATGAACTAAGTTCAAATGTACAATTGCAATGTTATACGATCAATCAAACCCTAATTTTATACCTTAGCGGAGCCCATATCATTTCTCTTGGCAGCCTCTCGGATCGCTTTCTGAACGTTTTTCTCTTCTCTCTGTATTTCTAACAAACAATCGCACGATAAACCGAAACAAAACAGTCATGAACTCGTGAATTTCAGTTTTCAGATCACATTTTTCTACAAATACGATAGATAGATCACTGTACCTCGAATCTGGCGATCGATGTTGCGACACTCTTGGCGGAGACGCCGTTGCCAGTCGCGTAACAGCTGTTGCGGATTAGGTTTTGGCTTTATTATGTTCATCACTTTCTCCATCTTCTCCGGCAACTATAATTCTTTGAAGATCTACAAATAGAGAGGTTTGTAGGAAGTGAATTTGATGAAGATGAATGTTGAAGATCAAATTGAGATTTTGAGACTCGTGAGATCTGATGATAACCTTCGTGTTTGTATAGGGTAAAGTCTTGATTTGGGGAAGAACAAAGTGGCTTTAAGATTCTTCAACGCGCTTTTATTTTGTTCTTGGTGTGGTGCCTAAACCTAATCCACTTTCAATTTTTATTTGGGATTGATATTTATGTAATTATTATTATCAAATGGCTTATGGCTTAACTACATAGATATTTTCTTTCATGGGTTAGAGATTTGAGCAGTAATAGATGAGAGTAAGTGTGTTGTTGGCTTCTGAGTCAAATGGTATACGAGTGATGATTTAGGTTGAGAATTTTAATATTTTTAGTTTAAACATTAGTTGATAAAGTTTTCTTGTGGTGTTGGATTCCATATTTGATTTTGTTTTTGGGTGAGTTAAGTCTGAAGTGTACATTTAGTATGAATGTCTAATATATCGTTTTAGGAAGGCTCGCTCGGGTATTTGTGGTAGTTTCAAACGTCGTTTTCAAAAAAGGAGTGTTCGTGTTTGTCGCTCTAAAATAGTAAATATTGTAATTATCATATATTTTTATATTGAATTCGATTAATATTTCTTGTAACTTATTGTAACATTATTATATTTTTCTAATTTTAAAGTTACATGGATATGTATAGTTTTAAAAATATGAAAACAATTATTTAAATCAATCTTGTTGACAGTTATCATCAACCCATCATTAACAGTCAACAAACGTAAACCAACTGTTATTTCGATGTCAAACTGCTAAGAACACCACAACCGATGATAAATCCATCTCACAACATTATACGACGAAAAAGAATTAAAATCGGTAAATACCAGTTCATTATGTCCTTGGATTTCGTAAAACATTGTCTTGATGGCTTGAACATTGAAAACTTGAAATGTGTACGAGGATGAAAGGAGGTGACAATAATTTTGATAGTGACAATAATAAGTTCAACGACGGTCAACATTGTTTATCGATGATATTGGTGCGACAAATAGCTAAAACAATTCTCGCTAAACATTATAAACACTGACTAACATAAATAAAAATCTGGCATTCCAGAATAATGTCAAAACAAAAAAGAGGTTTTTTTATTTGATATTTTATATAAACACATAGAATTTTTCTACTGAATAAATAACAACATAATGAATTGATATATTTATCAAAAAAACGAGGCTGAGCCCCTTAGTAATACATGCAATGGAAGAGCACCCTACTAATTGGCTAATTGCAGTACGGTCCATTTTTCAGATATAAGTGATTTTTGTGCTATGCTCGGGTTACCGGAATTATGTTCACCCCTATAAATGTTTAAATAATAAAATCACAATACTAATCATCCCTAAGATCATTCATATCAGGTTTCTTATCATTATCCTTATAATTCCATTAAAAATATTATTTTTTCTCTTTTATTTTCAATTAAATAATATTATTTTATACTTTTATCATTATATATTCTTTCATCTCTACTCACAACCATTTTTAAATATATTAAAAAATTTATAAGAATTCAACAGTGATTTCTCAAATATACAGATTGAACAGTAACTTTTTTCTCTTCTCACTCAGAATTATTTACAGTTATTTTTTAAAATATAAAAAACATACCCACATAATTATAAGAAACTTATTGTGAATGCTCTAAAGAATCTTAATGGTTGAGCCTTGAGTAGAGTTGCACAAATCGGGTTTTGGCCGGACCCGGGCCCGGGTACAAAACCGGGTTTGGGCCCAACCGGGTTTTTTGTACCCGGGTATTGGTGAACCCGGGTACGAACCCGGGTCGGGTTCAGCGAGATACAAACCCTACCCGGTATACCCGGGTAGGGTCGGGTCGGGTTCGGTTCGGGTATGAAACCCGGGTTCAACCGGGTTTTTGCCATTTTTTTTTTTTTTTCTTTTTTTCTTTTCTTGTGTGTGTGTCGAACACCGGGTCGTATGTTTTTTTTTTCTTATATTTTCTTTCCTTTTTTTTCTTTTTATTTTTCTTTTCCTAACCGGGTTCACTTGAATGACAAAAATTTAAACAACTTAATATATAAATATATACAAATCTTGAGCAGAAAATGTTACACTTATAATATACAAATATTAAATACTTTTTATATAAAACATTTGAATGACAAAGAAATTTAAAAAGAACATGAAAGACATATAATATTAAAACAACTTAAAAATAACAATATCGTCTAATTTTATCTACTACGAGATGCTTGATCAAATGCTAATTCTTCATCGGATATGCCAGAAGATACTCCGTCTTCTACCTCTTCATCATGTACTTTAGCTTCGAGTGTAATCTCGTCTTCGAGGCTTGTTTGGTCTTGTATACGATCCGTTGCGTCTAAGTGATCCTTTAAACAAATGCACATCTCCACTGCTTCCGGAGTTAGTCTTGTTCTTCGTAATGATATTACCCTGCCACTAAGAGAAAAAGCAGATTCCGAAGCTACCGTAGAAGCTTGGACGCTTAGTAAATCACGGGCCATAGCAGAAAGAATCGGAAATTGAGATTCTTTTCCTTTCCACCAAGCCAAAATATCGAATGCACGATAATCTTCGGTAGTCATAGTGGAAATAAAATCCGTTCCACTATATCTACCGAGCTCACTTGTTGGGGTGTTACCTCTTTGACGTTTAGCCGTCACATCCCGAACAACATTCAACATAGTCAAAACAGGGTCTTTAAACGAGGTACTAGCACTTGAGGTTGATCCACTTGGCATGGTTATGTTTACGTTAGGCCCATATCTATTTAAATAAAAATTATAAATTGTTTTCAAACTATGATTAAAATTTTCTTTTGCCTCGTTTGAAAAATTAGGGTTTTCGTCATGCATATCCAAATTGTCATTTATCTCATCTATCAAACATTCAACCCCCGCAACATTTAGAAAAGGATTTAAAGCGGCGGCACGCGTAAAAACGGGTGGTAAGTCCTTAAAATATTTTTTAAACTTTTCTTTCATTGGTTCTATCATTTGATTAAACATATTATTTTTATTTTGAAAATTTTTAAAATTCAAAGACATAAAATATAGTTCTTGAAGCACCGAATAACTAGTGGAATAATAAACTCCCGATAATTTTGTTATTGAGTTTTTAAAAACCTCAAGAAACTCGGATAGACGTTGAAGATTCTCCCAACCCGCATCCGGAAATGGGTCGGCTTCACCATTATCCGAAAGACTATTATGAAAAGCTTTCAAAGTGCCCTTTTGTTTTAAAGCACATTCAAACATGTGACAAGTCGAATTCCATCGAGTAGGTACATCCCAATTAGGACCTAAAAATCTAGAGTGCGTATCCTTACAAAGTTGTTTATAATCTTGATATCTTCTTCTACTTTTTTTAAAAACGTCATGTAACATAAATCGAAAAGATGTAATAAAGTTATTAACATATTGCCCGGATAGTCCGTCTTGCACTACTAAATTAATAATATGTGCAACACAACGAGTATGGAAAAAATCACCGTTTGCAATCGGAAGATATTTTAATTTTAATTTTTCAACCGCGGTTGTGTTGTTAGAGGCATTATCAAATGCAATTGAAAAAAGTTTATTTTCTAATTTAAAAGTACTTATTACATTATCTAAAAAGTAAAACAAAAATTCTCCGGTGTGTGGATGCGGAAAAAGATCAAATGCAATCGTACGTTTCATCAATTGCCATGAATTGGGATCCACCCAATGAGCGGTGACGCAAAGGTACGATTCGGGTAAACCGTGTGGAGCCGACCAAACGTCACTAGTTAAGTTTACACCGGTATTTAAATTTTCAAATAATACAATTAAATCATTTTTTGCTTGTTTCCATAATTTTAAACAATAACGTCTAAGTGTAGTACGACTTACGTGAGTGTAACGAGGTTGAAGCGTCTCTCGAATTAAGTTGGTCAACCGAGGATTGTCGAAGTGACTAAAAGGCAAAGCTTCTTGAATCACGAACTTCGCCATTCGATCTCGAACCGTATTAACATCGTAATTAAAGATTCCACCGTCTCCACCCAATTGTGTTTGTTACGAATCCGGATTACTTTTCAACGACTTACAAAACTTCTTGCTAATGTGTTTGTTTAAAGTCGTGTTAGAATCTTTAGCAAGCAAAGCTCCACAAAACTTGCAACGAGCCTTTACAGACCCGTCACTCAACTCAACCATATCCCAATTGCACCAAACATCCATGTTACGATTGTGTGCAAGAACACGAACGACGGTTGGAGCGTTGGACGAACCTTGACCAACGGAAGATTGTGAGTGAGCCATATCAAGATTGAAGAGAGTGAAAGTGTAAAACGAGAGAGTGAACGTGTAAAGCGAGAGTAAAGGAGAGTATTTTTTGCGTTTTTTGCGTATGTTTTTGCGTTTGAGACTTGGGTACTAAACCATATCAACCCACACCTATTTATACTAACTTATAAGCCTAAAAGTGACAAAAAAACGGTCACAAATCGATCCCAACGGCTATATAGCCGTTAAAAAACGGCCACTTTTTAAAAAAAAAAAAAAAAGGTCGAAACCGGGTACAACCTGGGTTCAACCGGTTCCGGGTCGGGTCGGGTCGGGTCGGGTTCGGGTTCTAAGAAATTCTAGAAAATCATACCCGGTTCCAACCCTACGGTTTTTTTTCGGGTCCAACCCGGGTATGCATATACCGGGTCGTACCCGTACCCGGTTCCGGGTCGGGTCCACCGGGTCGGGTCCGAACCCGGTTTTTATGCCCACCTCTAGCCTTGAGGGGCCATGAGCCCATGACAACGCATAACAAATTTGCTTGCCTTCACCTTAAAGCCCAAATTGACCCATTATATTCCAGCTGTCAAGCCCAATAGGTACAAAACAAACGATTGTACATTGGGCCTTTAATCTTTTTGGCATGAATTCATTAGGCGTCCGCAAGCCCAATGAGGCAATTCATTTCGTTGCAGCCTGCACGACTGTTGTACTCTTAACTGTCGAACAAACAAACCAATTTATAGACATACAAAAATAAAGATTAAAAAGTAAGTTAAAATATCGATATGCTCAAGTGAGACAGAATTTTTACCGAAGAGGGCCTTTGGGTTGTGTGTTTCCCCTTTAATAGTGTACGCGCCAGGTCACCAGCGATGCCTGTGATCGAGTGTGTGGGTGGTCTTTCGTCAATGGGTTTACCCGGGCTTATAATGTTTATTAGCCGTTAAAAAAAATAAGCTAAAAAAGTAATTTACAAAAGACATCTACAAATTCGAAACTTTCATATACATATAAGTATATAACACTAAATAAAAAAAATTAAGGTGCGGTTGCCCCCAACCTTCTACTTGGGTCCAACCCATGCATGAGACGTATCAAACAATATTGGATTTTGCATGGGAAGAATGTAACATAAATCTAGATTATTGATCAAGATATATCAATGGCTAAGACGAGATCAATGACAATTTTATAAATGATAGAACGCAAAAAGAGGAGAATGAAAAACCATCAGTGTTAACTTTTTATAGCTTCGTTATTTTTCTAAACACATATGACTTTTACATACGTTATTATTTAATGTGCGTGGAGACCATATATGAGACATTCTATTTTTTTTTAGTTTGAGTATAATAATGTTCTATACTAAAAAACAATTTTTAAAAAAAAGTTTGATTTGATTGTATGAATATTTGTATTTGATTATATACATAACTTCGTAAATATATTACATTAGGCATTATGTAATTGCATACTTTACTTTGTGTTACTATACGTATATTGCATGATTATATATATAACCATGTGTTATTGTAAACATGTTAAGTAATTATAAATACGTGGTGCATTTTGTATACTTGGCATGACTTTTTCACTTTGGAACGTCCATATATATATATGCATATATGTGTGTATAAAAAAAATTCTCTCATGTATTTGAAAAAAAATATAGAGTTAATTACATGAAAGGTCCCTGTGGTTAGGTCTGTTTTTACTTTCGGTCCTCAGATTTGAAAAACTACAAGGTCGGTCCATATGTTTGACAAAACGTAACACAAATGGCCCTTGCTATGGATGGCCGTTATCTTTTTCCGTTAAGTCTCAATAAAATGACCAAAATAACCCAGATTAAAATACAAACCTGAGACCTACACATTCATCTTCAACCTTATAATCCTAAATTAAACCAACTACCATCATTCTTCCCAACCACCACCACCACAATTCTGCCATGCCGCCACCACCACCATCACCATTCTACCGCCTTTCCTAACGTAGTCTCCCTTAACACTCCCATGAACCACCAGCAAAGCCACCATCAACACCCATTACAGTCACCACCACAACCCCAATAACAGTCCTAACAACCACTGTAACCCCCTTTATCCACCGACTCAACCACCTGCGCAATCGCCTTCACCATCATCGACCAGCAGCAGCCTCATCACGGCACGCTTCTGACATTTCGCTTCAGCTACCTGCCGGCGTACGGATTGGTTCTGATGTGGGTGTGGTTTGTATTCACTGATGGTGGCGGTGGTGGTCGCCGGAGCTTCAGACCTAACTGATTTCAAGCTCCGAACGGGCAAAACCAGAGGCTTTTCGACGGTTGCAGCATCATCAGACTCTTTAGCGACGACAACAATGGGTTCCCCTCTGTAATACTGCGAATTCCATGTGTGAACCCTATCGTTACCCCCAGATGGGGTTTCAGAATCATCATCAAAAACCGATGATCCTTACAGCAATCCGACGACGTACGATTGGGGGTTATCGGATTTGAACGGTGGCTCTTCTTTGTGTGGTTCGTCGTTTCGCTTGCTGAAGAGGCAGTACGACACGACGATTCTGACGAAGATGAGTTGCAAAAACTCCCAACTTGTGGGGGTTGGGGTTTTCTTGTTGATGAATTCAGGGGCTTGTGAGGGGAATAATGGAAGGATTAACAGTAAGATGGAGATGAAGATGGCTTTGTAGAGGAAATGGGTGTAGAATTTAGTTGGGTTTGGGGGGAGATGTGGGTTGTTGATGGTGGCTTCCGCCATTGATGATGGTTGATTGCAGGTTTTGATGAAGATGATGATGTTGGTTTATTTTATTTTTATTTATAATATTATATGGGTAAAATGGTCATTTTTTTAAAGTTAAGAGAAAAGTTAACACTCTATCAATAACGGGGACCTTTAGTGTTACGTTTTGTCAAGCATGTGGACCGATCTTGTAGTTTTTCAAACCTGAAAATCAAAAGTGAAAACATGCCTAACCACATGGACCTTTCATGTAATTAACTCAAATATGTATCAAGAAAAGCGATATATTTCCAAGGATGGCCCGTCTTATAACTATCTATTATAATAAAAGAAGGTTTTGAGTTGTCACTTGTCATAATATTAGACCTCCTAAGTTTAATTTTTCTGCTTCTCTCTCATATTAAATGTTTACATTAACTACTAATTATATTATTTATTTTTTTTTTAAATTAAAATAGTTTTTAAGAAATTAAGAAAGAGTTCTTTTTATAAATTTAATTTCAAAAGAAACAATCTTTTGTATAACATAAGTAATGTTTTAAAATATCAAACTTTTTAAAAATACAAAATATTTAAAATCAATGTCTTTAGAAATTAATTTTTTGAAACATAAAAAATTAAAATTCAAGTTATAATAATAAATTTTTAGAAAATGACATTTTTTAAACACTTTGATTTAGAACGAACATTTTAGATTTTTTTAGATAAAAAAATTTAAAACAAAAGTTCAAAGAAAATAATATCATTATTTTATTAGTTATAGTACTTTTCATACGTAATTTTAATTATATCATATTTCAAAATATTATTTTATAATTAATAATTTTTTAATATTAAATATTTAATATTTTATTTATTCAACCCGTGTAATACACGGGTACTAACCTAGTTAAAAAATAAAAGACATGTTACCAGCATTTTGTCAAACATTAAATGCCGATAAGAAAAAATAGAATAAGTTACCAACCACTCAATCCTTATATTTATTTGCATCTGAAACTTATTAAATGTTAAATTCAAGAAATGCGACTTAATTATGACAAATAGAAAACATGTCCCTATTTACGAACTAGTGGGGGAAATAATTTAGCTGGGAAAAAAAAACAATATATGATACGATTTAGTGCAAGTGAGGAAGCATATTCCCTTTAATAAATCATATACTACATGTGTGCTCTAAATGTTTATATCATTCGAAAACACTAAATTACAAATTCAATTCTCCAATCGTAACATTAGCAAATCCATTTTATTATAAGGCGTAAACTATACAAGCATTCCGAAAGTTATCACCGATTCTATCGCGTAGACATGGCAATACAAGTTCCGTTGTTAAAATACATCTCTTAAACATACATTTGTAACGGACAAACCCAACGCTAGATAAAGTAAATAATAATCTAAATAAATGTTTCAGTGTTTTCAACGTCATTCTAGCAGGGGTACCATTTAGCTAGTAAAATTTTTATCATTAGCATTCTCTATTGATACAAGTGGTGGGAGTTTGCTCATTTTTCTCACACGAAACACTATGTTACTTTGGTTGTTATCGAGCCGGCTCGTCGCAAACCATAAAAGCGAAGTCCTGTGGAGAAACTTTAAAATAGTAAACTTTTGTAGTCAGGTCCTAAATTTTGACGGTCAAAGTCCAAAAAAACCAATGGCAAAACTGTAAACTATTAAAATTTAATGGGCAAACTTGACGGAACAAAACAAGAACGTGAATAGGCTGACAACCAAACTCTATTAACCAAAACTTGTGTGGTCGAAATCAAGAAACATAAGGATTTATATTCCTTTAATTTGTAAATTAATATAGTAAATAAATAGTAAATGTAATATGATATAATCTAATATAACTGGTATCTATGACATAAGATATACGCTTGGATAATCTGACATATTTTAATTGATACATAAATCAGTGTTGAAGAAAGCACAAAGATGTCCGTATACTGTTTAGTATACATATGTATAATAACTAGTGTGTGAACCCGCGCTTTGCAGCAGGTTGTTACAATTTATAACACTTGATTTCGATTACGTACATTAGTATTCAATCAGTAGATATGGATAAAAATTATATTTACAACTCTGTTTTGAAAAAAAAATCATGTCGAAACGTTGATATAATTTAGTACATCATAACGACAAATTTAGATTTTATAAACCATTATATTTTTATGATTATAAGAGAAAAACGATATAAGATTCAGAATCTTAAACCAGTTTTGAGAGCTTATATATTTTTAGTTTGATGACTTGTATATTATTACACATAATTACTTATTACTAAATTTATTTTTATTTTGTAAACAACTATTATAATTACTTTAAATATTATTATTATTATTATTATTATTATTATTATTATTATTGTTGATATTATTGTTAAATTCAATGAATTCATATGGATTAAAAAATTAACTTAAAATTCACCATAATATTACCATACTAACCTTATAGGTTTCTTAAGGTAAAGATATAATTATTATTTTGACATCCTAAAATGCTTTATAGATAATATAGATATTCATTATTGATTTCTATATGTTATGTATAATGAATTGACTCGTGTGATGCACGGATACTACTGAGTCTTTTTTTCGACCAGCCTTATATACTGATTATATTATTATTATTATTATTATTATTATTATTATTATTATTATTATTATTATTATTATTATTATTATTATTATTATTACTACTACTACTACTACTACTACTACTACTACTACTATACTACTACTACTATTATGTAAATATTTGGTAAATAGTATTTAGTTAATAATATAATACATAATTTAAATAGTAAAAATATAAATAAAAAATATAAATATAATATTAATTTAAATTATTTTAAATAAAAGTAATGTTTAATATAGTGAATTTAATCATATGCATTAACTTATGTATTAATTAGAATAATTTATTAAACGAGGGCAATTTAGAAACAATTGCATAAAACACGTGTACCATATGTTTAAATAGTATTTAGTTAATAATATAATACTTAATTTAAATAGTAAAAATATAAATAAAAAATATAAATATAATATTAATCCGAATTATTTTAAATAAAAGTAATGCTTAATATAGTGAATTTAATCATATGCATTAACTTATGTATTAATTAGAATAATTTATTAAATGAGGGCAATTTAGAAACACTTGCATAAAACACGTGTACCATATATTTAAATAGTTGTTATAGGTGTCTAACACAAAAAAAGAAATTACCAATCTACCCATTAATTTTGTATTATATAGTAGGAAAAATACGTTTTTTTGTATTTCTAATTACATTATAAGTTTAAAAATAAAAAATGATGCATTTAAACTATACGACCTATAAAAATTCTTAATTCTGTCGGTAGGAGAAATCGACCGGCCATAACGATCTTAATCGAATGCAGCATTTAAGAGTAGGCCCATGTGAACAAAACAACATATTTAGTCTATAATAGAGGCTTATGAACCAAATTGCCTGTAGAATAGTCGGGCAATAAAATTATTGGGTTTTAAATGATCACATGAATCCGTACATCATGTATTTGAAAACTAGTCATCAAAAGACATTGGTTAAACAATAATCAAGTTTTAATATTGTTTTATTAAGGTTATTGGTACTTTCTTTTTTCATTCTAAAAACAAATCATTCAAGTTTCAATATTGTTTCAAATCTTTCATAAATGTTAACACTTATAAAATTAATTAACCTAAACTTAATCAATGTATGATACATATATCATTTTCTAAACTATTTGAAAAATTACACATGTACTAAAAGCATAAATTTTCAATTCATAAGCTACAATCTTATCCAAACATATTTTAAAATAATATGTAAATTTACAAGTTTAGCAATGAGATATATGAAATTGCTATTATTACTTAATGACTAGTTTTTTAGATTAACATAAATGAAACACATATGAAACTTACTTAATTTATTATTCAGTGAAATTTTTTTTCACAATTATATCATATCTTAGGTAAAACATTAAAATTAATAAAATAATAATCAAGTTTTATATATTTTCAGGTAACTCAAAACTAAATCTCGTTTAACTTCCATAAACGAATTCGATTAGTAGAATTTTGTAACGAGTTAACTACAAGCTAATTGTATGAGAAGTTAACATGTAGTTAAGTTTGTTGTAAAATCCTACATTTAGAAACCATTTCATTAACTTGGATTGGGATGGCATGACTTGACCCATGCATAAAGAATTGTGCACCCTCCAAATAAATTTTGTTGACTAGTCAATTTTTTATAACACATTTGTCGAGATAGGAGCAACGGCGTCCCCTTAACCAGTAGATAAGTGGGACATATTTTTTTAAAATATGTTTGATAGAATAAATATAACTTATTTACTTATTATACTATTAGAATCGTTTGTTGTGAACTCACTAGATTTATTAATACTTGGTTTATCAACAAAATAAGGTAAATTATAGCTTATGCTAATAAAATGACCTCAAAGTATTAAAAATAAATGAATAGTTTACTAACACAAATTATAACACCGATTTTAAGTTGAAAAATCAAAGTAAAACTATAATATGTATCTTACTAGTGTAGACTAACTAAGCTTACTAAGATAAAACAGAATTACCAAGTCAATTGAAGTTCAAGCAATAAGGAAGCATTTTATCACTATATATAGCAAATTTTGAGATATTAATATCTTTTAATATTGTTATCAAACATAGCAACGAAGAAAAATTGATATTACTAATTTACTATTGCTAATTTGCATGTTATTATTTAATATATCTTGAAAAGTATGTTACGTTTTAAAATGTTTTTGAAAACACGTTTATATTAGTATCTTTAAACTATTTAATGATCATGAATAGAGTTGCACAAAACGGGTTTGGGCCGGACCCGGACCCGGGTACAAACCGGGTTTGGGCCCAGCCGGGTTTTTTGTACCCGGGTATTGGTGAACCCGGGTACGAACCCGGGTCGGGTTCAGCGAGATACAAACCATACCCGGGTAGGGTCGGGTCGGGTATGAAACCCGGGTTCAACCGGGTTTTTGCCTTTTTTTTTTATTTCTTTTTTTTTTCTTGTGTGTATGTCGAACACCAGGTCGTATGTTTTTGTTTTCTTATATTTTCTTTCCTTTTTTTTCTTTTTATTTTTATTTTCCTAACCGGGTTCACTTGAATGACAAAAATTTAAACAACGTAATATATAAATATATACAAATCTTGAGCAGAAAATGTTACAC
This sequence comes from Flaveria sonorensis, assembly GCA_025506505.1. NCBI lineage: Eukaryota > Viridiplantae > Streptophyta > Magnoliopsida > Asterales > Asteraceae > Flaveria > Flaveria sonorensis. Next base: position 56,081,733 of record CM046425.1, on the reverse strand, counting down.
TTATAATATACAAATATTAAATACTTTTTATATAAAACATTTGAATGATAAAGAAATTTAAAAAGAACATGAAAGACATATAATATTAAAACAACTTAAAAATAACAATATCGTCTAATTTTATCTACTACGAGATGCTTGATCAAATGCTAATTCTTCATCGGATATGCCAGAAGATACTCCGTCTTCTACCTCTTCATCATGTACTTTAGCTTCGAGTGTAATCTCGTCTTCGAGGCTTGTTTGGTCTTGTATACGATCCGTTGCGTCTAAGTGATCCTTTAAACAAATGCACATCTCCACTGCTTCCGGAGTTAGTCTTGTTCTTCGTAATGATATTACCCTGCCACTAAGAGAAAAAGCAAATTCCGAAGCTACCGTAGAAGCTTGGACGCTTAGTAAATCACGGGCCATAGCAGAAAGAATTGGAAATTGAGATTATTTTCCTTTCCACCAAGCCAAAATATCGAATGCACGATAAACTTCGGTAGTCATAGTGGAAATAAAATCCGTTCCACTATACCTACCGAGCTCACTTGTTGGGGTGTTACCCCTTTGTCGTTTAGCCGTCACATCCCGGACAACATTCAACATAGTCAAAACTGGGTCTTTAACCGATGTACTAGCACTTGAGGTTGATTCGCTTGGCATGGTTATGTTTACGTTAGGCCCATATCTATTTAAATAAAAATTATAAATTGTTTTCAAACTATGATTAAAATTTTCTTTTGCCTCGTTTGAAAAATTAGGGTTTTCGTCATGCATATCCAAATTGTCATTTATCTCATCTATCAAACATTCAACCCCCGCAACATTTAGAAACGGATTTAAAGCGGCGGCACGCGTAAAAACGGGTGGTAAGTCCTTAAAATATTTTTTAAACTTTTCTTTCATTGGTTCTATCATTTGATTAAACATATTATTTTTATTTTGAAAATTTTTAAAATTCAAAGACATAAAATATAATTCTTGAAGCACCTAATAACTAGTGGAATAATAAACTCCTGATAATTTTGTTGTTGAGTTTTTAAAAACCTCAAGAAACTCGGATAGACGTTGAAGATTCTCCCAACCCGCATCCGGAAATAGGTCGGCTTCACCATTATCCGAAAGACTATTATGAAAAGCTTTCAAAGTGCCCTTTTGTTTTAAAGCACATTCAAACATGTGACAAGTCGAATTCCACCGAGTAGGTACATCCTAATTAAGACCTAAAAATCTAGAGTGCGTATCCTTACAAAGTTGTTTGTAATCTTGATATCTTCTTCTACTTTTTTTAAAAACGTCATGTAACATAAATCGAAAAGATGTAATAAAGTTATTAACATATTGCCCGGATAGTCCGTCTTGCACTACTAAATTAATAATATGTGCAACACAACGAGTATGGAAAAAATCACCGTTTGCAATCGGAAGATATTTTAATTTTAATTTTTCAACCGCGGTTGTGTTGTTAGAGGCGTTTTCAAATGCAATTGAAAAAAGTTTATTTTGTAATTTAAAAATACTTATTACATTATCTAAAAATTAAAACAAAAATTCTCCGGTGTGTGGATGCGGAAAAAGATCAAATGCAATCGTACGTTTCATCAATTGCCATGAATTGGGATCCACCCAATGAGCGGTGACGCAAAGGTACGATTCGGGTAAACCGTGTGGAGCCGACCAAACGTCACTAGTTAAGTTTACACCGGTATTTAAATTTTCAAATAATACAATTAAATCATTTTTTGTTTGTTTTCATAATTTTAAACAATAACGTTTAAGTGTAGTACGACTTACGTGGGTGTAACGAGGTTGAAGTGTCTCTCGAATTAAGTTTGTCAACCGAGAATTGTCGAAGTGACTAAAAGGCAAAGCTTCTTGAATCACGAACTTCGCCATTCGATCTCGAACCGTATTAACATCGTAATTAAAGATTCCACCGTCTCCACCCAATTGTGTTTGTTGCGAATCCGGATTACTTTTCAACGACTTACAAAACTTCTTGCTAATGTGTTTGTTTAAAGTCGTGTTAGAATCTTTAGCAAGCAAAGCTCCACAAAACTTGCAACGAGCCTTTACAGACCCGTCACTCAACTCAACCATATCCCAATTGCACCAAACATCCATGTTACGATTGTGTGCAAGAACACGAACGACGATTGGAGCGTTGGACGAACCTTGACCAACGGAAGATTGTGAGTGAGCCATATCAAGATTGAAGAGAGTGAAAGTGTAAAACGAGAGAGTGAACGTGTAAAACGAGAGTAAACGAGAGTATTTTTTGCGTTTTTTGTGTATATTTTTGCGTTTGAGACTTGGGTACTAAACCATATCAACCCACACCTATTTATACTAACTTATAGGGCAAAAGTGACAAAAAAAACGGTCACAAATCGAAGGTAACGGCTATATAGCCGTTAAAAAACGGCCACTTTAAAAAAAAAAAAAAAAAAAAACGGTCGAAACCGGGTCCAACCCGGGTTCAACCGGTTTCGGGTCGGGTCGGGTTCTAAGAAATTCTAGAAAATCATACCCGGTTCCAACCCTACGGGTTTTTTTCGGGTCCAACCCGGGTATGCATATACTGGGTCGTACCCGTACCCGGTTCTAGGTCGGGTCCGAACCCGGTTTTTATGCCCAAGACTAATCATGAATACATCAATTATTGTGCATGACTTCATGTTACAAGTTTAATTATATTTATTATTTTTGTTGGGCTCATTTTATCAAGAGAGTATTTTGATATTTATATATCTTGATGTCATAAAAACGCTAACACCATACTTTTAACATTTACATGCCCTTAAAAATAAGGTTTGTGCATCGACATGCCACATGACACGATATTGTTGGTCGTAAAAAAAGCTTGTTTTTTTTGTTTTTTCTTAATATTTTACGGGTTAAATAATTTTCTTTTAGGTCTTAAATTCAAAGTTGTAGTTTGAGGAGTTGGTTAGCGCGTCCCTTTTGAGCCATGTAAAGTGGCATCAAGTCATGTTGGCTGCATTTATTTTAATTTTTTGATTTTTTTTTCTTTTGTGTAATTAAGCACGTACTAATGACACCCCGCTACATACGTTACTAAGTATGCAAATGAGTGCACGAGTGCACGACACATGGGTTTAAGTTATATCAACTCACAAACATCATTTATGTATGATACTACCAGTAAACATACATTATATTTTAACAAAAGAAAAAAAAACTCACCTTAAGGTTACTATATGTGACGTCATATTTCTTTTAAACTTTTTTACAAATCACGTTAGAGTCAATATAGTTGGATCAAATATATTAATATGCATTACACCACTCACAAAACGTGGACATAAATCTTATACAAATATAAAATAAGCTACAAATGAAAAGTAAAGGAAAAAAAAACTTCTCGTTTTAATCATCTATCACTTACCTGTATCAATTAAGCAAACAAAAATATTTATATTTAAACCAGTGTTTTATGTAATTAAGTTTCTCTACAAGAAAATCATCATAAAAGTCACTTTGGTTGTGTATATAACCCAAATAACTCCTTCGATATATGAGTTTTTACCTTTTAGTAATTTGTAATTCAAATATCAACTAGTTGTTAAGATTTCAGTTTTTTCAAGATTGTTTGTTATTTGCTTGAAATTGTTACATTATTGTCACTAAACCTTAAACAACCTTTTTTTTTCCGATTTATAGTTTTTCACGACTTATACTCAATAGCTTTTACTTTCATTTAATGTCTTTTAATCATTTTTTATTATATAATATATATATATACACAAACACACACACACTAGCTTTAGTTACCCGTGTATTACACGAAAGTGTGAAGAGTTAATTATTAAATAACATAAAAATAAAAATAAAATCAAGTATATTATATGTTAAATAAGACATAACAATTTTTGATTATAAGATCACAAATGAGCGAAAACATCATTGTAAACTACATTTGTAGTAACATTAGTAGGTTTACACTCATTATCTAAAGATAAAAGCTTCAATTCATCTTTACTCTTAACTTGTGACAAGTTGTCATAAAGCTGATCATGCGTAACAATAGGTCTTTCAAGTATAAACCGACACTTGACAGAGGTTGACCTTAACTTTTATTTATTGTTATAGCGAAATATACAGTAAAAAAACTGTCTTTTTTAGACTTAAAAAGAATACTTTTGACGGGTTAAATCGTGAGCTAGATATTGAGTGGGTGTGAGGATATTAGTATGGAAAAATTAAGATTTAAATTATATACACTGAAAAGTTATGTGCAATAATTAAATCAATTTCGAATTATTTTGACCCTGTAATCAAATATAAAGATATAGTATTGAATCGGGTTGGATCGAGCTATAAATGTTTATAATATCACTGATTAGTTGTTGATTATTATTTATTTAATACTAACTTTAGTAAACCCGTGTATTATACTGATTGAAAAAATAAAATATTAAATATAATAAAATTTTATGAAGTATAAAATGATAATCTAAAATATGATATGATTAAAATTACATATGAGTAATAACTATAAGTAATAATATAACGATATCAATTTTTAAACTTTTGTTTTTAAACTTTCTTTTCAAAAAAATTAAATTTCTTTTCCAAAACAAACCGTAATAAAAATGTTATTTTTAAGAATTTTTTATTATAACTCTGAATTTTAATTATTTTTAGTTTATAAAATAATTACCTTTTAAAAATATCAATTTTAAAATATTTTATATTAAAAAATAGATGTTTTAAAAAAAATTAATTGTATAAAAAATTGTTTTCTAAAAATAACATTAATAAAAAGACATCTTTCTTAATTTATTAAAATATTTAATCTAAAAAAATTAAAACTATTTAATATTTCTTAATTTAGGTAATTATTAAGAGAAGAGAGAGGCGGAAAAAATAAACTTAGGGGGCTTAGAAATGTGCTAAGTGTCCCCGTAAGTTACTCTTTTAGTATTATATATATATATATATATATATATATATATCATATGTATATATATATATATACATATGTATATATACATATATATATACATATGTATATATACATATATATACATATACATATATATACATATATATACATATACATACATATACATATATATATATATATATACATATGTGTATATATATATATATATATATATATATATGTATGTATACATATGTATATATATATATACACATGTATATATATATATGTGTGTGTGTATATATATATATATATATATATATATATATATATATATATATATATATATATATATATATATATATTTCGGGATGTTCCCACTTTTTAAACTGAAATCTCGACATATATATTTTCAAGTTTCTAGTTTTTTCGAGAACCTTCCTTTTACAACACACCCCTTTGTCAAAAATCAACTATTCTAGACAAACAAAGAATATCCTTCAAAAAAACAAATTTTAAAGAAACATGATTTCAACTACCATATTGATAAATGTTTGGTTTAATCGATTGTTTTCTCGTCATTTTTTCTTTAAAAAACTCAGAAAAACATTCTATAACTTCTAATACTAGTAATACCTAGAAAAGAAAATTGAAATGTTCATTTTAATTATGTTATTAGGTTAGAGCTCATGTATTACATAGGTGGAATAAATAAAACATATCGAAATCATTAGTTTTATAAAAATACTATCTTATAGATGTTATTAGTCATTGATGAAATAAAAATATAATGAATATTTAAAATTTATAACCCTAAAATTAGAAATTATTACTTTACATTTAAAGATAAAATATGTCTGAAATCATATAGTTTAGTATATATTAATAAATTATTAAAATAAGAATATTTATATTTTAGATGTTTAATAGTTTAGTTTACTTATTTAAAATATTTATCATTTAATATAAGAGAGACAAGAAACATAAATATACATATATTTGTTTTAACATATTTTAATAAAAAAGAAAAGTCAAATTGATTGTTTTTATAATTTTTGTATTTATTATGAGAGAGAAGCGGAAAAATAAGTTTTTTGATGTGCTAGAATGATGACATGTGTCATTTGATATGCTAGAATGATGACATTTGTCTAAAAAAATATTATTTATTATATGTTATATATTATAGATATAGATTAGCTAGAAAGGAAAAAGAAGATAGGTTTAAGTATTGAATTAAAGATTTGATATATCCACCGATAATTTTGAATGTGAACCATTTAAATTAATATCAAACACATAAATTTGAAGTCAATCTATAACTTTAAAGTGAAGTTTTTAAGATCTTCCAAAATACAATATATTTACCAAATATAAAATAAGCAAGTTCAATGGAACGTATCAAATTATTGCTTGAAAAGGCGACCAATAATGGGAAATCAACCAAAAATGGAGAAAAATAAATTAATCAAAACGGTCTTTTGTTTTTTTGCCTTAAATATTATTTTAATCTATAACTTCTTTTAATAATTATTAAACATCGACCCTAAACAATCTCACTATTTATACCCCCTCTCACCAACATTATTCTTTAACATTATTTCTCCCTTATATCTATTGTACTTCCATTCAAGCACATAGTACAACTCTTTAGTCCATGGCTCTCATTCTCCCTATTCTTGTCTTCATGTTCACTACTTCAACCAATGGTCAAGGCAATCCACCCTCACCTGGCTACAACCCAAGTTCTAGGATTGACACCGTAGCCTTCGATCAAGCGTATCGAATCTTATGGGGCCCGCAGAACCAGTGGTTCGACCGAGACTCACTCACCATTTGGCTTGATCAGTCTTCGGGTCAGTAGTTAAGCACTGTTATGTTTTGTTAATATTAGTGGCGTTTGAAAATTGTTTAAAACCAAAGCAAGTTGGTGATTAGGGGCATAACCAAGGGGTTTTAAGGGTTGTGTTCTAAAACCAAAGAACTTATAGAAACCCTTTGATCAAGAAGTTCTGATTCTGCCACTTAAACTTCTTGACATTATACAATACGAAGTTGAAGAAATGCATTATATATATATCCTTAACTTTGTGTTATAGGAAGCGGTTTTAAGTCGCTAAAATCATACAAATCGGGTTACTTTGGGACAGCGGTCAAGCTTCACCCTGGTTACACAGCCGGAGTCATCACATCATTTTATGTACGTATGAATTGAAGTCAAAAGTTTACTTACGTTACGTACAACCCAAGCAATACAATTTTTCATGCATGATATTGAGTTTTATTGATGGATATATGTGATTGAATGATTGTACAGCTTTCTAATAACGAGGATCATCCTGGACACCATGATGAGATCGATATCGAGTTTCTTGGGACAACACCAGATAAACCATACACATTACAAACGAATGTTTATATTAGAGGAAGTGGAGATGGGAACATCATCGGACGAGAACAAAGATTTCACCTTTGGTTCGATCCCACTGAGGATTTTCACAACTATGCAATATTATGGACACCTAACGAGATTATGTTGGTTTTCTTCCATCTCTTTTCACAAATCCTCATTCTTTATATATTTATAAGCACAATTCGATCCATTCGATATAATTATTCATCGATCACTGGGATGACTCGACTGTATAAAAAAAAGCGAAAAAGCTTTCTATTTTAAAATTGTTTTAAAAAACACTTTAAAAAAGTTTGAGACCACCCTTTATATAACATATTATTTTTTGGGTCGTATGACCCGTGATTATTCAACATAACACAAAAATGACAATAACTAATTCCCGTAGTGTATTCTATATATTAAAGTATTATGTATTAATGCCTATTGCATGGTAGTTATAGAAACTTCCCATGATCCCATCATATTTTACAAATATTTGTGACTCTCCACGTGTTATAAAGTTACTCACATGATATTATAAATTTGGTTGCAATATTTGTATTATAATATAATCAAGATTCAACGAAAGATACAAAACTTATATGTTGCACATTTTTTATAAAACATGCAGATTTTTCGTGGACGATGTGCCTATTAGAAGGTACCCGAGGAAAAGCGACGAGACGTTTCCTTTAAGACCTATGTACGTGTACGGGTCCATATGGGACGCATCCTCATGGGCAACTGAAAACGGTAGATACAAAGCAAATTATGGGTACCAACCGTTTGTTGGTAGGTATCGGGACTTCAAGTTGAAAGGTTGTGAAGCCGACTCACAACAATCATGCTGCCCTCCGTCTGGTTCTCCCGTTGCCAATGGAGGGCTCACCCGGGACCAAATGGTTGCGATGCAATGGGTTCAAAGGACATACAAAGTGTATGATTATTGTATGGACCCGAAAAGAGACCACAACCAAACACCAGAATGTTTAATATAGTTGTTTTAAGAAATTTAGGGTTGGTATGGGTGCAAAGTCTTTTTAATATTTTTTGCATGCATGCTTTGGTTTGTTTTTTGGTTGTGTTTTATTGGTCATTATAGAAAAAGAAAGTAAAGAAATGAGCAATGAAATTAATTATTAAGAGTGTTTGTCTTTATTAATGATTGTATCAAGCATAAATCATTATAATCGAATTTAGTTTCCCTACATAGTTGGACATTCCTCTACGGTTAGGTTTAGTTTATCAGTTCGATTATCAGTTTGTTTAGTTTATTTAATTTGTTTATTTGTCTTTTAAGTCTTTTTCCTCGCAAAAGCCGAGCCGAATCAAATTCAAATAGTTCAAAGCGGAACCGAAAAATGGGTTCAAATTTGGTTCGGTTTGAGAGAATTATAGGGTTTCTTTTAATCTTTTAACTATTATTGATGTAGGATTGGGATGGACTAAATAAGATCGGGCTAAAATTGTAATTGCATTAGACTAAATTATGACGAAACTAAAATAATCATTATTTTTATCCAGTTTAATTGATTTGAACCTAATTCAATTTTCTTGAACCGAAAACCCAATTTGATTTCACTTCAAAACCGTACCAAAAACCGAATATCTAACTTAGCTTCGTTTTGACCAGATTTGGTATGGTTCAGTTTTGGATTTAATCAAACGGGTCGTTGGGTCTAACTTTTATATGTGAGACCAAGTTATTATCCCCCATTCTTCTAAAAGATAAGTCACTTGAAATTAGACCACTCGTCACTCATGTGAAACTTAAGAAAGCCCAACTTTTATTGGATAAACGATCAATTCAGCAGGCCTATTTATTAATGCTTAATGGGTCTATTACCCATTACTCGATATTAGATTCAAGACGTTATGTCTTTTTCTACCCATTTGACCTAATAATCCTTAACGTGTGATATCACATGGTATTCTTATAAGTTTTCTCAACCTAGTTTTTCCGCACATATTATTAATTCTATTTTAAAAATCAAATAACTAATTTTCAGTTTTTCTTTTTCTCTTTTTATATTATAAATTCAAATCATTTTTTAATCATTAATATTTAAACACATTTTTTATTAAATAAAAACTAAGTATTTTTATTAAAAATATACTTTTTCAAAATCAAAATTGTCTAATACTATAATTTTTTTCTAAAACAACGAGACTTTTTTTAATTTTGAAATATTTTGAAATCAATCTTGTTAAAAAATAAAAGTTTTATATAATTTTTTTTTACAAAACAAACCCAAAGTTTTTAAATAATGAGATATTGATAAAAACGAACTTTTTTCAAAGCAATGATTTTAAAAAAAAGTTTTAAAAATAGTAAAATTGTCTTATTAGCTAATCAAATTACTTTTATATTTAACATTTTATAGTTCCTAACTCTTCGTAAATAAATATTAAGTACTTTTCTTATTTAACTAGTGTAATACACAAGGTTATTACACGAGGTTATAGCCTGGTGGTGTTTATATAAAAGAAATTATAATAACATGTAACAGAAATAAACTGTAGTATACAACAAGAGGGATCAAACAAAATAATATGGATCATATATGGTTGAGGCCTCATAATAAAGAAATAAACTGAAAAATCGTATGATGTCCTCGAAAACCCTTTAGTTTAAAACTATTCAAAAAATAAACAAGATTTAGTTTTCACTTTAACTTGATATTGACAAGATCTTTTAAAATTCCTTGCTTAGGTACATGACGAGATTTAAGTTTTTCTCGGGGTGAAGTTTTTAAAAATTTATTGCGTATGGTAGAATTTTACTTCCTTTTCCTTAAAAGTAAAAAATAGTGAATGTGATTTTCTCAGTGACGTGGCGAGGGTATGTGAATTTAGGAGCCATGCACCGTATGTGAAGGGTATTGTATGGTTGTCTGTGTTTAATTGTATGACCTTAGACAAATTTATCTATTTGTATTTCCTGCTTAAAACATTAGTTAGTTGGATATGAATTTAACTTAATTGGAAGCTTATGGTTTACTTTCTTTTTGTGTGTAATTAAATTATTTTTATCCTCTACAAACTATAGAATTATAATTGCTATTAAACAACCTCGTGTAATAAACGAGACTATAACCTAGTATCCAATATACTCCGATTAATAGATTATTTAATACCATCAAACAATATTAAATGTGCAAGTTATAGAATTTGAATTCTTTTTAAATGGTGAGAGAATACAACGTTAACCATCAAGAAACGCCGTAGATCTTTAAGTGAATTCAAGAAAAGACTATTTGCAAGCCAACATTATTAAGCCTACTATGTTTAAAATACATCTCTAACAAAAAATTTTTTTTAAGTTGATCTCAACCCTTTATTAAAAAACTGATGGTTGAGATTAGTTCTTATATTTTTTAGTTTTAAAAGATTTTTTATTTAAACCATTTTCATATTATTATAGGAGTTTATTAACCTTCAACTTACGGATATATAAATGGGTAAGTTTACTACTATAGTTGTTAAGGCTGAGATAATTTTTATTATATTATATATTAATGGATAAAGATAAACTTTGCTAGTTTTCGCCTCTGACCCGAGAACACAGGGTCAAGCCTAGTCTTTACCCGCCTGAATGGAATTCATAATTAATATTTAAATTAACGCCAGTACATATAGTACATATTGTAAATGGGCTTGTGGGTTGTAAAGGGGTGACCATCAAGCCTAAACGTGTTAAACATTTTTATTATTATTTGAACGTCTTTAAAACATTTTTTACTAAGTAGTTAAATATATCAACTCAAAAAAAAATTATTTAATAAAACATGCCAATTCAAATTCTAACCTCTCTATTTAAGGAGTTTTTGTATAAAAACATATATGATACAAAAATCATACATGCTTTAATTACAAATGTGATTAGTCAAAGGATTAGAAGTTAGAACACATAACTCACGGTTGTTGTTTAGTAGTTTAGCCATACACAAAAGATCGCTAAATTGATGTGGAAAAGCACAATGAATGAGAACACGATGACAAGATGAATAACATGCATTTAAAGTCCTATGGCTTAAGGTCACAAAGCATTATAGAGATCCGAACGAATATAATTTATTCAAAATGTTAGGTCTTCTAGAAATATAACTTAAATTATTTTATTCTAGTCTCTATATTTGTTAAAACCAAGTTATTTTTGTGCTAGTTAAATTAGAATACACTAAAGTATGATAACTACAGATATTCCAAATACAATTTTTTAATTATTTGTTAACCTTGTAAATAAATCGAACAAATATGAAGGAGACATGCTCTTGCAATCACCTTAAGCGACCAAATATTATGTTTATGTATGCCTTTTAAGAAAATTAGCATGTTTGTGTTCGTTTATATTTGTTCATTAATATTTTAAACTAACATTAATGAACGAACATAAAATACATACATTGAACGAACATAAACGAACAAATATAAACTAAGAAAATAAACGTGAGAAGTTAGTTGATTAACCAAATGAATTTATGATTGATGCGTGACTGGCCAATTAGTGTTATCAATAACTATAAAATACATTTAAATAAAAATGGGAACGTAAGATTGTAAGAACAACCAAAATTACACGTAAACGCCCACAAACGAACATAAATGAACACAAATGGGATGATCATGAACGAGCATTCACAAACAGTAAGTGTATTCATGTTCGTTGGTTTAAATATTTTTTTTAGCGTGACAACGCACATGCCTATTTAATTCTAGTTTTAGTTCTACATGAAGATCATTTACACCAACCCGTCATAAACGAGACTCGAACGCTTGACCTTAAAAAAAGATATACCACTTTACTTTAATTGTCTTTACCATTAGACCATCGATACCTTGTTTAATTAAATGATCAAAATTATTCTTTCACATTTATCTACTCGATAAACTAATTTTTTCATAAACTATACATGAACGCTTCTTTGACGTTTGATTTTATTTATGAATAGTTTCTATTATCTAAACAGCTTAAGATAACTTATCAACGCAATCTTCATTCTTTGCATCTTATCATGATATATAAATAAAAAAAGTAGAAATAAATTACTTAAAAACTTATTTAAAAATCATATATAAAAAGATCGTAATTCTTTTTTTATAAATTTGTTTATATTTGGGTTTTTTAATTTTAATAATCTCAACTTTCATTTATTGGCTAAGATTAATACTAACTCAAGAAATACTTATAGACACTTCCAATTTTAAGATTATTTTTCTCAACAATATCTTACTAACTGAGAGACCCTGTTAGTTTTCTTACCACGCGGACTACTTATGTGACTAAAACACCAAGCAAAAAGTTGAAATCTACCATTACATTCGTTAATCTGAAACTTTTTCACCCTAAAATTCGTCAATCTCTATCTCCTGATTTGAACCACTTGATTCGTTGAATATTGATTTCAGTTGACGATAAATACTAGACAACTATTAAACCGAGCCTGATAGAGGCTCAAAGTTGGCCTAAGTTATCAAAAAGACTAACGGGTTTAATTCTCAGTTAGCAAAAGATCGTTGAAGAAAAATAAGTTTAAAATTACGAGTGTATGTAAATATTTTCTAAGTTAAAATTAATCTTAACTAATAAATAAAAATTAAAATGATTAAAATCTAATTTCTCTATATATTTGATTGTAAATTTAAATATTTACAAGAGGAATTTGTTATGAGTACGTTAACATTTAAGCCGAACATCAAGAAGCCGTGACCGTTGAAAACCACATGTCTCCACCACTTGCCATTTTTATTAATAAACTTCTGACATCCAACATTTATTATTTTTCCCATTTTAACCCCACGCTCACGTGCTTACCCACGTTTTCCAACAACATCAACCCTTTTATATGCAAATATTTACAAATGTGCCACACCTTTTTCCCGCCGTTCATCGCAAGACGTATCTCACACATCCGTTCTCATTTACACTCATAACCCGTTGGTTTCCACTATTTCCTAAATACACCCAATAATAAAAAAAAGTCAAACTAGATTATAATTAATAATAAAAACTACAATTCATTAACCGAGTGTAATTCATACTTATAGTTTTTCTAATAACACCTTTTTTTTTTGCTAATTGTAATCGCATTCGCATAACATAATTCTTATTTAGTCTTGCTTACAAGGATTGTATGTTTATTCTTTTCGCCCATAACCGTTATTATAACCAACAATGGTGTGATAATCAATCGTAACACCATGATAATTATAATGGTGAGATTGATAATAGCAACAGAAATAAAATTATATGTTACAAGTTAACTGAAAAGAATGAATTATTATCAAACAAATATTTAATTTGCCATAGAAATACACATTAAAACACATGACTTGTCATTCATTCACAGCAAGAAAAAGTGTTCTGTATTTTACATGGCCTAACCTGTGTATATAATACCTAATGGTAATCATAGAGGTATTTGTTACACTTTGTCTACACTATGATCCCTCGTGAGTCATGACACAGTATGTCTACACTATGAACCGTGAGGACTACTCCATCCTATCCCATCCAAGTTCAATATGGTATTATACGAATAGTGAACCAGCCTATCATCACTTGCCAACTAAGCATAGAAGTCCTGCCATGCTGGAACAAAAGAATATGCCCCACATACCGCTTTCCAATCAAATTTTGCCACGTGTATATCATTCATTCGCTAGAAACCCTCGTCCTCCGATGAGACCTGTCGAGTTTCTTGGATAACGCAACAAGGACCTCCCATGTCGCGTCACCGGTTTCCACCTCATCATGAAATAGAAGCGCGTGTCGGAGTTTATTATCCCACAAGTTTCGTTGGATCACCGAAAGGTTTGTTGCCGCCACGTGATCAAGCACAGAGCCAAGTTTCGCCACGTCGTTCTCCCTAACCGTGAGTGATATCTTTGACCACGGTACGGTGGACTCGAACGGCAAAAGAATACCATCAGCTATAATAACCGGAACGCAACCTAACGTCACCGATTCCACTAGCCTCGGACTCCACGGTGCCCACCCTAATGGGCACAAACAAAACACTGACCGAACGATTTCCGATTGATAACCAGCAAACCGATGTCTCTTCAAGTAAAACCTCCGGTCATTCCCGTACTTCCGCAGTATCTCCGTCCTCACACGCCTGCATAAACACATAACATAAAACTTAACCATAATCGCGTAAAACACATAGACCATTAATCAAACCATAATCCGTCACTACTTACTTGCTATAAAAACGCCCACTAACGTTCTTCGGGTGAACCTCCATCTTCCCTCTAAAGAACACAAAAATATCCCGACGACCGTCGATCGGCGACTTTACCAGCGTCGATCGAACTTTCTCTGGCTCGACGTAAGGCGGAATAACGACATGCTCAACGTTTTGACAAGGGTGCTGGTATTTAACACCAAATGTTTGTAACACGATCGAATTCCTCATGAACTCGGGTATCCCATCCGCAACAGCTCGATCCTCCTAACGAAACAAAAGCCGAACATTTAGCGTACGAATTCAATGACAATTTGGGGATAATTAACTCACCATTGCATGAAAACAAGCTCCATAATCATGGGATGCTACAAACACATGATCAGCACCATTGCTTCGGTTCCAGTACGGTAGCTCCGACGATATGAGCTCGACGGCCGACGATAGCAGACCGCGAGCATGCCTGATGGCGGGAAAGCCATTAACGGTGCTGAAGTTGCAGGAAACGTAAACGGGGACGAAGAAGAAGTCAGCTTCTGTTGGGTCAAACGTCCGTACATCGCTTTTCATCAATGCTTTGTGAATCGCCACCTCTGAAGCAAACAAATGGGTGCTACATCGATCGTTTGATAGCCAATCGGTGTTGTATTTCGATGGTAATTCGTATACATACACCTTCAGATCCTTCAATAAACCTGCAAATTCAACCAAATTACACCAAATTTGTGATGTAATTGATGATTACAGGCTGAAAATTGATATTAAAATACCGTGATTGTTATTTGATTGCTGGAGAATTGATTCTGAAAGAGCACGATGCGAGTGATTGACGATTGTCGTCTTCAGATTGTTGGTACTTGATTCATGGCTATTAAGAAACTTTGAAAAAAAGTAAAACGATAAAGAAAACCACAAGATCCATTTGAAGTATCTGATGAAAAAGGGTTTTTCTTGTTTCCCATTTTTGGGTCGAAAAAACTTCATCTTGACATAAAACCCCCTTCTGTTCTTGGTGGATCTATGAAGGTCCGCCATTGTTGAACGTCTGTAAAAGCTCTAAATACTCATGGTGGAAGTTAGATGGGGGTGATTGATCAAATCGGTTGAAATGAAGCTTTCGATTGTGGTTGAATTGAAGGAGTAGAGATGAAGAAAAACAATATGATGATGGTGGTGGATTTGTTGGAGGACCGTTTTCGATTGAATAAAGAAAGAAACTGCAAATTAATTGCGTGAGGTTTTTTATTGGTGATTTGATCGAAGATTAAACAAAGGTGGTCGAGGGATGGTGTTTTCAAGATGAGATTTTCTAATATGGAAGTTCGTCTTGGTTTTGTGAAAAGACCGTTGAGTTGGAAATGACTAGATTGCCCTTGGAGGTGAATATCTTAAATGTGCATTGAGGGGTTGTACCATCTCAATTTGATTAAAAATGAAGGACATAACACCAAGTCGTGATATTAAAACACTCGGTTCTATAAAGCGACAGCCTTATATGTTTTGTATAGGGTTATACGAGGCGTATAGCGTTAACAACATTGAAAACGAAGAAAATTTCAGGGGGTTGTCGGATGACTATACGTCACATATAGCCTTAGTTATACGACCTCATATACGACACATATAGGCCAATACGACACGTATAACAAACTTCAACACCTGAATATGAAAAATTTCAAGATACTGTCAGAGAAGTTATATGTCACATATAAGACCCGTATAAAAATCTGAAGGGTATTAATTTATATTGAAAGAACGTCTAAATATCGAGAAAATAAAACACCACTAGTAGTCGAGTGGTAAGATGATCTTACTATATATAAAGTGGGTTAGTAGATTTACACAACTACACACTCCCTCATGGTTTCATGTAATCGTGACATATATATTTACTTCGATTATTATAACTCAAACTCATCGAATTTATTTATTTTACGATTTAGTTAGACGAGGGTTTTATCTAGTAATTTAAGAAAGTCAAATAATCAATTCTAATTAATTAATTTGATGTTTACTACTAGAGACTATGCTTAAAGTTGAAAACGAATACTAATAATACACGCATTGTCCTTTTAGTTTTATAAAAAAAAAGAGTATAGATTTCACTAATTATGTTCAATATTTTAGGAATAGTTCATGTGTTTTAAACTTATGATACGTTAAAAACTTATATGTGTAAAACAAATGAGGGTAGAGTTAACATTTCAATTAAAGTTTTAGAAAACATATAAATACCCTCTTGTAATTTGTAAATCAACAAGCTTACTTGCTTTGTAACCAAGGGACATGGTGACATCTAGAGGGGTTATTTAGAATGGAAAAATTACAATTTACTAAATTTCATATATTATTTTAATCGGTTTACATCACATAACCACTTTTAAAAGCATAACACCTTGTTACAAAGATCATCGAATATGAACTTGTTACACCTCCTTTTATTTCTATAGCAACTAATAAATAAATATCTCCAATAGAACATAATGATAGTAAAATGTTTTTTCTCTATCCTGAGGTCATTTTATAAATCCTAAATCCTACAAAATAAAGATTTATGTGATTTAGGAAAAAAAACTAAAAAAGTACGAGTGGTTTGTATTAGTAGATTAGTAGGTGATTTTAAAAGAGTTAATAAATAAGTAGCATAAAAGTATCGGATGCCATAATCTATAAAGGTAGAATAAAAAATTTATATTTGAATATAATAACAAAGTGAATGTATCTGAGAAGGAGGTGAGTTGCAAATGTCAAAAGTCCCAATAATTGAGAGATGAGTTGGTCTCCCCACCATATTATAAAAACAATATATTATCCTCAAGTATAGTGGAACATGAAGGATGTGAAATGTCATTTCTTGAAATGTGGGGACCAAATGGTATTTTTTTCATAATATTTAATCGTTATCTTCACTACATAGTGACACTTGTAATAATCTTAAAACACACATTAACCGCCTTCGGGCCATCTTCATGCCATCGCTTTCTTTCCTATGATTTAATACACACAACTTTCTTGTCTTTTGATGCTTTAGCAAGAACATCGTATGGTCAACTTAAAATTCTTTAGATATAAGATAATATTTAAAAAGTTAAGATTATCCTCGTTATAATTGTGATTTACTGTCGTTTAACAATAGACTCATGTAGATTGTAAACGGGTTAAGCTAAACTTAAACAGACTCGAGCATTAACTAAAAGCTTATCTGACATGTGAATGATGGACAAACCTCACATATCAAGCTTGATTAAGTTCTTGATCCTAAACATATCATTATAATACTTATTAATAACTTTGGTCGGTTGGTACAGTCAAGATTTAGTACTTTTAGTTTAACCACAAAAATTTTGGAATTGACCTATTCCACCTCTTCTTTTGTCACACAAAAAAACACTCTATCCATTAAATATACTTCTATTATGCATTTATTTAAATAAATAAACTACAATTTTACTTATTTAAAAAAAAAGAAAAACAGAGAATATAAAGCTAACTGTTTTTTTAAGGAATGTTTATAAAAATATAAGAGTACAAATATATAACTTAATTTCTTAATAATCCTAAAAATCATTTAAACTGTTTTTTTATCTGTTGTGTTTTTAAACAATTTCGCCTGGGACCCGTACTATTTCGTAATTTAATATAGTATTTTTTTTTACTTGTAGCAATGCGTGAATCACAATCTTGTAAAAAACCAAACTCAAAAGAGACCCGCGGCAGCGCACGGGTCTCAATTCTAGTTTATTCATATAGAAATACTGCTATTTTATATAACTACGTACTAACAGATATTATTATATATTAAATCATATAAAATCCCTAACAACATATATTTTCTCATGTATAAAATTAAAATGACAACTATACATCAAAACAATTATATGTATATATAATAACAATTAAATATTTAATTAAATAATAAACAAGTTCGAACATATGCTTGATAATAATTAACAATATGAACTCAAGCTCTTTTAAATAAGACAAATTTTGTTTACACATTTAGAAACCCTTTAGGTTTTCTCATACTTAGAGGGCATAAATCATAAACCCAAATTTAAAACCAAACTAAATAGCTAAGGTTAAACTACCTACAATTCTTACTCATGAACTCTTACTCAAGCTTTAGCATCATCGGTGGTTTATATAATAACTACAACCAATTAAATTATAGTGCGTTACAGACCAAGGAATATATAACTAAAAAGAATATAATTTTGAAGATAACCTAACCTATATTTATTTTACTTTTGTTTTTTCTTAATTCAATATTATACTTTTATAAATCACTTAAGGGTTAAAATATTCTTTTATAAATTTTAAATTTTTATTGCCGATTGTTTAATTTTTTTTCAAACCGTCTAACACATAAGTTTTTTAATCTATTTGTTACAATTCCAAAAACACATATATATGGTATGCATTGACAATATATAAAAACATATAACACACATGTATGTATGTATATGTATAATATTCTCCTCGTTTTTGTCCAAAATGTACTCAATCTATTATTGGTCAGACGTGAATTATAATTATCTATATTCTTTGGATAAACAAACAAACCTATCTGTCTTGAAGCTTAAGCAAGTCTTAGCCTCATAATTTGTAAAACATATTGATTGAGATACTGACATAGACATAGATCAACAGACAATAATTCAATATATTTTACGATACTATATTTTTAATATCTTAATTAGTTGGTACATTTGCGTCTGGTTTTAATACATATAGTTTTATATATTTTGTCATATAAAACAATGACGTTTATTTATTTTTAAAAGGTTATATTATCATGCCAAGAAAATGACTATATCGAAAACGTAAGCGCAAGATCTCTATTCGGTAATTACATTTAAAATACCCCTTATATGAAAATAAAGTGCAGATCAGATTTATATACAAATTTAAGAACGATATACATTTTCTTCAAGCGAGTCAATAAGCAAGCACCCTTTCACCCGAACTTGGATGCCTAATTGTCCGATACAGTTTTACATATCTTTTCAATAAATTAAACTGATTCTGTCGTCTTTTTTTTTAGCTATCTTTGAACGAACCTCGACCCACGGGTTATTTTAAATCGCCATGTTACCGTTTTTTATATCTATCTTTAATTAGAAAGAGATTTTTTCACTTTGTGATTTTATTGCATATATTATTTAGATGGCCAGTGTCATGTAAAATACAGCATGTTTTTATGTTTTTGTAATTATATGTAACTAGTAGACGTAAGCATGCGCGTTGTGTTGCGTGTTGACGCGACAAGTAATCGAATGACACTTAGTTTACAGAAAAGCTATGTCTAGACATTAATATAATGAAATGTTGGGTTGTGGAGGCTTTTGCCAAATGTGAGCCCAAGTCCATTTAAGTTGATGGCTTGTTGAGTAAGTTTTGGAATAATAGCTTCTCGGTAGGTCTGTACTAGTTTGTTGAATAAGCTTTAGAATCTTTAATTTTTCTTTCCTATATATAGACATCATATGTTATTGTAATTTTTTGAGCACTTAAATACAAAATCACTAGTTGCAAATAGTGGAAGCAGATCACATCGATTAAACAACTATAAATATTTGTGTCCATCTTTTTATTTGATTTTTTCTTTTGTGTTTGCTATCGTGAATGTTAGAATGATTGTGAACATCGCCGGTTGACTCTAAAATGAGAAAATGCCACAACAAATAAAACAACTGATGTTTTTACCTACTCTTGTCGTATGTTTTGATGTAAATTTATTATAAACGTGGATGAGTATTCCATATTTCAACAAGTATGATCACTTAGTCACATTAAAATAGACGAAGTGCACCCAATCACATCAAAAATCAAACCACCAAAGTACCAACAAGATCAGAAGGCCCATTATGATTGTGTCCTATTTGGCTAATTATTTCATTCTTTTTGGCAGGCATGAGTGTTCTTATGTTATCAAACAAATTGTTCTAAATTTCAAATACTATTATTAATATTATGATTTGCCTTATATGAATAACCGAGCCATGTAGGGCCTAGTGTCCTATCCCAACACTTGAATAAAAAGTCATATAAGTGGGCACAAATGGTCAGGGCTAAGGGTACACCCATAAAGGGTTCCTAAAATAAGACTTATGCAAATACATTGACCTTATACATATCACATATGAGTTGTGTAAGCACATGACGTGGTCAGTTGCATTATTAAGCCTCATGTGAGTGAAGTTCCTATGTTTATACTTTTTCCCTAGCGCACTCAATATTCGTAATTTTTTGTACCATTTTGTTAATTTAACCTTATAATGATTCTTCTTTATTTTACTCAAAAATTGCTATTTAAAAGTATATATTTATGAAAACATCCTAAATCTTTAAATTGCATTTTTGTTTCCTCTTTCATATCACACCAGTTCTATTTGGTGTTCTTTACCTTTTTGTTTCACTTATGACGTACGTATTTTGCATGCATTTAGATACAAATTTAATTCAAAATCAAGCCATTGCAAAGCGGATAAAAATCCACTAGTATTTTTCATTTAGAAATCTAACCACCAACAATGTCCTTTCACTGTAGCTACAATTCAATTGACAACAATTTTTTGAGGTGCGTTTTAAAAATTTTAGGTAGAGGTTCTGAATTAAAACATCACTGTCAGATTTGTATCCTTCAGCATTAAAACTACAATTTATAATAAGGTAGACTAGAGCTTACATGTAAATTCATCGGTTTACAAGTCAAGTGGTGTTGTATTTCAATATTTTTTAGACTACCCTCCTTAGACTCAGGTTACATCATGTCAAACATAAATTAGGCTAATTCTGTCGATTTTTTAGTCTAACTATACGAGGAGATCATATGAAAAATGCAACCGATTCTTTTATTTCTTCCAGAACAAGTTTTAACCGAGCTGAAACTGTTCTAAAAACCCGGTTTGACCCGGAATTGAATTTTTTACAAACCCCTCAGTTAAAACCAATCAAAACTGAACCGAACCAGAAAAAACCAGTTCAAACCGAATCATTCTTCCCCTTCTAACCGGGTTAAACTGAAATAGTTTGACCAATAACTGTGGTGACCGTCTAGGACCCAACCCGAACCAATTGGGCCAGGGACTGCACCTTTATCTCTAGTTCTTGTCTGCTTGATACTTCAGGTCTTCATTAATATATATCATCAACCACCAACCATTTGGTTGAGTGGTAGCCTCATGATTTCTTCTAGGGGAGGTTGTGAGTGGGAGTCCTACTAGCAACAAAATTTTGTTGGTGGGCCGGGTTTTACCGCAGTGGGCCTTCGGGTGGCGGGTTTTCCCTGGAATTGGTGGTTGGTGGGCTTGGGCTACCCAGCGCTGTCTGTGTTCGCGGGCGTATGGGTGCCTTTCGCCATTGGGGTACCCCAGGTAGTCGTGTTTTAATTAGTTGGCCGTTCAAAAAAAATATATACATCAAGTAATAATTTAATATCAGGCTTACAACTGGCCCAACTAGACTTGGGCATAAAAACCGGGTTCGGACCCGACCCGGTGGACCCGACCGGAACCGGGTACGGGTACGACCCGGTATATGCATACCCGGGTTGGACCCGAAAAAAAACCGTAGGGTTGGAACCGGGTATGATTTTCTAGAATTTCTTAGAACCCGACCGAACCCGACCCGACCCGGAACCGGTTGAACCCTGGTTGTACTCGGTTTCGACCGTTTTTTTTTTTTTTTTTTAAAAAGTGGCCGTTTTTTAACGGCTATATAGCCGTTGGGATCGATTTGTGACCGTTTTTTGTCACTTTTAGGCTTATAAGTTAGTATAAATAGGTGTGGGTTGATATGGTTTAGTACCCAAGTCTCAAACGCAAAAACATAGCAAAAAACGCAAAAAATACTCTCGTTTACTCTCGCTTTACACGTTCACTCTCTCGTTTTACACTTTCACTCTCTTCAATCTTGATATGGCTCACTCACAATCTTCCGTTGGTCAAGGTTCGTCCAACGCTCCAACCGTCGTTCGTGTTCTTGCACACAATCGTAACATGGATGTTTGGTGCAATTGGGATATGGTTGAGTTGAGTGACGGGTCTGTAAAGGCTCGTTGCAAGTTTTGTGGAGCTTTGCTTGCTAAAGATTCTAACACGACTTTAAACAACACATTAGCAAGAAGTTTTGTAAGTCGTTGAAAAGTAATCCGGATTCGCAACAAACACAATTGGGTGGAGACGGTGGAATCTTTAACTACGATGTTAATACGGTTCGAGATCGAATGGCGAAGTTCGTGATTCAAGAAGCTTTGCCTTTTAGTCACTTCGACAATCCTCGGTTGACCAACTTAATTCGAGAGACGCTTCAACCTCGTTACACTCACGTAAGTCGTACTACACTTAGACGTTATTGTTTAAAATTATGGAAACAAGCAAAAAATGATTTAATTGTATTATTTGAAAATTTAAATACCGTGTAAACTTAACTAGTGACGTTTGGTCGGCTCCACACGGTTTACCCGAATCGTACCTTTGCGTCACCGCTCATTGGGTGGATCCCAATTCATGGCAATTGATGAAACGTACGATTGCATTTGATCTTTTTCCGCATCCACACACCGGAAATTTTTGTTTTACTTTTTAGATAATGTAATAAGTACTTTTAAATTAGAAAATAAACTTTTTTCAATTGTATTTGATAACGCCTCTAACAACACAACCGCGGTTGAAAAATTAAAATTAAAATATCTTCCGATTGCAAACGGTGATTTTTTCCATACTCGTTGTGTTGCACATATTATTAATTTAGTAGTGCAAGACGGACTATCCGGGCAATATGTTAATAACTTTATTACATCTTTTCGATTTATGTTACATGACGTTTTTAAAAAAAGTAGAAGAAGATATCAAGATTATAAACAACTTTGTAAGGATAGCACTCTAGATTTTTAGGTCCTAATTGGGATGTACCTACTCGGTGAAATTCGACTTGTCACATGTTTGAATGTGCTTTAAAACAAAAGGGCACTTTGAAAGCTTTTCATAATAGTCTTTCGGATAATGGTGAAGCCGGCCATTTCCGGATGCGGGTTGGGAGAATCTTCAACGTCTATCCGAGTTTCTTGAGGTTTTTAAAAACTCAACAACAAATTATCGGGAGTTTATTATTCCACTAGTTATTCGGTGCTTCAAGAACTATATTTTATGTCTTTGAATTTTAAAAATTTTCAAAATAAAAATAATATGTTTAATCAAATGATAGAACCAATGAAAGAAAGTTTAAAAAATATTTTAAGGACTTACCACCCGTTTTTACGTGTGCCGCCGCTTTAAATCCGTTTCTAAATGTTGCGGGGGTTGAATGTTTGATAGATGAGATAAATGACAATTTGGATATGCATGACGAAAACCCTGATTTTTCAAACGAGGCAAAAGAAAATTTTAATCATAGTTTGAAAACAATTTATAATTTTATTTAAATAGATATAGGCCTAACGTAAACATAACCATGCCAAGCGGATCAACCTCAAGTGCTAGTACCTCGTTAAGACCCTGTTTTGACTATGTTGAATGTTGTTCGGGATGTGACGGCTAAACGTCAAAGAGGTAACACCCCAACAAGTGAGCTCGGTAGATATAGTGGAACGGATTTTATTTCCACTATGACTACCGAAGATTATCGTGCATTCGATATTTTGGCTTGGTGGAAAGGAAAAGAATCTCAATTTCCGATTCTTTCTGCTATGGCCCGTGATTTACTAAGCGTCCAAGCTTCTACGGTAGCTTCGGAATCTGCTTTTTCTCTTAGTGGCAGGGTAATATCATTACGAAGAACAAGACTAACTCCGGAAGCAGTGGAGATGTGCATTTGTTTAAAGGATCACTTAGACGCAACGGATCGTATACAAGACCAAACAAGCCTCGAAGACGAGATTACACTCGAAGCTAAAGTACATGATGAAGAGGTAGAAGACGGAGTATCTTCTGGCATATCCGATGAAGAATTAGCATTTGATCAAGCATCTCGTAGTAGATAAAATTAGACGATATTGTTATTTTTAAGTTGTTTTAATATTATATGTCTTTCATGTTCTTTTTAAATTTCTTTGTCATTCAAATGTTTTATATAAAAGTATTTAATATTTGTTTATTATAAGTGTAACATTTTCTGCTCAAGATTTGTATATATTATATATTAAGTTGTTTAAATTTTTGTCATTCAAGTGAACCCGGTTAGGAAAAGAAAAATAAAAAGAAAAAAAAGGAAAGAAAATATAAGAAAAAAAAACATACGACCCGGTGTTCGACACACACACAAGAAAAGAAAAAAAAAAAAAAAAAAAAAAGGCAAAAACCCGGTTGAACCCGGGTTTCATACCCGAACCGAACCCGACCCGACCCTACCCGGGTATACCGGGTAGGGTTTGTATCTCGCTGAACCCGACCCGGGTTCGTACCCGGGTTCACCAATACCCGGGTACAAAAACCCGTTGGGCCAAACCCGGTTTGTACCCGGCCTGGGTCCGGCCCAAACCCGATTTGTGCAACTCTAGGCCCAACGACCAAAGCCCAATAAAGGCGACCCGATCACTTAATCGGGTACAAGTCTGACCCTGCAAATTAAATAGGGTTCATCCCCAATTTTGGCGCGGTGGATTGCGTGCTGTTTGATGGTTTCAATTTCATCGACATAGAAGAGATTCTTCAAAATTACTGAACAATTTATAATCCATAAGATGGAAGATGATCCATTCGATTTTGAATCGGATGTTCTACTCGCTACTTCACCCGTTGTCGCCCCAAAGCGAAAGTAACACTAACTTCCTTTTTGTTGTTTGTTGAATGTCGAAATTCTACTTTTTAATCTGCGTTGGTGTTTTCTGTATCCTTTCAGCTGTATGAACTTGCAGAAATTGTTAATTTAGGGTTTTATTCATCTGATTGCTATGTTTTGAGTGCTGTTGAGAAGTTGGATCTTAGGGTTTTGATTTTTGTTTGTTTTGAGTAAAGGCGAAGGATTAACTTATCTGTAGTGTCAGATTTGGTACGTTTTAACTTCAATCTTGATGTGATTTCTTGATTTTTGAATAAAACACTGACATTTAGGGTGGATGAATCTCAAATGGAACAAGATTTTGCCCATGTTAATTGGGATTAGTTGGACTTGAAATGTTATAGAAGAAAAGAATATATTATTATTTTTTTCAATATACTTGATGCATTTTTTTGTGATTTCGTAGGAAAAAGAAACTTGGTCTAGATGATTTACTAGTGGATCACTACAAGGAGAAGAATAGAGCACTTGAGAGGGAAAATAAATTGGCCAAGACTAAAAAGACTTACAACTCAGATGATGAAGAGGATGGCCTTGTTGCTAAATTGTCTAAATATGTCAACGAATGTCATGAGAAGGCACACATTTTGATCTTAGTTTTCTTTCCTTATTTTATCATCTCAGTGATATTACATATTGTTGTTTTTTCATTGATATCAGCAATAATCATGTTACCTAATGAGCTTAAGTTTGTAGATGACTCAACTAGCTGATGAAGATGATGTATCCCATTGGGGTCTTCAAGTTTTTGGGAAACAGGTTAACACACTATAACCAACCATTGATCAATACAGTTATACATCCTGTTGTTTCAGACAAACATTATAACGCAGTTTGTTTTCCTTGCAATTTACAGAAATCTCTGCCACCATTTGTATTTAGTGAACTTTCAAGTTGCTCACTTTTTCGTTCTTGTGTGAACCATGAAGTGAATTCACTGCTTGAACTTAGCACCGAAGCAGGTCAGTTTATTTTACAAAGTGTTGTTATTCATGTAGCACCGGGAACACACAATTATACATATAAACTTGAGGGTATACACTAATGTTGGCGGATATTAACTGGATTGCATTTACTTGTTGAAGGAGAAACATTTTTTGAAGGTTTATTGATTGATCGCTGGCTAGTGCAATTGGTCAGCAAATGTGGTGAAGTGGAGAAATCCGTAGCAAAATGGACTTTTCACTTGAGTATGTTGTTCATCTGATAATACTTGGTTAAAAATGTAATTTTATTTTTTCATTAATTCCATTCTTTTTGGATTTACAGTGTTATACTCATCAGAGGAAGTACTTAGAAGTGCTGCAATTGACTTTTGGTGTACTATTTTATTGCTGAAAAATGAGGTTTCTGTGATATTTATGTATCAATTTTTGTGTCTTTTAACTATATGATTATAGTTTTTATTTTAATATTGTCATGGCTTAATCAGGATGAGTCGCCGTCTATAAGGATTGATTGGCTACCAAGCTATTCAGAACTCAAAGGTGTTCTTGAAACTTATGGTTTCTTATTGCCTTCATCCACTAAAGATTCTTCTGATACTGCAAAGGCTCTTGGAGGTATTATTGTTATCTGACTTCAATATTTTATTTTGGGAAATTCACACTTCTGTGGGATTTTTTTTAATACCAATTGGGTTATTACTCAAAACCTTGATATAATTTATCAGATTCTGAATGCATTGAGGCACCTCAAAACATTAGATCATGGATTAAATATGTAGCTGCTTGTAGCCAATCTAGGTTAGTACAAATGGCACATACCAATTCATAATCATGTATAATTCATGGTTTTTCATCTATTTGATATTTTATGAATTTTTTATTTAATTTTCTTTTTGTAGGAATAATCATTGTACTTTTACCGCATCAGAAGCAGAAGAGTTGGTGGTTGTTATAATCTGTCTTTTGTTAGATCGACAACTACTAGGGTTATCTGTAGATTTGAATGAATGCATGCTAGCTTTAGTGAATTTCTTCACGGATGACGAATGGAGTTTCAGCTGTGTAGAAGTAGCAAAATCAATAGCTTCAAGGTTTTCAATAACATTATAGTTTCTTTTGTTCTTTCCTTTATGTTGATTAGCAAAAGAGATTAGCCTATCGGTGAAATTGTGGTTAATTATTATTTAAAATATTTGCTTAAACAAATGTCTTGAAATTACTTTTATGCTATATCTGTTGGGATGTGTAGGCCTCGGCTACACTTAGAGGGCCGTAGGCAAAGGCCAGCCCATCTACTCGTTCACCCTGATCTCATTTAGTCTAATATCGATCATATGCAATTTTATTTCCTTGGAGCACAAAATAATAAAATACTTGATAGTTCTAGCCTGTGGACGTAGGTCATCGACCAAACCACATCAAATCTCTTGTGTTCCATTTTCTATTCTGATTGTCTGTGCGTGAGATAGTGTTTATGTGTATTCTGATCGATACCAAGACCTAACAATATCCTTCTTGGTTGTTTGAAAACAGGGTTCCAAAGGACATGAATAGCCTTAGGGCTGTTGAGAGTATCCCAGCAGTTAATGGACCTACCAAGCTTCTCAGAAGTGCAATTGCGTTCCATATTCTTCTTGATTGTTTTGACATGGTACAGTAATTCATTAATTTTTTGGCAAAAATAACTTTTATCCTTTTATAGAAGTGGCTATTTTATCCCATTTTCTTTGAATGGATCTATTTGGGTAATGCTTTAACCCTTGAATGTGTGAAATAAAAAAGACCAGCTTTAAAAGTAATGGAACACATGGGTTGAAGTCCCTCAAAGTATATTGATGTACAAAACCTCATTAGTTGTTTTATTGCAGATATAGTATATTTTTGAAACAATACATATTTTGTAACCATAATTCGCACACTAGTTATTGTAAAAAATCTTATGTTTTTCTACAAAAAGTGGTTTGGGTCAACCAAATCTACACTTACCATACCTGTTTGACTGTTTACTCTGTCCATTTTGCCACTTTTACTTCTATAGCACATGGAACATGCATTTTTATGAAGAACACAAGAGAATGGATTTTAAAGCACTGTACTTGACTTTCTTTTGCAAACAAATCGTTGTTCTTCAAAATTACATTTTTCTAGAATGCACCATCCAGGCAAAGATGCAAAGTATGCCTTTTTTTTCTCTTGTGATTTACATCTTCGTGGTTTGTCACTTTGTCTACAATCAGTAGCTCTTATAGCTCTTTCGTTGAGGTGGCAAAGTGGGTGGACTGAGTGGTTTGGGTAATATATTCTGGTCAAAATGGGTATTTTTTGTAACCCAAAACACTTCTGTTGAATGTTTTGGCTAGTAGTTCATGTGTCGCATATGATTACAACAACTATAATGCACTAACTTAAATTCAAGTTTTCTGAGGTTCTATGCATAACTACACTTTTGACCCATTAGACAAAGCATAACCCGGAGTGACTGATTTATTAAAACATGGTCGATTCTGTCACTTATGTTTTTGTGCATTATATAGAATGATGGTTAGTGTTGTAGCAAGCATTATTGGTGTAAAAGGGCAATATGCATATTAAATTTACATTTTTGGCCCCCTTCCTTTTCATAGGGAGAAGATGAAGAAGAGGTCATAAGGCAACTAACCTTAATCAATTTGAAAGACAAAAGTTGTGATCTTTTTAAAGTCTACCTTTATTTGGTGTTAGCGGAAAACTGGTTTTTATACAACCCTTTATTGGAAGACAACCAGTTGTTGAAGGAAATGTGGGGCCTGTTTCTCCGAAATTGTTCTTGCCAAATCAACATCACAGACCCAAGGTCTTACGCGCCCAAGGTACGCACATAACATTTTACATACATGCGTCAAAATGGCTGGTTTGGCAGGTAGAGTAACATGTCAAAACGGTCGGGTATAATTGGCGCAAAAGACTCATCTCCCTAAAAATATATATTCATAAGAAATGGTGTGGTGATTACAAAAACAAATATTATACCTATAAGAATTTTAATAATTTTTTAATGAAATGATTTAAAAGACTATTGTTTAAATCAAAGTTATAATACGGGTGACGGTTTACCAGTTTTCTTTTTTCTATTGTTTAATCTATTGACTTGTTAAACATAAAACATAACCTGTTTTCTTTTATCTGCATCTATAGTTTAATATATTAAATAATCTAGGTATAAAAATGCAGGTTAGGAGTAAAGCTTCTTATCTGCTTCAAGGCACCACTGGTAGAGTACTGTAGTCTTACTCATGATAATTGGGCTATGGGTTTAATCTGTCAGATGATGAACCAATTAGTCTGTATGGGTTTTTGCATGTAAAAATTGTGCTTTGAGAATGATGTATGTTTTGTAATTTTATACATGGCAAGTAGCCACAAAAACATGTATCATTCTGTTACAATACATGAGATGGTTATCGTTAGGAGGTAAATGAGTCGATCTTTAGCTCGTCTAAGCTTAAACTTGGTTCATGAATAGTTTTAAGTGCAAGCTTGTCTAAACTCAAACTTGACCAGTGAATAGTTTTCAAGTGCGAGCTTGGGCACGTGGCTTGTTTATTGTTTTGTTAGTTATTTAATTAGTTGTTTATATATGAATTAAAAAAGTTTATATTATATTTTTTTATATCATATAATATAACATACTATGTAGTTATCTTTATTTGTATAATTAAATATACAATAATGATTATTACATTATATAAAATTTATTTTATATATATTGTAAGCATAGTCAAACTTGGTATGTGAAGCTTAGGCTTTAGCTTGTTAACTAATTGATTTTTATTTTTGCTCGAATTTTTATAAGCTTAATATAATTTAAGCTTTTAGCGAGCTGTTCTCAAGCAACTCACTAACAACTTGGCTCATTTACACCTTTCGTGGTTGTTAATAACCAACTATAGCTTATTAGTATATAAATTGGCACCATTAATGAAGATAAAATAACTTTTTCTTGACGTTTAGTCTATAACACCTAGCTATTCGGCTTTGAGTTCCAATTGACCCGTGGGATCCCAATCTTGATATCAATATCATATAAGCAAATCTATGAATTTAGAAGGTTGTGGTTAAGTTGACGCTAAATATAATTAATGAATTTAACATCTCTTTGTTCATGAACAATCTAAGATTTTGTTATACTCCCTTCTATGAATAAACACTTCCTTTAGGGGTTCATAGTCCTCAACGAGGTTTGCCTCAACACCGTAAACGGCATGAGTCTCTTTGCTATCATTTTCAAGAATGATTCTCTTTGCCAAATGGTTAAAACATGTCAATGATATTTGATCAAACTATAATATAATAAAAACTTGATACTACTATTTATAACAATATTATGACTTTACAAGTAAAAATATGTATTTCATATACAAACTATGTTATAGCATTTATCATATATAAAGATATATTAGTTATCTGTTTGTCTCATTCTTTTCAGACTTCATATTAAGATAAATTTCGCTAAATATATTTATTATCACTAAATTTTATTTTTCGTTAATATCACCGGATGAACAGGCTCGTACAAAAGTGAGAAACCAGAACAGGAAGTTAGGCTCGGATAGCCGTTTGTTTCCGAACCTCTTTAACCCCTACGAATCCCTCTCTCTCTTCTTTTGGTCCTCATCTAAATCTTTCAGAAAATCAAAATCGCAACAATCTCTCTTTAGAATCCCTAATGAAGAACGATCTTCACTGCTTTTGTTCACCTTAATACACTTCAAAACCCTAATAAACCTCTTTCTGATCTAGGGTTCTTCCATTTCACATCAATCCATCCAGCCCAATTCCTAAGTCGATCAATCTTTATTGTTTTCTTTTCAATCCAAACCCTAAAAACCCAATTTTGAGATTTGGGTTATTCGATTATCCTCTCCACCTTCTTCCCCTTTTCCGGTTCGGATCAGTATTCCACACCAAACCCTAGAATTCGTTATTGGGGTTTTAAACCCAAGAAACCCATTTTGTGATCTGGGGTTCTTTATTTTGTTTGTGGCGTACTCTAGAAGCAAAAGTTTTGAAGATTTGAAGGAGTGGTGGAAATGGGAGAGGAAAGAGTGGCTAAAAGATCATCTATTGGGAATTCGATAAGAAAGAGGCTTTCTGATATCACAAATTACGAGCCCAAACACAAATCACCACCGATTTTCGATCAAGTTCGTCCACTCAACTCTTCATCATCTTTAGATAAAGAGCACATCGATCATCTTTTAAAGGTAATATCTTATGTGGATGTCTTCTGCTTCGTTATCTTATTCTTTATAAACATTAGACTATAATTGTATCAGATTATTATGAACTATGAATTGTAGGGATTCTATATCAGTTAGTATTAACTTGGTTAACCTTAATGCATTCGGTCTCATGTTCCTGCCATAACCTCTTGAAAGTCATGTGCAGCAAGTTGCGATTCACTCTAGTTATCAGGGTATTGGCGGGTCTTATGAGTTTACAGTACTCTCATGGACACAAAAAAATCTTCTTAGAATAGGTTTAATTACTTTCCACATTAAATCACAGTTTTGTATATAAATAGAGGTTAGTAACAACCATTCAAGCTTTAGTTCTTTCAATCTACCTTTTGAGGTTTTGTTAATAAACAATTGTTTATGTGATAGAGTAACATGGAGAAATTGTGAACCAGCTCCCACAATGACATATATGCTTGACCCTTGTATAGTTACCCAAACTACTGTTATATACAAACTTTTTGTATGACTGTGATGTTCCAGTTTCCTACGAACTTTACCTGATTGTGTTCGTTTAATGATCCAACGTGCAGGAAAATGCAGGGCTGATGAAGCTTATTACCGAAAAAAAGTAAGTTCCCTTACCATCTAACTTGAGAGCATGCTAAAAGAAAGTGTTAATTGCACGGAATAGTAAGATATAATCCATAAAAGTGGAATTTAAAACAAAAGTTTGTATTTTGGATTTATGTCAAATTGAGATTTTCTTAAACATGAATGACAACAGCAAAGTCATAGAGATGAATGGAATTGAGCTTCAAAAGATGCGAGTTGTTCTTCAGAAAACACAGTTGCAGAATTGGAACCTTGCTCAATCAAACAGTCATATGATGGCGGTTGGTACTTCGCTTTTATAACTTAAACTTCAATCTTTATCATTGACAGAAATGTTGACATTAGTGTGTTTCTTTTTATTGGCAGGAGCTTAATTTAGGCAAAAAGAAGGTATGCTGTTTGAAATGCCCAATAGCTAATGATTGCATAAATCAATTTGGTGTTTTGTCTTATTTTTCTATAATTTGCTCATAACAGCTAAAAGAATTACAACATCAACTTACTTGCAAAGATGCTTTGCTGAAAACCATGAGTTCTGAGTTTCAGGTAACACTTTTTGATTTTAACTTATAGCATGATTTCTAAATATCTAATAGAGTGCTTTTGATTTTCAGGTGAAGCGTGAGATGGACGAGCGAAAATGTGAATCTAAGGTGGTTTACGGGTTCTTATTATTGTTTTCTACTTTGAAAGATAAACTAATATTTGTTCTTTCTGTTATTGTAGATAAAGGATGGTGAAAACAATCTTACCAACCAACAAAACACCAGTAGACGTATACGTCCAGGAAGAAGTCGATGTAAATGCTGCAAAATGTTAAACTTGTTATATATCAATATTATAACTTACTAGTTTTCTTGTTGATCAGTAATTAGTTGGTGTTTGATTGTACATAACATGTTGTTTGCAGCAATTAGCCAGCTGAACACAGTTGAAGCATCCGAGAAAGATATAGTTGAAAACAAAAGGTCAGCATAATATTATTTGGACATATTTACAATGTTCAATTTCTGCACTTTATGTTATGCTGATGTGTAAGCACACTTGTGTGTTAACTCTTCACTCACAGGCGGCGTGTGAGAAGGCAGTCAGCTAGGTTTACATCAGAAGAGCATGAACCGAATGAGAATTTGTTTGAGATTAAAGATCTTAAATTGCATGAAGATTACGGTCCAACTTCAAAGGTAACTATTGAACAAGAACATGACAAATGCGGTTCAAAACCTGAACCTCAAAGAATGTCGTTTGGTAGGCCATCCAGACGGGCTGCAGAGAAAGTACAGTCTTACAAGGAGATTCCTCTCAATATGAAAATGAGAAGACCAGAGTAACACTCCTTCGTAAGTTGAAGTTTTCTAATTTGTGTACTGCTTTATGTAAACATAATTTCATTATGGATTATGTATTAAGTAATATGACAATGATTTGAATATAAATTAAGAAGTTATTAGTGAAATGTGATTAAGTTTATGTTTGGATGATGTAAACAGATAGAATCTTTAAACTTTTTCCAACTGCTCCAGTTTGTTTATGTTGAAACCTATCACTTTTTCCTAATAAATTATTTGCAGCAAAAAAAAATTCTTTTTTTTTAATTATAAATTATTACTTAATAAATGTGCGAAATGGGTTGGTAAGGTGATAGGTCAAAATGGATTCTTATCAAAATAAGTCATTCTTCAACTCAGGTTGAAATGGGTTGAGTTTGGCTGACCCAATGTTTGATCTATTTGACCCGTTTACTGTTTAGCTAAGTTTGTGTGTTATAACCGTTTGACCTTTTTACGGATATCATAAATCGTAATTACTGATTATATTACTACAATACATTATATTGTAACATACCTCTGCATCATCAAGTAAATTGATACGAATGATCCATCAAGTTAGAGATAAAGAGTGTTCACTCACTTTCCTTATAAGTTGACAAAAACTATATTTACGTAACATTTGTACTCTAGGAACTTATTATCATACAATTTATTCAGCTTAGTATATCTAACTGAACACTAACTAATTGTGTAAAATTCAATATAAACAACAAGTTTTCGCTAGCCTTTGCAATTAATGATTAAACAATGATATCCATCGGTGTTCATTCCATGAGTATTTTGGCTCACTAGTTATGCGTATATGGTTTGATTCGTATGTGAAGTCACTAAGAAGATACATTGTGCTTTTACTCTCTCATTCTTCATAATCAAGATTGGATATCCAAGAAGAAGATCAAAGAAAGTGAGAGGTTGTGAGCATCAATGTAAAAATTCTATGATGTTGGTTATCATTTTCATCTAAGTGAGACGTCTATTGATCACTATCAATATTATTGATACAAAGATGGGATCATTAATGTATTAGTGAGACTTTGTGATTTGTTCCGTTTTAGGTGTAGGAAAAGTATAAATTATGGTGTTTGATGGACTATCGTTAGGGTCATGCAAAAAACCTAATCAACCTAGATAGCTAGGGTAAGTCAGGTATCGTATCCACGGGGAGCGGGGAGCATGTGGTTAGTGTTACATGATTCGTTTGATTATTTAATTAAGTTACTTAACTAAAACTAAATTATTGAATTACTTATATAATTGTCTTTTGGCTGTGAAAATTAGATTTTGAAATAATCAACAAGTTTAATGGGAAACAAATTGCAAATAATGAAAATTAATTAAGAAGACAATTATGAGAAAGAGTAATCTACCCCGGGATTACGGTTTAGTTTTCGGTAATTGTTTAGTCCAATTAGTGGAAAATCTTTAATGAGAATTCTATATGTGTAATGATTAAATGATATTGATAACCAACACTTAATGGGTCTTAGTACACAATACCAATTCAATTAGTAACTAAAACTTTGCAACCATATAATTCGCGTAAGATTATATGACATTCAAATATAAGTTAACCAAGATAATTGTTTAAATATTCAAAACACAAGTTAAACTTATAAAAAAAATTAACGGGTTCTAAAATTTAATCCCAACACAAGTTAAGCACAAATAAAAACCTAATAACACGAAACCTATTACCCGAAGTAGATCACAAAAGTTAACCAAACATAATAATGAAAAATCATATGCTATCATTATACAAACTTCCATTAAAATAAACTAAAAAAACTTTTCTGACTATATCTATAATCAAATACGTGATGTTCTTCTTGATCTACGTGCATCAACAGCCAAAAGGCTGTGCCCTTTTTTTTTTCCTGCGCAATGCTAACATTCGACCCCCCTTTCTAATTGCCGCCGTCCTCTTATTAGAAGTGCGCAAACCGGGTTTTTTATCTGAACCGGGTCGGGTTCAAACCGAACCGGGTTCAAGTCAAAGCTTTTTGAACCGGTTCAGGTCGGGAACCGATTCCTTTGTGCACGTCTACGGCTCTACCTCTTATGCGACACCCACTCCCCACATCCCACATTTAACGTGGGCTTTCAACTAAATCACACTTTTTCTTAACGGGCCTTTAGCCCATATGACTTGTATGATATCTTCAAATTACGTGAGCTGCCAACATTTGTATTTAGAACCATGGTATTTCAACAATTACTTTGATTGAATATTGTAGCCTGCATTATCTCCCTTCTAATTTCCGTGATGTGCACTCACATAAAAAAATACATCGTTTAACAATATATCATCACAAATCCCAATTTCATATTAACTCATTTGTACTCTAATTTAAACTTTGATGTTTTATACTTTAACTTACTTTAACTTTTATTAATTGTTTCAAGCACTCCAAGATTTCAAGATTAGTTTAAAATGACATCATTAACGCGTGGTCTTTTAAAACATTTAAACTTTAAATATGTGTTTGTTAGGCGTATAATGGATCTTAAAATATATAATTAAATATAATTAGCACATATAAATCACCCGTCTATCACATTCTCCAACTTAAACATTTTTCGTCTCGAAAAAAATGCAATGAGATCACAACCGACATGTTAATCTTATGCACCTTATTTTAGAAAAAAAAACCTAGTAATACATTAACCGTGATTGTTAATATGTTTTGTCCATTTTAAACTCAAATCCGTTTATTACCAACTAAATGTCTCATACTTTTTTATATTATGCACATTTACCATTATGGTTTAATCGTCCCCACACCCAACACCTTTAGCAAAAACCTACCCAACCTCAAGATTTATTGAAGATTCATTAAGATCACAACCTTGAGGAATCATATTCTGCTATTATAACACAATAATTTTTTTCTATTTTTTATTTTTTATTTTTTTTGGGGTCGGGACTTTTCTCCCTTATTTGCTCTTTTTCTCCAAATAATTACATATGCATATATTTTTTTTTTTTTTCTCTTTCTTTTTTTATTTTTTAAACTAATGTGTCATGTTAACATAGATATGACGTGTGACAAAGAAATACATTCTTAACATATTTTTGTCGGGACTTATTTTTTTAACTAGTGATACTAGGATGGAAAACATTAAACACATATAAATTTATTAGCATTCACACAAGACATTAGTGTTTGTATTCACGTCGAGCCTATTAATATATCATATGTTATATGTATTTTCTCTCCTAAATGTTCATTCCATACATAAGTATTAACATACCAGTTTTCTATCATTTCTCATACATGCATACATCTATTTCAAGGGACATTGATTATTTTTTTCAAGGATATTGACACAATCGGGTTTTTTTATTTTATTTTTATTTTTACAAGAAAATTTAATAAATGAAAAAATATAAAATGGATTAAAAATAACATGCAAAACGATTAAATTAATTAAGTTCAAAGAATTCATAAAAGGAACAAGTTCACCTAATCGAGTTGTTGTGGCACGATCCTTGATGATTGGCGACAACATTCAAAGTCTTCTCTCAATAGCCTTTAGAATCTTATAAAAATACCGTATGGCAAACTTCTCACGATGTGCATTAACACTTAATATTTTAAAAGTTTTGCAAGTTTTTTCATTCAAGTCCAAAATAACCATTTCAAAACAAAGATAAAGATGTACCCCATTCCCCAACTTAAATCACTATATTAATAAGACATTGTGATTTGTTCCGTTTTAGGTGTAGGAAATATATTAATTTTGGTGTTGGAGAATGGAAAGAGTTTATTGTATTTATAAGTGAAAAATATATTTAGACCTTTAACGTCTTTATAGCCGTGAACGCGCAATCTCCTTCTACCCATAGGGGCATTCAATACCCGCTTAGGCTACCTCAGTTGTTGGCGATAGTGTAGTTGGTGGTACCTGCTAAACCTGTTATCATTATTTGTGGATATCTCCACTACTCTAACAGGTTTGAATATTAACTTCTTATTTTGTGACGTGTTTGGTTGTTAAAATTATGTTAAAATGTGACAAGAAAGTGAAAAGTTGAAATTTAAGTTCTTATTCTCTAGGAATATTTCTCAATGGAATGTGTGGACAATATCACGCATGAATCGGTTGACTTCAAAGTTAAAAATTCAACCACGATCCATCTATGGTGTCGTGACATGTAGCTGAGCCATTATAAAAAATGCCATTCAGAATTTACAACTAATTTAACAAATATATTAACTAGCACTGAATTATTAGAACGAATAAATACGTGATTATAATTTATTTCCTAATAGTTTTTCATAGATAAATCTGAAATTGCATTTCTTGAAAGACAACATTTTATTAGTCCTAGGATTTTAAAATTCTGGTACATGCATGTTGTAGTCATAATATTTTACTCTTGTTGATATCTTAGATTATGATTTAATAAAAAAATTGAATACTTTTAAGCCAAAGTCTCTAAAGTAACAAAAAGTAGAATAGGTGAAAGGTGAAACATCATTTTGTGATAGGGTGAGAACTATTGTAAAAAGACATATTTTTATTTCTTACGTAGTATAACATTTTGAAATTAAAAATTATTAAAACCAAAACAACATATATTTGTAAAAAAAATCAATTACATGAGATGGCAACAAATCTTGTTAAAGTTTTGTTTTATCAACTTAGAAATTATTTTTTGATATTAAAACTTTTGATTTCTTAGATTGTAGCAATCAATTGATTAAAATAAAATATTTTACTTCTACTGCTTTTAAAATAATTACAACTTATTTATTGTATACAATGATAGAAACTAAAAGTTATTATGAATATACATGTTCTTAAGTAGTGTTATGTTCATATATACCTTCTTATAAGTCTATGTAAATAGTTAACGTGTTATAACGTTATCATAAATTAATAACAAATACTACCAATTATATCGTCTCTTTTCGCTTTTTTACTTTTCAAATTAGCAAAGAAGCGATATGAATTAGTCATCGGTCAACCATTAAAGATGATCAGATGTTCGTTGGACTCATGTTTAAATTTTCAATCCTAGTTATAATACTATGTATTATCTGAAACATTACGGAGATTGATTCATAAACTCGCCATCAAAATTTTTCATTTAAACTAGCATACAAGTTCCCGACCCGTAAAACACTAACATAAAGGAAAGTGACAGAAGAGTATATCGCTTTGCAACCATATAATACCCAAGACCAACATTTTCAATTTAAACAATGAAAGCTAAAGTAATTTACACAATGCACTTTTTTCACAAACAAATTATATACAAAACAATTTTTAAAACAACATATTAATAGCATATAATAATCAAAACAGGGTACCTTGTATTTTGAACGAAGAAAACAAAACCTCTCTATTTTATACCTGTTATACTTTTAAATTATATTTATCATGTGTTTAAAAAGGACATCATTTTACTATCATTGTATCTTTATTTGTTTTCTGCTTATATACAAATTATTTCATTTTTATAAATAACTAGAATTATTCTATACGCGCGTTGCATGGGGAATTATGCCATAGACGTGAATGTCAAAACGCGAATATAAAGACCTATTATGACGACTATCACTCCGACTGATTTCAAAATTTAATATGGTAAAAGTTTGTTTTTATATAGATAGATAATTATAATAACAAATATAAAAACTATAATATAACTCCCCCTTCACGAAAGAGATGTAAGAGATGCTCAGAGCTCATGCTTCAAGCTCTGTTTGATAAACGTGCAAGACGATGAGTTTACACATTTGGGGAAAATTAAGAACCCTAATTTCATTGTTTACACAAAATCACAGATTTGCAGCAATGGAAGTTCCACTTTCTCTGCATCACACGCAATCAAAAGGTGAGAAAAGTTAAACGTATCTCTTCTGTATGTCACTTTCATCATCTTCTCTCTCCACTTTTTGAAACATACCTCTCACCAGATCCGTCGCCATCGTCTTCCAATCCTTAACACCTACTTCATCACCGTCACTAAATGCTGCAGTCTTCATGTAACTGTAATACTTCTCAGTCACTCTTTTTCCGCTAACTGTAATCAGTAAAAGAGTTTGTAGCTTTAATTACTGTCAGAGCCTCCACTTTCCGTTTTTTGAATTGTTTATCGTTCACTTAATCCATTACCATCAGCGAATCTGTCATTGTTCAGGTTTTGTTTGAATTTACTTGCAATGTTGTTACGTGAAGAATCGATTGGCTTCTGATTGGATGCATGAGCTAGTGTACTGTTTGATCTGTTTACAGTTTGCAGAATCGGAGAATCCTTAGCAATTTGTACGGGATTGTCGCTTACTGAATGATTAATCGAGCAAAAATTTGAAAATTTGGGATTTCGAGAGGCGGTTTTTGGCTAGGGTTTTGATGGAGGGACGAGTGAGGAAGTATGGGCTGCAGCATCAGCAATTGAGTCCTGATAGAGCTAAAGTATGGAAGGAGAGGTCTCCGAAGTATCATCAACGGCAGCCGGAGCCGGTGCCGGAGATGGAGATGGAGCCGGAGTTGAAGCAGAAGAGACGAAAGGCGCCTGTAGTTTATTATTTATGTAAAAATCGACAGCTTGAACATCCTCACTTCATTGAAGTCCCTCTCACTTCATCTGAAGGTCTTTTTCTAAGAGGTATACAAATTATCTTGCAATCGAATTTGAATCCAGCATTGTGTGTCTAAATGGAACAGTTAACCGCGAAATTTGATTATGAAACGATTATTGTAGATGTGATTGAAAAGCTTAATGTTCTCAGAGGAAGGGGCATGGCTTCAATGTACTCATGGTCTTGCAAGAGGTTAGATTTCTAAACCACTGTTACATTTGATTTCTACTTCTTGTTTCATTACCATTTTTGTATATGTGGCTGGAATTGCTTGATGAATGTGGGGCTTTGCTTTGCTTGATGCTGCAGGAGCTATAAAAATGGGTTTGTTTGGCATGATCTTTGTGAAGACGACTTAATTCTTCCTGCTAATGGCAATGAATATATTCTCAAAGGCTCTGAGCTTGTGGAAGAATCTAATTCAGGTGCTTGTCATTGTCTTTAGCACTTCAAACGGTCATCTTTCAATTTGTAGCTTGTGAACTTGAAAAAAATGAACAATTTTGTGCTGTTTACAAGTTTAAAGTTTAAAATATCAAGATGATAGTTGGCAAACTTGTATGCTGAAGAACATAAACAAGTCTGATTTAATAAGCATGAACTATGGACTAATTGCTTGTTGAAATAGGGAAAGACAAACGACCATGCGTTTAAAGAGCGCTAAAATCTTAAAGATTACGTATATGCAGGTCATTTTGCTCCTGGTGTAAAATTACAGAACCTAAAACAATTACCAGAACCACCATCTGCAAGAAGTCAAGATGACTTGTCGACATCTACAAGCATGAGTGGAAGAGATACTAAAACTTCTCAAGACGATGAACTTTCACCTTCGGTTAGGCTTTCTAGTTCATCGGTTGTGTCCCCGGAATCTAGAGGTGGAAAAAGTACCGCTTCAAATGGCTGTCTTAGCTTAACAGAATACAAAATCTACAAAACTGATGGTCTTGCTGATGCTTCCACACAAACAGAAGAAATTACAAAAGATAATAAAGCTCGAGAAACTTGCACACGAGGCGTTTCAACTGATGATGTGGCATCAGAAGCCTTAAGTTCATGTGTTAAAGAGAATTCTGAAATTCAAATAGATCCATCCCCTCCACCTTCATCAAGTACATGTTCATCTATGGGAAAAACCGAGACTTTAGAGTCTTTAATCAAAGCTGATGCTAGTAAGTACTATAGTTTTAGAAGACTTGAAGAAAGTCAATCTCCGGTCAACTCAAAGCTCAGGGCTACAGATATGTTAATGCAACTGATTTCCTGCGGGTCAATATCTGTCAAAGATCATAGTTTTGGCCTAATCCCATCTTATAAACCACGATTCTCGGATTCAAAATTTCCTTCACCTTTATATTCAACATCTGTTATGTTGGGTGATCTTGATTCCTATCCAGACAATTCAAGATTTATCAGCATGAGATTAGAAAATAAAGAATACTTCAGTGGGAGTTTAGTGGAGACTAAATTACTTAAGGAAGAAGGCATCCCAACTCTAAAAAGATCATCCTCCTACAATGCTGACAGGTTTGTATTTTGTTGCATCATATGTTCTCTAGTTAAATTAAAGCATACTAATTTACAAGGTGTTTGAACACACGATTTAATGTGATCATGTGATGTGAAATAATCAAATTAACAGAATAAGTTTCACTATACGCAAACACTCCTTATTGTCCCAATCTAGAACATATTTACTTATATATCACATTCTAAGATACAGGGATTTTAACATGCAGGACCAATAATGACAATCATGCTTCAGATAAAGAGGAAACCTCAACGCTTGCAAAATGTATACCAAAATCACTCAAACCGTCACTCGGTAAACATCCAAAAAATGAACCAATGAGATCTCCTGTTTCTGAGGGCTCGCGCACCTCATCAGAAGCAGGCCCCGGTTCACACATTGTATCACCTTGCCCTTCCTATTGCAGCAGCAAAAGAATAACCACTGACCCATGTTCTTCCAAGAAACAATCCGTGCGATTGGAATCCTTCAGGGAAGAACAGGAAAACATGATCAAAATCGAAGAAAGTTAAGTTATGATCCGATTTCCAAAATCCAAATATAATATAAGTTAATAATTATCTATTTTCTTTTAGATCATGTTGTTTGAGAATGCTTTGTTTCTTTTCTAACAGGCTTGCTTCAGGAGCTCGGGTTATCATCCAATCAGATGCAGTTTCTGATACTGAAGGTAATTTGTAGGTGTTGTTAATTCATAATAATTTAAAAATTAAATCAGAAATTAGAATGTCGCTGGGTATTTTGGTAAATTGGGTCTGTAAATTTGAAAGAAAAAAGGTGTGTAATTTAATTATTAGTGGGTGGGGTGTCACTTGAGTACCCTATCCTTTTTGATTCTTGGTCTGCCTTTTTATACACACTTTTTTTGGCTTTACAACTATAAATGCATATGTTCGATTTAGCTCCTGCTGGCATCTGAGCTCTTAATTTTTTCTTGTTTGACAAGATTAAGTTTAGTTGTTACACCAAAAATAATATTCTAAAACATTACAATGAAAAACACCAGTGTAAATGCAAAAATCTGTTTATTCAAAATAGTTTTTAACGTGATTAAGAGCAGCCTGTTTCTCTAAAATTTAGCAGTGGGT
Organism: Flaveria sonorensis; assembly: GCA_025506505.1. NCBI lineage: Eukaryota > Viridiplantae > Streptophyta > Magnoliopsida > Asterales > Asteraceae > Flaveria > Flaveria sonorensis. The sequence continues at coordinate 56,039,151 of CM046425.1, read as the reverse complement.
GAATGACACTTCTTTGTGTAATATTCTTGAATTATTGTTTACACGAGAATCTTTAGTTGATCATGTTTTTTGTAAATGAACATTGATAACAAAATTCATCTCCCAAACAATAAAAATAATACACGTGAAACGTGTCATAGTTTATTGGTTCTCATTAGTTATTAGAGTCAAAGTTAATTACACGATTGGTTCCTCTGGTTTGCTCATATTGCAATATTAGTCTTAACTTTTGAGAAATTACAGGTTTGGTCCCAACTGTTTATCAAATTGTAACAGGATTGGTCCCTAACACTAACTTCTGTTAAGTTTTTCAGTTAAATAGAGATGAAAATATCAAAATACCTCTGAACTAAAAACATTATCAATTAATGTGAAACCCTTATTGTTTAATATATATACACACAATAAAATCATCAACATCACCATCATCGCATCCTCACATCCATCGACGACGTCCAGCGACGCCACCGATCGCCGCTAACACGTCCGGCGACACCAGCGATCGCCGCCATCACATCTGGCGACACCACCACCACGTCCGGCGACGCCACCGTCGGCCAAATCCCACCGATCGCCACCACCCCGTCCGGCGACGTTGCCACACCACTACTCCACCATCGTTATAGCCCCATCAATGCACCATCTTCATCGTAACCTTCACCATCGATGGTTACCTGCTGGTATGTTTACTGATCTGGTTGCATCACCACCACCGTCTCCATCACGCCCACCCCTTCTCGTCAATGGTGGTGGTGGTCTCCTCCCTGTTTGATTTTAGCTCCAACTTTATAAGCTACGTCTTGATTTTAGCAATTTAGGTTTAATTTTTATTGTGGCTGTGGTGGCGGTGGAGATGGAGATGGTTATGGTGATAGTGGTCGGAGGTGGTTATGGTGATTTTGGTAGGGGTAATCAGGCGATGGTGGTTGTGATGGTGAATGGTAGTATGTGATGATCATGTTGATAGCAGTGGAGTTGGTGGTGATCGACGATGGTGCGGAGGTGCGCGGGCGACGATGCGGTGGTGCGCCGGCTACGGGGTGGTGGGATCGATGTTGAAGATGATATGTGGACTGTGTGTATATATATATAATTATTTATTTAATAAAGTGGGTCCTACATATAATAATTAAAATACATAGATTATTAAAATATATTAGGTATATTTGGATCTTTTCACTTATACTGAGAAACTTAACAGAAGTTAGTGTTTGGAATCAATCCTATATCGATTTGGTAAACAGTTGGGATCAAAACTGTAATTCTTAAAAAGTTGGGATCAATATTGTAATATTGTAATATTGTGATGTAGATAAAACAGGGACCAAATTATTTTAGTTATTTTTTATTTTGATAAAAACATGATCATCTACATTGAAAGACGACACATAAGATTCCCTGCTAAAAGCCAGTCTCCCGTCAAAATTTCCTTACATTGTTGCAATTTTGGGTGTATACGGTGTGCCCTTGTTTTGGGAAACATCCAAAGGTTATAAAGATCAAATATTCAGTATGTGCCATAACTTTTCTTTGAGCGGAAATATGAACCATACCTAATTAAATGACTCAAAACAAAGTTGAGGGGTTTGTATATTGATGGTGCATTTAATGTTGTAGTTTGATCTCCTAATTGTGGTTAAAATAAGTTTGTGGTTATTGTTAAAATTATAAATTAACATTTCAAATTTCTATACCGGTCATACCCAAAAATCATATTTTATCATGTTACACAACATCATTTGTAGGGGTACTCATGTCATTCCATACCATAATTTTTTTTTTTTAAATTACTCCATTTATTGGTGGCCAGAGGATCTGAACTCGACGGCGGAGGCGGAGTTGGAGGGTGGGGGAGCCTAACTGCCCTTTGCAACAGTCAAAAATGGGGGAAGAAGCACCGGCATGGCAATGTCGTGCCACACAAATATATCACGGCGTGGGGCCCCGTCTCCCCTTCACGGTGGGTGTGCCCCTCCCAATCTGGAAGGCGTGAATGCTTATGAGGCACCCTATCACCGTGCTACACCGGCCTCTAATTTTTTGGGGCGTGCTGGGGCGGGACGCCATAGATATCACGGTGGCTCTCTTCAATTTTTCGATCGTTGGACAATAAATTGGCTAGCCATTACCCATTATTTTTTTAATCAAATTTCCTTTACATTATAAATACTAATTGATACGATATACTATTTACCTTACAGAAATATTAACTTTGACCTTACACCTACAAAAAATACTATAATCGCTTCAACAATCCTTTCAACCCGTTCCAACAACCTTAACCCGAACCAATTTAACATTTGGGATACAAATATGTGTTACCGTCCCGAAATGCCAACACACACTTCTCCAATGGTCAAATTCGCTAATTGGAACCAATGCACCTTCTACACACTTCTCAAATTGGACCCGAACCAATTTTTTAAGTAATGTTTTAAATACTTAGAATGTTATGTAATGTTTTTGTTTATATAATGTTTTATTTTTTATTTTTTATGTAGTGTTTTTATTTATCTAATGTTATAAAATATTTAGTTACTTTTATTTTAGTTAAGTTTGATAGATAATGAATTTTATTTATGAATATAATTATTAATAAAAAACTATTATTCAATCATTAAATTTTGTGTGAGACTGTCACACCACTACCACATTTTTTTTCCTATCAAGTTGTATTGTCGTGATTGTATGCGTGGGAACATTTTTTTTCTTATCACACTCCCTAGCTACTAACACCCTTAAAGAAAACTCAAAATCAAAAAAAAGTTTTAAACGACAAATGTGCTATCCTGTTTCAGATGATAAGTGTTTTTTTAATCGGGTCCATCTATCCGTTTTCCAGCCGAGATCGCACCCTCAACCCCATCAGAAGAAAACCCATTCTGATTCAATTTTAAGCATTTTGCTCAGAGTGAAAATTGAAACAATAATCTCCCAGTATTGAAGTGGCTGTATAATCAAACATGACATGCTCTTAATGAAGAGGGACCAGCAACAATTAATGCCAACATATCGAAACACATGGAGAACCATTTCATATTAAATGTATTATATATTATGAAAAAATCATGAACATTATCGTGAAAACATGACGAACATCGGTGACCAGTGGCGGAGCTTGAACATTTTCATAAGTGGGGTGGGGGCGAAATTATCTTTTTTAAGCGGGGGCGAAGTTGGTATATATAAAAAAATTTACACTTCCGGGCTAAAAATTTACACTACCGAACAAAAAAATAACACTACTGACGAAAAAAAGAGGGGGGCGGGGGCCCCTCCCGGCCCCTTTAATGCTTCGCCCATGTCAGTGACCAGTATTATGGTGTTATGGTATCTCTTTTAGAACTTTGTAGAGTTGATGGTTAAGGCTGAAAATTAATACACATCCGTTTGACATGATAGATACAATTTAATAATCGTGTTAGTTTAGCGCAGATGGTTTGGGTAATAAACGAGCTAGAATTAAAACACTAGCTAATACTAAAGATGCGCTGATGAAACACAGCCTCAGATCCCTTTGCCTTAAACCTTAATACATCAACTCGTGTTAGTATTAGCGCAGGTGGGAGAGCCTTTAACTAATACTAAAGACCGCGCCGATGAAACACAACCCCAGATCCACCTATGCCGCCTCTCTTGGAAGCTCATCTGCACGAAAATATCATCGAGAAGATTCCAATTGACAGAATCAAAAGCCTTCTAGAAATCAGCTTTGAAGAAAAGAACCTCTCGTTTCAAAAACTTTAATCATGCCAAAACTTCATTTAATATCAGTGACCCATTAAAAATGTTCCTACCTATTGAAAAACGTTTAATATTCGCTAAACCACCAAAGTAATTACTCTTTTTTTTAACTGCTTGTAATTAGAGTCTTCGCGATTACCTTGTAAATGATATCAATCAAGGTGATTGGTCTATAATCATCCACAATTAAAGGGTCATTTACCTTTGGGATAAGGTATATAAAAGATAAATTGCAGCCGTAGTTTATGCCTCCAGAATAATGGAACAAAACCATAATGCTTTTAAAGTCAAGCTCAAAATGATTTAGATTGATTCTCACTTCTCTCAAGTTTCTACAAAATTTATGGTTTTGTTAAAAAATGTTGTTCCGTTACAATGAAATATGAATACCCATAAATATTGGCATGTGAAGAAATTTCAATGGGCCATTCGAAATAATATCAAAGGTGGGCCAACGAAAGAGGACCAAGTTGCATTGCAATTTTAAATTATCAACATTTCTTTTATAATTAATTTTAGTTTGGAAAACCTTTCATGTTCACATCATTTTTCCCATTTTAAATACATATTATATATTTGATCATTTGATACCATAAATTATATTTCCTTAATAAGAGATTTTTTAAATCAAGTGAGATTATGCAAATACAAAACAAACACACACAACTTACAAAGTAGAAGAAACACACAATAACGATTAACAAACACCAACGAGGGCAGAAACGTCTTTTCACTTAAAACTCTGTCCCTAACGGCTCGTGAGAGCGGTTAACGAAAACGAGCTCATAAATAGCACCAGCGAGCCCACCACCAATCATGGGCCCAGCCCAATAAATCCAGTGGTTCCCCCAATCCCAGCTAACCAAAGAAGGCCCAAATGCTACTGCCGGATTCATTGCTGCTCCGGTGAACGGACCTCCGGCGAGGATGTTGGCTCCGACGATCAAACCGATAGCCAACGGTGCAATCGTGCCAACGACACCCTTCTTCGGGTCGATCGCGGTGGCGTAGACTGTGTACACGAGTCCGAAAGTCATCACGATCTCGAAGACAAAGGCGTTCCATATTGATAGTCCGGCGGTCAAGGAGAATCCGGTGGTTGTCTGCAATTTACAATTTTCTTTTATAAAAATAGTTGCAAAATTAGTATATTACTGTTTGTAATTTTTTATAACTACAAAGCTATATATCTGAAGGTTTCGTATTTTTTATTCTAGATTTTCATATATTTGTAACGCTTTATATTCGTACGAAAAGATATACCAGTTTCATTTTCTTTTTAAATAAGTTACATATAACTTTTTAATTATTTACGACACGACACGATTTTAAAATGGTCCACCCGCTAGATCACACAACTAATTTATAACTGATTAAGTTACAAAAATAATGGGGCTTTATATACCCAAAAATATATCAAATTTTTTAAAGACATGCATAATGTATACTAATGCAATATATGCTTTTAAAACATGATTTAAGAAAATATGATATTTGTAAGTTTATAAAGTGATATATGAAATCACTCATGAAAACATTCTTCGATCCTAACCTTATATAAAAACTTTTTTCACCTTTTTTGTTAACTTGTTAACGAGTCTGTCCATAGCGGGTAATAATTATCGATTTTTATATCTTACTTCTATCAACCATTTAATACATATTTCATACTATTTAAATCCTCAACCTCTCAAAAAACACAAATTACCGTCAAAATATTCCCTTGGTGACATATGATTAAAAAAGTTAACTTTTTCTTAACAGCCCATCAAAAACTTAACTAGATTATTTATCAATTCAATCTACTTAAACAGTAAGCAAGTCACTTTAGTCAGATTTTATAACAAGTAACCAACTTACCAAACCACCAGTACAAAATGCAAGAAGCAAACAAGCCACAACGGACCCAAGGCACTGTGCGATCATGTAAAATATCGCACGTAACAAGGTTATATTACCACCAACAAACGCACCAAACGTGACCGCAGGGTTCACATGTCCACCAGAGATATTAGCACTCACTGCAACCCCAACAAAGAGCCCCAACCCATGCGCGATCGCCGCGGCGACCAACCCCGACGGTGTGGTGGCGCCACCGTCGGTGATCTTGCCGTAGGCCATGCCGGAGCCTTGTCCGGCGAACACGAAGATGAGGACGCTGATGAACTCAGCCACAAAGGTTTTGATCGCGTTGGGGTGGGTCACTTCGTCTTGGTAGCGGCCCACCGCAACGCGGTCCACGAACTGGCGGTGGAAGGGTGGCATTGTGATCGGAGAATTAAGTGTGTTGAGAGGGTTCGAGTCATGGTGTAGGCATGGTGGCTGAGGTTTATATTGGTGAGGTTTGGGGGTGTGGGTCAGTGGGTGACCAGTGCAGCCGGTTGCCAGTGATATTTTGAGAGGATTGATATGATGATTCCGTTAATCGGTTAATTACACTAAAAATCATTATTATTTATTTATTTTTTTCAATACTACATTATATATTTTTATCATTATCTTTTTTTCTTTCACCCACTCATATTCAAAACATTAAATAATCAATAAGGGTGCACGGATGGCACGGTGTTTTCCTTAAACATACGGATAAGTAGTAATATTTTTTCTGCACTCAAAACAACTTAAAATAATTTCTTATATTATATAGATGAATATTTCTAAATAACATACTTACAATAATATAAAAAATCTATTATGAATGCTCTTAATAAATTCGATTTATTTGGCTTTCTTATTTTATAAATTGCTGTTTATTTATAGATGAATGTGTATACTCCTAAAAGCACTATACTTTTGCTAGAGACAGCCCAAGAGAGGAGCGGCCGTACACGGCTTAAAATTGACCTAAAATTTACCAAGAGGCTCAATCGTCTATAAAATTGAATCATTATACATTTTTTAAATCAATTTCTCCCAAATATGGTTTTGGTTAAACTATTAAATCCATTTAACTAACTCATCACACACAACACAATTTAAAAACCTATTATAACTTTTTTTCCGTTTGGGACCTATTTTTCTAGCTTGCTACAAGCCTTTAAATACTTAGCACCGACCGTGACTTTTATTGTGTTAGATTAAATCCATCTATCTACAACCTTTTGACGCAAACAAATGTTTAGGAAGACTATATGCCACTACAACGAACTCCACAACCGAAGTAAAAAGATAGCTGGAAGAAACATCATTACTCTCTTCTCCCTCCTTTCTGACCATGGGTTGTCTGTATAGACAGAATTTCTTCATGACTTCTCGAGCCATTCTTCGCCTTTCTCCTCCATGTCAATGTCATTTTGCCTTAGGCAGTGCATCACCATACATTCGCTAATGACCTAAGGAGGTTGCACAAATAATAAATATAGGAACCTAGCCTAACATATAAAAACACACTCTTTTATTGTGAAATTAAATCTCCTTCTCTCATATTCCCTCTTCACTATCCACATAACATAATGACCATTACTCCCTCCTCCCTCCCACCATGATGACCTACTATTACCATCATTATCGAAATTAAATGAAAATAAAATCAAACCTAGCCTTAAATATATACCTAGTTCTAAGTTTGGAATAAAAAGCCTCATAACTTGGCTTATTGCAATTTTTAAATTTTCATGAGAGAGATGGTCTTAAATCATTCACTACTGATTCATGGTTCGGCTAAAGTATCGACAATCTAATAGGATTTTTTTTTAAATCTCTATTTTACCCCAATTAAAGCAACATTCGTTCGAGTACTTTTGTTTAGTCGGACCATTGCATCTGTACAGTGATATCTTTCTATCCCTTATTTATCTTTGTGAATTTAAAATTGGTGCATATGGGGTGTATTATCACTCTTCACCAAAGATTGCAAGTGTTATGAGTTTTCTAGCTTAGTGCACCTAAAAAAAAATTGGGTTCTTAAGATTTTGAATCAAGTGCCTCACACTCCTAATAGCTTAGCAAAGGTGTAAGAAGTGACATTAAACCATTTCACGATCTCTGTGTCGGTATTTGACCTTACAAATTCAATATTAGATGAGAAGAATGTTGTTATGCATGTCTTAGTTTATCGCAATGACCGGATGCGTCACAATTTGCGCGACGGTGATTCTTAATTGTTACGAGACGAGTCCCAAAATTCTTAGAATTTGACACGGAAAGAATGCATGTTTAAAATCGTATTTAGTTGTTAAATGATGAGAAACAATCAAATTGTAAGGGGAAGCGTTGGAGTAACTACAATTCACGCTATATTGGTATCTATTTTATATCAATTTGATGCATTGAATTGTGACTTGAGTTAGTAGAGGGCGTTGTGCTTTATTGCTTGTTTATAAGGTATGACTTGCATTATTATGAGTTATGGTTTATGTGTATGTATTAATACCAGTTTTACTATGCGGTTCTTTTTTCCAACTTTATTGTGATTTATTTCATTGCATTAGATCGCTAATTAAAATACCATTAATAGTTTAAATTAATATTTATTTACAATTTTATATAAAAGAATTTAGAAACCTTAAAAATAAGAAGTCCCAGAAAAAACCATATCTGGCCCTTTTAGTGGTCTGGTTGTTAGGGGCTTTGTGCAACACCAGTGGCACAAAAAAAGACATGAACTGTAATCGATTTTGAAACTGAAACCGGTACGAACAGTAGGGTTGAAATCCGTTTGAAATCCTAAACGTTGAAAGTAGTTTCAATCCGGTCAACCCAAACTGAGCCGATTGAAACCTGGTTGCTAATGCAGTTTCCAAACCGGTCAAACCCCCTTACGAACCAATCAAGCCAAATCTCCCAGCAACCAGAGAAATAAAACTACCCTAAAAATCCCATTTTAGATTTGATAGAACTGCCTTGCAAACAGGTCTTAGGGTATCAACGTCTTAAGCCCATAGTAAACATATACCAAATTAGACTCCTAGTTTCATTAACGTCGACTAAACCGTAAACTGCTCGTTTTTCCTTCCCCGCAAGTATAGCATGATAAGCCCAAGTTACGGCAGCTCCGGATGAAAGGGGAATAAGAGTATTAAGAAAAGGGATTTCCCGAGGATCTAAAACCGCAATCCCTTTTGGGGGCCAAATACCTCCGATCTCTACCGTAGGGGCCAAAGAAGAATGAGAAGAAGCCCGAAAAAGAAATTTGTGGTTAATTCGTTGTCATTGGATAAGTTATTAGGAATACGACACGGCGGCAGCGGCGCGAGGAGTTAACGACCGAACATGCTACCAACCCCTTGAAACCGTTTTGAATCCGTTTGAACTCTGGTCCGGTTAATTCGTTGTCATTGGATAAGTTATTAGGATAATAACTTTTCTTAACCAAATCAGAACCGTTTTCCATAAAACGTCATACCGGCATTTTTAGTGGGCCCGGTCGCCGGGGCTATGCGCACCACAATTCTTGTCAAAATGAGGGGCTCTAACGTGATTGGTGATATGGAAGGGCCCATTGTGACAACTAAGCTTCACCTCCAAATGGGTAAGGGACTGACACGTGTACGTTAGGGATAGACACCACGTCACCTTGTCTGGAGCATTGTATTTTATGTCACCAGTGAGTCTGACTTGTCACTCCTTCACCTCTATACTATTAGTAGTGGTCGGTCAACCGTCCTATCATATATAAGCTTGCGTGATAAGTGTGTAAAATAGATCGATACCACCATGCCCTCAATTAACGAATGATGAGACGATTACAAATTGGTAATTATACTATCCGGATAAATAAATGTTTATTTGTGAATACGAGTAATACCGTGATTTAATTTAAACAATTAGATTTAACTCATATGAAACATTTGTATAATTGGTATTTACTTAGTTGTTTCTTTCCTTGTATCTAATTTCTCATTTCTCATGAGGGCATTCTGTGTGGGAATTGGGGGAGGTTGAGGAAAACCTGGCTGTAGGTGGGAACACCACCCCCAAACCCGATGAGGAAAAATGAGTTCCGAACAAGTGCCGGGGTTCACTGTCATCTTTTTTTTTTGGGTCAAATAGGTGAAATTGTGGAAAAACTAGGAAGACTCTGTGTAAAATAAGAAAAATTGAGAAAAACAGGGTAAAATAAAATAAAAATCTTATTGCTGATGTGACAACTCGGGAAACTTGGGCAATCCAAGATGACTCCCACCTCTTTTAACTAACTTGATTTTATATATTTAGCTTAATATTAGAGTAAGCAAACGAAAACAATTGTTTGTATACTTAGAACTAATGAATCAAGCTCTTGCAAATCAAGAGGTGTTAAAGATTTAAAATTCAGAATATTAAACTTTATTTCAACACTTCTAAATGACCACTTTCAAAATTTAAATATGAAAATTTTTGAAAGTCTTAAACACGTTAACTTAACTCAATTATTAAACGAGCCGTCGGGTTAACTCATTTTAGGTCGTGTCTGGGTTGACATATTTAATCAAACAAATTATATTAGCCAACCAAAAACCTGTTGTTTATGTGTCATGTTTGAAATTATGGGCCCTGGTTATTATATATGTAATAGATGTGTTATCATATACATATGTTGGATAATCACATACATTTAGTGTTTAACTACATATACAATTCCTTTTCTTTTTCGCATGCCTCTCCCTATATATCATGTTTTATCTTTTAGAACGAATTGTATTTAATAGATGTGATAATAAATTTTGATAGAAAATTTGCAAAACCATGACAAAAACATTAAATACGAGATGATCTTTCGATTTCATACAGGGTCGCACCACTTTTATCAACAAAGTAGGTATCTATTACTATTTGTATCAAGGATATCATGGTTTGGTTTGATTCACTAGAACCATCTAAACCCATAACCGGTTACAAATCTTTACTAACATGGGTACAAATATTTCACGTATTTTACCATTCTTAAACAACTAATTTAAATTGGTTCAAACCAGACTAATCATTTGGTTTATGGTTTAGCTAAAAATGTAAAGATTGTATATTTTACAGATAGACTGTTATATTTTTTCTTTAATTGTATCATTTTTTTAAAAAAGAAAAGACAAATATAAAATTATAATGTTTATAAAATTGATTGGAATATACAAAGCTATAAATAAATATTTACATATAAAAATAATAATATATTAAGAATCATATAATACACCTGTAAGTACATGAAAAATAATGAAAAATAAAGTTAATTACATGATCATATTATGTATTACATTCTAGCAATTGAAAGAAACACGGTATGGTCCGCCGTCCGGTCATTACTGTACAGTGGGCCGTGGGCCAGATCCGGATGGTCTATTTTTGACACACTATTGGATTATTGTGTACAATGTTTTATCTTGAGTCCATTCAGATTCTTAAATCTATAGCAGTTAGCCAGTTAGCACAATGATCTATTTTCTTGAATATGAACTCATTTGTTCGATATATTATGTTTGTACGACATCATACAAATGATTTTGATGACAATTAATTTTCGATTTTACATATCTAATAAACTAAATAACATTTTAGGTTGTTCATGAGAAGTCAAAAAACATATTAAATTGTGTGGCGTATTAGATACGAAAATACTGCGCAGTGGGTAGGTTTGTACCCATGTTAGTATATTTATGACAATATTGGCATGATGTGGACTTCTAGTGAGTTTTTATAAAACTAAATTTTTATAGTTTAATAATATTTTATAAGTTCTTGCAGCTTCTAAACTTTTTTAATAAATCCTCTCGTAGTAAGGTTTTATTAAGGATGAAATAACAATCACCACACGTATAGTCAAACGTGAATCTAGAACCTAAAAAAACAAACCCCAAAAGTATATAAAAAGGAATGTGAAATTTTGGAATGGAAGCTTATTATTAGGAAGGAAGGAATAAATAGATAAATAAATAAATAAATAAATAAATAAAAGTATAAATAAATAAATAAATAAATCAATAAATCAATAAATAAAAAAAATTAATAAATAAATTAGTAAATAAATAAATAAATTAATTAATTAATTAATTAATAGACAATGATAAAAAAGGAAAAGAAAACTAATAAAAAAGATTTCCTGATAAAAATAAAATTCGCTTTTTAAGTAAACACAATGTGTTATATCTTTTATTATTGTTTCAAACATTTATTTCATCTCTAATTGATTTGACTGACAAGTAATTAGAGGTGCATGTTTCGGGTTTTGGGTCGTACCCGGACCCGGGTACAAACCGGGTTGGGTCCAATCGGGTTTTTTTGCACCCGGGTATTGGTGTACCCGGGTCGAGTTCACATTCGGACAAACCCTACCCGATATACCCGGGTAGGGTCGGGTCCGAAACCGAGTGCAATTCGGGTTTGTTAAAAAATCACAAGTGTTCAGGCGTATGGGCACCCATGCGCCCGAAATTTCAGGCGCATGAGCACTGTTCAGGCGCATGGGTACTGTTCATACGCCTGAACACTTATGATTTTTTAAAATTCTTTTAATCAATAAAAAATGAATGAATAAAATAACATAAATTAATCGTCATATATTTTTATAACAATATTAAAACAACTTAAAAATACATAAAATGAATCAATAAAAAATACCATAAAACTTTTATTTAAGTTATCGTCTAATTTTATTTTCTACGAGATGCTTGATCAAATGCTAATTCTTCATCGAATATGCCAGAAGATACTCCTTCTTCTACCTCTTCATCGTGTACTTTAGCTTCGAGTGTAATTTCGTCTTCGAGACTTGTTTGGTCTTGTATACGATCTATTGCGTCTAAGTGATCCTTTAAACAAATGCACATCTCCACTGCTTTCGGAGATAGTCTTGTTCTCCGTAATGATATTACCCTGCCACTAAGAGAAAAAGCAGATTCCGAAGCTACCGTAGAAGCTTGGACGCTTAGTAAATCACGGGCCATAGCAGAAAGAATCGGAAATTGAGATTCTTTTCCTTTCCACCAAGCCAAAATATCGAATGCACGATAATCTTCGGTAGTCATAGTGGAAATAAAATCCGTCCCACTATATCTACCGAGCTCACTTGTTGGGGTGTTACCCCTTTATCGTTTAGCCGTCACATCCCGGACAACATTCAACATAGTCAAAACTGGGTCTTTAACCGATGTACTAGCACTTGAGGTTGATTCACTTGGCATAGTTATGTTTACGTTAGGCCCATATCTATTTAAATAAAAATTATAAATTGTTTTCAAACTATGATTAAAATTTTATTTTGCCTCGTTTGAAAAATTAGGGTTTTCGTCATGCATATCCAAATTGTCATTTATCTCATCTATCAAACATTCAACCCTCGCAACATTTAGAAACGGATTTAAAGAGGCGGCACACGTAAAAACGGATGGTAACTCCTTAAAAACTCTTTAACCGGGTATTACTTGAAGTAACGACCCGAAAGGAAAATACAAAACAACTCTTTAACTGAGTTTTGGGCTTATCTAGTCGGTCTCCAATCAACTCAGTACTGGGCTTGTGAAGTTTATTGATTGGGCCATTAATGACGTTTTTTAATATCAGCCCATGCAGAGAATCTTAGACAAGGACAACGGACCCGCCGACCCACATTTTCGGTCTGGCCCATGATCCATTTGGTTTTTTAGCCCATGATCCATTTTCGTCTCTAAAATTTGCTCAATAATCTCGCATGGTCCATTTGGTTTTCAGAGACACAACATTTTCGGTCTGGCCCATGATCCCACCCGACCCGCCGACCGAGACATACCGAGGCACTTCTTTCCGGTCTTTGGTCTTAATCTTTGAGGTTTTTGGTTTCAGGTCCGTTTCCAACTAGCCGGTTTTGTCTGGACACGTTGCATAACCGTAGTCAATGGTTCTACCTGAGTTCAAACACAGGTATAAGAGGAACAATAGTACATCCAAGAATATAGGGGTATTCGTGCTCAGGAGGTGTAACATCCCAAATTTTAGGTTTATTATTTAAAAAGTAACATAAAGGATATGATATAACAACATATGTATAAACTTTCATAATAGTTCAACTTGTAAATTATTTAAATGATAAACTTAAAATTTAGGATGTTACCCACCAGTAACATAACGATATTACTAATGTATTACAATATTACTTAGTTCTAGAACTGAAATTCAAAATGAGCTTGTTTGAGATGTTCTTTACTTAGTCGTATTAGCTTAAGGTTTAACTTTGATCAATGTTTAGCTATTTATAACACACCAGCAGGCAGCCTTCACAAGTTGGGTAATGGGTGAAAACATTCCGGTCCTAGTTTTTGGCCCCGGTCTAAAGAGCACCGGTAGATCCAACACCCTTTTTGTTCAACACTTTATATTATCAAAGTAATTAGTATGCCAAACAAATATGGTTTAGGAGGTTTTCTATAGGACCAACTCGAATGTTATTAATAATAAACAAAATACGAACATAAGCAAAGGTTCGGCAGAGCCTACTCGAATTTTAACAGGAACCGACACTGGTGTTACGTGCGGGTTAGAGTTGGTGGTAGAAGAGTGGTTAGGCAGAAGGTTGGGTGTGATTAGTAGTGATAGATGCTTTTGATCCTGTTTTTTGTCCACTCATTAGTTAAAACTGGTACCCTAAGTTGGTATATAGCACAATCACTCCTTACTAAACCTGTTAACAAACAATATAATCACATTCTTCTCATTTACACCATCTTAATGTTAAGTTGGGACTCCTTTTTCAACCCAATTATATTTTTTTCCAACCCACTATCACTTAGAGGCCCATATAATATCCAAAAAGATATTTGCATAAAGTCATAAACCTTCACTTTTTTAGTTTAACTAGAAACTAGGCCCGCGCGACGAGGCGTGTTTGTAAATTTTGTTACGCGCGTTGCGAAGATGACATTAATTTGGTTAAATAAACAAAAGAAATGTATGAAGTTGCAACTGATCAAACACTTATATAACACTATTGATGTTCTTTGTTCGATTTTAGTTTCCTTCCTCATGGTTCCAATACATTACCGTCAGTCATTATAACCTATGATACTGGAAAAATACCTTATTTCGAACACAACTTTGTTTTTAACAAATTTAATACCGTGATGATGTTGACGATTACTAGTGTCGGTTGTCGGATACTTATATCAGTGGAAAACAAATAGAACTTAAGTCTGGAGGCTCACGACGCATGATGCTAACTATTGAGTGTTGTATAATTTTTAATTCCTTTTATATAAGTAAAAGAAATGAAAAATTTTAAAATTAATTAGTATTAAAATTTTATTTATTTATATTGATAGAAATATGTATATTAAGTAATTAGTAATAAGAAAGTAAGTTTCATATTTGTAAAAGGTCATTTGAAAAAGTCATGATTTTGTAGTTTAAGTTTAGATTGAAAAGATGAAAAAATAAATATATATAGGTCATGATAGTTAGGGGCATGTTTTGTCAAAAACACATTTAAGATGAAACTGCAAGAAAAAGAAAAAAAAAATACCCCACCAAGACTTGAACCCGGGGCATATAAGTATTTCAAAGAAGTCAATAACACAAACCACCAAGTCAAACGCAAACTTCTGTTCTAATTTGGTGTTATAATATCTAATTTGGTGTTATAATTTTGTTTGGCTATAGGTAGTTTGAAAATTGTAAAGATAACTTTTGATTTCATTTCATTCATATGCCACCATTTCGCGACATTTGTCTATGAGTCGAATGCCGGTTTGGATTTTAATAAGACTTGGGATGTTGTTTCGTGATCTTCATCACAAATAGGGCATCTAGTTGAGTCAAGATCAATCTCGTGATTGTAGAGATTAGTTCTAGTATACATAGGTTTCATCCAAGTGAATGGCACGGTGTTTAGAGAAGCGAGGGTGGCAGTGTTATTGCCATCTAGGCCTGATGTCCAGTCAGGCCTTGTGAAAATACTTACATGAGTCCATTTTAGATCGTGGACATGCTGCTAATCACAAGGCCTTAAGCAAAGATGTCTTTTCAAGCCTAGTTTAGTTCCACAACACATTCTTTTCTATAACTTTGTCAATTATAATCGACCTCAACTAAGGGGTCGTTTGGTTGCGTTTTACTGGTTACCTCTTAACTATTCAGACTTAAGCTTATCTCTTAATCTGTAAAAAGCTATGAACAATTAAGAGTTAGTCTTTTTAATTATTATTAAAATGCTACTAAACAGTCCCTAAGTGACACCCGCACCAAATAACTTTCTTTTTGGAAAGTTAGCCATAAGACCCGACGGCAAGTAAGAAAGATTCTCGTCAAGGTCCACTTTGATGTCTTGGAAGATAATTTTTTGCTTAATATCAATAATATCCACCTGATGCACTACTATATTAACTATAAACATATTCCTATTGGTATTTTGATCGAATTGACATGTAAACAATGATACTTAATAAACATAATTATTTTTATAAGCTTACTAAAATGTAAATATAATGTAAAAGTCTAAAAGGTGATGAATATGAAGAGGGGTCAACATGGGAACGAGTAAGAGGATTGACATAATGGTAGTGAAGAAATGAACAATAACATTTAAAGGTTCAATCTTATTTAGTTGTATTATTTGTCTCAAAGTGACAGATAAAGTGGTACAAGAATAGATTAGGAGCAACTTAAAAATATATTGTATATGATTTTTCGCAAAACTTAACTTTTTTAGTAAAAAACATCATTTACAATTAATCAGGTAGTATAATTTGTAATCAACTTTGCAAATCTATAACAAGTCTCGCTTTTTAAGGATTAGTGATTAGTTATTCTTTTATAGATATAAAATTTTCCACATTACCCAAATGGTATTCTAAAGTCAAATACAACTTTTTAGCTGGCACAAATGAAATGTAAAAATTTCATATATTTCTTACAGCAATAAAAAGATATAAAAGCATTCACATTAGCTTCCTCATCTATTTACATCAAAACATTACTATTTTGCTATCTCTTACAATTAAATAATATGTTTTTATATCTTTATTATTACATTTCTCATCTCCACTCACAACCACTCTTAAAAATATTAAAAAACTTATGGGTTGTAACGTGTTTCTCTAAATATGAGGAATCATGATACAATCCCCATAATTTTTTTTTATCATTTACTCACAACCAGTTACAACCAAATGAGACATCTACTGTGAATGCTCTAATATCAAATCATATATTTTAGTACAAGTGTGTAAGCTTTTTAGTAGAAATAACTTCTTTAAAAACCTGGTATAATGTCATTTGCTCATAGTAAAAAAAACCAAGAGTGTCATAAACATTTTCAAATTTATGACATTTATACAGATCCTTAAAGTTTCAATTAGACACGAGAGCGTGTAGTGGAAGGGGGAAAATAGTATCATTGTCATGTTATAAATTTTATTTAATAAAATAAATAAATATAAACTTTTATGTAATGAATAGATGGATATGATTTTATATAAGTTTCCCAAAAAGTGCAAAATTACAAAATAAAGTATTTCAAAGTAATACACTTTCGTACACCTAAAATTAAAGACCCTATTTCAACTTGAGCATATTGAAGAAGAAAACATACCTTATTGTCGTATGAACTATGAAGCTTATAAATGGTGGCTTACACCATACCCTATTTTTGGCTGTGCTTTCTCTAAAGAAGATGCACTTTGAGTATATTTGCATATTAAGTGTTCCTAAAGCCTTTCCATAAAAAAAAGAAAGAAAGAAATTAGAAAAGTGTCCCTAAAGATTCATCATCATTCTACCATTAATACTAATCAATCATTAGAATATAAAACTACAATCACACAAAAAAATCCGCAAAACTCCTTAAAATACCTCAACAAGAATTTGATTTTTCATTTCTCAAAATTCAAAAGGTTTAAAGCGTCCGACCGGCTCTTGTGACAGAAAAAATTATGAAATAATCCAAACCATTTTATATTAATTTAATTTATTTCACTTTGAATAGTTTGTATGAATCTAACATCTTCAAGAAGTTCTATGTTTTAACTTTTAAGTAATTTCTAGGCCACTTGATCTATCATGAATTATTGATGTTTAAACATAAAGTATTATTCAAAAAATTTCTTGTCAGAACTTATTTATTTACTGATTATTAATTCAAAGTTCAAGCGGTTAGAATTAACGAAGATTATACATTCTTTTGTAATCATAAGAAATTCCTTATCGTTAAACTTATGTGGTCAAAACAATACTCTACCAATAAACGACCAATAAGAATAATAAGTCCAAACTTGCGCTCACAAAAGATCAACAAGAGGTTAAAGGTAATCTAGAACACACATTGATACACTAGTACACAAATAAATGCATATTTTATAAACAAATAAAATTTAGCATAAATCTAATTTTAGTTTCAAAGATAACGTGATTTTTTTAAGTTTTTTTTAACAGCAACGTGATATTTTAAGTGATTGGAGCTCCACTCCCTCTGACCTATTTTTATTATTGGCGCAATTATTAGTTGCAGTTAGTGATCTACTTAACCCTCTTACTCAAACGCATAATCGATTTTTGACTTCTTAAAATACACTCTAACGCTCAATCATTTTTATTCGGTAATGATTCAATAATATTATGTACAAACTTATCTAAAATACATTATGAAAAACATGTTTAAATATTTGCTTATAAACTTAAAAAAAGTTTATTTATTCATTGAATCAAGACAAGTGATAAATTAATTATCATTGTTTTCTAGAGCCGCATAATAGAAAGCTGGAGCTTCTTTAACAACAATACTTTATTTTAGAGTCCTTTGAACTATTAGAAGAGGGTGTTTAGGATTGCTACTTTTTAATAAACTTTTGAAAAGTTAATAAGTTAATAAGTATGTTTGAGAAACATAAAAGTAATTTTGCAAATAATTTTTCACAAATAGTATATAAGTAGATTTTGAAAAGTTAAAGCAAGTTACTTTTGAAAAATTAATTTTCAAAAGTATTTTTTAACAAAATAAACAATCCAAAACACCCTCGTGGTAAGGTTTATACCTGGATGATATTTAATTTTTTTTTTTACTTTTAGCACTAACCATAAAAAATTAGATTTCTCGTATTAGAGTTGCAGTTGCATAAATGTGTGTATTTTAAAGTTGAGATAGTTATGTTTGTTAATAAGGCCGTTTAAAATAGATTTTCATCTAAATAAGTTATATTTATATGTGTATTTTGCTAATTTAATTAATTAACTTAACTAATATAAATAATGAGGAGAATATCACAAGAATAATGATGTGAATTATTTTAAACGTTGATAATTATGCAAGATAATAAAGTATAAACCTACGCAAATAAAGAAACAAGTTCAGTAGGTATAAAACACATAATCTAATAACTTCTCATTTCAATTCGTAATAAAAAATATATTAAATAACGTTTTACACCTTTATCCCTTGGACATATTTATTTATCAGAGCTGTTGAACTAAACATGTCAAACAGTTGAGGTGGTTGTTGGCACACTTGCAGTTTGTGGCAAAATTTTCTAGTGAGTGGCTCAAAAACTACTTCATGCAACTTGTGAATGTAACCACTTCAAAAACGAACTAATAAAATATAACTAAATTAAATTTAATATAAGGGACTCTATAACTAGCTTAGATTTAAAAGAGTTATATAAAATGTTGATACTAAGATTCATAAACATCAAAAGTAAAATGTAGGTCTGTTATGCTTATCATTTGTCTTAAAAAATTATGTTCATTGTTTCGGTTTCTTAGTTAGATGTTGGGAGACTTCGCAGGCTTCATTTAATAGTTTTTTTAACAACAAACTTTTAAGTATGTAAAATATTATATTATACGTAAAACAAATCACATAGAATGTTTTAAGAAAAGAAAATAGAATGTGGTTTTTAATAAGAGGGCCCGACAGGACAACAACGTGTGAAGCACACTCCCAAATGATAGGTTCCATGGTATTCTGCAGTTCACTGATTTGATCGGCGTTAATCCTAATTAAGCTCATAGTACGATTGATTGTTTCTTTATTTATTTATGTATTTTTTATTTACGAGTACCTCTGCGAAAATAAAATATGATAATCTTCGTTTATTAATTTTAAGCAAACAAGAATACGAACAGAATTAAACATAAACTCTTATGCTTATATTCATTTGTCAAGAAAATAAACATGTTTGTGTTGTTCCTGTTCGAATGGTTCACGAACATAAAGAACAAACTTATGTGAACACATATTAAGCGTAAAGAAAGATAATAACACACATATAAACATACATAACCATAGAGATAAATATGAAAGGGCATAAACGTATAAATATAAATGAACAAACATAAACGAATGTTCACAAACGAAAATGAAAGAACGAAACATATGTTCATGTCCGTTTGTTTAATTAAATGAACAAAATTATCTGTTCATGTTCTTTCGTTTATCAAATGGACAAACATAAACAAACTTTCCATCAAACGATTCACTGAAAATTCAGTTCGTGTATAGACCTAATAAACAAGAAACATTTATTGATTAATTAGAGGTAAAAATGAATGAAATGCAACAAGGAAAAGGGTAAAAATGAATTAAATGCAACAATGAAAACACTTCAGGTTTAGAATGCTCATTGTAGATTTAATCTTGCTTTTAATTAAGTGTTAAGCAAAGGTCAAGTTTGGATTAGCTAGAAATTGACTAATCAACAAGATAATATTGTCAACCTTACACTAAGGGAATGTACCTAATACACTTTCATCATAAGGGATGTATCGAGATTAATTCATTAATTAGGTGATATCGTTTCTTGTTATGAATTCTATCAACGTTACAGCACAACATTATAAATTAATAAATATATAAATATTAATAAGATAGGATTTGGGATATAGAAAGATACATCGTTAGCAATTTGCAAATCGTATATTGACACAAGCTATACATTTTTAGTATATTATATTATAATATATATTAAAAACATATGTCGGTGTGTATAGTGATTTTATTGTTTTTTATTAATAATTTGATTTTATTGTTTTTTATTAATAATATTTAGTTGATAAAAACATTGTTTTTTATTACTCGTTAGCAATTTGCAAATCCAATTGTAACTTTGGTTTGAGTCGTAAGTTATTTGGATTCCAAGAAAAGAGACACGGGTTCAATCTCACACAGACCTATGTTTTATTTTTTGTCTTCTTATCACTACTATACACACACATTAATATAAATTTAAATATACAAAAAACTACAATAACAATATGAAAGCTTTGTTTTTTAAAAAAAATTAATCTTTGTAATCTTTTTACAAATATTTTGCTTTTTTTTCTATAACTTTTGAAATGAATATATCGTCGCGACGTGTTATCGAAACATATGTTTCTTACAACTGTTGGTTGGTCTATCACGTAATTTATTTATATATCTAATCAAACCGTCTTTTTGTATAATCGTTGCTTAACATATGACATCGATGTACTTTTATGTTTAAAACAATTATGACATATCGACATAGAAAACATGTTTATGATTTCTTATTCTTTTGTGCTAATATAATTTCCACAACGCAACATAAAAATCCTCACGACAACGCGCGGGGGTCCAATCCTAGTTTTGTTTATTTAAGAATTTCAAAACAACAATAATACATTCACTCAAGTATTCAAATTGAGATGTGTATTCTTTTTTATTAGTGAAAGGATGTAGTTTAGCCAGTGAATTGGGATGAGGGTACGTACAACTGCCAAAAGCAAAATTATAGTTGCATTGGTTGCACTTGTTTCTGCCTTTAATTATTTGGACACACTAAAAGTAACAAAAAGAAAATAAAGCGACTATAGTGAGCTCACACACCTCATCCACAGTTACACAACAACCCCTAATGAATAAAGAAGCATAAAACAAGCCTATTTTTTTGTTAATACACACACACTTATAAAATAAAAGAATGATGCATGTGGAGATGATTCATTTTGTTCACGTTAAAATCTCTGGTATATTATAATAATTTTACATGTCATTTAAATATGTATTCAGTTTCATCTATAACAAATATAGTCTAGACTATACTTCATAAAGAAAATTCCATAAAATTATAAAATGAAAAGCATACCAATGTGTAAATCTTTTTATCAGTAACATTTTTATGCAAAAAAGCTAAGACGCTTTTATCATTTTTCAGCAGTCCGGCATGCTTTTGATTAGATTGTCTATAAACTAAAACAGTATATGATTGAGTGATATGTAAAATAATTATATTATATATGTGAATTTAAAAAAAATGTTTAAATAGCTGAATAAAATAATTGAGCAAACACGAATGTAGCTAATGTTTCTATAAACTGCATGTCAGAACTTCATTATTAAACATGTTTTAGCGAAAGTAATAAGAGAATGAAGAAAATAAGTACACATATTGTCGGTGCGTCAGTAATTAACAGGTTCATAGGTGCGTCTTAGTCTCAAACAAGATATTGACTAATATTTAGGGGAAGGGATGTTAAATGTTGACACATAGTAAAAAGAACAAGTTCATATATTATCGACACATAAGTATAACGGGTTCATTTGTAAGTCTTAGTCTCACTGGGCATAATGGATTTAAGGCTACAAACACACCAATTCCATAATAATTCTACAATCAAACATTAGAAGTACTCGTAATATTAACGTCTTGAGAATCCTTATCCTTTAATCGGTTCCTAAACCATGCTAACCCTTACGTCCAATAATTCAACCTTATATCCTCTCTTGTTTATTAAACATCGACGACTTTTGAAAGAAGCAAGAAATCGTGTTCAAGGAATTCAATCCACTAAGAAAAATATCTATTAGGACATAACTTATAAAAGAAGTAATCATTTGATCTTGATTTCCCATATTCATAGGTGTTATTGTTGTTATATGAATTACATCACTTAGGTTTTCTTACATCAAATTTTTAAATATTCAAATCATCAAACAACAAAACACCTATGAGTCCGCGAGATCAAGATCAACTAAAACCTTACAACGTGACATAAAACGTACTTTACTTAGGCGGAAAACTCAACTACATCTATATATACTACAATTACTATGCAATCAAGGTTTGGTGTTTAATTGTAGTACAAACGAAATTACTACTTACAACATTGACAAATACTGATATTAATATTTAAAATCATGATATACCAAACATTAAAGGGAAAAAAAGTAAGGTAACAAATTTACTATATTTAGTCTTTTTTGGACGCGAAGTGACATAGTTTAACCCATAACTTGTAGAAATGCTTCAACCATACTATATATAGAGTCCCCATTGTTGAATGTCAATTGACGTTGTTCAACTTGCACAAGCCATACAATTATTAGTGATTTGAGATATATGAATAGATTGATACTCATATTTCTCATTTCATACAAAAAAAAAAATTCTAATTTTATTCAAAACTTTTAAGCACGTTTAGAAACTACTTAAAACATATTAGGAGGTGACCATATATTCCCTTTATGACCCGTCACTGTTTTTCATCTCTCTATAACAATGGAATTCAGTTCAATCAAAGTATCATGGGTAACAAAATAGTCAAATTTCTTAATCAAGACCTTCAAAATTTTAATTAGTGGGTAATTAACTATAACTAGTATTAGCGTCCCAGCGTTGGGGGGGGGGGGGGGGGAGGGGTTCAAAACTGTGAATCAACTAACGTTAGAATATTGTATTGAAGGTAAGAAAAACAAAAACTGAACTTTGTTGAAAACATTGAAACTTCATATAAAAAAACGAAACCGTCACAAAGCCGTGCGTTGATAATATTTGGATGTTTATATAACATACGTTAAAACGTTGATTATAATAGGAGCGATACAACAAAAAGAAACATAACATTCAAAAATATTAATGTTGATAAAAATAAATACGTATGAATTTGAATTGTATGAAACCATTTTAAAAGTTGAAGGGTAAAAAGAAAAAGAAATTATAAAAAAAAAATTAAAACCTTGAATTGTTTAACGACTTGTCCGTTTGTACATTAATGAACTATACATTATGACATATAATTTTGCCTCCAATGAAATTTACACCTAAACGTAATTAAAAATAAACATGTAACAACAGTTTGTTAGAGTGTTAAAGACACAAATATTAGTTTATATGAAAGCCACATGTTGCAATCAAACTTCCTTCTCCCACACTCGCAACCACGTTCATTAGAGTGCTAGAGAGAAAACTCAAACTATTTAAATTATATCAACCAATAACTTAATTTCGTTTTATTTTCACCCAAATACATTGAGTTGCCCCGCCCCGGGTACCCTTACCTTTCCCTACCACCATAAGTAAAAAAAAAAAAAAAAATCACCACCACCAACCACCTAGATGCAAAATCATAGGAAACATGCAATCGAAATATATACTTTGAAATATATTATCCTGTAAACGTGTTTTACAACCAAATTTCAGTTTCATTGTAGTTTCATTGTTTAAGTGAAGGTCAAAAGTGAACTTAACATGCTCATGAGTCATGACGAAAAACGAAAAAGGAAATAAAAGTAACATCACAAGCGCGTCACTAGCACGCGACCAAAAACTGTTAAATACACTCTTTTTACTATCTTCTCTTCATACCCATTTACTTTTCATTATTAACACTTTTAACCCTTTCACTATGTATATATACCGAACCAACTCCCCTCACTCTTTTCTCCATTACTAGTAACCCACCACCACCACACACACACACTCTCTCTCAAATTCGCCATGAAAATGGAGTTCATGGCGGAATTCACCGAAGCTATGAGTCGAGATCGAGCTCGAAAAATCGTAAAACGAAAGCGTACCAAACGCCAAAGGCCTTGCTCTCCTTTTAGCATCTCTACTGATGATGATCACAACGACTGTTTGATTGATAATCCTACACCTGATGATCAGTCATCTGAGATCTCAACGGAGGAAGAAGATGAACACATGGCGAATTGTCTGATCATGCTCGCTCAAAGTAACGTCTCTCCGGCGACGGAACGAATCTCCGATCAGATCCGTCGGAAAACGGCTACGGAAACTGCAACCGCCGGAGGAATCGGAATCTCCGGTGACTGTGTTTACGAGTGTAAGACGTGTAACCGTACGTTTCCGTCGTTTCAAGCGTTAGGTGGACACAGAGCGAGTCATAAGAAACTGAAGGTTAACGTGGAGGAGAAGAAATCTAGTTCCGTGAATATTCCACCGCCGTTGACGGAATATTCCGATGAAGATCACGATCCACACAAAGCTGTTGAAGAAGGCGAAGATAACATCCACAGAGGTGTTGTTATAATTAGCAAAGGAAAAGTTCATGAATGTTCGATATGCGGATCGGAGTTTTCCTCCGGTCAAGCTCTCGGCGGACACATGAGGAAACACCGGCCGATTCCGGCAGTTAACCGAACAGAATCGATGATCAATGCGGTTGATAGTGCTGCCGATCAAATGATCGGAGATTCACCGGGCGGTGGTGGCAGTGTGTTATTGTTGGATCTGAACTTTCCTCCGCCGGTGGCGGAGGAAGTTCGATCGGAGTTGCAGTTCACCGGCGGTGCTTCACAACAGCATCTGGTGATTTCTGTTACAGCTTTAGTAGATTGCCATTACTGAAAGCAACGAAGAAGAAACACAGGTCCACAACGAGATTAATGTGAAATATTACATTTTCAATTGTTGTTATTATTATTCATTGATTATTATTTAAACAAATTTTACCATGCCTTGAATTCTTAAAATTGGTTACAAATTCATGAACTCTTTAGATCAAACCATCAGTTCGAGTTACATCTCATTGTAAGAATATAATTATCAAATTAAAACTAATATATTTCAAAGGATAGCTATTCCAGTACTATTGAAGGTTGAGGGTTTAAATTCTACGGATTTAAAAGTAGATTATGTGTTGTGGAACAAGACTAAAATATTCATCATCTCTAATTTGTTGTAAAATTGATTTTATTATTGCGATCTTAGATATGAATCAAATGCTTACAAATTGTTGTATTCATAAATGAAAATAAATTTTGATCAAAATTATATAAAATTGGTTACTTGGAGTTAAATTCAAGTAGCTAGTGTGAAGTGTAGTGAGTGTGAAACACTTTGAGTAAGTTATTAACAGTTGATCATATGATGCATTTTATGGGTTGCCCTTCATTCACGAAAAGTGAGTAATAGTGTGAGTAAGACATGATCATCTTCCTTTTTCACAATTTTGTCATCGTCAATTTATTTGAAAAGAACATGATATACATAATTAAAACACCTATCTAAATAAAAAGAAAGGTTTCATTTCTTGCTTTCAGTTATTCTTTTAATGCTTTTTTTGTTTTCTCTCCTCGTACACTTAAAACAAACAAACGAATATTTAATCATGTGTGTATGAAAGAAAAAAGTTGACATGATACGAGAACTATGTAATATAGACTCGACGAAACAAGCATCATAACCGAACGTCATAGTTTAATTTTGTTGCGTGTTTAGTTTCCCATACTAAACAAGTAATTAACGTGTTTATAGTTGTAAAATATAAGGTGAGCATAGGATGATTTTTTTCACATGTTTTACACACGAGGTTCTTGTTCATCAGGTTTTATCTTTAGTATATAAATGATTCAGAAATGGAGTGAGTGAGGGAGTGATTGGTGAGAGGGTTTGCGTCAATAAATGGTTGGAAAACAAAGATGATTTGGCTAACTGCATGCCTTTTCCATTACCATCCAACTCCATCCATGTATTATAATAAAACAATATTTCAATTGTTTCTATTTAATTATTACAAATTTTATCTTGTAGTTAATTAGCTTTTCTTTTAAAAAAAAAGACATACATCTGCTAGTAAGTTGATTTCCTCTTATTCAAAAGATGAAAGGTTAAATCATGTAACGTACATATGCAAGTTCTTAATACTGGTATATTAGAAGTAGATTATGAACTGTTTTAAGAAAAAAAGATATGTTTTGAACGGCTAACTAGATTATGAACTGTTTTAAGAAAAAAAGATATGTTTTGAACGGCTAACTAGATTATGAACAGTGTTAAAAAAAGTTAATTAGCTTTTAATATATTTCTCAAGTGTTTTAAACTAGTTATGCTTATCTGAATATTTACTTGTTCAAATATCAATTATGAATTAGTCACAACAAATGTTATTTAATTATTTAAGAGTTATTTTTTACTTGTAACTTTTTAAAGTTGGTTATTGACAAATTCTGAAACGACGTGTTATCTCATTAAAATAACTTAAAACAACTAAAGAACATATAAACACTATCTTGTGTAGACTTGGGCATAAAAACCGGGTTCGGACCCGACCCGGAACCGGGTACGGGTACGACCCGGTATATGCATACCCGGGTTGGACCCGAAAAAAACCCGTAGGGTTGGAACCGGGTATGATTTTCTAGAATTTCTTAGAACCCGACCCGAACACGACCCGACCCGACCCGGAACCGGTTGAACCCGGGTTGGACCCGGTTTTGACCGTTTTTTTTTTTTTTTTTTAAATGTGGCCGTTTTTTAACGGCTATATAGCCGTTGGGATCGATTTGTGACCGTTTTTTTGTCACTTTTAGGCTTATAAGTTAGTATAAATAGGTGTGGGTTGATATGGTTTAGTACTCAAGTCTCAAACGCAAAAACATACGCAAAAAACGCAAAAAATACTCTCGTTTACTCTCGCTTTACACGTTCACTCTCTCGTTTTACACTTTCACTCTCTTCAATCTTGATATGGCTCACTCACAATCTTCCGTTGGTCAAGGTTCGTCCAACGCTCCAACCGTCGTTCGTGTTCTTGCACACAATCGTAACATGGATGTTTGGTGCAATTGGGATATGGTTGAGTTGAGTGACGGGTCTGTAAAGGCTCGTTGCAAGTTTTGTGGAGCTTTGCTTGCTAAAGATTCTAACACGACTTTAAACAAACACATTAGCAAGAAGTTTTGTAAGTCGTTGAAAAGTAATCCGGATTCGCAACAAACACAATTGGGTGGAGACGGTGGAATCTTTAATTACGATGTTAATACGGTTCGAGATCGAATGGCGAAGTTCGTGATTCAAGAAGCTTTGCCTTTTAGTCACTTCGACAATCCTCGGTTGACCAACTTAATTCGAGAGACGCTTCAACCTCGTTACACTCACGTAAGTCGTACTACACTTAGACGTTATTGTTTAAAATTATGGAAACAAGCAAAAAATGATTTAATTGTATTATTTGAAAATTTAAATACCGGTGTAAACTTAACTAGTGACGTTTGGTCGGCTCCACACGGTTTACCCGAATCGTACCTTTGCGTCACCGCTCATTGGGTGGATCCCAATTCATGGCAATTGATGAAACGTACGATTGCATTTGATCTTTTTCCACATCCACACACCGGAGAATTTTTGTTTTACTTTTTGGATAATGTAATAAGTACTTTTAAATTAGAAAATAAACTTTTTTCAATTGCATTTGATAACGCCTCTAACAACACAACCGTGGTTGAAAAATTAAAATTAAAATATCTTCCTATTGCAAACGGTGATTTTTTCCATACTCGTTGTGTTGCACATATTATTAATTTAGTAGTGCAAGACGGACTATCCGGACAATATGTTAATAACTTTATTACATCTTTTCGATTTATGTTACATGACGTTTTTAAAAAAAGTAGAAGAAGATATCAAGATTATAAACAACTTTGTAAGGATACGCACTCTAGATTTTTAGGTCCTAATTGGGATGTACCTACTCGGTGGAATTCGACTTGTCACATGTTTGAATGTGCTTTAAAACAAAAGGGCACTTTGAAAGCTTTTCATAATAGTCTTTCGGATAATGGTGAAGCAGACCCATTTCCGGATGCGGGTTGGGAGAATCTTCAACGTCTATCCGAGTTTCTTGAGGTTTTTAAAAACTCAACAACAAAATTATCGGGAGTTTATTATTCCACTAGTTATTTGGTGCTTAAAGAACTATATTTTATGTCTTTGAATTTTAAAAATTTTCAAAATAAAAATAATATGTTTAATCAAATGATAGAACCAATGAAAGAAAAGTTTAAAAAATATTTTAAGGACTTACCACCCGTTTTTACGTGTGCCGCCGCTTTAAATCCGTTTCTAAATGTTGCGGGGGTTGAATGTTTGATAGATGAGATAAATGACAATTTGGATATGCATGACGAAAACCCTGATTTTTCAAACGAGGCAAAAGAAAATTTTAATCATTATAATTTTTATTTAAATAGATATGGGCCTAACGTAAACATAACCATGCCAAGCGGATCAACCTCAAGTGCTAGTACCTCGTTTAAAGACCCAGTTTTGACTATGTTGAATGTTGTTCGGGATGTGACGGCTAAACGTCAAAGAGGTAACACCCCAACAAGTGAGCTCGGTAGATATAGTGGAACGGATTTTATTTCCACTATGACTACCGAAGATTATCGTGCATTCGATATTTTGGCTTGGTGGAAAGGAAAAGAATCTCAATTTCCGATTCTTTCTGCTATGGCCCGTGATTTACTAAGCGTCCAAGCTTCTACGGTAGCTTCGGAATCTGCTTTTTCTCTTAGTGGCAGGGTAATATCATTACGAAGAACAAGACTAACTCCGGAAGCAGTGGAGATGTGCATTTGTTTAAAGGATCACTTAGACGCAACGGATCGTATACAAGACCAAACAAGCCTCGAAGACGAGATTACACTCGAAGCTAAAGTACATGATGAAGAGGTAGAAGACGGAGTATCTTCTGGCATATCCGATGAAGAATTAGTATTTGATCAAGCATCTCATAGTAGATAAAATTAGACGATATTGTTATTTTTAAGTTGTTTTAATATTATATGTCTTTCATGTTCTTTTTAAATTTCTTTGTCATTCAAATGTTTTATATAATAAGTATTTAATATTTGTATATTATAAGTGTAACATTTTCTGCTCAAGATTTGTATATATTTATATATTAAGTTGTTTAAATTTTTGTCATTCAAGTGAACCCGGTTAGGAAAAGAAAAATAAAAAAAAAAAAAAAGGAAAGAAAATATAAGAAAAAAAAACATACGAACCGGTGTTCGACACACACACAAGAAAAGAAAAAAAAAAAAAAAAAAAAAAGGCAAAAACCCGGTTGAACCCGGGTTTCATACCCGAACCGAACCCGACCCGACCCTACCCGGGTATACCGGGTAGGGTTTGTATCTCGCTGAACCCGACCCGGGTTCGTACCCGGGTTCACCAATACCCGGGTACAAAAAACCCGGTTGGGCCCAAACCCGGTTTTGTACCCGGGCCCGGGTCCGGCCCAAACCCGTTTTGTGCAACTCTAATCTTGTGTACGTAACATGTTTTCTCATTATTCATCATATCGTCTCCATATAATTTTTTTAAATCACATAACGGCTTTTAAAATGTAATATAATGTACCCACCAAGTCTTCTTAGATACGTTGGTGGGTAACAACTTTGCAGAAACTAAAGTTCAATTAGATGAATATATTAAAATGTTTTTGACCTAATGTATCCAGATGTGTTGTAAGGTGTTCTATTCTTAAAAGATTATGGGTTCAAGTCTCATTGTGAATAAGTGGTGTAAATTTAGACCGGACGTAGTGGTACCCTTAGAGGGCACCAAAGTTGCTGATGTGTACACATTTGAAGCATTAAAGCCACTACGTCCTAGTTAACTGGGGACTTTAAACTTATTTTTATCCAAACCCTTAACGGACGTTAAAAGAGATTTTTTCTCATTTTTAATAATATTTACCTAAAAAAAGCTTTAAACCCGCTACACTTGATTTAAAGTAATTTTAATAAATTCATATTTGTCTAGGTAGCATTTTAGCTAAATAAACCACTACACATAACCTAAAAAATATGTGTGAGTTTATCATAAAAAATTAACCGATCCTACACTGTGAGTTTGTCATAAAAAATTAACCGATCCTACACTATCAGGTAATTACCTAGAAAATTTAATTGTTAAAAGAATTATATATGAGGTAATAAGCAAAGTTTAAGGAATGTTGGGGGTTATTTATAGATAGCTATACCTAATAAATTTGTAATAAATAATAATAGAGTTAAAACGAAAATTAAGGGTTGAGGTTTATTATAAATTTGTAATAAATTTCTCAACCGCGCTACGCGGCGGGAGTTTTATCGTTTTTATCTCGCGTTAAGCGGGTGAGTTTGATCATTATTGTTTCAATTTGTCGAAACCATATAAGCGAATACTAAAACCGGTCTCGATAATACCAATACCGGGAACTATGTTTTTCGCTCATAATCGGTTCGATTTGTCACTGTATGATAACGGCAACTGCACTTTTTATAGCCTACGATATCAAAAAAATACTCGATTTTAAATAAAGAGGGTGAATAGTTCGATTCACCACTGTACGACAATGGTAACCGCACTCGTTATAACCTACAATATCAAAGAAGTTAATCGATTTTAAACAAAACGGATAAAAATAAAAGTTAAGAAAAATAAAGCCATTAAAATTTTATGACTGAACAAACGTCTATGACAAATTTTTAAAAATTTCTATTCGTCCGTTGCATTTTTAAAGTATATACTAATAAATTTATTTACTTGCAACAATTTATATAATTAAATATAAAGTATAATATGACATTGAATAAACTAAAATTTAAATGTTTAGAATTAAAAGTTGCTAAAAGCAAAAAAAAAAAATGTTGTGACCAAATTCCAAAAGTACAAATCTCACTATAGCAATGGTAGTTGGTTTTCAATATATAGTATAATTTATAAGAGTTAATTACACAAATAGTCTCTTTGGTTTAGCGCGTTTCCCAGGTTTGGGTATTAATCTATTTTAGTAACAGGTTGGGGTATTGTATTTTTAATTTTGTAACGACTTTAGGTATTAAGGCTAACTTCCGTTAAATTTTTCATTAAATCAAGAGTATTTTAGTCTTTTCAAATCTGTGAGACTAATTTTACAATTTAGCAAACTAAAAGGGCCATTTGTGTAATTAACTATGAAACAAAAGCTTGAAACCCAACCCCACCATCCCACCCGTCGGCCCCCATTAAACAACCACCACCGCTCCAATCCGACCACCACTCCCCCTCTGTCACCATCTGCCCACCACCGCCACCATCGCCAGCTGCAGTCGTAAACACTCTTCCCATCGTCTGACGCCAGGTGCGTCGACGCCATCGGAGCCGTCATTTTTGCCACCGCCGGAGTAGGGGCCAATTTAGGTGCCTCCGATTCCACCGCCGGTGAGGTTTCCATATCAGCTTTATCAAACTCCACAACCACCACCGACTCACCTTTCGAGAGCTTATCACCTTCCGATTTAACCCCCAAGACGATCTTCCCCTCCGTCATTGTGGAGCTCAACGCCGGCATGAAGATTTCGCGGATCTTGGCCTGAATTTGGGTGGATTTCCGGTGGGTGGAGGCGAAAGACGGAGATTGACGGTGGAGGGAGGTGGTGGGAGTGAAGGGAGATGGGTTTTCGTCTGGTGGCCGGCGGTGGTGGTGGAGATGTTTGGTGGTGGTGGTAGCGGATGAGGGAGATGGGTGGGTTAGGTTTTTTTTGTTTTTGAGTTAATTACATAAATGGTCACTAGATTAAGATATAAGTTACATAAATGACCCTAAAAGGGTACTTTGGTCATTTTACCTTGATTTAACGAAAAAACTAACGGAAGTTAGCCTTAATACCTAAAGTCGTTACAAAATTAAAAACAAATACTCCAATCTGTTACTAAAAAAGGTTAATACCCAAACCTGAGAAACGCGCTAAATCACAGGGACTATTTGTGTAATTAACTCTTTCCTCATCTGGGAATGGCACTCCCATTTGGGATTGTGACAGGCATTTCGTGGGCATCCATCATCACATTATCTAGTAAATCGTTTTGACAAGTGATGTGTTCGGTTGCCCCCGAGTCAACAACCCATTCACCTTTTGTTTTAAATCTACCTGCCATGTTTGCCGTTGGTCTTGTTTTTGTCAGCTGTCTTACCGGCCATGGCTATGGCGAATCAGGGTTCTGGCTTGTTTCTTTTGGTATTCGTTCTGATACCATCAAAAGAATGGTATGAACCAATTGTTATTTTATTCAATGAGAAACACATGTACATATAGCTCAGGTCTCCAACTAAAAGGTAGTAAAAGAAGAAAGTAATAACAAAATCACCTATCGACTAGGAATAGGATAAAGTCAACAATAATTTAAAATAAAATTATCTCCTATAGTTATTGCCTATGATATAGATAATTCGTTTACTGTTTCTTCCAGTTTTTAGTGTTTTGGTTCCGTTATGCTTTGAATGTTTTTGTATTGTAGTGGTCAAACTATTTATCCTTTCAAATGTTTGAAGCTTGTAGCTTTTGAATATGTTTTTGTGTTGTGCTTTGAACTTCTTTTAATAAGTAGCTATGTCGAAGAATGCAAATCCTGTTTCAATGAACAGATTATAGAATTTGTTCTTAATAAGCTACTCATGGTAGCTTTTGATAACAAACTCGGAACTTTACCTTAAAATCACCCAAATACGGATAGAACATTTCTAATGTGCTCCTTTCAAATAGTGTGTTATTATTGTTTAAACTCTAGGTTTGGTAATGTGTTGAAAGGGGAAATAGAAGCACGCCAAAAATATTACTTAAGAAACAAGTGTTTTAGTGAATCTAGTGGTGTACAAACCAGGTTTTTTTAAAACCGGTTTGGGGTCCAAACTGAAACCGGTTTGGTCAACCCAAGTCAAAACCGGTTTGGCCCCAAACCGATTTGGGTTATAAGCCAGTTCGTAGGCTGAAAAACTCAACCTTATGAAACCGGTTTGGCCGGTTTGGAAACCGGTTCGGTTTTTTTTTTTTTGTTATTCATAATATAATAATGTTAAGATATGAAAGATATCTAATCATATTTATATTAATAAAACTTATATTTAATTTAAAGAAAAATAAAATTTTTGTTAACATATAAAAAATATATAATCATATTTATATTAATTAAATCAAAAGCAATAAAATAAAAGTTGTGAGTATTATTGTTATTAATATTGTTATTAATATCATGGTGGTGGTAGTTTTTCTTATTATTATTGTTGTTGTTACTTGTTGTGATTATTATTAATATTGTTATTAATATCATTATTTTATTTAATGTTAAATTATTATATCATACGTTACTTGTTAATCAATATGACTTAACGTCTTAAACTGAGATATATAATGAAAGTGAAATATATAATATATAAAACATATTAATTTAAACAACATAGAAGTTTAAATAATAGTTTTTTAAAAACTAAACATTTAGCCTAGTCGACTAGTCGTTCTCCGTTCGTTCTTTGCATACTTGTACGTTTATTCTTCGCCATCAGAACCAGAGCTGTTACAAAGGTACTCATCATTTGTCGCTTCATCATCGGTCATTCCAGGTGTCAATCCGCTCTCTATCTCATCCTCGTATAATTCTGCTTCGTATTCCAATTCTCCTTCAAGTGAGCATTTGTCTTGTACTCTTTCCGCGGCATCCAAATAATCCTTCAAGCAAATTGACATTTCAACCGCTTGGGGAGTGAGTCGAGTTCGTCTTATCGATATAACCCTGCCACTAATATAAAAAGCAGATTCCGAAGCTACCTTGAAAGCTTGGACGATTAGTAAATCTCGGGCCATGGTGGATAGGATGGGAAATTGATCTTCCTTACCTTTCCATCAAGCCAACATATCAAAAATTTTAAAATCGTGTGGAGTCATGGTGGATAAAAAGTTTGTTTCACCATACCTTCCGAGTTCACTACTCGGAGTATTACCACGTTGACATTTATTAAATTCATCTCTTAAAGTATTATATAAAGCAAACATTGGATCATTTGAACTTTCGGCATATGCCGCATGCCTCAATAACTCATGGATGTGTGATGTTTCACCATATATTAATAAATAAGCATCAAACATTTTCTCTAATTGTTGGTTAAAAGTAGATTTTAAAGTTTGAGCATAAAATGGGTTTTCTTCTTCTAAATCCAAATTTGAAGTAATTTTATCAAGTAAAGTTTTAACCCCTGACAAATTTAAACAAGGGTTTAATGCTGCGGCACATGTAATAACCGAATGCATTTCTTTAAAATACTTTTTTTAAGTTTTTCTTTCATTGGGGGTATCATATTCGAATAAGGTCTACCCCTAAACGACATCTCATTTAATTTTGAAGTCATTAAATAAATTTGGTGAAGTACTAATGGATTCGTTGGATAATAAACTCCAGAAAGATAAGTAGTTGCGTTTTTTAAAATTTGAAGCATTTTACTTATTTCTTCAATAACGAACCAATTCTATAGATAGTAAGTATTTGTCTTTCCACGACTTGCCAAACTATTATGAAAAGCTATTAAACTTTCTTTTTATTCAATAGCCTTTTCAAACATGTTACAAGTGGAATTCATAGTGTAGGTACGTCCCAATTCGGACCTAAACATTTGGAATTTGTGTCTTTACAAAACTTGCGATATCTACTATATCTTTGGTTATTGCTAAAAATGTCACGTAACAATCTTTTAAAACCATCTTTCACTATTTCAATCGTTCTTAAACCGTCTTGAACGGCTAAGTTTATGATGTGCCCAACACATCGACTATGAAAAAATACACCGTCACAAATTGGTTTATATTTTAATTTTAAATGATTTATCGCAGGCTTTTATTTGACGCATTATCAAAAGATATAGTAAATATTTTGTTTTCTAATTTATACGTTTTAATAACTTTATCAATAAGATAAAAAACGTTTTGGCCGATGTGAGGATAATCAAACAATTCAAACGTAATCGTACGTTTCATCATTTGCCACGAATCGGGTTCAACCCAATGGGCGGTGACACAAATGTACGAGTATGGTGAACCGTGAGGAGTCGACTAAACATCATTAGTTAAGTTAACACCAATTTGTAAATTTTCAAAATAACATATTAATTCATTTTTAGTTTTTTTCCATATTTTTAAACAATCTCTTCGAAGAGTAGCACCACTTACATTGGTGTAACATGGTTGGAGAGTTCGTTGAATGAGTCGAGTCAAACGTTTGTTGTCGAAATGTTTGAATGACAAGCTTTCTTGAATTACAAAATGCGTCATTTGCTCCCGAACCGCATCAACGTTATAAGCCCAAACGTTTCCTTCATTTGTCATCGAAGCTTGACCTTGAGACGGTTCACCTTTCAACGCCTTACAATATTTAAGCGCAATGTGGTTTTTCAACGTTGTGTTTGCATCTTTTTTGCAAACTTATGGCAAAACTTGCAACGAGCCTTGTTCGGACCGCTAGCCATTTGACATAAATCGTAGTTGCACCATATTTTGGGGTTCCTATTCGTAGGAAGGATTGCTACCACCACGTTGTTTGAAGACGCATCACAACCATAGGATGATTGAGCACTTGATGAAGCCATTTGAGAGAGTTTTGAGAGAGTTTTTTTCTAAGAGAATGAAAGTATTGAGCGTTTTTGTGATTTTTAAGAGTATAGAGCGTTTTAAATTATTGTGATTCAATCAAAACATCCAATACATATATATACTAACCTAATGGGGGTATAATGATAAAAAACCATAAAATACCGGTCAAAAAACACTTCAAACGGCCAAAAACGGCTATAAAACCGTTATACAACGGCTAGTTCTGAAAACCGGTTTGGGATACTGGTTTAAGAACCGGTTGATGAACCGGGTTGGAAACCGGCTTGAGAACCGGTTTGAGACCGGTTTGAAACCGGACCGGGTTAGAAACCGGTTTGAAACCGGACCGGGTTAGAAACCGGTTTGATTATTAGAACCTACACACCGAACCAAAACCACCGGGTTGGGCCGGTTTGAAACCGGTTTGGGCCCCAAACCGGTTTGGGCCCCAAACCGGTTTTGGTTTTTTTGAACACCTCTATTTGGAATAGAATCCAATGTAATCCAGATTAAAGAAAATTTTAAGATTTACCAATACTTCTTGTACTTTTTATTTATTTAGTTTGTTCGTGTTTATATATAAGATTGATAGCGTCTAGTATAAATAATATTGTCTAGTGAATGCTTATTCTGAAGATGTACCTTTGGGTTTTTTAAGCTTTTAATCCTTTGAGTATTTCTAGTCATTTAATTTCTTCCAATTTTACATCATGCTTAAAAAAATCTAGCATACTTTGAACCATACACATTTTTACGTTCATTTTATTTCTTTTTAGAATTTAGACACGAAAATAATTATGACATGTAAATACAGTAATAACTAGTAGAACAATCCACATCTCGTTTTATTATATATTGTAAACATGCACTACAACAAAAGAAAATATAAATAATCTATACTATATTATAATGTACGAAGGAAGGATTCCGGCTAAAGTTAAGAGATTTGTAAATTTTAAGCACAAGGTACAATCTAAAAAATCAATTTAGCAAGGGTAATTATGTTTTTCTAACGCTACTAAAAAAGTAGAACTTTAAATTTATTTACACTTAAACCCTTGTATCTTTAATTATATATAATTTTTTTCATGTTTGTTACAATATGCTTAAAAGAAGTAATTTAGTTTTTTAAATATAAAACTAACCAGAGACGAATACCATAATGAAAAGTGTCGTACGCGCCGCTTCGCGCGGGCACGTTACTAGTATAAATTAATATATCAAACTCAAAGGGGAATGTAATTTTGTTGGCGCCAAAAAGCGGTTACTCCAACGTCCTACATGCTATGTATATACACATCTCTGACACCAGAGTCACAATTACAAATCCACCAAATCAAATCAAATCAAATCAGAGCGTCATCATCATCACCATGCCTCTGAAAACCGATGAGAATCCTCGAAGATCGAAGGAAGAATTGATGGCGATAAGGATCGCAGGGGGCGAATACTGGAGACTAGTAAACAAACTGCGTGAAAAAGGCAAGCTAGGTAAATCGATGACTGTTGAGATTGATGCCGATTGCGATGATGAAGAGCTGTTGCATCTGAGAGAGAAGCAGATCGAGTATCTGAAGCTTAAATACAGAGGAAAACTGCAACCTAAATCATCGTATCTTAGGTCGATTTTGCCGCCGGATAGCGATGAAGATGAACCCAAGGAGAAGAAGGATCTGCAAGGAGAAAACCAGAGTGCTAGTGCTGAGGATAAGGAACGCAAGAAGCAGGAGAACGATGAGGATGATGTTGATGATGAGAAGCGTACGTGATTCGTGAAGGTATCAGGTATGTAAACTGCTTCTAGTTACATGAATAAGGCGAGACATGATTATCATCTAATAGCATATTAATTACGTAAATAAGTCATCCAGTATCAATATAGTTTACTTTTACACTAGTGATTCAGCCATTCGAATCTGGAGTTTTGGTTTCAAGTTCTACTGTTTGATAGAGTTTGTTCAGTTGAAGATGAATTTTGTCCATTACACTATTGTATTGGCATATATAGTTGTTTGTTTCAGGTGAAGTTTGTTTTCTATTGGATTTGGACCAAAAGTTTTACGCATTTGCGCTCATATATATTTTAGCTATGCATCTTCATCATTATCATAGTTCATCGTCATCTTCATCATTGTATTGCCGTTAGCGTCTGATTTGAATCGTTTTTTCAATCGATTTTTTGAATCCAAAACCGTTGATCTTCTTTACTTTGAATCTCGTCTCTCTCTCTATTCAATACAATCGATCACCTGTTAAATTTCCGAATCGAAGAATATGATTTGGATCTTCTGGAGGAAGATGAGACGCCTGTTTGGTGTTAGGGTCTGATTTCATCCTCGTTCTTCTCCTAATTTCTTGCCCTATAACTGTCGAATGAAGGAAACAATTTCAAATCGATTGTAATTCACAACTTCTTCTGTTTGATTAAACCCTCGGATCTCACTCTGTTAGATTCGTCATGTCATAATATTCTTCCTATGACATAACATTGATCAAGTTCAAAATTATTATATTTGTAGCAATATATATTTTTAAGGAAAAACAAATCAACTTTTTAACCAATTTTTAACTTATTAACTTTTAAAAAATTAATAAGTCAATAAGTATGTTAGGTAAAAATTAAAGAAGTTAATAAGTTAATTTTAAAAGGTTGAAAATTAGATTTTGAGAAATTAAATGAAAATACTTTTCAAAAGTAACTTTTTTATAAAAATAATCAATCCCAAACATCCCCTAAGTATCATTTGAGATCTCATAAATATCTTGGAAGTTACGAAAACTAATATCAATAGCTTATAATTTTTAATTTCATATTTTCTACATATATTTGTTTATGTTTATATGTACATTAAAAACTATCAAACTACCATAAAAAGTCATCAAATTAATAATTTTATATTTTTTAAATTTTAAATTTGTTTAGTTGCATATGTGTAATTTACACGTGTAGATTAGAAATTCATTTCTTATTTTCTTTATGTTTTTAAGGGAGATGATTAAATTTTATATTATAAACATATTTTATATATGACATAAAAATAGTTGTTTGTTGATACTTTATAGAATTTCTAATAATTCTTAAGATATTTGTGAGTTTTTTAAATGGTCATAACCCAAGTAGTTAAATTACAAGTTTATATTAAATGAGTTGAGCTTATATAATTTTCTTAGAAATAAAAGCTTGAAGAAAGTTACGCTAGACCTTTCCAGATTAAACAAGTCGAAATTATGTTTAGCGGGTTGCTTTGCACTTAACTACTCGAGGATTGAATTATAATGTGAATGTACCATTTAACGTGATAAAAAAATGTGCATACTGTAGAAAAATTGTAATAAGATGATCGATAACTTGAAAAACTTGAGAGTCGCAAGTTCGCTTTCAAATTGAAACTATTTGGGTTCATACCAAATGTTCAACCGGATAAAACTCAAGTTCATAAATCAAAGTATGAATTCGTGTGTGTTTCAAGATCGTGAACCAGAATAGAAGAAGAAGAATAGTGATCGATCTTGTACAAATTCGTAATATTTCAGGGATGGGGTAACTGCCTTCGGCAATTTTTCACATGTAAATTTTACTGTTTAATCCTCGAGTTTCGCATGTGAAATTTCGGGAAAATCAATTTTCCATGCATTTTTAGGAAAGCAATATTTACTAAAATAAAAAATTTCCAAGCTGACCCCAGCTAGGGGCTCCGCCCCTCTGACTCCGCTACCAGGGGCGCTACCCCCAGACCCCCGCTAAGGGGGCGTTGCCCCCTTGAAACCCCCATTACTTATGAGGTATTCTATATCGAAGATTATAATAAACTCAAACAAGCATGCACTCCGCACCTCCTGACTGTTAGATGGTAAAAGACTGAATAATATTATTGATAGGTTTGGTTACAATATATAAAGAATATAATGCAAAACCTAACTGGGCCCGTGGGCTTATACTAATAACCCTAATAATATTATCTAATACTTCCCCACAGTCGTAGCGGAAGTAACCTGACGCTATGACTGGGAAACAAAAAAACATAAAACAATAATAATAAGATAAACATGTTTCGATCGACTTGACTATCCAAACTATTGCTAACAAACAATATTTTTGGATGATTATGCTATCCATAGTTTGCTTGATACTTTATGGTTCTTGATTTTTGGAATAATAAGTTGAGACCTGGTGACCGTAGTCGTTGGCGATGTCTCAAGGCTAGCAAGCGGCACTCTCTTGGATCCGTAGATCAAGAGAAGGCATAAGTAGATATAAATAAAAAAAAGCAAGACCGGTGACGGTGATCAGATGGCGGTCTCTTGTATCCGTAGATCTAAAAATAATAGAAATATTTAATCAAACCGTAATTTCAGATCGGTGGCTGTGGACTGTGGTCCTTGATGCTGCTAAAACACCAATAAACGAAAAATAAAAAGAACAAAGAAAACATAGTGACCGCTGCAAATTGGGAGCCATAATCCAGAAACAAACCAAGAGAATGAATGTGAACGAACCAAGAGAATGGATATGGGTAATAGGTTTGAATCCTCAATCGATAACGAAGCTTTATTAAACATAAACTAGAAAATAGATAAGAAACGAAACAGAAGACGAAGGTGGGAAAGGGCGGCGGCAGTGGCGACACACCGCCCTGTCTAGGGTTTGAACTCGGTGGCGACGGCTAGGGTTTGTATGTTTTTGTGGTGGGTGCAGCGGAGAAGAAGGTAACCAGAACCCTAAGGCTCTGATACCATGTAAGATGGTAAAAGACCGAATAATATTATTGAATAGGTTTGGTTACAATATATAGAGAATATAATACAAACCCTAAAACCTAACTAGGCCCGTGGACTCATATAATAACCCTAATAATATTGTCTAATATTGACTTGTTTGATAGATATTATGATCATATTGATTATTAGTCAATCCAATTACACTAAAATATATAAACATATACTCACCCATTAGTTTCTAGATTACTTTTAAAAAAGGCATTAAAATTAAATTGTGTTGAATCCGAACTAAGATGCGAAAAAGTAAGATAGCGAATGATACGCAGAAATACAAGACAATGCATTTAGTATTTTGAATTTCATGGTTGTTACAATTATAATATAATAATATATTTGACAATAAGAATATAGTTTCAATTTAAGTGGTATCAATAAATGATAATAATTTTAACTCATGATAGTGGATATATCACTTGACCTTATAATAAAGCATACGGGAAGGAAACCCAGTGATGTGAGAAGTAGAATGTATAACATAATGATTAATATAGTTACAAAACTTGTTTAAGTCACTAAATGGGGACCTATATCTACACCTGATATAGAAGTAAACACAAATAAATAAAGCATTCACAGCCTGTGTTGTATTTTTCTATGAATGTGTTTTATATTATAATAGATGACTATAAGTGGTTGTGATTCAATCAGAGAAAAAATATTAATGTTCATCTTATATTTAAAAAAATACGGTACAACCCTCATAAATATTTTTATATTTTTGAAAGTGATTTTGAGTAAAAAAAATAACAAAGTTATTAAAAATATTATTTAATTGAAAAGAATAAAAAAATAATAAATTTCAATATAATTATAAAGATAGGAATAGAAAATGAGCCGTGAATGTTTTTAAGGTAAATGATATGAAGAAAGGAGTCATCATTCTTGATCTCAAACTTTAATCGTTTTGAAAGTAAGAATAGGGGGAAATGATGATTAAATAAAGATAATGAAAAAGATCTTAAATTTGTCTTAGAGTAAATTACCATTTTAGTCCATGTGTTTTAGTCATTTTAACCATTTGAGTCTAAAAAAGAATTTTCTAACAAATCAAACTTCATGTTTTGTATTTTATAACTATTTCAGTACAATACACTAACAGCGTTAGATTTTTTAGTTAATTTCTAACAAAACAACCAAAATGCCCTTGGACGGAATTGGCTATTTTTAATAATCTCAGGGACCAAAAACATAATTTACTCTATCACACAAACATATATATATATATATATATATATATATATATATATATATATATATATATATATATATATATATTTATATATATATATACACACACACGAAATATTTTTATTTTTATTTTTCAATTTTTTTAAAATTTATTTTTAAACCGCTCGGTTTTAAAAGTCGTATGTAACCATTCATATTATCTAACAGAATTTAAAACCGTTTGACTTATTAAACTTCTTATTTAAACTATTAGTCTTACTTAAACATCCATTTTAATCTAGTTGTTTTGTTTAAACAGTAAAAGTCTTTTTAACTGTTATTTTATTTAAATATTTTTTTTAATCGTTCAATTCTATTAAGCGTCCTTTTAAATTTCTTTTGTTTTATTTATACATGTTTTAACATTCGGCTCATTTAGACGTAATTTATGTTG
Source organism: Flaveria sonorensis (assembly GCA_025506505.1). Lineage (NCBI taxonomy): Eukaryota > Viridiplantae > Streptophyta > Magnoliopsida > Asterales > Asteraceae > Flaveria > Flaveria sonorensis. The sequence continues at coordinate 55,996,708 of CM046425.1, read as the reverse complement.
TTCTTTTATTTAATCATCTTTTTACCATTCGTTTATTAAAAAGTTTCATTTTTAAACCATTCATTTTATTAAAATATTTTTTTCTCTCTTTTTCGATGGTTTATCGTCTTCTATTCAATTTGACTTGAAAGAGATTTATACTTTTACGTCATTTGTATTTTTTTTTTGAATTAATTTGGGTTTTGAGTATTACAATTAGGGCTTCTACGATATTAAATTTACTTGTGTTTAGTTTATTTAAATTTTTTTAAGTCGTTCGTTACGTTTGGATAACCAATCGATTTGAAAAAGACGTTTAAATAATGCAAACAAATTTAGAAACAAGTTTAGTTAGTTAAACGGTTTAAAAAACCATTTAATTAATACATTTGAAAACGTAAAGATTTTAAAAGATATTTAAGTAAGACGAACAATTAAAAAAATAAGTTTAAAAAACTGAATGGTTATAAAATATAAGTCTAAAAAGCTGAAAGATTTTAAAATCAAACGGTTTGAAAATGAATGATTTTAAAAATTGTTTACAAAATCAACCTTTTAAAAAGCATTTTTAAAAACCAATTGTTTAAAAAATAATGTTTAGAAAACCAAATGGTTTAAAAACATTTAAAAAATGTTTTTTGGTAATTACATTATCTGTTTAAAATCCAACGGTTTAAAAAAATATTTTTAAAAACTTTAAAAAATAAAAATAAAAATCTTTTATACATATATATGTGTGTGTGTGTGTATATATATATATATATATATATATATATATAATATGTTTGTGTGAGAGAGTAAACTACGTTTCTGGTCCCTGAAGTTATTGAAAATAACCATTTCAATCCAAGTGTATTTTGGTCATTTTGTTAGAAACTAACTGAAAAATCTAACTCTGTTAGTATATTGGACTGAAAGAGTTATAAAATATAAATCATATAGTTTGATTTGTTAGAAATTCGTTTTCGGATTCAAATGATTTAAATGACCAAATTATAAGAACCAAAATAGTAATTTACTCTTTATATTTTTTCGAGGACATTTGTTATTAGGAAGAGCATAATTGTACTGCTCATAAATCTTTTCAAAATTATAAATATTAATGTTGAAATGACTAGATATGTTAACATGAGGCGTTATAGTTGAAAAGGGCGAACTTTGGGTGGAGGGACCCCTCATGCTACGCACTCACACTATATCATAAACTTATCAATCAAATCTTGTCATGTCACATTACATTATACATTTAAATTTGGTGGCGGCTGAGTTGCCAGTCCCCACATCATGTCACACGGTGAGTTGTGGTGCAAACCACGGTGAGAACACGCCTATTAAACATGCCATGTGGCATATAAATTTGGCGATGGGGGCGGTGTTGTCATGCCATGTAGGGACACAAAGCTGAGACACGGCGTGTGTGCCAAATACCATTAGCCCAAAATTTAAGTTTGTTAGCAGAGTATAAGAAAATTCAAACATTTAAAAACATAAAAGGACATTACTGTAGTTACTTAAGTCTTAAGGACGGAAACTAAATATGCTATATGAAAAGTGACAATTTATTCATAATATTTTCTTATTGATAGAAACTAAATTTTAAACTCAATTAGTTATCTAATAAGATTACGCAATCTTTTAGTTTTTGAATTAAGGATTATGTTATATGCATACCAAATATACGCAGTCTATAAATTAGAGGTATTTGTTTATGAGAAGCACAATCTGCCGACTCCGAGGTTTCTTCTTCGTCTCTTGTGTTCCGCAACATATTTTGCAGGTAAATCTTTTGACACATTCATGGTTTTTTAATTACTTGCATATATAATTCATTCATTACTTGTGTTGTATGATTATACCAACATTTTAATGTTTAACTCAATGATCCTTTTAAAACAAGTTTCAGTTACGAGTATATACATTATGTACGCTTGTTTTAACACAGTGTCTTGAATCTTGATGGTTTGAAATATTATTATTACCGACGTAAGTTCAACAGCTGACAATAATATATCTCAGATGGATCAGAACCAAACTATTTCATGTAGTCCAGTAGTAGGTGATCGGTTGCCTCCCCTATCAGGACAACATGTGTGGTTGGTTGCACAGATGTTGGAAGCCGAAGACACGATTGGCGACCAGGTTTTCTATGCTGCTCATGACCCGCGGTCTCATTATCGTTGTCGAGTTCCTGAGCTGCTCGGAAGACGTATTCGTGGATGTTTCCACGGCTGGGTGGTTATGTCCAACCATCCACGCAATGTCATATGGTCTATTTGGAACCCGCCCACTTCTAAGCTCGCCTGTCTCCCGCCGTTGAACCATGAAGATGGAAATATTAGTGAATGTTGTTTGACGTCCCCTCCGGATGACCCTGGTTCAGTTCTCCTTTTGACTAGAGAGGGAAAACCTACATTTGTTTTCTGTAGGCTCGAAGGCGAAAGACAGAAGTTGGGATGGACAGAAAAGTCATATGCTAAACAACTAAAAAACATAATGGAAGAAGATGCCTTCTTGCATTGTCTAACTTGCTCCAATGGTAAAGTATATGCGTTGAACACGGGCCGTGACTGTGATTGTTTTGTCATAGAGGTCGACATTAAGGTTACAGCTATAGAAGTTGTAATAAGCGTATTGCCATTTGTGAAATTGCCTCGTTACAGTCGTTTTCATGGACCTAATTTCCACACAGGTCCATCTCTGAAAGGAACTTGTTCAGGGCTGTTCATCATTTATCTATATTTCAAATGGGAAGATCTTTGTAATATGCGTTTGCTTAAACTAGACATGACCCGAAAGTTGTGGGAGGAGATCAACGACTTTGATGAAGCCACATGTTTCTTTGATCTTGATTGTAGCAGCACTGCCATTGTTTCCACTTCAGGGGGTGGTTATATACACATGCTTTGTGAAGAGAACAAAGTTATGTACTCCTACTGCGTTAAAGATAAAACTCTCGCCATATCTTCTATGCCCCATTTTCAAGATTTACCACGACCAAGGCCACGAACAAGCTATGTCGCACTTTGGGCCATGCCTGAATGCAGGTACATACTGCAGTGAATCTGTGCTTGTTCATAATTAAACATTTTATTTGTATATATATTAAAAAAAGATTGTTACTTGAGATCTTACATTGTGGTGTAGGTTGGAAGGTGATCATGGAAAAATCAATCATAGGTTTGACTCTAAAGAAGATGATGATACGGCGGAGGTTGAAGTTGAAGTTGCTAGCATGACGAATCAGTCACACCTGTTTAATATTCCGTTTCATGTGTTGGAGATGATTATGGAGTTTTGTGATGATATAGACTACGTCCACTTTCGTGCTACATGCAAGCAATTAACAGCACCTGTGACTCGATGGAGCAACGGAGCATCAATGAGAAGGTTGCCGAGATATTTGTTAGTTTCACCATGGTTGATGGTCTTAGACAAAGATCACGGCATTATCACTTTTACTGATCCCATGTTTGGTGACCAGTACTCCATAAGAACGCCTCCAGAATTGAACGGGGATTTGCACATATGGTTTTCAATGTATGGCTGGTTGTTGATTTCTAAAGATACAGAAAGCATGATGTTTTTTAACCCATTCACAAGTGATATCCGCAAACTTCCAAATCTAGAAGTTCTTTTCTTAGAAAGCTTTTGTTTTTCAGCACCACCTTCTTCTCCTAATTGTATGGTTGTTGCATTTGGTGGTCCGTGTGTTTTTATCCACTTTGTAGCACGCGAGCCTGCAACCTGGCATAGATATGAACTTGAGTTTGATGGTGACCCTTCATCTGTTTTCAGTTTCTCATTGTCCTGCGGCCGAGATCTTTATGCCTTGAATAAGGAGGGGCAACTTAGTGTTTTTACAGACATTTGTGAAGAAAATTACTCTTGGGTTGATGTAGATGTGGCGCCAACAAGAAGTTGCAGATCATTGGTGCAGTACTTCCTAGTAAAACATGATCAAGATCTATTATTAGTGACACTGGATGAATTTGGAGACTCAGTTGAGTTATTCAGGCTGAATCATCATGCTAAAAAATGGGAGAAAATACATGGATTAGGAAAGCATATGATTTATATTGGTGACACATCATGTTTGTGTATGGAAGCAAGAACACCAGAAATGGAGAACAAAATCTATTTTGCGGAATTACATTCTAAGAATGGAAAGATAGTGTTCTACTCTCTCGATACTTGCAGGTACCATACGTTCAGTGGCAAAAGCATAGTAGAAAGTTTTGGGAATTTATTAGGAACTAAATGGCATCTTCACCCTCACGCTTGGATTGAACCAAGCTATTCCTAGACAACTTCATTACTATTTTGGATCCATGAGTTTGTTTTTTAAACCTGATTGGTTTTTCTGTAACAAAATATGTTAGTCATTTTAATTAATTATTCAGTCTAACATAGTTAAGCTAATGACTTGTTGTGAGACCCCTTAATTTATCTATACATTCTTCATTAAACAAATTTCTTTCTAAGAATTTGAAATAAATAAAATTTCAAAGGTTTATTGAGTAAGCTCCTTTTGAAAGTTGAAAGTATGATTGCATGTGAAAAATAATATCAATCATTAAAATAAGATTTCACAATCAAAGAAGGTAAAACAAGCACATCATAAATTAAGATTTCACAATAAATAATATATCCCTGCAGTATATTCCCCTGTTTCTCTGATCTCTAGTAAAGAAACAATCCAAGAAGCTGACAACATAGAACTCGCAAGTCAACTGTCAATAAGGGCAAATTGCATATAATGATAACAAACTCGAGTATATGTTTTAAGGTATACATTTTATTTGCACTCGCAAAAAGCTTGAACTTTTAAAAGGTGTGCATTTGAGATGGTCTTTTAAGTTTACCTCTGCAAATCAATAGATTTGTATCCTGTTTCAATATGTCAGTTGCCACGTTATCATTTTGACGGTCACATTACTATAGATCAGATTTTTAAAAGATTCAAGTATTCTAATCAACAAGTTTTTGAAAGATTGTTACCTTTCTATGCAACTAGCTTCCATTAAAATTATTACTTTCTGATAATAAAAAATTGACATGATCTATTGAAATGGGCCAAAAGGGTATTCTGACATGAAAGAAGAATAACTTGTATTTGCTAAATGTAACTTAAACTAGGTTTAGGAAGATGGTTTAAATACAAAAGATTACCATTGAAGATTACCAAAAAGATTACCATTGAAGTTGTGCCTTAACTATGTCAACAAGATCGTGAGCGGTAACACTGCAAACAATAAATGAATTAGCAGCATGTTCAAAAAGAATAGTTGTATAGTCAAATTACTCATTGAATAATACATACTTCAAGCCTTCCCAATATTTTTTTCCTTTCCCACCCTTACGTTTCACCTTAAAAACTCCATTAGTTTCACAAATTCGAGCAAGTTGCAGAGTCTCTTCTTTTACCTAACATACAAAATGGAATTACTTTAGTCAATGTAACATAACAATACTGTTAATAACGACTTGAACACAATCTAGAATTTTATAAGTTTATATTGCATTATTAATATTTTAACCGTCTTTGCGGTGGCTTTGACTTTTTCTATGGTCAGCTTTTGAATGAGAAGCAAGGCAACAAATCAAAGAAGCCCGTGGAATACCCTTTTTTTTCAGCCTCAATTCTATCTTATTCAATCTTCATTTCCCTCGACAAAGAATAAAAGAACATAAAAAGGGAAGATGGAATATTTCATTATTTCATATGTACAATCATTAAACAGAATATAACAGAAAGAAAATAACTTTCTATTCCAATATCATAAACTATTGAAATTTGAGTCATAACTCATGGTAACCTAACACCAATAAACCTTTAAAAAGCATACTTACAAACAAATGTCAGTTTTAAATTTTAAAGTTTAAGGTTTCGGGTTTAGGGTTTAGAGTTTACACCTGAGCAATAAATTATTCAGGTATGTCGACCTTATAACAGGACACACAGTTAGATTTAGGTTCAAACTGTCATCATTCTTAGATCGTTTATTCGATCTCCTAGTTTTTCGCCCATGAATCAACCCAAGTAAATCACAACAGCAAACCAACACATTCATATCCCATTTCCAAAACTTCTTCATGGAATCTTAACCTATTCTTTCAACCACAACTCCTTAATATCAAAAATCAAACAAACCCCAAAATTCTTTCTCATTGGCATTTTCACAAACAGTTGGCAGGCATCATCCAAGACTCTGCTAAAACTATGGTTATCTCAACCCAATTAACATATATACATGGAAACAAATCTTTAAATCAACCCAATTACACATTACTTGAGAAGAACAGGAGTAACAATCTGACCCTTGCTGGTCGGATGCAGAAAGTTCCTAAATAAAACCAAGCTTTGACATCTGTAACATCACCCGTCAATGTTATGTGTTCGCCAAGAACAAAGAAACCGATTAACACTAATCTCAAAAGAATTCGCCTAAATGGCTAAACGTAATTGAAATGTGGGTAATTTGGTTGTACCTTTCGTGTTTTCTTGGCTTTCTTTTGAGCTAATATCGCAAAAGTTAAGAATTTATGGGGAATTGTGGTGCTTTCGTGGAGAACCCATTGAAAGTCTCATATTAATCTCATCGGTTGGTCTTGTTGTTGTATATGTAATATGAATGCGAGGTTATTCGAGACTTCGAGTGTGATTCTGCTATATCTCTAGGGGCATAAAACCGGATTTTGGGTTAAACCGAGTCGGTTTAAAAACTGGTTCAAATCTAAGTGTAAGAAAGACAAACCGGCTCGCTTAGATCGATTTGGATTGGAAAGTGGCTTATAAGAGAAAAACAACTATTCGATTGAAACCGGATATGTTTTAAAAGTGGTTTTAATTCGGTTAGTATCGGTTACTAATTTCAACTGATAGATCTTAAATCGACGGATAGGTTTGGTTTCAAACTAGTTTCACCCAATCAGTTTCTGATGTGCACGAGTACTGTCGCAGGGAATACCACGTCACACTTAGCGACTCCACTGGTGGGTCCTTGCTCGAGATGAAGGTGTTACAATAAAAGGTTTGATTTGGTTGTCATTATTGGCCTCATAAGGTAAAAAATTAAGGGTTGTAAAAACAAATACAAGTCATAAAAGGACGTGAATCGACTAATTTTGATATTTTACAAACCAAGACGTTCGCATCTAAAGTGTCTGGATTATGAGTGGACCTACATTATTGGAAGGAGGCAACTGCCCCCTTTAAAAAAATTTGGTACAATGATATATACATGTGAAAATCTCGATCGTCCTTCATAAAATTTTATGATCCCTCCGCCCCCTTGAACTTTAATAACCAAAGAAAGAGCAAATTGTTTCAAACACATTGCTAAGGCCAGAACTATAATAGGATCCGATGACCAGTCTGCCAGTCCAAATTTTCTTACTAACAGAGATATGTAACCAAGTAGATTTTTATCACTTTAACCCTCAAAGATCAAATATTTAGTAGGATGAAAAAGAAAAAAAAAAGTTATATCATGATAGATCTTTTTGACAATAAAACAAACGAAATTCATATTGGTTTTAAAATATGAAGGATCAAATGTTATATTTAATTTAATTGATATTATTCTCAAACTTGTAAAACATCATCGGTATTAAACACTAATTGACGTTCTTAACAATTGTGCAAAAGTTTGAAAATCGTTTTAACATTATTCTCAAACTAGTTTCTTCAATAAGATTCTTGATATATATGCAAATACAAGAGTTTGTAAACCGTTTTATTGATTCTTTTCGGAAAAAAACCGGATCCAACCTCAATCGGACCGAAAAGAATTATTATATTGTGATAGTTAAACGACTTTTAAAAATTTCCACACGCATAAAAGATTTTCTACTTCTATCACCGGTCTGGATAACATATTAAGTGTATCTATAAAACACCCATTATTAATAAATTTATTTCGCCGAGATAGTCGCCTCATCTCACGCACGAATCCCCCGTTGGCATGCCTTGTATCCTTCCATTCTATTTTACTTGTTTAATAAACAAAAATTAATAAAATAATATTTTAAAAAAGAGTCATGTCTAGTGTCACCACAATAGCTTAAAAAATACAGCTAGCCAACTGCCAATAATTTAGCTTAAATAAATATGTAATTAACTATTATCCGTCTATTATGTTCTAATTCCGGTTCCATTTATTCTAAATTCTCAACACACGGTTCACATAAGAAAATTTAAAAACAAGAACGAAATTGAAAAATAAGAATATAATTAATAAAAATAAGAATTTAATTGAAAAATAAGAATATAATTAAAAAAAAAAAAAAAAAAGAATCGGTGACGACTGTGGTTTCTGGTGTTACCCGAGGACGGTGACAAGTGGTGATGGGTTTAACTTAGCTCAATAGTTGACTTCTAAGTTCTAACTTTCAACTTTATCCAATAATATTATCAATTTCACACTTTTACTTTTATAAACTTCTTTATATATACCCTACCAACAATAACATACACAAAACCACCTTCTCCAAATGGCTGTTGAACCCAACTATTGCTTCACAAACTCGTACGAGGATGTTCTATCATCATCTCTCCAAGGAACAACATATGACAACATCGTCTTCAACCTCTCTATCCTTAAAGAAAAAGCCCAACATGTTCACTCGACGGCCGCTTTGTTCTTCACGCAATCGCAAACTCAATCCATGGGCTCTAACTCGACATCCGGTGACGTGGAGAACATCGCGAATTTGCTCCAGGAAATCATCGCGATCGCGTCTAATGTCATGTTCACTTGTCAAAACATTGGGCCCGGGGTTGATCAGATGACTAACCCCGGCAAAGACCATGTTAACACGATTGAGTTTGACCAATTGACTCAGTCAAACTTGATGTTTGACTGGTCGGATGGTGGTGGTGGTGGTGAGAATAGTTTTGGTAGCGTGACGTATGGCACGAGAAACAAGGATAGTGGTTTAGATGAGCGCAAACATTTAAGGTTGAAAGAGATAGATACAATGGAAAAGCATCAGGGTCAGGGTCGGGGTCGGGGCAAAGATTGTCCCCAAAACACTATGACATCATAGAAATGGATGCGGCCGATTTGCTAGCGAAATACACACACTATTGTCAAGTGTGTGGTAAAGGGTTCAAGCGCGACGCGAACCTTAGGATGCACATGAGGGCCCATGGGGACGAGTACAAGTCCATTGCGGCTCTAACCAATCCCATTTCTTCAAACGGTCCACATCGACGAAACTGGCTAGAAAGTACTCGTGTCCACAAGAAGGGTGTAGATGGAACCGTAAGCACGCGAAATTTCAACCGTTGAAGTCCATGATTTGCATGAAGAATCACTACAAAAGGAGTCATTGTCCGAAGATGTATTCGTGCAAAAAATGTCATCAAAAGCAGTTTTCCGTGCTTTCGGACCTACGGACCCACGAGAAACACTGCGGGGACGTGAAATGGCGGTGCTCGTGTGGCACTACGTTTTCAAGGAAAGATAAGCTCATGGGTCACGTTGGCTTGTTCATCGGGCATACACCGGTTATCGATTTGGTTATTTGATTAGTAATCATTGATATTAGGAAGGTGAGTTTTGTTTATAAAAGTGATTTGCATACAACAAAAGTTATTGAGACATTATATGTATAATAATCTCGTAACATACGGTACAACAATCAACAACATGTGAAAATTATTATGTGCTATATAACTTTGTTGTATGTGAATCACCTACATTTGTAATAATCTATGAACATTTAGTTCCATTTTTTGTTACAGATTCTTTGACTTTTTATAAGAAGATGACATGTAACGTTGATTGGAAGGTTTTAATATGCTGAATAATATGTGGATAAACTTTGTTTTATGTGAATTATTGAATGGTGATGTCATTCATGTCTAGGATATATTTCCAAATTCATATATGGTGTGTATCTTTCAAAAGAGAAAGCCAAAGAAATCATTTTTTAGTTGTTTGGGTGATTTTTTAACGTATGATGTAATTTTTTTTATTCTTTATGTTTGTTTCATTTCACTCTCACACACATAGGTACATACAATTTTTTTTTAACAACAATGAATTTTATTTATATGGATGCTAACGGGAAACTATCAAAGATACACACACATTACAAACCATGGGGATGAGCACAGTCTAGTGCGGCTTTTGTAAATCCGATTTCATCAATAGTTGAACATCAACAAAAAGGGCCAAAGAGTGCTTGTACCGACAAGAAGGACGTAGATGGAATCGTAGGCACATGAATCCGAGATGTGTGGTAACCACAAGAGGAAGTAGTGAGGCGACCAATGATATTGAAAACCTCAAGGTCGGAATTAGAGCTATCGTCATGAAAGATGAGGGTTAAACCTAAAGGCACCTGCGTGTAGAGAGAAACAAAACTAAAGAAAACCTCAAATGTGTGGGAGTAGTTTTATCGTAACAAAGCTCAAGTGTGAGGATAAGTATTTGTTTCAGCTCTGTTAAATTTCACCCTTTGACGAGAGATACGCGTTTGAGGGTGTGAGCGGCGTTGATGCCCCTATCAAAATAAAGAGTATATTTGTTTCTAATCACTTAAGGCTAGTTAATGCAAGTAGGATGTCAAACTACATAGAGTTACTGGTTGGTTCCTAACTTAAATTAACTTGAAGACATGAAAAGTAAAATATATAACTTTAAATTGATTGTTTGATTCAAAGAAATTGCATAGCCATGTAATTTAACTAGAACTTGTTACTCAATGTTAAAAGATAGTCACTTCCGGCATCACGGTTTAATCAACGACTAGCAAGACTTGTTAATTTGTTTGTGAACATGATAGATTATATAGGCATGCCTAGATCACTTTTACATCAACTGAATGATGAAATACACTTGCATCAATGACACATCTACTATACATTTGGAGTTTCACTAGATTAATGGAATGAACTAAAATGCAATAACCAACATACAACACAATTCATGACAAATTAGAGCATCTACAACACATCTAGAGTCTAGAATGAAACGACATCTATTGAGATTTCTACACACAAATTGTGACTCTAATTGACATAAAAGTTGATAACGTTAACATAATCATAAATATCCACATGAAAATGCGAACAATTATCACATCATTCATGCAACAAATATAAACAAAGTCTTACAAGTCTAAATTAAACCCTTACACCAGTTTTGACTATGAAATATTTAGCTTATTAGCTACTCATGTCAATGAATCCGTATGCTTAACCTATAAAGTAATGATGATAGAAATCCGATTCTAAATCTAAAAATCACCCCAAATGTCTTCCTCTAAGTCCCTCAGCCAAGAGTCGACGAAATATGTGTTTCTTCAACTTGTTTAAATAGTTAAAGTATGTTCAAGTTAAAAGTAAAAAAAGAAAAACATTTCATTTATCATTAGTTGCTTAAGACCATGTATTAGTAGATAAATGATCGTTTAGAATATGCTATATCCTTCAAAATGTGTGCCCAATTATCTGTCTAATATAATTATGTGAGAATGGGGTCAACTTCTAATTAAAATTTGAAGGTCGGTCCCAAATTAATGCATATAAATAAGGGTTACATTTATATTCCTATTTTGATATATTTTAGGACAAACAAACCGACACTTGTGTCACAAATCATTAAGCAATTATTATTGCTCAGAAGAAGCTTCCATAAAGCGTTAATCATGCCACTTAAAGCTTGATTCCTCAATAGAAATAAATAATCACTTCGAATTTAGCTTTTAATATATCAATGGTTATGTGAGTTGAGGCTTGACACATGCTAGTTATGAAGAAAAAAAATGGAAATTACTCTATATTATGAAAATTTATGTTGATGGCGCACATTACTTTCAATTTGGTAATAAATAAAGATAATATAGAAGATTGGTAATGAATAGAAGATAAAAACATTGGTGTCGAATTTTAGAAGAAAATAGATTTATAGGCCAAATTGGTCTAACCAAAAGATATAATTTTAGTATACTAAAGACGCGTGAAAAAAAATAAATAATATATAAAGAGAAGAATATATATAAGTAATGCATCAAACTATGAATAAAATTGACTAATTAATTAGGTTTAGCATCATCATACGATATTAATCTTCTGTTTGGTAGCTGGTTCTTATTTCGATAAGTTGCACTTCATAAAGGTAACTTTTTTCAGCTATCGGGGTCATCGAGCATGAGCAACATAAATGGATAATGAGCTCTTTATGTCATTCTTGCATGTCCCCCGAAGGACACTTATCTCTCATCATCGTCCTCGTTACCTCTCATAGAACTCAAGTTTTTCAACAATGAACGGATGTGGTCCGTACTTTTGGCTTCTCTCCACACATTTTTTTTCTTCCATGTCTTCACTCCCATGTAGACTTTCGTAGAGCTACAAACCATTTATGTTGGTGTTGTTGTAACTCAAATCTTCAATGGCTTGATATAATTTCGATTAGAGAAATGTGCATGTTTCAATTCGTCACACAATGTACTTAAACATTTGCTACACAATTCCACATTTCAAAATCTATGTGGCTACCACAGCATCTGCAATGCTAAGCATAAATTTTTGTCTAAGCAATATCACGTCAGTTTTTAAATACGTTTTATTTCAGAGCCAAAACCTAACAATATTTTTTTCTTAGACTATCTTTAGTATATTAATCATGCTATGCCACACCACACCATCTTCTTAATTCCTTTTCTTTTTTTTTTTTTTTTTTTTGAGTATTTTCACTTTTTTAATTATAAATAATAATAATAATAATAATAATAATATAATAATAATAATAATAATAATAATAATAATAACAATAATAATAATAATAATAAAATATATAATAAAAATACATTCATTAATGTTTAAGAAATTTACAAAATTATAGGAGAAACATTACATAAATATATATTGTTGACACTATCATCGTCCTCCTCTTCCTCTTTGTCGGTGTTATCTTTATCGTCTTTAATGGGTCTTCCAGTTGTAAAACATTAACTTGTTGGTGTTATCATCAAAGTAATCATTCCAAAGATGATTATATACTTCTTCATGATTCCCTTTTTATTTAATTTTGTCTTCTTATCGTTCGTTGACTCTCGTTTTTATCATCTAATAGTTGGGTAGTTTCCATAATCATTTGAAAGAAAAAGTTGATAGTGTCATCAATAACGATGATGAAGACATGATATCAATTTTTTTTTAAAAATTATGAGAGGAACTAGAATTTTAAACCGCGTTTTGCTGCGGGGCTGGTTACTTTGTAATGTTATAATTTAACTTCAGATGCACGTAATATCATAACAAATATTAGGCATTACCATAGCAAGCATCAATGATTAGTTACTTACAGACATAAGTTCAAAAATGACGGTAAAAGCATCCATAGTAACACAAAAAAAAGATTGTGTTTGGCTATATTTATTGATTAATTCACCAACTCTTGATGCTTTATCAACCGTTCATTCACTTTCAACAAAAAAACCTCTAACAACATGTAATTATATGAATAAGCATATCAAAAGTGAACAAAAAAACACACATCTGAAGATGTGATATTTCTACTTGAAATTAAATTAAGGCTATTGGTTTTCAAATAAATAAAACAATAATCTAAATATGTATCAAAAAAAAAACTTTAACAAATCAAAAAACGTACATAAAACAATAAATTAAAAAGTTTTCAACAACAGAATAAAAAAACACAGAAAAATAATTGTTAGGAACCATGTAATTTAAATAGTTGAAAGTTAACAATCAAAATAAAAATCAAGTAAAGTTGTTTCTTTTAGTACTTAATAAGTTGACAACTCATTGCAGGACCTAGAAGCTATATGTATATGGGTTTCCATCACCACCTACGATTGTTGTTTTTCTATTTGCATCAATGTTTAATAGTTATCATCTAGCTATTCACTTTTCATCTCTCTCTCTCTCTCTCAATTTTCAATCTTGTCTCCTCTCCCTAACAACTCACTACCACGTATCGCTGGTCACCACCACCACCAAAACAATCCAACACAGCCTCTCACCATTGTTCAAAGCCACCAGCACAGCGTTGAAGTAACTAAAATAAACACTTGACCTTCTTGTAAATACGATTTTGTCCTTTTCTAAAGTTCAGAACTGTTTAATCGTCGTGACTGCAAATAATAATTACCACGCCAAAACAATGAACATAATAATTGTTTTCCGTTAGTCATAGCCATAAAAGTGTCACAAAAAACAAAACCACAAAAGCCTTAGTAGTCAAATTAGAAAGTTACAGAATGCAATGGTCACACCAACCAAGCATGTTAACACATTGTTCCATCGACAAGTAATTTTAACATCCAACAAATTTCTCTCAGATAAGCAAGCAAATGTTCATCTTCATCAAGCCAACCAACAACCCAACTTATTCATTGACCTCCAACAATGAGAAAATGCTTTAATAATTTTTAAACCTGCAATTTTAACATAATATTCAGTACAGGATACACCATCATCATCGATAGAGATACCAGAAACGGTTGTAAGATGAAACCCCACCTAAACACAAGTAACAATTATATATTTGTATTCGTAACCGTCTCAGAATAGAAAACCCTATCCTTCATCGACACCAAATCAGATAAAAAAAGGAAATAATCGGAGTTAAGAGAGCATCCAAAGCAGGTAATAAATCGGACTTAAGCTACCCGATACAATGCATGTGACGATACACATCCGTCACTTAACATAGGGAATAAAGCATAAGATGTATGCCACCTGTCACCACCCGCGCCGTCGAACGGTCGCCGGCAACGATACGAACTGCCGACAATGAAAAACCCCCAAAATACAAAGAAGAGATGGGAAAAAATGCAGAGCATTCTTAAACTTTTAAACTCTCTCTCTCTCTCTATAAACTCAATATAAAGGATCAAAGGTCAAAAGAGTCAAAAGAATAAAACCACAATAATACACTGGTCCACCGACCAAAGTTTTTAATAGATATTATAATTTGTGTGAGAAAAAAATGTAGATGGTAAATGATATTCACAAAGTAAATTTAAACTATCTTAAATTTTTATATTCAAAGTAGATGTTAGGTTCAAAAATTGAAATTGAGGGGAAAAAATGCTTAAATGTGCTCAATGGTATCGATGTGGTGTGCCAGTTTCTCCATGCCGTGCCAACAAAAGCAGTGTTACCACGACCACCATGCCATCAATGTCACTCCTCGAGCATCACGCAGATGCAGTAATCATAGTCTTACGATCTATATTATATATAGTTCTTAATCCAGGCTTACTTAATATTATTCAATTGATGACAATAGGGTGGCGGTCTCATGTCGTGATGAATGCACCCTCCTCCCTTGTATATATATTACGATTCGTGGTGAGACGGCTTATTACAAGGAGCCGTCACATGAATCTTTCATACAAAATCAGGTATTCCTCTTATACTCGTGTCATGTGGGAACAATGGTAGAGAATTACTATAGCCTAGAGAAATACTTACACATATGGTCACCCACAATTTCATGATGCCTTTCAAAGTTTGTAGGATATTCAAGGAAAATAAAATGTCGATGACTGCGAGTCTAAAGTAGTTGTATATTCATTGGCGAAGCTTCATAGGGGCCGGGGGGCGCCCGCCCCCCCTCTTTTTTCCTTCAGTAGTATTAATTTTCAGCTTGGCAATGTAAATTTTTGTCGTAGTAGAAATTTTTTAATAAATATAATGTTCGCCCCCCCTAAAATAGTTTACTTTCGCCTCCGCCCCCGGTAAACCGTGGTTCAAGCTTCGCCACTGTGTATACTATGATGATACCTTCATGTTGACAAAACTACATAAAGTGAAACTTTAGTGGAATATATGATAAAATTAAAATGGGTGTCACATTCACTTCTTGGGTGAAGATTAAATGTGTTTCAGGTGACAACTCCAAACTTCATGTTGAAATCACTTCGAATGTGAAATAGGTGTCAAGTGCTATTATGTATGCACTCTTACATAAGTATTGATTTCTCGATCTTATGGAGTTATAAGTGTTTAAAATCGTATGTATAATGACTTCTTTTTACGTCTTTCTAGATTTACTTTGTAGAAACACGAACCTGAGTGAAGGTACCCACCATGTCCAATGCTACACACGGCTGATCTACCGGTACCTGAAAATAATAACGTCAAACACAAACCATTCTTAGAGATTTCGTTATGTCTCATGGATGTTTCAAGAAACTTTGAAACCTCCGAGTGTAATAGGAATTATAAGTGGCACGGTGTAAAACTTACAAAATGACCAGCTCCAAGAATCCAATAGAAATGTAAATTTTTGTAAGACTTGATGAACCCTTTTGTTCCCTTTGGTATTATATCATGTTCACAATATAATGGCATTCTATCAATGCTCAAGAACGTCTTCAGGCCTTCCCATCTTTGACATGAAAGAAGACAAAACACAAGGGTAAAATGGTAATTCTTCATTAATACATTATTCATACCATGAGGTAAATATGGAGTTTACTTGAGCTTTTAACCCATGCTTCGGTTCCCCTTGTTGAGCATATAACATCAAGCTACAAAAACACCATCAAATTTAAAACAATTTATTGTTAATATTATGTTATGGTTTGCAATCAAGCCAGCTTTCAAAGAGGAGAAGGATCTTACTTGACCATTATATATAATCACATTAACTCCCTTTTTCAAGAGTTCATCAACCTAAACCAACAATAAATGAACAAATGAATTAATTTGAATTTCACTCAAATTTCTTATCATCATGTTATTAATCTTTAAAATCTTGCCTCATTAATTCTTGGTCGCATAAAGTCGCCGGCTAAGTATGGAAAAACAAGGCCCGACTGTCCTCCCCATCTATCGAAAAACACAACTCGAATCCATCACGTGACGCCATTTGGGATGATCCCAGTTTCTTTCTAATAGCACCATTCATCAAGAGACCAAGATCACCACTCTCACCCGAAGAAGCCTTAACCGAATCAAGATATCTTAAATACATTTTCCTCGGGGTTGCTCTCGCTAACCCTATTGCTTCCATCGACACTGGATTCGCCCATGAATCCAGCAAAAATTGTAGAGATCCTAGGATTAAGGGAAAAAAATTGTTTTAAGAGAAGGTTTTCAAAAAGGGAAGAAAGTGAGGCAGATTATTTCTTCCTAAATATTATGATTTTAAATTATAGATTTTATTGAAATAAATATAATTATTAAAGCATATTTTATGTTACAGATTTCATAAAAAATATAATTTCATGTTTTGACATGTTACCCAGTTCGTTCCACTCGCCCATATTGCAAGTGAAGTAATATAATAAACATACAACGCCGTTGCTGTGGTCGAGAATCAATCGTTCAAGAATACGCCATGTATTTGTAGCATCTTTCAGCTTCCCCTTTGCTATTTGCAGCTTTATTTTCTCAACTAGGCTGTTACCCGACATGGGTTTGTTAGATAACATAATACCAGACCTATGGTGATGCAGGAACACCAACATGTTTGTTTTGATTAAACCATTGTCGTCGATCCTTGAAACATCCTTCAGCAGGGGACCCTATGATGCCTGATAACATTAACTTCAAAGGTTTTAGAGGTAAATCAATTATTATCATGTTTGATATGTTCTAAAGTCTAACTTATGTTCAAAATAACACTTTATAAAAGCCCAATTGCATCGAAATATAGCCAAATTAAAGTAATGTAAGAAATCTAGGTAATCAGATAGAGTCACCACAAAGTCTTCAGGTGAGATCCAGCTATCTCCCAGGGCAACTCCTGAACATAAACCAAAAAATTGAATAAAAAACAGAGTACTCTTGCTTTTTACAACAAACAACCCATCATTTCTGTGAAAATTATGATGATTAACATTACAATTTGCAATAATGAACAAATTTGTACAAGAAAGATGATTAGTCAACTGTTTAATTAATCAAAATTCTAATTTAAAATAATATGATGAATAACCTCCAAGAATGAGCTTTAGCCTTTTGATCTTCAATGGCTTTGAGAGCAGAGAGTCCAAGAGTTGCTGCAAATTTGCCACCATAAGACTCTGCCACTATATAAAGAGGAGTCTTTTGAAGGGTTTCATTTCTGTTGAATATTTCAATCAGTAATTTGGTTAAATCTGTTGCAGCTTCTTCATCAGTTTTCACCAGTAGCTCTTCATCCTCAACAAAACTGTATTCAGTCCCAACTGGATTATCCTAATTTCCCACCAAAATTTTCATACAATTCAAAGAAAAATCAACAAAACACCATAATGATTCTTAAAATGTTCAAAAATTACATACCACAAACAATAAATCTGCTTTTCTGAGCCATGTAGTGTTTCTGGGCTTCAAGAAAGAGTCCAGTGGGCCAATTTCTTGAAAGTTTCCAATCCCAACTCCTGAAGCACCCTGTATTTATGTGAAGATCACACACGCATTTCAGAATTCAAACAATAAAAAAAAAGTTCAATTTGAATAAACTCATATAGTTATACTTACAGGTCCTCCTTGCAACCAAAGAATTACGGGCCAAGGATTCTTTGGATCTTTGGTTCTATAGGGATTTTTGTAGTACCACCAAAACATATGAGCGTCTGTGTTCATAAACAATAAACACCCACACACAAGATGTTAAAAGATCAAATCTTGAAAATCAGTTAAACAATTAACACCCTGATAGATACCAGAAATCGAAAGCTTAGATTTATGATTAAAAAGCCTGTTCAAGATAGGCTAAATCTCCAATTACAAGGTAAAAACCCTAGTTGATAAACAATACATCAATATCTCTAATCTAAATCAAAACAACTAATAATAATACCAAATGTAACTGATTGTCCCACTAACATCCCCCACTAATTCAGTTTTTCCCCATATGCGTACTTCTAATTGAATGGGTCCACTGGATATTTTCAAAGCAGGTTATAGGCCCACCCAATTCCCTAATGCAACCCAAAATGATTCAGCTCATGTCAATGTAAATAAGAAGGTTCGTATCACACCCACCCACAATCAGACATACAAGAATGCTAAATGATTGAATCTTGAAAATCTTTTAAACAATAAGCACCCACAAACACACACAAGAATGTTAAAAAATTTGAATCTATGAAATTCATTTAACAAATAAACACCCACAGAAACACACAAAAAATGTTAAAAGATTTGAATCTTGAAAATCATCTAACCAATACACACCCAAAACACACACATACAAGATTGTTAAAATATAAAATCTTGAGAATCGGTTAAACAATAGACACCCACAAGCACACACACAAGAATGTTAAAAGATTGAATCTTGAAAATCAGTTAAACAAGCAAACTGGAATTATAAATCTTACTAGGCCTAACTTCAACATAACCTCATTTCTCTGATCCATCTGGAGTCCCAGCAGGCATGGCCAATACTCCCTTGTAAAGTGGAAGAAAGAAGAACACAAGTGAAACACAACATAAAGCAACAAAATAGGACTTCACCATTCTCCAAAGAAGCTGAAACAATCACAAACAATTGTATTTTTGTATATATTAAAACAAGATAAAAGAAATATTGAGGAATGTTTGACTGTTTATTTGAATTGTTTGCAACTGCATACGATTCAAATTATATTTTAGATCACCAATAAGAAAACCTTCCAAATTCACTGATCAATGAACTTTTTCCAAGGTTTTTGTAAAAGAAGTGTTTGGATGTAAGGGAGTTTTACAATTGAATCGAAATTAAGTGGGTGAATTTATAAGTGATTGGTGGGTGAAGATTGAGTGTAAAGGAGGGATAATTGCTGTCAAGAAAATGACTTTAATGAACTATTCATGAGGTCAAATTTTAATACTAACTACAATATGAATATAATTTCTGCACTCAATCTAAAAAACAAACAGAAAGAGAAAGTTCCCTCCAGAAATTAAGGTCTATCGTTGCGATTACATTTTATTCTTTTTTGGGTGTTTTTTAACCATAAACTTGCCATTTATTCCTTTCTTTAAATAAACATTTAATAAAAATTGGTTTATCTATAATTGAGGAGAAGATACAATGATTATAACAAACTAAGATTTGTTAATGTTGGGAATTTCCTAGTCTATCTCATGGCTCATGCGTGAGGTGGCTAGCAGATAAGGTCATCAGCTCGAGAGTTTTAGGAGTTGATAAATACAAACATTATTAATTAATTAATTAGTGGATTTATCTAAATTCCTATATAGATTATAATAGGATTTGTGATAGAGGATTATCATTTAATTAAATAATAGGAATTCTAGTTATAGTCAAATTAGTTTTAGATTGGGTATAAATACCATGTATTGGGTAGGGATTAACAAGTTTTTGAGATAGTTTTCTTGAATAATACACATTGATTGGGTGTTAGCCATCAAATACATCTTTGTGTTCCTTCCTTAGTTTCTGATTAGAACATTCTGTTACCAATTATTCTCTTTAATTGGTATCAGAGCGGATCAAAGTTAATCGTGAAGGACCTGTGATATCAATCGGAGAAGGAAGGGATCTGAGATTGAGGATACACTATCAACTTTTAGATTCAGGATTAACAAGTTGCAAGCAGCTCTTGTAGCTACTGATTGTCTTGTTATCAGTCGATTAACAGTGGGTTTGAAGTAGGAAACTGCTGATTGTCCTACGCGCAAATCGACCGGAATCGAAAACAAGTAAAATACAGCCGTGTTAGAGGGACGTATTTAATAAAATTGATTCACCGGAGACAACAAAAACCTACAGCCGGCGAAAGAAAAAAACAATGGTTGAAGGAAAGGTGCGAACCTGTAAGGTAACAATCAAAGAAACGAATCCAGGTTCGTTTCAGTGTCCGATGTTAACTTCAACTAATTAGACGATATGGAGCATGCGTATGGAGGTTATTTTTGGGATTCATGGGGTTTGGGATGTGATTAATCCGGGCTCCAATGATGCGAAGAAAAATAACGTGGCGAAGGCACTTTTGTTTCAGTCGATACCGGAGGAACAAATATTACAGATCGTGAATTTGAAGTTAGCAAGGCGATGTGGGATGCAATTAAAACAAGGAATCTCGGTGCAGAGGGTGTGAAAGAAGCAAAGCTTCAAACCTTACTAGTTGTACTCGATGGTTTGAAGATGAGGGATACCGGAACAATTGATGAGTATGCCTTAAAGTTGTCGTCCATTGCTTCTAAGGCGGCTACATTGGGGGAAGTAATTGAAGGGAAAAAAACTGGTCAAGAAGTTTCTCACAAGTCTACCAAGGCGGTTTATACACATCGTGGCATCGCTCGAGCAAGTTTTGGATCTTAAAACAATCGGATTTGAAGATGTGGTTGGTAGACTAAAAGCCTATGAAGAAAGAATCAAAGAAGAAGACTATGCAAACAAATATTCCAGTAAGTTAATGTTTTCTAAATCGGAATCTTCATCTAATCATGGACGTGATTCTGGTAGGGGTCGAGGACGAGGATTCAACTCATCACGTGTAAGGCCCTGATCCCAGGAAACCTTATAGTTGGTCATTCACAGCAAAACAATGACTTAAAATATTCATTTAGATAAACATTTGCAGCGAAAAAATACATTAAGTCTCAACTCATTACGACATAATTCTAATAAAATATTAACATTGTTTTTAAAACATCAAATAGTCTTTAAAAAAAGGTCTTCTTAATGATCTTCTTAATCAGGGATGCCAGCCTTCAGATGCCAAGTAGCTTCTAGAATCCATGCCCATATTCACTCATGCCCAACAGCTCACGTGTCAACTAATATGTATACAAAAGTCAGCTTCACCGTGTGAATTCTAGGTTTACTTTATCATAAAATCATTTAGTGAGGTATGTTGGCTTTATCATTCTAAATAGTCATCACATGAACAAACATTTACTATACACAACTATCACTTTATTAATACTTTATCATTAAGGCTTTCGCTTATTTACTTTCTATTACTCTTCTTTATCCGTTAATTCCCAGTCACTATCGGTGCCTATGATGAACATAGGACTTTACCGACATGCCAATCTAGGCCTTACTGTCGTACCCATTCAAGACATTATTGTCATGCCAATCCAGGCCTTACTGACCTGCCTGTCCGGGTCTTTACTTTACTCGCATGCCAATCCAGGTCTTACTGTTATGGGGCCAACAAATGCAACCCTCCCTCTGTCATTTGCTTGCAAGACTTTACTTTAGCAATGGTACATTGTTATGAGCTCAATAATTTTTTTAGGTTTCACTTTCATCTTTAGTTATACATACCCTATACATGCTAAGAATGAACTCATATTCAATATATTCACATTCTTCGACAGCATACAAACAGTATAACCGACCCTTCGCGGGAAGCGCGGGGTTCGGGGCGGCAGCTCCTCATAGCGGGGTTCTAGGCAGCAGCCCCTTGTGGGGTCCAAGGGGCAACGCCCCTAGCTGGGGCCATGGCTGGAATGGTATATTTTGAAGACTTTATATATCATAACTAGTGAATTTACTCGCCGCGCGTTGCTGCGGCGCCGAGCGTACGTGTCATGATCAATTATAAAATATATCGACTCAACTTGTTTCCAAACTAAATTTACTAAAACATGGAGTAACACGATTTGTACCATCAAATGAAAACATATTTTATTTAAATCGACTATATTTCAAACACTATTTACGTTAAAACGTAGAACAACTCAAAACGTACATAAAAAAGAGCAAGTGCGGGAAAGCCATAGGCGACATGATAAAGCATTGTTACATTCGCTCTAACACATTTCCTAGTAAATTTACATCGAAACATAGAGTAACTCGAATTTATACCAACGAAATAAAATTATAATATTTGACCCAACTCTTCCAAACAAATTTACACATAAAAATAAAAAAAATCCCCACCGACATATATAAATACATAATTAAAAAAAAATCAAAAATAAAAAAAATACACCGACATAGTGGATTAATAGTAATAGAAATTTGTTATAGAAAATTGTTTTTTTTTTTTTTTAAAAACCTCTTGAGATCTTTGCCATAAAATGGTATATTTAGTATGCATATCCCCCAAAACATTGTAAACATGTAAATAAGAGGATCTAGAACTCACCTGGTCAGTAAGCAACTTCACGTCTAAGTTTTCTAAGCTAGGATCACGGTACACGGTCTGCATATAAGTTAACACACAAAAGGTCATTTTCTACACAGTTTCGGCAGCAGTTTCGCACGCAGTTTCGCACGCAGTTTCGCTGCTAGTTTTGCATGGTAGTTTCGCTGCCAGTTTCGCATGGCAGTTTCGCTGCCAAAATCGCCCAATTTTCGTTTGAATTTCTTAAATTTGCTAAATCTACAGATCTACCTATGCACTTGCGAAACTACCTGCGAAACTATAGTTTTGCTGTAAGGAGATTGCCTTAGTTTGCAGGATAAACTCTCATTTTCGCAGGATGAACTGCCAGTTTCGCTTGACATATAAAAATGATGAACTAGCTCGTTTTTAACCCAAAATCTCAACTTTTTACGTTCAAATCCTTAGTTTATCATCCATGAAACTATATCTAAGCTTTTTACATGATTTCATACGTAAAAATATGACCTTTATGTGATTCTTTGCAACTTTTCAAAACCCAAAACCCTAGAATCCGGGTCTGACCTACAGAGGCGTTTAGAGGATGATTCTTACCTAGATTTCTTGCTCCTTTCTCGTGGTTTGATGCTCTAACACTCAGATCTTCAATCCCTTAACCAATGAAGCTCCAAACACTTTCTCTCACTACTTTCTCTCTCTAAGTTGTTAGTGGCTTGGTTTGCAAGAAATGGAGAATGTGCCTAATTATGGGTGTTTAATGGTGGTTAGGCCCTTAAACCCATCAAACCCTAAGCCCATAAGGTAATTTGGCCCATAATCTTTTTCTTTTTAATTTTATACATAACCCGAACTCAACCATTATTACTAAGTTACTCGCTTCAACATTCCGGGGCGTTACATTCATACACTCCATAACAAAATAGAGTGTTATAAAAAAAATTTAAAAATGGTTTAACACCCAATGATGATGAGAAAAAGGTTGAAGAAAGCATTTTTCATGATACTAATAGTAACTTTTTGCTGCTTGTACCACACCTGAAGGATTTAAATATTACCCGTGACAATACTGGGTGGGACTATTGCCACATTTGTGGATGAACATGAAATGAACAATACTCCTCCTCAAGGTCGATCTCAGACTTTAAAACAGTTGGATGTAATAAGATCTGTTTGAAAGTCTAATCTTTAAAAATTGTCTAATTATGTGATAGAAAAGAATGTTAAATATGGTAGAGAGAAAGTGGTTAACTATTCACGACTATCTTGTGAGAATTTTAATTTATAAGTTGACTTGATAAATGTTTTGAATAAAAAACTTCAAAGTAGTTAAGGCTCAAAAATAGGTGAGAGTCATGAATATGGAAATGGTACAAGAATTTTAATTGATTTGCCACTAGGTAGAAACCAATAGGGAGCAAATGATTTGCTCCCCAATCAAAACATTTGTGGGTAACTATAACACTCCACTATAGGGTTAGTGCTTTATTGGTTCGATTCAAGGTTTCAGAAATGATATGCCCCTCGATCAGAAGATTAACAAGCCATTAGCAAAATGTGAATCAATAATTGTGAACAAAACATATCACCCACTGTGGCAAACATAGATGTTTTTTCGTGGGTGTCCATGTTTTTCGGTATCCATACAACTGTCAAGAGTGATATGCTGTTGACTCCATCTGGTTATTGAAATATTTATCAGATTGAGTCGTCATCCCAATGGGATGTCCCATTGTCCCTTTTTGTCATCTTTTTTTCACGTATTTGTCTACTTCTCTAAACTGAAGAAGTTCTCGACCATATCACATAATTGAAATCCATATGATTAAAGAAAATATATTTGTACTTTTCTTTTTTAAATTTATACACATGATTAAAATTCATACGATTAACAAAAATGTCTTTTTTTGTAAATAAAATATTATAATCTTGAATTAATTTTTGGTGATGATCACCAATCAATTATTAACTAAGTCTCTCCACATATCAACATGATTATGGTGTCATATTGTTATTATATTAATTTATTTTTAGATACACTTATTACATTATAAGTTAAGCTATACCAAAGTGCATCTAGCTTTATGGTATCAAAATTTTAAAATGATGTTTGTTTTAAGGATTGGAGATTCAACGTTTAGTACCACGGACTAGCGGTTAGCAAGTTTTGGTTCTTTTCAATCGAAATCGTCAGACTCGGCTTGACCGAACCATCAAGAACCAATTGTATTAAAACAGGTTCGTTCCCGGTTCCTATAATATGTCTAAACGGTTCTTGGTTTGGTTCTTTTTCCGAATCGGGTATTTACCTAAAAACCGACAGCCAATGAGAAATTTAAATTCTAATAAAATACTAATTTATTTACAAGCAAGATTTAAAATTTTTTAACCTAAAAGGCTTCTGATGATATTTTCTATTTAACACTAATCTATCATTAACTTCTAAACTTTTACAAATAAGAGCAGACGATCCTTAACAAAAATTGGCTTAAAAGTATTATATTTTTATAGGCATCATGAAAACATTTTAGAGAGAACATGCAACCCGTTAATAGTTTTCTTTTATTAAGCGATGATCACATTTGGTCGTAATTTTAAGCTCTTAAACCAAACCAGTTAGGTTCTCATAAGGTTCGGTTCTGGTTTTATATTTAGGTTATGCGGTTTCATGCGTTCTGGGTCGGTTCTAGCCGTTGCACACCCCTACGATAGACTATAAATTTAGAATTAAATTTTATAGTGTGAGTTCTTCATTCAAATGTGCATACACTCAAACATGTATACAAGTTGAGAAATCCAGTTGCACCAATAAAACATGTAGGTTTGCTTTTGATGCCCCCGACTAATGCTAAAGATATAGGAGCCAAAGACGAGTTAGAAAAACAGTCCCAAACATGAAACATTTCTTATTGTTTTAATGTTTTTTAATGGGTTCAGAATTGTTTTGTGTACAATGAACTACTTAAATAAATTAAATTGTTTAACCCAAATCATATTTGAGAAAGGGTGAAGGATATAAGGGGTCAGGGGGCCTCCGCCTCCATCTTTTTTCATCAGTAGTGTTAATATTCAGTCCGACAGTGTAAATTTTTGGCTCGATAATATAAATTTTTTTTTTTATATATATCGAGTTCTTCCCCGCCCTTAGAGGAGTGCTCAAGCCCCGCCACTGTATTTTTGTAAAGTAGGTTAAGTTAAAATGTGTCTTTGGTAATATAAAATGTGTATTGAGTTAGTTCTATAAATAATTTACATTATATATATATAATATAAATTTTTTTAATAAAAATTGAACTTACGGGAAATTAGGCTTTGGGTAGCTACGTTGGTGCCAATGGTCAAGTGGGTATGGGATTAATGGTTATACCTACGACATTACATGTGGTACATGCGAGCAACCCTAGTGTGGAGGGTTGAATCTACTGGTTTCATTTAGTCAGTGGCTATGATCTTGATAGACGGATGACCACATGCTAGATTTATTAAACATGCATAGATGCTTTTTGGATATTTGTCAATTTTCAAATCACGTCAGCACTAAACGACTTTTTACGCAACTAACTTTAACTTCATAATCGAACTAGAATGTGTTTTCACCATTGATGCTTTCAAGAATGTATTTTTCGATAATACCACCACTAGGGTGAACAATGTCTTATCAAATATATAGATTACTAGCTTTAGTAAACTCGTGTATACACGGGTTGAATAAATAAAATATTAAATAAAATAAAAATTCATTAATTATAACTGGTATTCTAAGATAAGATGCAATTAAAATTATATATATGTAATGGCTATAAGTGATAAACAATGATATTAGCTTTTAAACCTTTGTTTTTAAACTTTTTTTCTGTATTTAAAAAAAATAAATTAAACATTTTTTTTTCAAAAAAACCATTTTAAAAAAATATCATTTTCAAAGATTTCCTTAATTTAACTCCCAATGTTAATTATTTTTTATAAAAGTTTTACTTTTTAAAAACATTAATTTTAAAATATTTTGTATTTAAAATGTTTAATGTTTTAGAAAACTTTATTTTTATAAAAATTTGTTTCTTTGAAATAACACTAATAAAAAGATTTCTTGCTTCATTTATTAAAAAAAGTATTTTTAACCTAAAAAACAAATAAATAAAATTATTTAAGAGAGAGAAACGAAAAAATTTTGATAAATAAAAATGTGATGATAACAATTGTCATCATTAGTTATTTTTTTATTAGAATAGAAAAAAAAATAATATTTTATTTTTACTTTACTCATAATCATTTACTGTCATATCATATAATAAAAGAAACACACTCAAAATAAATAATAGTACTACAACTACAATGAACGAACCTGTTATGAATGCTCTTACTCGACACCCACAAAAATAATCATTTTATTGCCCAAACTATATGCCTGTTACGCACTAATTTTGCTTCTCAAATAAAAAAGAAACCAAAATTTACAAACGTAAAAGACTGCCGTTTGCAAGACAGATCCTATTTTAGGAATCTACGATTGCAATAATCACGTTCAGATTCGATATCTGAAGGGGAAAAGATTGCGTCGATGAAAATCCCATCATATCTTATCAATCTTTCACAACGGTCGGGCAAAATGCCCGTGAGAAAACCGTCGTCTTGTTTCTCTCTCACTCTCGGTTTGTTGTATATATATCTTGTTTCATTCATGCACCACTGTAGTACACAACCACTCCCATAGTCCCATCCCACACTCGTCTAATCATACCTTCATCTCTCCTAGGGTTTGCTCCATCGCTGAATCAATCAATTTCACTGCTTAATCGATCGATCGTCTTCCCTTGCGGAGATGTGGGCATCCTTTTGGGCGTTTGTAAGCTTTTGTTTCTGTGAAATTGTTTTAGCCTAATTTTGTGCTTTTGTATGTTGATTTTGAAGGTTATTGGTGCGGTACGGTTGCGGATTTACAAGTGAAGAGGGTAAAGAGGCGGTGGTAGTGGTTCGTCCGATCAATAGACACCACCGCAACGGTGGGTGGATCATGCCGATACAGACAACGGGGGTTTTGTTTTGCACATTTGTGTGTGCACTTTCAGGCTAATTTCTGCTGTTTCTATGTTGATTTTCAAGTTTAATGTTGATATTTGATCGTTTAATGGTGCAGGGTGGCTTCTGATTTAAAAGAGAAGACGTACAGAATTAATGTGATGCGGTGCTAGCTAGTGCTTCATCGGATCAACGGAGGCGAATGTAGTCTAGTCCTATCTCTGTATGCCTTGTTACTTGTTTCAAACACATTCGTCTTAAGGATGCTTAGTTTTTTGCTTTTTTTATTCTGATTGTAGGCTGAATCAAAGGGAAAAGTTGCTTACAAATACCCTCTCTGAACCATGAGCGTGTTTTCTTCCTTCCTTTATCCTTTCTGAATCATCAAGCATTCGCTTAACAGGGTCTTTTTTTCTTCCCTCTATGATTTGTTTCAACTCTTCAATTCGTTTGCAGATTCATGGTGTTGCTGTTGTTGCTCTTCATAACACAAGGGTCTTCCATGGCCCCATGGAGTACAAGAAGAAGGGTCTTTCAGTCCATCTACTACCGTTTTTTCTGTACATACTTTTGTTATTTTTTGCCAGTTTTCTTTAAAAGTGTTGAATCATGTTTACTAATGTGATCTGGCATGTGTGTCACTTAATGACCTTTTTTTTTTACTCTCTTGGCATTTAGTCCATCAATCAATGAAGATTTATGTTTCTTGAAACACATGATCAAGTTACATAGAACATGAAGATCGATCTCCCAATCTATTGATCCTGAAAGTGCCAATCATGCTATTTTGAGATACCTAGAGGCATATTGTAACTTCCATCTAGCCATATTTGTGTCTAGAGGTATATTTTTATCACTTTAAAAAGATTTCTTATATAAGTTTGTTTGCAGAATCAAGCTGCTGCTGTGCTCTTCGTAACATGAGGGGTCTTCCATGGCTGGTAATGAAAGTGTTATAACTTATTATGTTTCACGGAGTACACAGAAAGATTTGAACAATAAATCCTTCATTCTTTTGTTATTTTGTTTTGAACGTCATAATGCTTCTTTTTATTCTATGTTTTCTTCTGTTCTTTTGTTTGACTAGTTTGGATCAGGGTGCAATAAATGGAGTGATGAGGAAGCTTTTTACGAACTACAAGAAATGGTCCAAGTTCTTGGTCAGAAAAGAGAAACTGTATTTGGTGATGTTTCACTTGCCTTCCCTTTTCAATCTTAATAATCTAAATAACCTGAGTTTAAGCATGGCCTAACCACTTGTTTATTGCAGGGACATACTAACATGAAGTCCATTCTTTTATGTAAAAAAGGTGCAGATTTGATTTTATTTTAGGTGTCCTTTTGTTATACTAATATAGTTTTTCTTGTGCTAAATTAGGTTGCCAACATTCTAGTAAGAAGTTCAAGATAGTAAATTATTATGTGGGCCTATATCTTCTCATTAAAAGGGAGGCTACAAGTTTGAGATTCACGCCTAAGTACCTTTGCTACATCTATCATCATGCATCTTCTCCGTAGTACACGATCTTTATGCATATTTTAACTCTTCATAGTTAGAGTATTTCATTTCTTATGGCTTTTATGACCTCAAATTATTTCACATTGGTACTGCCATCTATTGATAATAATGTCTTTCATTTGTTTTAGATGGCTTTAGAACTATATGGTATATGCTACCTGCAAGTTGTGGTGGTCTCAGGTATGTATTTTCCTCACCTGTTTAGAGGTTTACAACTCAATTACTAGGTAAGGAAATGCTAATTAACTTCAATATAGGATGAAATATGACAGCTTCGGTTTTATGTTGGAAAGGGAATGCACAAAAGCACTTTTCACTTTTGTAGTAAGCTATTAAAAGTTGAATATGTATGTAACTTTTTGAGAGCCACTTTGCCATATAATTGAATCATGATTGTTGTTAATTTAAAATTTCACAATCACGACATTTTGGATTCTAATTATGATAACAAAGTTGGCTTTCTGTTATCACTTAAAGGTTCTGTTCTCCCTCCTAATTTTTTATATTTGTTTTTTGTAATACTATTACTAAGAACACTTGACCATTTTAGGTCTATAGATTCTATTTTTTATGTTGGCCAATGTGTTTTAATGCTGATTTCCGACTTGAGCTTCAGAAATCATGTGTGTTTGAACCAAACTGGGTAAGTTTTAATTGACGCTAAAATCTACCTTATATATTTTTATCATATTGCTGAACTCAAGTGTTATTTTTTTAATAAATCAGGATGGAAAGTGCGTATTGATGCTGATATTTAACTTGAGGTTTCACTTGCGTTTCAACAAAATGGAATAAGCAGCAATCGACGTCTAATCCACTCAACTTCTATATCTATTTGCTGAACTCTAGTGTTCATTTATTTTCTTGATTTTGTATGGCTAACTGGTTGGTAAACTTTGACAAGAGGCTAAAGTCATCAAGGAAACATATCTTGTAGAAATATGTACATAGATTTACAATTCAAGCCTTTCTGTGGTGCTTTTAATTTTTCTTGTTTTGACTTCATGCTTATCATATGGATTATGTTTTATTTTTTCATCTTTTCTGTAAAGATAATTTTGCTGCAGGCCTGTTTTTGCAATTGAGAAAGCCCATAGACTGGCCACACTACTAGTGGATGTGGTGTTGGTCAGTTCAGAAATGCCCTTCTCCAACAGCTTGAAAGGGTAAGTCTTTAGCTATCTCTGTATGTTATGTTATTTGTTTCAGACACATTTGTCTTAAGAATGCTGTAATTTTTGCCTTCTTTATTTTGATTGTAGGCTGAATCAAAGGGAAAAGTTGCTTACACATACTTTCTCTGCACCATGAGCGTGTTTTCTTCCTTTATCCTTTCTGAATCATTAAGCACTTTCTTAACAGGGTCTTTTTTTCTTCCCTCTATGATTTGTTTCAACTCTTCAATTTGTTTGCAGATTCAAGGTGGTGCTGTTGTTGCTCTTCATAACACCAAGGGTCTTCCATGGCCCATGGGGTACACAAGGAGGGGTCTTTCAGTCCATCTACTAACGTTTTTCTGTACATACTTTTATAATTTTCAACAGTTCTCTTAGAAATTGTCGGGTCATGTTTACCGATATGATCTCGCATGTGTGTCACTTAATGACCTTTTTTCTGTCTTTGCATTTAGTCTTTCAATTAATGAAGTTGAAACACATGATCAAGTTGCATAGAACATGAAGATCTATCTCCCAATCAATATAGCATCTCTTCACCTTGAAAATGCCAATCATGCTATCATGAGATACCTAGGGGCATACTGTAACTTCCATCTAGCCATTTTTATACCTAGAGGAATAACTTTATCATTTTAAAATGTTTTCTTATAAAATTCTGTTTGCAGATTCAAGCTGCTGCTGTTGCTTTTCATAACATGTGGGGTATACCATGGCCGGTAATGGAAGTGTTATAACTTATTCTGTTTCACGGAGTGCACAGAAAGATTTGAATGATAAATCCTTCATTATGATGAATTATAGTTAATTTGTTTTGAACACCATAATGATTCTTTTTATTCTCATGTTTTCTTCTGTTCTTTTGTTTGACTAGTTGGATCAAGGTGCATTAATGGAGCGATGAGGTTCAAGAACTACAAGAAATGGTGCAAGTTATTTGATCAGAAAAGAAAAAGCTGTTTTTGGTGATGCTTCACTTGCATCCTCTTTTCAAATCTTAATAATGTGGATAATATGAGTTTAAGCATGGCCCAACCACTTGTTGATTGCAGGAACATACTAACATGAACTCCATTCTTATATGTAATTAAGGTGCAGTGTTGATTTTTATTTTAGGTGTCTTTTGTTGTACTAATATAGTTTTTCTTGTGCTAAATTAGGTTGCTAACATTATAGTAAAAAGTTCAAGGCAATAATTTATCATATGGGACTACTATATCTTATTTAGGGGGAGGCTGCAAGTTTGAGATTCTTGCCTAAGTACCTTTGCTGCATCTATCTTCATGCATCTTCTCCTTGGTACACGATTTTTTATGCATATTTCAACTCTGCAGTAGTTATAGAATTTCATGTGTCCGACTTTTATGACCTCTACTTATTTAACATTGGTACATAAGTACCATCTATTGATGATAGTAATGACTGTCATTCGTTTTAGAAGGCTTTTGAACTATATTGTATGCTAGTGTCAATTGTGGTGGTCACAGGTATGTATATTCCTCATCTGTTTTAAAAGTTTACAGCTCAATTACGGTATGGTATAATGACTGTCATTTGTGTTAGATGGCTTTTGAACTGTACGGTAGCTGGCTATGTGGTGGACTCAGGTATGTATTTTCCTCTTCTGTTTAGAGGTCTACAGCTTCAACTTTATGTTGGGAAGGGGATGCAGAAAAGCACTTTTTCACTTTTGTAGTAAGCTATTAAAATATGAATATGTATGCAAATTTTTTAGAGCCACTTTGCCATATATATGAATCAAGATTGCTGTTAATTTAAAATGTAACAGTCACAACCTTTTGGGTTCTAATTAATATAACAAAGTTGGCTTTTTGTTATCACCTAAAGGTTCTGTTTTCCCTCCTATTTTTTTATATTTGTCTTTTGTAATATTATTACTAAGAACATTTGGCCACTTAGGTCTATAGATTTTATTTTTTAGTTTTGCCAATGTGTTTTAATGCTAGTTTTTATGCCGAGCTTGAGAAATCATGTGTGTTTGAACCAAAGTGGGTAAGTTTTAATCAAACATTGTCTTAACATGGTCTTTTTTCTTCTCTATGTGATTTGTTTCAACATTTCAATTTGTTTGCAGATTCAAGCTGCTGTTGTTGCTCTACATAACACGAGGGAATACAAGAAGAGGGGTCTTTTAATCCATCTACTATGTTTTTCCTGTACACACTTTTATTATTTTG
The DNA here is from genome assembly GCA_025506505.1 of Flaveria sonorensis. Taxonomy (NCBI): domain Eukaryota; kingdom Viridiplantae; phylum Streptophyta; class Magnoliopsida; order Asterales; family Asteraceae; genus Flaveria; species Flaveria sonorensis. Next base: position 55,963,814 of record CM046425.1, on the reverse strand, counting down.
AACATTTTTCTTTAAAATTGCTGAATCATGTTAACTGATGTGATCTGGCATGTGTGTCACTTAATGACCTTTCTTTTTTCTCTCTTTGCATTTAGTCGTTCGATTAATGAAGATTTATGTTTCTTGAAACAAATGATCAAGTTGCATAGAACACAAAGATCTATCTCCCAATCAATATAGGCTACATAGCATCTCTTGATCCTGAAAGTGCCAATCATGTTATTATGAGATACCTAGTGGCATAGCGTAACTTCCATCTAGCCATTTTCATGCCTAGAGGTATAGTTTTATCATTCTAAAAAGTTTTCTTATAAAATTTTGTTTGCAGATTCAAGCTGCTGCGTTGCTCTTCGTTACATGAGGGGTCTTCCATGGCTGGTAATGGAAGGTTATAACTTATTATGTTTCATGGAGTACACAGAAAGATATGAACAATAAATCCTTAAATATCATGAGTTATAGTTATTTTGATTTGAACACCATAATGCTTTTATTTTTTATTCTCATGTTTTCTTCTGTTCTTTTGTTTGACTAGTTGGTTCAGGGTGCAATAAGATGAGGAAGCTTTTCAAGAAGTACAAGAAATGGTGCAAGTTCTTGGTCAGAAAAGAAGAGTTGTATTTGGTGATGATTCACTTGCATCCCCTATTCAATCATAATAATCTGGATAGCAGGCGTTTAAGCATGGCCAAACCACTTGTTAATTGCAGGAACTTACTAACATGAAGTCCAATCTTATATGTAAAAAAGGTGCACATTATTATTTTATTTGTGTACTTTTGTTGTACTAATATAGTTTTTCTTGTGCTAGATTAGGTTGCCAACATTATGGTAAGAAGTTCAAGAAAGTAAATTAATATATCGGCCTATATCTTCTCATTTAGGGGGGAAGGGGGGGAAGGGGGGGGGGGGGGGGTGGTGCAAGTTTGAGATTCTTGCCTAAGTACCTTTGCTACACCTATCATCATGCATCTTCTCCGCGGTACACGATTTTTATGCATATTTCAGCTCTGCATAGGTATAGAACTTCATTTGTTGCCGACTTGTATGACCTCTACTTATTTATTGGTACATAAATACCATCTATTGATGATAATAATGTCTGTCATTTGATTTAGATGGCTTTCGAACTATATGGTTTGCTAGCTGGCAAACGTGGTGGTCTCGGGTATGTATTTTCCTTATCTGTTTAGAGGTTTACAGCTCATTACTGTATGGTATAATGACTGTCTCACTGTCCTTTGTTTTAGATGGCTTTTGAACTATTCAGTATGCTAGCTGACAATTATGGTGGTCTCAGGTATGTATTTTCCTCATCTGTTTAGAGGTTTACAGCTCATTACTGTTTGGTATAATGAGTATCATTTGTTTTAGATGGCATTCGAACTATTCGGTATGCTAGCTGGCAATGTGGTGGACTCTGGTATGTATTTTCCTCGTCTGCTTAGGGGTCTACAGCTCAATTACTGGGTAAGGAAATGGCAACTTCAATATAGGATGAAAGATGACAGCTTTGGTTTTATGTAGGGAAGGAAATGCACAAAAGCACTTTTTTACTTTTGTAGTAAGCTATTATAGGATGATTGGATGAATATGTATGTGAATTTTTGAGAGCCACTTCGGCATATACCTGAATCATGATTGCTGTTAACTTAAAATTTCACAGTCACATCCTCTTGGGTTCTAATTAATATAACAAAGTTGGCTTTCTGTTATCACTTAAAGGTTCTGTTCTCCCTCCTAATTTTTTATATTTGTTTTTTTGTAATATTATTACCAAGAACACATGTCCATTTTAGGTCTAAAGATTCTATTTTTTAGGTTGGCCGATGCTGTTTAATGCTGATTTTTAACTTGAGCTTGAGAAATCACGTGTGTTTGAACCAAATGGGGTAAGTTTCAATCGACACTAATCTACTTTATATTTATTTTCCCATATTGCTGAACACAAGAGTCTATTTTTTATAAATCAGAATGGTATGTGTGCTGATGCTGATTTTTAACTTGAGGTTTCACATGCATTTGAACAATATGGAGTAAGCATCAATCAACTTCTAATCCACTTAAATTTTATATTCCTATGCTGCTGACTCAAGTGTTCATTTATTTTCTTGATTTTGTATGGTTAACTGGTTGGTAAACTTTGAGGAGCGGCGAAAGTCACCGAGGAGACATGTGCTGTAGAATAATAGGTACATAGATATACAGTTCAAGCCATTCTGTGGTGCTTTAACTTTTCTTGTTTTCCATTCATGCTTGTCATATGATTATGTTGTGTTTTTTCATCTTTGTTGTTCTATTTCTGTAAAGATAGTTTTGCTGCAGGTCCGTTTTTGCAAATGAGAAAGCCCATATACTGGACCACACTATCAGTGGATGTCTTGTTGGTTGGTTTAGAAGTGCCCTTCTCCAATGGCTTGAAAAGGTAAGTTTTCAGTAAATGATGTGGCATGCGAGCCACTTAATGACTCTCTTTTCTTTCTCTTTGCATTTAGCCTTTCAATCAATGAAGATTGAAGAATCATGTTGATTGGGAGAACGAAAAAAAAGCTATTCACGTGAAATGCATAGTTTTTGTTGACATTACAACTTGAAGTACGTCCAAGCTCTGCAAAGTGCTGCTGACAAGGCAGGTGAGTGTCATGTGATGCAATGTGGTTCTAAGCAGTGTCTTAGATGCTTGTGCACCTGGTTTGTTTTTCTTTTTTTCAGCACTTGACTCATATGTATGTTCAGTGCACTGCTTACTAAAAGATACCATACTACAGATTTTCTCTTTGAGGTTTTAAAGGCTGTCAATCAAACACAAGCAGTGTAAGTTTACCTTGAGGTGGCCGCAAAAGAAAATTTCTTTCATAATTGTATTGGTTTTATTGTAAAACTTTGGCTAAAATCTTTTATAAAGTCTATAATAACTGTCACAGATCCTTGAAGCGCATAAGAAAGTTGAACAAAAGACAGAGATCTATCTCCCATACAATATGCTATCTCTTGATCCTGATAGTGCCAGTCAGATCACTAATTAGAAATCCAGAGGTATATTCTAAATTCCATTTACCATTGTTTTTTTGTACTTAACTTTACACAGGTGGATAGCCCTGCTACTGAGAAAGAGAAAAAGGCTGAACCCGAACCAACATTCGAGATTTTAACCAACCCTGCAAGAGTGGTTAGAAATCCAGAAGTGATGTAGTGATGATGAAGTTTTTCAAGCACTACAAGAAATGGTGCAAGTACCTGGACAGAGAAAACAGCCTTTGGTGACGCTTAACTTAAATCCTTTTTTCATTCTCAAAAATCTAGGTAACTGGAAACTAAGCATGGCCTAAAATCACTCAGCCAGGGACAGGCTTGGACACTGTTTTCACAATTTCAGGTTGTTATATTGTTCGCTAGTACTGTTTTGTACTTTAGAACTATGATATAATTTTCACTAAAATCAATCTCTTCATGTTTTCTTATTTGTTTCAGACACATTTGTCTTAAGAATACTGTAATCTTTGCCTTCTTTATTCTGATTGTAGGCTGAATCAAGGGAAAAGTTGCTTACAGATACTCTCTCCGCACCTTGAGCGTGTTTTCTTCCCTTTATCCTTTTTGAATCATCAAGCATTGTCTTAACAGGGTCTTTTTTCTTCACTCTATGATTTGTTTCAATACTTCAATTCATTTGCAGGTTAATGGTTGCAGATTTACAAGTGAAGAGAGTAATCGAGTATAAAGTGGCGGTGCTAGTGAACTAAACCAAACGAACGTCTTATATCGCTCTCTTCCTTCATGCGCCACTGGAGTACACAATCCCACCTCTTAATTTCTCTCTTATTATCCCCTAGGGTTTTATTTTAGGCTAATTTTCTGCTGTCTGTATGTTGATTTTAAGGTTTAATGGTGCAGTGCGGTTTCTGATCGATGACATTGGGGGATATCTTTATACATGATCTTCGTTTGGCTAATGAAGTCTAGACTTATCTCTGTATGTTTTCTTATTTGTTTCAGACACATTTGTCTTAAGAATGCTGTAATTTTTGCCTTCTTTATTCTGATTGTAGGCTGAATCAAAGGGAAAAGGTGCTTACAGATACTATCTCTGCACCGTGAGCGTGTTTTCTTCCTTTATCCTTTTCGAATCATCAAGCATTCTCTTAACAGGGGTTTCTGTCTTTCCTCTATGACTTGTTTCAACACTTTAATTCGTTTGCAGGTTCAAGCTGGTGCTGTTGTTGCTCTTCATAACACAAGGGGAATACAAGAAGAGGGGTCTTTCAGTCCATCTACTATCATTTTTTCTGACCATATCTTTTATCATTTAAACGTTTATCTTTAAAATTGCTGAATTGGGGGTCATCTTGATATATGATCGTTTGTTGGTCAAGGTCTTCATTTGGCTAATAAAGCCTAGTCCATCTACTATCATTTTTTCTGACCATAACACCATAATGCTTCCTTCTTTCTCATGTTTCTTTCTTTTGTTATTTGTTTGACTAGTTGGTATAAACGAAGTGACGAAGAAGCTTTTCAAGAACTTCAATAAATTGTTCAAGTACCTGGACAAAAAAAAAAGTAGTCTTTAGTGAAGCTTCACTTGCATCCTTTTTGCAGCCTAATCTGGATAACATGAAACACTAAGAATGACCTAACACTTGCTAATTGCAGAAAAAACTAAAAGAAGTCCAACAACGTATATTATTGTATACATGCCTATATCTTCCTATTCAGGGGAGGCTGTAAATACTTGCTAATTGCTAAATCTAATTTTATTCTTTTTGGTGAGGTCCAGGCTTAGTTTTGTTGTACCTGTCATTTTATCGTGCTAATACAGTTTTCTTTTGTGCTAAATAGGTTGCCAACAGTACAAGTATACAACAAGAAGTTCAACAGCCTATATTGATATATATCTTTTCATTTGGCTGAGGCTGCAACTTAGAGAGTTATGAATGAATGCCTCTGCTACATCTATCAGCTGGTACGTTTTCAGTGGCTGGATATGTTTATGCATATATCGACTCTACATTGTTAAGACTACTGCATTTGTCATTGGCATATGATGATTGTTCTATTTATTTCGCATTGGTAAATAAATACCATCTCGTGATGACATTAATGACTGTCATTTGTTTTTGATGGCTTTTGGATTGCATGGTCTGCAGGCTGGTGATGTGAGTCCAATGACTGGTGAGGATGTAAAACCAGCTTTTGGATAACATGGGAAAGCACATTTGACAAAAGTTGATTTACTTGTTTTCAGAATCTTTGGTAAAATGTGTAGTTTCTTTATAATGTGCTTACAGGTAACATTTAGTATTGTAAATAGCTGATACTACTTACATATTTCCGTAATTACAATATACTTCTCATTTTTGATAGGATGTTTTCAGCAGGTTGTTTCTCCTTACAAGAGAAGGTGCCGGCAAAGCAGGCTTGTAGATCTTATTTATGACATATGATGGTATCGTCAAATTTAAATGCCTCCTTGTTTTGACTTTTGACTCAAAAGCTAGCCATTTCTTCCTTTCTGTGTGTGCAGGTTATAATTCTATCCTTTGTGAAGACTCACACATCACAGATAGATCTTATTTATGACATATATGATGGTATCGTCAAATTTAAATGCCTCCTTGTTTTGACTTTTGACTCAAAAGCTAGCCATTTCTTCCTTTCTGTGTGTACAGGTTATAATTCTATCCTTTCTGTGTGTACAGGTTATAATTCTATCCTTTGTGAAGACTCACACATCACAGATAGATCTTATTTATGACATATATGATGGTATCTATCCTTTGTGAAGACTCACACATCACAGATAGATATTGGTTGGTAAAGGGAAGGTGTGGGTCTTAATTAAGTATCTCTATTTGAGGTGAATTTTGCGAATGGAGATGGGGAACAAACACTCAGCCCGGGACAGGCTTGGACACTGTTTTCACAATTTCAGGTTGTTATCTTGTTCACTACAACTTGGCAAGTTGGGTACAAGGTAGGCTGATTTTCGATATGGATTGAGCTGGTTGGCCTAAAACATTTTAAGGGGTGTCAAATGTGACTAGGCTGATTTTCGATCCATTTCCCTTTTAACTTAAGTTTTTGTTTTACCTCGCTTGCTTGTCATGGATTAAAAAGAATTTAAAAGGATCAGTTCATAAGTGAATGGGTCAACAGTGTCACGTCTAGGTAAAGCGCTCACTAAGATCAATCTCTTCATGTTAATAGATGTCATAAAATGGGCAAGTTGGGTGTTGGTTGGCCTCATATACTTGAATGTGTCAAATATGATTAGGTCAACTTTCTAACCACTTTTTATATATATATATATATATTTTTGTTTTACGTGACTGGCATGTTATGGATTAAACATAGCTCAAATCAAGCCGTGCGTAAGTGAATGGTCATATATATATATTTTTTGTTTTAGGTGACTTTCGCTTGTTGGCCTGAAACACTCTTAAGAGGTGAGTGTCTTAAGAAACACATGAAATGCATGGCTTTTATTCAACATTAGTAAGGTACACAGCCAAGCTCTGCAAATTGCTGCTGACATGGCAGAGAGGTGAGTGTCTTAAGATACAAAGTGGTTCTAGGCAGTGTCTTTGTTGTGTTTTCATCTTGTTTATTTTTTCCTTGCTCATTTATTGGTACTTGACTCCTTTATGTTGAGCGCACAGCTTACTGAACCTTGACGATTTGCTATCGTTTTCTGAGGTTTTAAAGGCTTATACTCGAACGCAAGCAGTGGAAATTGACTGTGAGGTGAGCACAAAAGAAGATTTCTTGCCTGTTTCAAGAAGAATCTTCTTGCACAGTGAACAGAAGACAGAGGTCTATCTCTCATACAATACACTCACTTATTTTGTTACTTCCATATACCATTGTTTTTCTTCGCATATAGTCTTCCTTAAAATTGTTGATTTGGTTTGCAGCTTCAAGCTGCTGTTGTCAACCAATGGAAGTTGGTCGTGAGGTGGATACAAAAGAAGTTTTCTTGCTTGTTTCATGAAGAATCTTCTTTCATATTGAACAGAAAACAGAGGTCTATCTTCAAGCGTGTAGCTTGTCATGTCTAGGTAGTATAATTACTTCATTCGGATGTTAGCTAATTGCATCTTCCTTTTGCAGGTCACTGTATTAACTGTGCATGTGGATCTTTACTGGCGACGTTATCTTGTTCTTATTGGAGTAGATCAGGGCGAGTACCCAGCCTGTGATTTGGTACAATAAACGACTTTAAGTGGATTGACAATCTTTTGTGCAAGTTGGATCCTTTATGGTCTTTACCTATTTCATGAATTAATTCTTATGAAATGCAACTTGCCCGTGTTCTACGCATTTTCACTTGGAACAAAGACTCACTACTATGCCAGAACATTAATTCCTGGATGTGCAAATTCCAATGCTCGACAAAGGTTGGATCAGGTAAAAGTTTGGTATTTTCTTATTGAGAAAATGATTCTCTTGAAGTTGGTTACAAATGTCATAAGCCAGCTATAAATTCAAAGGTAAATGAAATAAAGAACATTGATAAAAATATTAATTACGTAAGCTTAGGGAGCAAAAATGAATCTTAAAAATTAGTAAATTAATCTTTGAACTGTAGGGTATGCTAGCTTGCAATATGATGGACTCAGGTATGTATTTTCCTCATCTGTTTAGAGGTCTACATCTCAATTACTGGGTAAGGAAATGCTAACTTCAATATACGATGAAATATGACAGCTTAGGCTTATGTTGGGAAGGGAATGCACAAAAGCTCTTTTTCACTTTTGTAGTAAGCTATTAAAAGATGGATGTGTACTTAAATTTTTGAGAGCCACTTTGCCATATACATGAATCATGATTGCTGTTAATTTAAAATTTCACAATCATAACCTTTTGGGTTCTAAGTATTTAAAAAAAAGTTGGATTTCTGTATCACTTAAAGGTTCTGTTCTCCCTCCTAAGCTGGGTTCTAGATGATAATAATGACTATATGGTATTCTAGCTGGCAATTGTAATGGTCTCAGGTATGTATTTTCCTCATCTGTTTAGAGGATTACAGCTCAATTACTGTATGGTAATAATGACTGTCATTTAGGGTTTTGTTTTAGGCTAATTTTCTGCTGTGTGTATGTTGATTTTAAGGTAACTATATGCTCTTCTAGCTGGCAATTGTAATGGTCTCATGTATGTATTTTCCCATCTGTTTAGAGGATTACAGCTCAATTACTGTATGGTAATAATGACTGTCATTTAGGGTTTTGTTTTAGGCTAATTTTATGCTGTGTGTGTTGATTTTAAGGTGACTATATGGTATTCTAGCTAGCAATTGTAACGGTCTCAGGTATGTATTTTCCCATCTGTTTCAGAGGATTACAGCTCAATTACTGTATGGTAATAATGACTGTCATTTAGGGTTTTGTTTTAGGCTAATTTTCTGCTGTCTGTATGTTGATTTTAAGGTTTAATGGTGTAGTGCGGTTTCTGATCGATGACATTGAGGGATATCTGGATATATGATCATTCTATTTTCTGTATGTTTTCTTATTTGTTTCAGACACATTTGTCTTAAGAACGCTGTAATTTTTTCCTTCTTTGTTCTGATTGTAGGCTGAGTCAAGGGAAAAGTTGCTTACAGATACTTTCTCTGCACCATGAGCGTGTTTTCTTCCTTTATCCCTATTCTGTTGACATGGTCTTTTTTTCTTCCCTTTATGATTTGTTTCAACATTTTTGAATTCGTTTGCGGATTCAAGCTGTTGTTGTTGCTCTTCATAACACAAGGGGTCTTCCATGGCCCGTGGAGTGCAAGAACTTTCAATCCATCTACTAACGTTTTTCTTAAAAATTGTTCAATCATGTTTACTGATGTGGCCCGGCATGCTTGTCACTTGTTGACATTTTCTTTTTCTCTCTTTGCATTTAATCTTTCAATTAATGAAGATTTATGTTTCTTGAAACACATGATCAAGTTGCATAGGACACTATGATCTATATCCCAATCAATATAGCATCTCTTGATCCTGAAAGTGCCAATCATGCTATTATGAGATACCTAGAGGCGTATTGTAACTTCCACCTATTTTTGTACCTAGACGTATAATTTTATCATCTTGAAACGTTTTCTTATAAATTTTGTTTGCAGATTCCGGCTGCTGTTGTTGCTCGTCGTTACATGAGGGGTCTTCCATGGCCGGTAATAGAAGGCGTTATAATTTATTATGTTTCATGGAGTACACAAAAAGATTTGAATTATAAATCCTTCATCATCATGAATATAGTTATTTTGTTTTGAACACCATAATGCTTCTTTTTATTCTCATGTTTTCTTTGTTCTTTTGTTTGACTAGTTGGATCAGGGTGCAACAAATGGAGTGATGAGGAAGCTTTTCAAGAACTACAAGAAATGGTGAAAGTTCTTGGTCAGAAAAGAAAAGCTGTATTTTTGCATCCCCTTTTCAATCGTAATAATCTGGATAAAAGGAGTTTACGCATGGCCCAACCACTTGTTAATTGCAGGAATTAACATGAAGTCCATTGATTCGTGCAAAAAAGGTGCAGATTTTATTTTATTTTAGGTGCCATGTAATAGTACTAACTTAGTTTTTTTGTGCTAAATTAGGTTGCCAACATCATAGTAAGAAGCTCAAGAAAGTAAATTATTATGTGGGTCTATATCTTCTCATTTAAAGGGTGGCTACAAGTTTGAGATTCTTGCCTAAGAACCTTTGCTACATCTATCATCATGCATCTTCTCCGTAGTACGTAATTTTTTATGCATATTTCAACTCTGCATAGTTAGAGTATTTCATTTGTTACTGACTTTAATTACATCTACTTATTTCACATTGGTATACCATCTATTGATAATAATGTCTTTCATTTGTTTTAGAAGGCTTTCGAACTATATGGTATGCTAACTGGCAGTTATGGTGGTCTCAGGTATGTATTTTCCTCATCTGTTTAGAGGTTTTCGAATCAATTACTAGGTAAGAAAATGCTATCGTCAATATAGGATGAGATATGACAGCTTCGGCTTTATGTTGGGAAGGGAATGCACAAAAGCATTTTTCACTTTTGTAGTAAACTACTAAAAGATGAATATGTATGTATCATTTTAACAGCCACTTTGCCATATAAATGAAATATGATTGCTTTTAATTTATAATTTCACAATCACAACCTTTTGGGTTCTAATTATTAGAAATTATAACAAAGTTGGCTTTCTATTATCACTTAAAGGTTCTGTTCTCCCTCCTAAGTTTTGATAGTTGTTTTTTGTAATACTTTTAGGTCTATAGATGCTATTTTTTATGTTGGGCAATGCGTTTCAATGCTGATTTCTAATTTGAGCTTCAGAAATCACGTGTGTTTGAACCAAACATGTAAGATTTAATGCTGATTTCTAACTTCAATTTATTTTCTAACTTGAGGTTCAGATCGTTTTGCTGCAGGTCCGTTTTTGCAATTGATAAAACCCATAGCACTCAAAGTACACATCCAAGTGCCGCAAATTTCTGCTGACATGGCAGAGGTGAGTGTCTTTTGAGGTACAAAGTGGTTCTAGGCAGTGTCTTTGCTAAGTTTTGCATCTTGTTTATTCTGCTTGTTTGTTTTTTGGGTACTTGACTCATATTTAACTCTAAAGCATACGACATACTGAATTGCTATTCTCCTCTTTCAGGTTTTAAAAGGTTGTTACTGAAACAGAAGACCTAGGTTTATCTTCCATACAAGATACTAGCTCTTGATCCTGATAGTACCAGTCAGGGGATTTAGAGTTACATTCTTACTTCCATCTAACATTGTTTTTCTTCACTAAATAGACTCTTTCGTAAGTCAATGGGTCAATAGTGTCCTGTCTAGCTAAAACTCTCACTAAAATCACTCTTTTTGTGTTACTAGATGTCTTTACTGATGTGATCTGGCATGTGTGTCACTTAATGACCTTTTTTTTCTCTCTCTCCTTGCATTTAGTCTTTCATTTAATGAAGAAGATTTATGTTTCTTGAAACATATGATCAAGTTGCATAGAACACGAAGAACTATCTCCCAATGAATCTAGCATCTCTTGACTCTGAAAGTGCCAATTACTCTATTATGAGATACCTAGAGACATATTGTAACTTCCATCTAGTCATATTTAAGCTTAGAGGTATAACTTTATCATTTTAAAAAGTCGTCTAATAAAATTTTGTTTGCAGATTCAAGCTGTTGCTGTTGCTCTTTGTAACATGAAGGGTCTTCCATGAATGATGGAAGTGTTATAAATGGAGTATGCAGAAAGATATGAATAATAAATCCTTCATTATCATGGATAATAGTTATTTTGTTTTGAACACCATAATGCGTCTTTTTATTCTCATGTTTTCTTCTGTTCTTTTGTTTGACTAGTTAGATCAGGGTGCAATAAATGGAGTGATGAGGAAGCTTTTCAAGAACAACAAGAAATGGTGCAAGGTCTTGGTCAGAAAACAAAAGCTGTATTTGGTGGTGTTCACTTGCATTCCCTTTTCAATCTTAATAACCTGGATAACAAGAGCTTAAGCATGACCCAACCACTTGTTAATTGCAGGAACATACTAACATGAAGTCCATTCTTATATGTTAAAAAGTTGCAGATTTGATTTTATTTTAGGTGTCCTTTTGTTGTACTAATATACTTGTGCTAAATTAGGTTGCCAACATTGTAGTAAGAAGTTCAAGAAAGTAAATTACTATATGGGCCTATATCTTCTCATTTAGGGGGAGGCTGCAAGTTTGAGGTACATTTTTTTATGCATATTTTACTCTGCATAATTGGAGAATTTCATTTGTTACTGACTTTTATGAGCTCTACTTATTTCACTTTGGTGCATTAATGACTGTCATTTGTTTTAGATGGATTTCGAACTATATGGTATTCTAGATGGCAATTGTAATGGTCTCAGGTATGTATTTTCCTCATCTGTTTAGAGGATTACAGCTCAATTACTGTATGGTATAATGACTGTAGTTTGTTTTAGATGGCTTTTGAACTGTAGGGTATGCTAGCTGGCAATATGATGGACTCAGGTATGTATTTTCCTCATCTGTTTAGAGGTCTACATCTCAATTACTGGGTAAGGAAATGCTAACTTCAATATACGATGAAATATGACGGCTTAGGTTTATGTTGGGAAGGGAATGCAGAAAAGCTCCTTTTCACTTTTGTAGTAAGCTATTAAAAGATGGATATGTATGTAAATTTTTGAGAGCCACTTTGCCATATACATGAATCATGATTGCTGTTAATTTAAAATTTCACAATCATAACCTTTTGGGTTCTAAGTATTTAAAAAAAGTTGGATTTCTATTGTCACTTAAAGGTTCTGTTCTCCCTCCTAAGCTGGGTTCTAAGAGCACATGACCATTTTAGGTCTAGATTCTATTTTTTAGGTTGGCCATTGTGTTTTAATGCTGATTTTTAACTTGAGCTTGAGAAATCAAGCGTGTTGGAACCAAACTGGGTAAGTTTCAACCGACACTAATCTACTTTATCTTTATCTTCCCATATTGCTGAACTCAAGTGTTTTTATTTTTCATAAATCAGAATAATTTGTGTGTTGATGCTGATTTTTAACTTGAGGTTTCACATGCGTTTGAACAAAATGCTGATTTTTAACTTGAGACTTCTAATCCACTTACATTTTATATTTTTATGCTGCTGACTCAAGTGTTCATTTAATTTCTTGATTTTGTATGGTTAACTGGTTGGTATTTTGACGAGCGGCAAAAGTCACTGAGGAAACATGTGTTGTAGAATAATAGGTACATAGATGTACAGTTCAAGCCTTTAGGTGGTGCTTTTAATTTTTCTTGTTTTCCTTTGATGCTTGTCATATGGATTATGTTGTGTTTTTCCATCTTTGTTGTTTTATTTCTGTAAAGATAGTTTTGCTGCAGGTCCGTTTTTGCAAATGAGAAAGCCCATAGACTGGACCACACTACCAGTGGATTTGGTGTTGGTCGGTTCAGAAGTGCCCTTTTCCAACGGCTTGGAAAAGGTAAGTTTTCGGTAAATTATGTGGCATGCGAGTCACTTAATGACTCTCTCTCCTTTCTCTTTGCATTTAGCCTTTCAATCAATGAAGATTGAAGAATCATGTTGATTGGGAGAATGAGAAAAAGCCATTCTCGTTAAATGCATAGTTTTGTTGACATTACAACTTGAAGTACATCCAAGCTCTGCAAAGTGCTGCTGACAAGGCAGGTGAGTGTCATATGATGCAATGTGGTTTTAAGCAATGTCTTAGATGCTTGTGCACCTGGTTTGTTTTTCTTTTTTTCAGCACTTGACTCGTACGTATGTTCAGCACTGCTTACTAAAAGATACCATACTACTATTTTTCTCTTTGAGGTTTTAAAGGCTGTTAATAACTGTCACACAGATTCTTGAAGCGCATAAGAAAGTTGCACGAAAGACAGAGATCTATCTCCCATAAAATATGCTACCTCTTGATCCTGATCGTGCCAGTCAGACCATTAATTAGAAATCCAGAGGTATATTCTAACTTCCATATACCATTGTTTTTCTGTACATAACTTTACCATTTTTATAGTATTCTTAAATTCTTGTGTTTTGCAGATTCAAGGTGCTGCTGTTACTCTTCGTAATGCCAAGGGGTCTTCCATGGGCCAGGGAACGCCAAAAGAAAAATGAAAGAGACATTGTAGATTGGCTTCAAGCTATTTTTGGGTTTCAGGTAACATATGTTGCTATGATGTTTTAGTGTCTCGGTAATGGAATTGTTACCTTTATATGTGTCATGGAGTACACAGAAAGATGAAGAGGACATTCAAGATTGGCTTCAAGCTATGTTTGGGTTATAGATAAACATTTCTTGCTGTGATGTGCTAATGTCGGTAATAATTGTGTTGCAACTTTCTTGTTTCAGCACAATCTCTATTACTTGAATCTTTAAAGTTTGAAGAAAGTTAACATGGAAAATCTATTGGTGCATCTGATTTTGTTGCTTGCAGATGTACATATTTGGCAAATTTTAGAACCTGCTCAGCAGCCCGAGCTCAGTCACATAAATTCTGTGTGGTAAATTTTGCATTAGCAGCAATTTCACGATTTCACGACATTGAGTTTTGTTTTGAATACCAAAGTGGTTCCATCTTAATCATGCTTCTTTTTTCTATTTTTTTTGTTTGACTAGTTCAAGACGCTGAAAAAATAGCCTTTGGTGACGCTTCACTTGAAGTGATGTAGTGATGAAGCAGTTTTTCAAGTACTACAAGAAATGGTGCAAGTACCTGGACAGAGAAAATAGCCTTTGGTGATGCTTCACTTGAATCCTTTTTTCATTCTCAAAAATCTGGGTAACAGGAAACTAAGCATGGCCTAAAATCACTTAGCCAGGGACAGGCTTGGACACTGTTTTCACAATTTCTGGTTGTTATCTTGTTCGCTAGTACTGGTTTGTACTTTAGTACTAGGATAAAGTTCTCACTAAAGTCACTCTCGTCATTGTTTCAGACACATTTGTCTTTAAAATACTGTAATCTTTGCCTTCTTTATTCTGATTGTAGGCTGAATCAAGAGAAAAGTTGCTTGGAGATACTCTCCCTGCACCCATGAGCGTGTTTTCTTCCCTTGATCCTTTTTGAATCATCAAGCATTGTCTTAACATGGTCTTTTTTCTTCCTTCTATGATTTGTTTCAACACTTCAATTCATTTGCAGGTTCAAGCTGCTGTTGTTGCTCTTCATAACACGAGGTGATTACAAGAAGAGGAGTCTTTTAATCCATCTACTATGTTTTTCCTGTGCAAACTTTTATTATTTTGAACATTTTTCTTTAAAATTGATGAATCATGTTTACTGATGTGATCTGGCATGTGTGTCACTTAAGGACCTTTTCTTTTCTCTCTTTGCATATAGTCTTTCAATTAATGAAGATTTATGTTTCTTGAAACACATGATTAAGTTGCATAGAACACAAAGATCTATCTCCCAATCAATATAGGCTACATAGCATCTCTTAATCCTGAAAGTGCCATTCATGTTATTATGAGATAGCTAGAGGCATAGTGTAACTTTCATCTAGCCATTTTCATGCCTAAAGGTATAATTTTATCATTCTAAAAAGTTTTCTTATAAAATTTTGTTTGCAGATTCAAGCTGCTGTGTTGCTCTTCGTTACATGAGGGGTCTTCCATGGCTGGTAATGGAAGGTGTTATAACTTATTATGTTTCATAGAGTACGCAAAAAGATATGAACAGTAAATCCTTAAAAATCATGAATTATAGTTATTTTGATTTTAACACCATAATGCTTCTTTTTATTCTTTTGTTTGACTAGTTGGTTCAGGGTGCAACGTATGGAGTGATGAGGAAGCTTTTCAAGAACTACAAGAAATGGTGCAAGTTCTTGGTCAGAAAAGAAAAGCTGTATTTGGTGATGATTCACTTGCATCCCCTTTTCAATCATAATAATCTGGATAACAGGAGTTTAAGCATGACCCAACCACTTGTTAATTGCAGGAACATATTAACATGAAGTCCAATCTTATATGTAAAAAAGGTGCACATTATTGTTTTATTTTATGTGTACTTTGTTGTACTAATATAGTTTTTCTTGTGCTAAATTAGGATGCCGACATTATAGTAAGAAGCTCAAGAAAGTAAATTGTTATATGGGTCTATATCTTCTCATTTAGGGGAGGCTGCACGTTTGAGATTCTTGCCTAAGTACCTTTGCTACATGTATCATCATGCATCTTTTCTGTGGTACACTATTTTTTATGCACATGTCAACTCTGCGTAGTTAGAAAATTTCATTTGTTTTAGATGGCTTTCAATCTATATGGTATGCTAGCTGGCAATTGTGGTGGTCTCAGGTATGTATTTTTCTCATCTGTTTATTCATTACAGCTCAATTACTGTATGGTATAATGGCTGTCATTTGTTTTAGATGGCTTTTGAACTGTATGGTATGCTAGCTAGCAATGTGGTGAACTCAGGTATGTATTTTCCTCATCTGTTTAGAGGTCTACAGCTCAATTACTTGGTAAGGAAATGCCAACTTCAATATAGGATGAAATATGACAGATTTGGCTTTATGTTGGGAAGGGAATGTACAAAAGCACTTTTTAAATTTTGTAGTAAGCAATTAAAAGATGAATATGTATGTAAATTTTTGAGAGCCACTTTGCATATACATGAATCATGATTGCAGTTAATTTAAAAATTCACAATCACAGCCTTTTGGGTTCTAATTATAACTAAGTTGGCTTTCTGTTATATCTTAAAGATTATTACTAAGAACACTTGACAAATTTTAGGTCTATAGATTCTATTTTTTAGGTTGGCCAATGCGTTTTGATGTTGATTTCTAACTTGAGCTTCAGAAATCACGTGTGTTTGAACCAAACTGGGTAAGATTAAATGCTGATTTCTAACTTCAATTTATTTTCTAACTTGAGGTTCAGATCGTTTTGCTGCAGGTCCGTTTTTGCAATTGAGAAAACCCACAGACTGGACCACAAGTCGATGTGGTGTTTGTTAGTTCAGAAATGCCCTTCTCCAACGGCTTGAAAGGGTAAGTACTCACTAAGTTATGACTTATCTGGCATGCGGGCCACTTACCGACTCTCTTTCCTTTCTCTTTGCATTTAGCCTATTAAGAAGTTCAACAGCCTATATGGATCAATATCTTTTCATTTGGCATGAGGCTGCAACTTAGAGAGTTATGAATGAATGCCTCTGCTACATCTATCAGCTGGTACGTTTTCTGTGGCTGGATATGTTTATGCATATATCAACTCTACATTGTTTGTGCATTTGTCATTCGCATATGATGATTGTTCTATTTATTTCGCTTTGGTAAATAAATACAATCTAGTGATGACATTAATGACTGTCGTTTGTTTTTGATGGCTTTTGGATTGCATGGTCTGCTGGCTGGCGATGTGAGTCCAATGACCGGAGAGGATATAAAACCAGCTTTTGGATAACATGGGAAAACATTTTTGACAAAAGTTGATTTACTCCTATCTATGCTGTTGTTGCTCTTCATATCACGAGGGGAGTACAAGAATAGGGGTCTTTCAATCCATCTACTACGTTATTCCTGTACACACTTTTATTATTTTGTACATTTTTCTTTAAAATTGCTGAATCACTTTTATTTATGTTTCTTGAAACGCATGAACAAGTTGCATAGACACAAAGATCTATCTCCCAATCAATATAGGCTACATAGCATCTCTTGATCCTGAAAGTGCCAATCATGTTATTATGAGATACCTAGAGGCATAGTGTAACTTCCATCTAGCCATCTTCATGCCTAAAGGTACAATTTTATCATTCCAAAAAGTTTTCTTATAAAATTTTGTTTGCAGATTCAAGCTGCTGTGTTGCTCTTCATCACATGAGGGGTCTTCCATGGCTGGTAATGGAAGGTGTTATAACTTACTATGTTTCTTAGAGTACACAAAAAGATATGAATAGTAAATCCTTAAATATCATGAATTATAGTTATTTTGATTTGAACGCCATAGTGCTTCTTTTTATTATCATGTTTTCTTCTGTTTTTTTGTTTGACTAGTTGGTTCAGGGTGCGACGAATGGAGTGATGAGGAAGCTTTTCAAGAACTACAAGAAATGGTGCAAATTCTTGGTCAGAAAAGAAAGCTGTATTTGGTGATGATTCACTTGCATCCCCTTTTCAATCATAATAATCTGGATAACAGGAGTTTAAGCATGGCCCAACCACTTGTTAATTGCAGGAACATGCTAACATGAAGTCCAATATTATATGTAAAGAGGTGCACATTATTATTTTATTTTATGTGTACTTTTGTTGTACTAATATAGTTTTTCTTGTGCTAAATTAGATTGGCAACATTATAGTAAGAAGTTCAAGAAAGTAAATTATTATATGGGCCTATATCTTCTCATTTAGGGGAGGCTGCAAGTTTGAGATTCTTGCCTAAGTACCTTTGCTACATCTATCATCATGCATCTTTTCTGCGGTACACTATTCTTTATGCACATTTCAATTCTTGGCTTTCAAACTATATGGTATGCTAGCTGACAATTGTGGTGGTCTCAGGTATGTATTTTTCTTGTCTGTTTAGTCATTTACAGCTCAATTACTGTATGGTATAATGACTGTCTTTTGTTTTAGATAGCTTTTGAACTGTATGGTATGCTAGCTGGCAATGTGGTGAACTCAGGTATGTATTTTCCTCATCTGTTTAGAGGTCTACAGCTCAATTACTTGGTAAGGAAATGCCAACTTCAATATAGGATGAAATATGACAGATTTGGCTTTATGTTGGGAAGGGAATGCACAGAAGCACTTTTTGACTTTTGTATTAAGCAATTAAAAGATGAATATGTATGTAAATGTTTTAGAGCCACTTTGCCATATACATGAATCATGATTGCTGTTAATTTAAACTTTCACAATCACAGCCTTTTGGGTTCTAATTATTATAACTAAATTGGCTTTCTGTTATCACTTAAAGATTCTGTTCTCCCTATTTTTTTTTTTGTAATATTATTACTAAGAACACTTGACCATTTTTAGGTCTGTAGATTCTATTTTTTTTTGTTGGCCAATGCGTTTTGATGTTGATTTCTAACTTGAGCTTCAGAAATCACGTGTGTTTGAACCAAACTGGGTAAAGAATTAATGCTGATTTCTAACTTCAATTTATTTTCTAACTTGAGGTTCAGATCATTTTGCTGCAGGTCTGTTTTCCAATTGAGAAAACCCATAGACTGGATCACAAGTGGATGTGGTGTTGGTCAGTTCAGAAATGCCCTTCCCCAACGGCTTGAAAGGGTAAGTACTCACTAAGTTATGACTTACGTGGCATGCGGGTCACTTAATGACTCTCTTTCCTTTCTCTTTGCATTTAGCCTCTTAATCAATGAAGGCAAAGTGCTGCTGCCAAGGCAGGTGAGTCTGTGAGTGTCATATGATGCAATCTGCTTCTAAGCAGTGTCTTAGATGCCTGTGCACCTAGTTTGTTCTCCTGTTTTTTAGTGCTTGACTCGTATGTTTTTCTGTACTTGACTTTATCATTTTATATAGTTCTCTTAAATTGTTGTTTTGTTTTGCAGATTCAAGCCATTGATTTTGAACACCATAATTCTTCTTTTTTCTCATGTTTCTTTTCTTTTCTTTTTTTAAGTTGACTTTATCATTTTATATAGTTCTCTTAAATTGTTGTTTTGTTTTGCAGATTCAAGCCATTGAGAATGACCTAACACTTGCTAATTGCAGAAAAAACTAAAAGAAGTCCAACAACGTATGTTATTGTATACAGGCCTATATCTTCTTATTCAGGGGAGGCTGCAAATACTTGCAAATTGCTAAATTTAAGTTTATTCTTTTTGGTTAGGTCCAGGCTTAATTTTGTTGTACCTGTCATTTTATTGTGCTAATACAGTTTTCTTTTGTGCTAAAATAGGTTGCCAACAGTACAACAAGAAGTTCATCAGCCTATATGGATCTATATCTTTTCATTTGGCATGAGGCTGCAACTTAGAGAGTTATGAATGAATGCCTCTGCTACATCTATCAGCTGGTACGTTTTCTGTGGCTGGATATGTTTATGCATATATCGACTCTACATTGTTAGACTACTGCATTTGTCATTGGCATATGATGATTGTTCTATTTATTTCGCATTGGTATATAAATACCATCTAGTGATGACATTAATGACTGTCATCTGTTTGAGATGGCTTTTGGATTGCATGGTCTTCAGGCTGGCGATGTGAGTCCAATGACTGGTGAGGATGTAAAACCAGCTTTTAGATAACATGGGAAAGCATTTTTGACAAAAGTTGATTTATTCCTATCTATGATGTGATAGCAAAGGTATCCAATTACTCTATTAGCCTCATCTTTATTTGGAATTTATGTTTGCTTGCATCATAAGTAATTCACATACTGCCCGTGTTCCATAGGAAGTAGGTTACTCAACACATGAGTTTACTTTACACGGTCATTAGACCGTACATTTTCCAAAGTTGACAATCATATTGAAGATGGCAGTCAATTGAAATAGTTCAATATGAATGTTTTTCCTATCCTCTACGGCCATGTTGTAAAGCTGATTAAATCCCTGACTGACATGTTGTTTTGGTAGCTCTTTGAACTACTACTTATGATCTTTAAGTAGCTAACACAATGTTATTTGCTATTCACATTTAACAAATAAGCACGAGGACTGGGATTAAGTTGTAATTCTGTTCCTGGATATGCTTGAAGTGGTGAGCAAAGACATAATGGAAGAAGTAAAGTAAAGCTTTTTCCTATATGTATTTGTAACTCACTTTCTCCGCGGTACATATTTTTTATGCATATTTCAACTCTGCGTAGTTAGAATTTCATTTGTTACGGACTTTTATGACCTCTACTTATGTCAAATTGGTACATAAATACCATCTATGGATGATAATAATGACTTTCATTTGTTTTAGATGGCTTTTGAACTGTACGGTATGCTAGCTAGCTGGCAATGTGGTGGATTCAGGTACGTATTTCATCATCTGTTTAGAGGTCTACAGCTCAATCACTGGGTAAGGAAATGCTAACTTCAATGTAGGATGCAATATGACAGCTTTTGCTTTATGTTGAGAAAGGAATGCACAAAAGTGGTTCCATCTTTATCATGTTTCTTTTTCTATTTTTTTTTTTGTTTGTCTAGTTTGACGAAGTTCCAACTGGGGCAAGTTCCTGGACAAAAATATCGCCTTTGGAGACGCTTCACTTGAATCCTTTATTCATTCTAAAAAATCTGGGTAGCAGGAAACTAAGCATGACCTAGCTACTTGCCAATTGAAGAAACGTACTCACATGAAGTCATTTTTTGTGTGAAAAAGATTTAGACTTTATTTTATTTAGGTTAGATTATTTGTACTAATATAATTTTCTCTTGTGCTAAAGCAGGTAACCAAGAGTACTACAAGCTGTTTAAGGACGTAGATAAATACTATCTCAATGGTGTTACGGGCTACCTTTCCTTTTTGCATTTTAATCAATGGTCCAAATGTTTTTAACAGGATGTTTTCAGTAGGTTGTTTCTGCTTACAAGAGAAGGTGCCGGCAAAGCGTCTAAGCTTAGAGATCTTATTTATGACATATTTGTTGGTATCCTCAAACTTAAATGGGTCCCTGTTTGTTTTGACTTTTGACTCACTTCTTTCTTTTTATGTGTACAGGTTATAATGGTGGGGTTGGGGCGAGCGGGATGAGGTGATGTAGGTGGGGGTTGGGGGGAGTGGGGGGTGAGTGGAGGCGGGTGGGAAGATTGGGATCGGGGGCTGTGGTGGTCGAGAGAGGGGGAAGTGGGTGGCGTATGGGAGGTGGGAGGTGAAGAAAGGGGCGGCGGGTGAGGGAGAGTTGAAGTAGTGGAGGTGAGATGATGCCAAAATAAGGGGTGGGTTGAAGTAGTTAGAAAATCATATGAGTGGGGTGGTGGAGAGGGTTTGTTAGCAAAGGGAAAGATGGATTCTTCAAACAGAACATGGCATGAAATAATAGTTTTGTTGGTGGAGAGGTCGAGACATTTGTATCCCTTATGGTTGGGTGGGTAACCAAGGAAGATGCATGGGGTGGATCGGGGTTGTAATTTGTGAATTGTATTGGAGGGTAAGAAGGGGTAACACAGGCAACCGAACACCCGTAAATGTTGGTATGATGGAGATCGGTTGTATAGAAGTTTGGTGGGGCTTTTATATCCGTGAGTTTTCCTTGGGAGAATGTTGAGGAGGTAGGTGGCAACCTTAAGAGCGTGATGCCAAAATGTGTGTGGGAAGAATGCATGGGCTAGTAGGGTGCGAATGATGTTGTTTATTGAACGGATTTTGCGTTCAGCCTTACCATTTTGAGAAGAGGTATGGGGGCAAGAGAGGCGATAGGTAATGCCTTTATGGTTGAAGAAATTTTGAAATTGCGCGTTTACATGTTCTTTACCGTTATCACATTGGAATTGTTTTATGGGCCGTTCAAACTGGGTATAGATAAGTTATAAAAATTGTTGAAAGTTGAAAAAGTTTGGGACTTTTTACTAAGGGGAAACGTCCAAAGAAAATTTGAAAGATCATCAATAAAAAGTATGTAATAACTGTGACCCCCCGAGCTAAAAATCGGTGAGGTCCAAATATCATTATAAATAATATCAAAAGGCATAAATGTAGAAGTACTAGAATTAACAAAAAGGAGTCTAATATGTTTCCCAAGCACACAGGAAGAACAAATGTTTTTATTTAATTTGCCATAATCAATAAACAAAGAATTCTTAAGTGATTGTAATAAAGGGGTGCCCAGGTGACCCAATTGTTGATGCCATAATTACTGAGAAGTAGCTGCAAGTGCGGTAGGAGGGTGAAGTGTGGAAGTAAGTTGAGGAGTGAAAGGGTAGAGGTCACCGGTACTATTGCATCGTAGGATAGGGATCCGCGTCTTGAGGTCCTTTACGAGAAAACATAAAGGATCAAATTCAATTGAAATGGAATTGTCGGTAGTAAGGCAACGAACAGAAAGTAAGTTCTTTATGAGTTTTGGGGCATAAAGAACATTATTTAATTGAAGGGGTGGGTATGGTGAGGAGAGGGTTTTATGTCCTGGACCACCAACGGAAATGGTAGAGCCATTACCGACAATTATGTTATGTAAAATGCGATTATTAAAAAAAGAGGTGAAGTTACCTGGGTTATTTGTCATGTGCTAGTGTCCATATACTAGCTGTTATCGGGTGGATTTAATGACATTGTGTATAGGGCCTACTCGATGTCGGTCGGTGCATAGGTGGTGTGGTATGACTGTGTGGGCCGAGGCCCAAGTATACCTGGACCTGGGGTTGGGGTGGTGGGTCTGGTTGGTGTTGTTGGGTAAGAGCAAGGTTTGCTGGCCCACTGTTGCCATGGATGCATATTATGAGAGGAGTGTGGGCTGGGCCAGGAGAGATTGTGATGCCAGTTGTGTGGGGAGAAGCCGTAAGGCTGGGAGGAAGGGAATCCTCAGTCGCGCCCAGCGGAGCCCCAACCGTGACCCCTGCCGCTCCCGCGGCCCCTGTCTGAGAAAGGTTCCGGGGAACGATGGCCAGTAGGTGTGAAGGGCGGTGTCGACGGCTTGGGCGGTGTTGGCGTCCTGCTTCGCTTTGCGTGTTTCTTCGAGAATCAGTTTGGAGCAAGCGTCATAAAAGTCAGGTAGGGGAGTGGTTTGTTGGAGGAGCATGGCAATGCCTTCATATTGTTCATTGAGACCCGAAATCAACCGGAGGACAAGGCGTTGGTTGGAAACGGGAGAGCCGATATTGGCTAACTGATCAGAAAGAACTTTTAAGGCTTGACAGTAGGTAGAGACGCTGTTGTAATTGTCGAGCCGGGTGTTGGAGAATTTATGATCAAGGTAAATGGCACGGGAGGTTTTGTTGTCTTGAAAGATGTTGGCTAAGGCGGTCCAGGCTTGATGAGCAGTGGTGTCCGGTTTGAGAATGGTGTGGAGAAGATCGTTGGAGATGGTACTGTAAATCCATTGAAGGACAATGGCATCGATGCGATCCCACGAGTCATCATAAGGTTCCGTGGGTTGGGCATGCGCATCATCGGTGGTTTTAGGGTTGGAGGGAGAAGCAGCGGGTGGGTTTTGGTTGGAGATGATCGAAAACTTGGAATGCTCGGCAATGAATTTTGAAAAGTTCCGACCAAGAGGAGTATTGGCTCTTGATACCATGAAAGAGGTTTATTCTCGAATGAATCTATTGTATTCACATGTCCTATTTATACAAGATTCTGATCTCCTCTTTAGATAGGAACCATAACTACTAATGAGAATTACAAGGAATCATGAGTTATCTCTGAGTAACAAAATAAGAATAATAATGATAAGATCTAGTTGGTGCTTATCCTATTAATAATATTATCAATATTGGTCATTCAGCCACATTATAATTATACATATGTATGTATATGTGTGTGAGTGTATCGTATATCGTGGAAGCAACATATTGGCTAGAAATGTTTGTACGAAATTAGATGAGAGAAAGGTGTCTTTTACCTTACTTGCAGCATATCACTGATTGTGGTCCTTTAAATCCTTCTTTACTTCTTGCAGACAAACTGTGACTTGTAAAATAGAACATAGTATGCACAAATAATAATTACACAAGAATTAAGTCCAGATGATATATTACATGGTCTTAAAGGGATACTTTTACATTTGTTAGTACCAAGTGCAGGCAATGTAGAAGCCATGTGCAGCAAAGGCAGGCAGGAGGGTAGATTTCGATGGAAGCTAGCAGCTGCAATCATGTCAAGTTGATGTGTTGGCTGGTTGAATTATTGAATTCACTCATGATCATATATTTATTTGTTTCAAAGACATCAATCCTAATGTGGACATACTCAAAATCATATGACCGGAACACGACATGTGTAAACAATTTATTTAAATGAATTAACTGGGTGAGTAAGACAATTTGATTTAACCAAAAAGAACGATATAGCTAACAATATATATAGATATTATAATCAAAATCAAACATGACAATCCCAAAATATAATTTACAGTAGATTCAAAGCAAATTCAAGTACAAAATTCAGATCAATTCTTATGTAAACCAACAAACCAAACTAACACTTTTCTAAATCAAAAGGTTAAAGACTATTTATGCTCAATTTATCATTCAATAAAATCATTCTAAACTCTTGATAATCTGATGTCATACTTGATCCACATGATCATATACTACATTGAGTGTAACCACAAATGAAGTTCTGCAACTATACTTGAGCAAAGATAGCATGTTCCACTAGTAATAAACCTAAGTTATCATGATTTCATCTGGGCATATAATCAAACATCTGGCATGAGACGTAAAAACCTTGCAAAACAAAGGCAAAAAACGTACTCTTGCATTATTAGCAGCAAAATTCTTCCACACAATCGAGAATTACTGTGTTTAAACAAGATCAATGCATATGACTAATACTGTGTTTAAAATTGTTTGCAATTAAAAGAAAACAAAATAAAAACTTGAATTTTGATCATAATCTGTGATTCCCAACGGAAAGAACCAGTACAGGAAATGAAGAAATTAGTCAATGAAATCGCAATTTAGGAATAGATTGAAGATGGGAGGAACCATATCAAAGAATCGCACCAACATTGTAAACGAACTAGGGTTTAACTGATTGATATGTTCAATTTTGATAGCAGGATAGTGAAATTGAAGGAAAGAAGTGAATTCAATTGTGCTTAAAATGAGAGCACCTCATTTCAATTTTCAGGAGGGAAAACAAAAACTCACATCTAAGATTTTTAAAAGATTCTAGAGCCTGAATTTTGGAGTTAATTGACTGCGCATGAATTGTTCGACGGAAAGTTTGTTAATGTTCGTATATTTAGGAAATGAACGAACATGAACAAAATATTTGTGTTCGTTTAATTAAACGAACAAATATAAACACATGTTTTGTTCACTCGTTTACATTCATTAACGTTTGTTTATGTTCGTTTATTTACGTTTGTTTATGTTTGTTCATTTTTATTATATTAATAAAAGGGTATTATATGTTAGTATTTGAAACATGAGTGTCTTATGTTATACTAGAAACTTATAATTTTAGTGAGATTAGTTTCACTAACACATCTAAAGTTTCAAAATGATCATTTAAGGGTTTTCTTTTGTGTTCGTTTATGTTTGTTAATTATTGTTCATTTATGTTCATTTGTGTTCGTTTATGTCCTTGAAGTATTCATTTAACTTTTTAACGAACAAACATAAACGAATAGGAACATTTTTATTTTCTTAATTAACGAACATGAACAAAAAATCATGTTCGATTATGTGTTCGTGTCCGGTAAAAGTTAAATAAACGAACACGAACATGCTGATATTCATGTTTATTCGGTTCATTTACAGGCCTAACACGAGTGTTCTATGTCAGTCATTTCGAAACGACGAAAACCCCCACCCCTCCGGCCCCAACACGACTTCCAGCACGAAGTAAGCTGGGACTTATTTCTTGAGTCATAATGTTTTTTATATATGTTGGTCTATTTATAGTACTTAAACGAGGAAAAACTTTGGACCCTTAATAATATTGGCTGTTTGGTAGTCTTTTAATGGCTATTAAAAGACTAGCTCTTAATGGTTCATAATTTCTGAATGGTTAACATGTAACTCTGATGTTAAATTTTTGACATGTACCATTAAGATTTAACCTATTAACCATTCAGCATTAGAATTAGCTATTAACCAGAGGTTATGAACCATTAAAAGATAGACTCTTAATAACCATTAAAAAACTAAACCCATTAATCATGTGTGATCGCATACCGTGCACACCCTTCAAAAAGGTCCGTTAAATAAAACAACGTAAATATGTTGTTATTAAACAAATCTAGTTAACTAGACGCAATGGCCAAATACTGATGCACGTAAATATGTTGTTGTTATTAAACAAATCTAGCTAATCCTAGTTAACTAGACCCTGGATAGAATACGAGTTTTAATATCTAATCAAGATGTTTAAAAAACAAAACTTTAAATTAACTTAATTAGATGTTAACAAATTACCTCTCGATTTTCAAAAACAAAAATACAAACATCTGCTATGAAGTTTTTTGGTCCTGTGACCGAATTATCATCCCTGTTCAAAAAAAAAAAAAAAGTTAGAATGTTTCTAAATAAATTTCTTGACTTAATGTATATTTTCTTAAGAAAATATGTTTGAACTTCATCTTTATCTTAACTTTTTAACAGTTTTACCACACGTAGCAAATAATTCCAGCACCTTCCACCCACGTGTCCTCCACGTGTCATCTTTACACCACTTTGTTCCACACAAACTCTACCAACTTCCACTTAAATAAAGTTATATATAAAGATCCCACTCATCAGTCATCACTATCATTCAATCCGACAAAGATACCATCAATCATCATTCAGTCATATTTCATCATCAACCCAAATGGCTCCAAAGCAAACTGTCGTCAAAACCACCAAGAAAACCATACGAGAAACAGTCCAAGTTTCCGTCATCGACCAAACCACCAAAACGCCAATCACCCGAGGCCTTTCATCCAACGAAAAGATCGAAATCGTCACCATCGAAGCCCCAAAAGACCAACTATTTGACGACACCGGAAACGGTCGAGAAACGAGAGAGATCAAGGTTCAAGACGCGACGCCAACAGCGACGCCGAAGAAAGAAGGCTCGAGAAACACCGAGCGGAGGAAGAGGCGGAGGAGGTGGGGGATAGTGGTGGGGTGGGGGGTATAAGAGGTATGTGTATAGGGTGTTGAAACAGGTGCATCCTGATTTGGGGGTTTCGTCGAAAGCGATGACGGTCATTAATAATTTGATGGGTGATATGTTCGAGCGGTTGGCGGAAACCGCGGGGCGGTTATCGGAGTATAACAAGAAGATGACGTTGACGTCGAGGGAGATTCAGGCCGCGGTGAAGCTCGTGCTTCCCGGGGAGCTCGGGAAGCACGCGCTCGCCGAGGGGACCAAAGCGGTCACGAGTTACGTGTCGTACGGGGCCGGGGCGGGAAGTAGGTTGTGGTTTGGTTTTAAGGTTTTCGGGGTTGTTTTGTGGGCTCGGTGTTAGGTTTTGGTTTTAGTTTTAGGTTTATGTAGATTTGGAATGTAAATTTGATGCTAACGATGTATGCATGTGTTTTACTTTTGTTGTTGTGCTTTTCTTTTAGCCTTTTACGTTTAACTATCACGTTGTAAATTTGGAATCTAAAATAGTTCATTTTGGGTTACACTCTTTACTACATTGTTCATTTAACACTTTTAATAATCTCATCTAATGAAATGGTTTAACCCTCTTTTCAAGTCTTTTCTTTCTCTTCTAATTAAAACTTGATAACCCGTTTTTTTTTTATTGTTAACTTTTCGATTTAACATTATGTGAAGCATTGGCTCCTATGTTCCTTGAAACATTTAAGAAATAAAAGATAGATGGTGTGAGAGTGGAATTTTGTGGAAATTTATCCTTCCAACACAGGGAAGTTTTAATGGTGTTTATCATGTTTAAGTAACAACTAACAAGGATTTAATCTAAATATAGGCAAGAATTTATATACAAATAACCAGGATCCAATATGGGTAGAAGTTAGTTCTCCATATAGAGAAAAATATGAGATGCTAGTGGTCGAATTATCCCATGCAAATGAGAATGATGGCTTTGATGAGGGCTTTTTTGTATATAGGAGTCATCAAATTTTAGTGGGCTTTGTTAGTATGATATGGGTCGGCCCAATGATTTATGATGATTAGCTCCATTTGGTTGGCCCATTACAAGACTCGATGGCCCACTGGTACTTGAGTATTTCTCAACTAGAGATGGGCATAAAACCCGGGTACGGCCCCGACCCGGTGAACCCGGACCGGACCCGGATACCGGTACGCCCCGGTTGAGGGTAGTGGTGTACAAACCGGTTTTTGGTGCCAAACCAGTTCGGTTTCAAACCGGTCCGGTTTGAACCGGTTTATTTTCAACCGGTATGAACCCCAAACCAGTTCGGTTCCTAAACCGGTTTTAGGGCTAGTAAATTCAAACCTATCGAACCGGTCCGGGCCGGTTTGAAAATCGGTTCGGGCCCAAACTGGTTCGGGTTTGCATTTTCTTTTTTAAATCCAATGAAGAAACGCCCAAACAGATGCTTCTAAACAGTGATGATGCGCCCAAACAGTGATGATGCGCCCAAACAGTCTCCAAACGCCTAGCTGATCCAAACGTCCAAACAGTGATGATGCGCCCAAACAGTCCAAACGCCCAAACACTTAGCAAAATTTCAAAAGTTTTTCACAATTATCAACTTCTTCAAAACTTGTTCAATTGACCTAAAATATTATTTTGCTAAATAAACATCAAACATTTGATTATTTATTTTTATCAAAGATTACACATTTATATAAATTATTTATAAATATTAAAACATAAAACATTACAAAAGACTTAAAAATCAAAAATTACATAAAATTTAAAATTTAAATAAAAATACAATTATGATTTATGATACATGAAAAATTAAATATGATTGTTTATTTTTATCAAATATTACATAAAATGTAAAATAAAGATACTATTCAAAACATATAAACAATTCAAATGACTTAAACTTTTAAAAACTAAAGTCGTTCTTCGTTCGTCCGTTGCATATTTGGATACTTTATTCTTCGTCATCAGAACCCGAGCTATTACGAATGTACTCATCATATGCCGCTTCATCATCGGTCATTCCGGGTATCAATCCACAGTCTACTTCGTCTTCATATATTTCGGCTTCATATTCTAATTCTCCTTCAAGTGAGCATTTGTCTTGTATTCTTTCAGCTGCATCCAAATAATCCTTCAAGCAAATACACATTTCAACTGCTTCAGAAATGAGTTGGGTTCTTTGTATTGATATAATCCTGCCACTAACAGAAAAAGCAGATTCCGAAGCTACCGTGGAAGCTTGGACGGTTAGTAAATCTCGGGCCATGGTGGATAGGATTTGAAATTGATCTTCCTTACCTTTCCACCAAGCCAACAAGTCAAAATTTTAAAATCTTGCGGAGTCATGGTGGATACAAAGTTTGTTTCACTATACCTCCCGATTTCACTACTCGGAGTGTTACCACGTTGACGTTTACTACATTCATCTCTTAAAGTATTATACAAAGCAAACATTGGATCATTTGAACCTTCGTCATGTGCCGCATGCCGCATAGACTCATGTATATTTGATGTTTCACCATATTTTGCTAAATAAACATCAAACATTTGGCCTAAATGTGTGTTAAAATTATTTTTTGCACTTTGAGCATAATAAGGGTTTTCTTCTTCTAAATCCAAATTAAAAGTAATTTTATCAAGTAAAGTTTCAACCCCCGACGTATTTAAATAAGGGTTTAAGGCAGCGGCACATGTAATAACCGGAGGCATTTCTTTAAAATATTTTTTAAGTTTTTCTTTCATTGGTGGTATCATATCCGAATAAGGTCTACCTCTGAACGACAACTCATTTAATTTTGAAGTCATTAAGTAAATTTGGTAAAGTACTAATGGACTCGTTGGATAATAAACTCCAGAAAGACAAGTAGTTGCGGCTTTAAAAACATTAAGCATTTTGCTTATTTATTCAATAATAGCCCAACCCGATGGATAGTAAGTCGAAGCCTTTCCACGACTCACCAAAGTATTATGAAAGGCTATTAAACTTTCTTTTTTGTCAATAGCCTTTTCAAACATATTACAAGTCGAATTTCATCTTGTAAGTACGCCCAATTCGGGCCTAAACACTTGGAATTTGCTTCTTTACAAAACTTGCGATACCTACTATATCTTTGGTTACTGCTAAAAATACCACTTAACATTTTTTTAAAACTATCTTTTACTGTTTCAATAGTGTTTAAACCTTCTTGAACGGCTAAGTTTATGATGTGCGTAACACATCGACTATGAAAAAACACACCGTCACAAATTGGTTTATATTTTAATTTTAGATGTTCTATCGCAAGCGTATTATTTGACGCGTTATCAAAATATATTGACAAGATTTTGTTTTCCAGTTTATATGTTCCAATAACTTTATCAATAAGATAAAAAATATTTTGACCGGTGTGAGGATAATTAAACAATTCAAACGCAATTGTACGTTTCATCATTTGCCACGAATCGGGTTCAACTCAATAGGCGGTGACACAAATGTACGAGTCCGGTGAACTGTGCGGAGTCAACCAAACGTCACTAGTTAAGTTAACACCGGTTTGTAAATTTTCAAAATAAGATATTAATTCAATTTTAGGTTTTTTCCACATTTTCAAGCAATCTCTTCTAAGTGTAACACGACTTACATATGTGTATCGCGGTTGGAGAGTTCTTTGAATTAGCCAAGTCAAACGTTCATTGTCGAAATGTTTGAATGACAAGCTTTCTTGAATTACAAAATGCGTCATTTGCTCATGAACCGCTTCAACGTCATAAGCCCAAACATTCCATTCGTTTGTCATCGAAGCTTAACCTTGAGACGGATCACCTTTCAAAGCCTTACAATATTTATTCACAATGTGGTTTTTCAAAGTTGTATTTGCATCTTTTTTTTAACTTATGACAATACTTGCAACGAGCTTTGTTTGGACCGCTAGCCATTTGACATAAATCGTAATTGCATCATATTTCGGGGTTCCTATTCGTAGGAAGGATTGCTACCACCACGTTGCTTGAAGACGCATCACAACCAACGGATGATTGAGCACTTGATGAAGCCATTTTGAAATGAACGAGAGTATTAAGAGTTTTTTTTTTTAATTGAACGAAAGTATTGAGCGTATTTGAGAATAGAGAGCGTTTTTTAAGAGTAGAGAGCGTTTTAAGTTGTTGTGGTTCAACCAAAACATCCAATATATATTTATATTAGCTTAATAGGGGTATAATGGTAAAAAAACACAAAAACCGGCTATATAGCCGTTATATAACGGCTAGTTTTAAAAACCGGTTTGGTGCACCGGTTTGGGACCGGTTTGAAACCGGTTTGGGATCGGACCGGTTTGAAACCGGTTTCATTTTTTGAAGCCTCCAACCGGTGGAGGAACCGGCGGTTCGGACCGGTTCGGGACCGGTTTGGGCTAGAAACCGGTTTCGGTTTTTTCGGCCAATTGGTTCCCGAACCGGTTTTTTTGTCCGCCTAGAGGGTGTACCCGGTTCGGACCCGAAAAAAACCGGAGGGTTGGAACCGGGTTTAGTTTTATGGAAATTTCAACAACCCGACCCGACCCGTTTGTACCCGGGTCCAACCCGATTTTGACCGTTTTTTTTACTTTTTTTAAAAATAGCCGTTTTAACGGCTATATAGCCGTTAGAAAAGGTTTTTGAATGTTTTTTTTGTCATTTTTGCCCCATAAGATAGTATAAATAGGTAAAGGTTGATATGGTTGAGTACCCAAGTCCTAAACGCAAAAACATACGCAAAAAACGCAAAAAATACTCTCGTTTACTCTCGTTTTATATTTTCACTCTCTCATTTTACACTTTCACTCTTTTGAATCTTGATATGACTCACTTACAATCTTCCGTTGGTCAAGGTTCGTCCAACGCTCCAACCGTCGTTCGTGTTTTTGCACACAATCGTAACATGGATATTTTGTGCAATTGGGATATGGATGAGTTGAGTAACAGGTCTGTAAAGGCTCGTTGCAAATTTTGCGGAGCTTTGCTTGCATAGATTCTAACACGACTTTAAGCAAACACATTAACAAGAAGTTTGTAAGTCGTTGAAAAGTAATCCGGATTCGCAACAAACACAATTGGGTGGAGACGGTGAAATCTTTAATTACAATGTTAATACGGTTCGAGATCTAATGGCGAAGTTCGTGATTCAAGAAGCTTTGCCTTTTAGTCGCTTCGACAATCCACGGTTGACCAACTTAATTCGAGAGACGCTTCAACCTTGTTACACCCACGTAAGTCGTACTACACTCAGACGTTATTGTTTAAGATTATGAAAACAAGCAAAAAATGATTTAATTGTGTTATTTGAAAATTTAAATACCAGTGTAAACTTAACTAGTGATGTTTGTTCGGCTCTACACGGTTTACCTGAATCGTACCTTTACGTCACCGCTCATTGGATAGATCCCAATTCATGGCAAATGATGAAACGTACGATTGCATTTGATCTTTTTCCGTATCCACACACCGGAGGATTTTTGTTTTAATTTTTGGATAAATGTAATAACTACTTTTAAGTTACAAAATAAA
Organism: Flaveria sonorensis; assembly: GCA_025506505.1. NCBI lineage: Eukaryota > Viridiplantae > Streptophyta > Magnoliopsida > Asterales > Asteraceae > Flaveria > Flaveria sonorensis. The sequence goes on along the minus strand of CM046425.1, from coordinate 55,931,092 downwards.
ATTTTTTTCAACTGCATTTGATAACGTCTCCAACAACACAACCGTGGTTGAAAACTTAAGATTAAAATATCTTCCGATTGCAAACGATGATTTTTTTCATACTCGTTGTGTTGCACATATTATTAATTTAGTAGTGTAAGACGGACTATCAGTGGAATTTGTTGATAATTTTATTAAACCCTTTCGATTTATGTTACATGACGTTTTTAAAAAAAATAAAAAAAGATATCAAGATTATAAACAACATTTTAAGAATACAGAATCTATATTTGTAGATCCTAATTAGGATGTACCTACTTGATGGAATTCGACTTGTCATATGTTTGATTGTGCTTTAAAACAAAAGGGCACTTTGAAAGCTTTTCATAATAGTCTTTGCAATAATGGTGAAGCCGACCCATTTCCGAATGCGGGTTGGAAGAATGTTGAACGTCTATCCGAGTTTCTAGAAACTCAACAACAAAATTATTCGGTGTTTATTATCCCACTAGTTATTCGGTGCTTCAAAAATTATATTTTATGGCTTTGAATTTTAAAAATTTACAAAATAAAAATCATATGTTTAGCCAAATGACAGAACCAATAAAAGAAAACTTTAAAAAATATTTTAATAAGTTATCATCCGTTTTTATTTGTGTCGCCGCTTTAAATCCGTTTTTAAATGTTTCGGGGGTTGAATGTTTGATAGACGAGATAAATGACGGTTTGGATATGCATGACGAAAACCCTAATTTTTCAAACGAGGCAAAAGTAAATTTTAATGAAAGTTTGAAAACAATTTATAATTTTTATTTAAATAAATATGGGCCTAACGTAAACATAACCATGCCAAGCGAATCAACCTCAAGTGCTAGTACCTAGGTTAAAGACCCGGTTTTAACTATGTTGAATGTCGTTCGGGATGTGACGGCTAAACGACAAAGGGGTAACACCCCAACAAGTGAGCTGGGTAAATATAATGGAACGGATTTTATTTCCACTATGACTATTGAAGATTATCGTGCATTCGATATTTTGGTTTGGTGGAAAGAAAAAGAATCTCAATTTCCGATTCTTTCTGCTATGGCCCGTGATTTACTAAACGTCCAAGATTCTACGGTAGCTTCGGAATCTGCTTTTTCTCTTAGTGCAGGGTAATATCATTACAAAGAACAAGACTAACTCTGGAAGCGGTGGAGATGTGCATTTGTTTAAAGGATCACTTAGACGCAATGGATCGTATACAAAACCAAACAAGCCTTGAAGACGAAATCACACTCGAAGCTAAAGTACACGATGAAGAGGTAGAAGAATGAGTATCTTCATTTGGCATAGAAAATCCGATAAAGAATTTTTAGTTCATTTGATTAATCCATCGTTTTTTTTCAAAATAATAAATGAACAACAACAACAATAATAATAATAATAATAATTTATATTAATAATAATACAAAAGAAAAACCCGGATTGTACCCGGTTATAGACCTGACCCGGACCTGACCCGACCCTAACAGTGTATATCGCGTAGGGTATGGATGAATGTGAACCCGACCCGGGTTCCCCAATACCTGGGTACCAAAAAACCCTGTTGGGCCCAACCCGGTTTGTACCCGGGCCCGAGTATGGCCCAAAACCCAATTCGTGCACCCCTATTCTCAACTACCAAGGTTGAGCGTGGAAGTTCGATCTCTTAAAACAAAGACTCTTTGAGGTTTTATGTTCTTATTTTTTTGATTTTTAGGGTGGAAATGGTGGCTGTTCCATCCTTCGATACACCCAAAAATCACGTCGAGTTCACCTTGTTACATATTTCTTGACTACCATGGTTAAGCCATGAAGGCGTTTTATGGTGTCGTATGGGAATCAAGGAATGAAAAGATCTTTGATGGGAAGACTTCTGTGGTTGGGGTTCTAGACAAGGTGAAATATCACATTTGTTCATGGGTTAGATATATAATTAAGCTAGAGGATTTATGTTGGTAAAATTGGTGTAACTTTTTGATTTAACACTGGTTGTATTTGGTTATGTTTTGGTCTTAGCTTCCTGAGTTCTTGCTAAGACCCTTGTTTCAATAAATGCAGTTCAAAAAAAAACATATACTTGTAAAATCTCTTAGTTTCCTTCAAATAAGAAAATGATTCCCAACTTCAAATTGTATAATTGAATTCAAATTCAGATTTTAAAAATAACTTTTATTAAAAAAATATTTAAGAAGGCAACATTAAAAGACTACTAATCTAAATGATAAAAGTAGGTTTGACCGATGTGTTCCACTAAATTTGTTTGGAGGCTGACATGAGTGCCTCGGTATCGTAGCTCCAAATTAACATTGAAATTCGCTTACTTCTTCGTTTTTTAACTGTGTAATATACAGAAAATAATAAAAAATAATATTTTTTTAATACCTACGGTAATATTACTGTTACTTGTTTGTCGTGGCATTGGTGGTACCATAAAATCGTTAGACTTGCTTTCGGGAGTTAGCATCACCAAACATAAAAACAGTATTCTAGGTCGATGATTTCCTGTTTAATTTGCTAGAGAGCTGGTATACATCAAGCTCACTCCCACCCTTACACATCATTTAAAATTCTAAATAAACTAAGAAACAAACTTAAACAAGATCAAAACCATAGTCAGGCCATTTTTTGAACAATACCAAAGGTGAAGAATATGTTCAAAAACTAACAACTAATATATAGTTTAATAATCAATCACAAACAGTCTCATTAAACTTATCGTAACATGTGACCTACGGGCTACGGCATAACCTAGTCAGAGTTAATGACTAAAAAACATTAAATACGTACCTTATCAAATATAATAATGAACTAATGATATACTGATATATGTCTACAACATCTTTCTTTCATATATTTTATTTTTGTCATCTATTTAAATTCATTTTCAACAAATCTAGACTGGTGTTTCGAAAAAATTGTTCCTAAATAGTTAAAGTTCAGTTTTCAAAGTGAAACAATAAAATATAAGAATAAAATTAGCAGATGTTTGAACTACAAGTTATAGAAAAATTTATATTCATTTTCAACATAATTCTAGACATACAAGAATCAATTTTTAATAATATTTCAATTTAAATAGTTAAATCTAAATTTCACAAAACCTTCCAAATATGATTGTCAGTCGCAACTCACAACACAACACAACACAGCAAACAACATCACAACCTTCAAACACTTCATCCTTATCACTCTCTATTCCGATCACCATGAACCCACTTTCTCACCACCGGAGTTTACTCCAAGAAGAAGACGCCGCGAGATCTCTTAGATCGCCCGCGGCGTCTTCGTTCGCCACCACCTCCCCTTTCGACTCATCTTTGGTCCTCACAATCCTCGTCCTCCTCACCGTCCTCTTCCTTATGGCCTTCTTCTCCCTCTACATCCGCCGCTTCTCATCCCACTCTGACGGCCCCCTCTCGGGCCGTCATGACACCCCGCCGCGCTTCTTATCAGAGAAGCGCGGCGGGGTGGACCCCGCCACCGTTCGCTCTCTCCCCAACGTCGCGTACGGTGGTGGCGGGTCGAGCATTCAGGGGGAATGCTCGATCTGCCTCAGCGAGTTTGAGGAGAGAGAAACGGTGACGGTGATCCCGTACTGCCGTCACGGGTTCCACCCGATGTGCATCGAGAGGTGGCTTCTGTCGCACGTCTCTTGTCCGTTGTGCCGGTCGACGCAGCTTTTTCCGGTAGCCGGAGATGATCTTTCCGGCGACGGAGGTGGAGAGAGGTGACCCCACGTGAGTGAATGCATGTGGGCCCTGGTGATACGTTTGTTACGGGTAAGACAAATTTGCCGGGAAACATTTTTGCAGTGAACCACGTGGGATGGTGACACGTGTGATGTCATGTAAAAATTGTACCTTTGTAATTTTATTTTTATTTTTGTTTTTGACATTTTGTAATTTACTTTTATTTCGTGTTGCCAATGAATTAGGTTGGATAAATATGTATTAAGCATAAAAAATTTTGATAAATTACTTCGATTTTAAGTTATAGTTAAATATATGTGCTAATTTACACTAATTAATGTCTTTAATACTACTTCTGAATCTACCTATTTGGTTATCATAAATACATGTACCCTTGATTATTAGAAAAAAGAAATATTTTAATATACCTGGTACTGTGTGGTCACGGTCCCTTTTTCTTGTTATTATTTATTAAACGTACATATATTTTATTACGTAATGTTATAGCTTTGGTAGGTAATTTTGTTGAGGTTTTAATGTAGAGAAAATGAAATGTTTGTTTGGTGTGAAGCGATTTCTGCTACCCACCACGTCTTCCCCAATAAGCTTGTGCCAGCTGGCAATAATATTTGCTAAATGTAACAACCACAATTATCCACGATTGAAATAAGATTTATATGTGGATGGTTTATGGTTTGATAACATGTTTGATGGTCACTGTTACTGTACGTCAATTTGGGTAATGACATATATGAGTAAACGTTCTATATTTGTTAGGCATGGCTATCATTCATAAGAAATATCTAAATAACCTAACGATATTTTTCTCTAAAATACAAAACATCATTTGGATTTATATAATTATACAAATCGACTGTTTTTACCATTTAAGTTACATTATTTTCTAAACATTATTATTATTACTGTTATTCTTGAAATAATATTATATAAACATACATTTAAATGTTAAGTCTACGATAAAAATAGGGGATTGGGTGGCTAGACAATGGCCAAGCAGGGCCTAACAAGTGACAGGCTTAAGATGTGTGTTTTTTTTATTAATCTAATGTTTTTGTGTTAAATTATTTATATTTACAGGTTATTAACAATAATCAACGCTACCTAAAGAAATCAACCAACGTTCTAGCCTGGGCACTTCCGTGAAGGCTATAATTTTTTCAAAAACTCATTTTTGATTTTTTTTCATATTATTTAATTTTGTCGGATTTTGTTGAAATTCAAAAGCATTAAAGCTTTTACCTTTTAGAATATCTCTTGCCCTTTTCTCGGAAAAAAAATTCTTACAATAAATGCATTTAATCACAAAATTTAATTGCATTTATATTTAAACCACCATCCGCTATCTTAGAGCATTCACACTACATTCCTCATGCTCATATTTATATCAAAAATATTACTTTTCTACTTTTTATTTTAATTAAATAATATTTTTTTATATTTTATCATTAATTTTTTTCTCTACTCCACTCACAATCACTTTTAACAATATTAAAAAATTTATAAAGCTTGTATCGTGTTTTATTAAATATGAAGAATCACGGTACATTACTAATAATTTTTCTCTCTTATTCACTTACAACTATTCACAAACATTCTTATAATATAGGATACACATTCACTTGAGACCCTACTATGAATGCACTAAGCCTTCTTTATAACTTAATTAATTAAATAATTTAAACCAAATAAAGTATGAAATGCTCGCCTTGGGTTTTGTTTTATGGTTATTCGTTTTTTTTAAAGTACGGTCACCATGCACGTGCATTTGTAGATGTCTAAGACGGAAAATCATAACAAATTTCAACAACTCCTCGTATCCACGTTTCAAAATATACAACTTCAATTTTATGTTATACCATGGGTTAATAATGATAGTTCGATAACATTTTGGACTAATACGTGATAATAATATTAAAATTTGACTTTCGAAAACGCTAATATGTTCTCCCACCACACAAAACAGAACTTTCTAGGTTCTTGGCTACGTGAACATTCATGACTTCTAATGAAGGTCAAGTAATATTAATGTGATTTAAAAAAATATCAACATGGCTCCACTAGTTGCAGTTTGAGCAGCCACGTCGTCATTTTCGTCGGTGAAATAGGTGTAACATTAATAGGATGGTTTCAGTCTCGTGTTCTATTGGCAGAATTGAAGTCCATTTATTTAATTATTTCACTCTTATTTTTATACAATATAAGTAATGTTTATCGATCTTTCTAGAATGCATGTGATTATGTTATCGGAAAAATATGATACGTGCGCATTGGAAGACCATGCACATGCATGATGACCCTCACGGCACTGCGTATACTTTGATGTCTACTTTAAATCTTTAATTTTCATTATCTATTTCTTCTTTATCTTAGTTGTTTTTCTTTTACTACATTGTATGTAGGGCTGCAAACGAACCGAATTGTTCGTGTTCGTTGATTAAGAAATAAACACGTTCTCGAACTTTTCACGAACACTTAGCGAATGGGTTTTCTTGTTCGTGTTCGTTCATCAAGGAAATGAACATGTTCATGAACTGTTCACGAACACTTACCGAACGCAAACGAACACAAACAAAATCAAACGAAAACAATTAAATGTTCATGAACATGACGAACACAAAAAAGTTCATGAACACAAATGAATACAAATGATCACATATTTTTTAAGAAATAAAATCAGCATATTCATCACAAAATTTACAAAAATAAATAAACATGTAACATAAATACCCAAAAACATTTGACATACTTGTCATAAAAATAACTAACACAAAAATTAAGAACATAATCGAACATATTAACGAACATAAATGAACACATTATCGAACGTTCACGAACATAAACGAACACATTATCGAACGTTCACGAACATAAACAAACGAACACGGCTTGTGTTTGTGTGCGTTAGTTTAACTAAACGAACGAAATTTTCTTGTTCGTTTTCGTTCATTTACTAAACGAACGAACATAAACGAACTTCAAGCCGAACAGTTCATGAAGTGTTCGCTGAACGTTCGGTTCGTTTGCAGCCCTAATTGTATGGGTAGTGGTAATTTCTTGTTTTCTTGTAATTTTTTTAGGGAGTGTTGGTGGTCAATTCAACTTTGATCAAAAAGTGTTGGGTGTTGAAGTCGGAGGATCATGTCTGTAACTTCTGTAATTGATTAGTTTGTTATTCACCATGTTAGTAGCCGTAGTTAGTTGTATAAAAGGTGATACAAATGAATTAAGTTTGTTCTTCTTCTTCATTCTTACTTTTCACTACCGTTGCTTGATTCAGGAAGAAGGTTACGATTAGGGTTCTAATTGGTTTCCACCTAGTTTAGATTTGATAAATTCAACAGCAAGAATGATTTCAAATTATGGTGGCTAAAGATGCGATGATTGTTCGTTCATCATGATTTTGTGGATGCATTGTTAGGTTAAGCCAGATTGTCTGTGCATCTCACTAACGGAGAGAAGAAAGACATGATAGAAATGGCACATAGTGTCATTAATTTGAGCCTAAGAGACGGAATTCTTCATGAGGTATCTCTAGGGACGACTATAGCGGGGATTTGATCAAAGCATGAGAGCCTGTACATAGCCAAACCTCGGCTATATCTTTAAAAGTGACGGTGTACATTCAAGGCTTGAAAATTGAACCAATGGCTTCAGTACATTCAGGAGATGTTAGAGCGGATTTTATGTTAACTAATGTGAGGTATGTGCCTGAGTTAACTAGAACTTTAGTTTATTTTGATACTCTAGAAGATGTTGGCTATTATGTTAGCTTGAAAAACAAAAGGCCCAAAGCGGATAAAAGATATATTTAAAAAAAGCCTAAGCCGAGCTAGATCAAGCTTGTTTGTAAGTTGTAACGATTGCGAATATAGTTTGGGATCATATTTCAAGGTGTCCAGCATAGAACAACTTCTGATGCACGAGTTACAAGTCACTGTATCGACAACAGCTTTAAGGCCTGGTAAAGTCTACTCATCATGATTATTGAGATAAAAACATATTTAACTATTTTGCCATTCAACAAAGGCTGAGCATCTTCTTCGATCACCATAGCAACCTGAAGACTATTTGTCGATTTCATTAATAATATCAAAATATCCGATAAGAACTCGCCATCTGTCTGCCTTGCTGTCATTCCAACTTCTAATTATCCACTTTCAGGTGTTAAAATTGTATTAGTAAGTATGAGTCATATGTCCACCTCAGCTTACGGGTGCCTGACACTTTCTTTTACCTTTGACCAGTTTATCTTCTCTGCACAGTTTGAACATACGTACACGTGTCCACACCTGCGTTAGCAAACACAAAGTGTAAAAAAAAAAGTAGAAGTATTACCTGACATCAACCGAACGTCTTACCAACACCTGATTTAAAACCAGAGTACGTCATAAAAAATTTAAAAAAATATATAAATGTAAGTAAAATTTAAAATAAAATTAGTAATAGATTATATTTTGTATGGATGTTCATTGTTAGTAAAGTATGGAGTTTTGAATAAACAAAGTATGAAGTTTAAAGTAGTACAAAATCATTATAAATGATTCGCAGGAAGATATAAACAAATAAAAATCATAACTCAATCCGACCATCAGGTTGGATCCAACCAATTCCATCCCTTTGCTGGCTGGTTCAAATGAAAACAATTCACTACAAAGAACGGACCATTAATGTGACAGGCTACGCCGGTTTCATGAAACGTTGTCATCAGGCTCCATTGACCTTTTGGCCTTTTCAATATTCATACACTAGGAAACTTTTGAAGCATTTATCAAGGTTAATGTTGCTTATGATGTATGGGGATCTTTTAAAAATTTTAAAAATTATAGACATTGTTAACTTAGGTCGCTATCACAAAACTTGCCAGCTAAAAATGATAAGTTTTCATAACATGACATGCCTTGACCTTAAACCAATTGGTCATACCCGTATTGACGTGTTACCCGACTTGCAAATTAGGCCAAGCTTACATATTTACCTATTGGATGAAGAATCAAATCCATTGTCACTACATAGGAAGCAAGCCTGCAAGCTTTCTTCACCTACAATTAAGTCAACGGTGAGAAAGGATTTTCAATGAAATAAAACAATAAAGAATGATCATATTGATGTGTGATTTATTAGTTAAAAATACCGACCAGAATTAGATGATCGATTTAGGGCCGATGAAACTTCTTGTTGCACTGACCGTTGCAACTCAAGTTGCATGTTCATGCAAGTCTCAAGAGTGCTCTGCATGCTGTTCATTCGTTCTTGAAGCACAGCAATATCCATACGTAGACCGTTTATGATCTCCCATTCCTGATACATTATCAAATGAAGTTATAAATATATGTAACTTATTATCTTTTACATAATTTGATAGGTACTACTCACAGTTCCAGAGTGTTGATTGATTTCAGGGTGTTGTTGCCAGCTGTGAGCTGGTTCTGCGCTCTCAGCAGCTTCATCGTTTTCATTTTCATCAACGCTTTGCTGAGAGGAATCTTGATTCTCCATCTCTAGCATCCAATCTTCATCTGAATCAGAAGCTTGATCTTGGCGTGCCAAGTAGGATTGCAACAGCTGGTCGAGCCTCACACTGAAATCACTTTGAAGCAGACTAGAAACTCTTCTCCTACAGGATGAAAACTTCTCAGTTTAATATATCAAGAAAAGAGTGTTAGTGGATTATGCAGATTAGATGGTTCAATACCTGCTCGTAAGTTGTTCAAGCTCGTTTCGGTTATTGTTATCAGCATCATCATCAGGTGTATAGAATGCATCTGTTGTGACCACAGGATGATGATTGTCATACCACCCATCATGTACTGTATCTTGGTACAGCCAATCATCTTGGTTGTCAACCGAGTTTGCATTGAAACTTTGGATTGACTCGGTATTAATCAAATTGTCTTCTGCTTCTACAATTTCTTCTTGCCAAGACAAGATATCAGTATCGGTTTCTGAGGAATTTTGATGGTCAAATGCCTCTTCAACTTCTAGTTCATCCCCATCTGACTCATAATGGCTCTTAAGCTCTGAAGCTTGTTGAGACAATTCGATGTCAACTGTACCCTGATCTCTATCAACTGAACCCTCCCGGTCCTGGTCCCGGTCCCGGTCCTGGTCCTGGACCTGGTCATGGTCCCTGCTTTCAAAAATTTCAGTTGGTGGCGGTACCTCATATTCGAGTTCATTAACTATACCATCCAGGTGCGGACTTTCTTGGTGTGACATGCCATTGTCAGATGAGGTATCAGATTCATTAACAATATCTTCAAGTACTTGATTTTCTTGATACTTCGTGCCATTGTCAGATGAGGTATCACATTGGGACCCATCATGAGCTTGATCATGGTTATTCACTCTGGAAAGGAACCCCCTCCTGCCTCAAACAAATGTGGCAAAAGTGACATTCAACATTCAATAAAAAATGATATAGCAAATAAATTTTAATGGTATATGCAGTTCCAAACTTCAGTTGGACTTGACACAATATAAAATTTCAAGAATACAAGAACATAAAGACTCCTGCTATAAATTTAAAAAGTGGGCAGTTTCCTGGCAACACATAACAACCAAGAAAATATTTTTTTAGAATAAGTCCTGAACTTTATTAAAAGGTGTGCTTCACTGGCAAAACAGAGAAGACCAATATTCTCTGCATTTCAGACAGATGTGTAAAGATGTAGTTGAGAGGATAACATACCTCAAATCAGATACTGTGTGTGATTGCCTCAGTAATCCCAACTCGTTTGCTGCGGTAGAAGTAGACTTTTCTTCTTGCATAAATCTTTGGTTCCACAGAAATCTACCTTTGAGCAATGTCTACAGTAGGAGCATAAATTACCTTAAACTCTCAAGTCATGATATATGTTAACAGATAGGAAAATAATATAATAAAATCAATAAGTTAGAAATCAGTTCCCTAATCATTAATATCATCTGGGTCACGGCATTATCCAAGACAAGGTAGTGCATTTAGCATATAGACAATCTTTCATCATACATAGTCATAACAGGATAAGCTTTGAGAAACACCATGAATTTCTTCCTAAAATAGTAGTCTACCCATTCAGCAACTTAATTGTCATTTAAGTTGTAAACTAATGACACCTTGAATCCTTTTATAACTATAGTTGTATATTTTGGAAGTTATTTCTCCAAAGGTGACTTTTAAATGGAATATCAGACTGGAGATAAAACGAGAAAGCATAATTGGCAAAACTCCTACATTTATTTAACATAAAATTGAGGTAAGTGATTGTAAAATAGAATGTAGCTATTCATAATATACAGACCAAGCATAGTTTCCAATCATATTTCCCAAATGCCATCACAATCTTCTAAAGTGGCAGTTTTGGTAACGAAATGTTGAGAATGCATTAGAAGTAATGTTCATACCTGAATTCGTTTCCGATGAGCAAAAGTTGATACAGGTCGACTTTCCAACAAGCTCTGCATCTCGGTTCTCCTTTCCATCTCAAACCTTGTTAGCAAGTCAAGAAGAGCATGCCTGCCATAAAGTAAACGGACAGACTTTCGTGCCCCAACCCTAGTTTGATCAACACCTAATCCATCTTGCTCTTCAATAAGAGGTTGATCAGTTTCTGACTGCTGAGTGTTTGACACTAGCCACTGCATCACTGTCCTCGCCCTCTTGGATTCATTTTCACTGATCAATCGAGCCCGTGAACAGCTATTATTATGTGAAGCATTCAATGAGCGCCCGTAATTGTTTTTACTTCCCCATTCACGGAAAACTTGCCTAACACGCTCTTTATCAGCTAGACCAATAGCAGGAGAATGTTGTGAGCACAAGTTCTGGTTATCTTCTTGTTCATTTTGAATCCTCATTTGGTTCTGATCCCAGGGATACTCATTTTCAGCTTCACTAGTATTTATCGATAAGTCTTCACTTTCAGCACCTTCTAATGAGCATGAACACTGGCATCTGATATTACTAATAGCCACCCCACTTGTGTGTTTCCTTCCCGTCTCCCTAATTTTGCTTCCATCTTCCAGATCCCGCCACAATTTCCGGATAAAAGATGTACGCGTGATTGGTTTCTCTTGACTACCCCATCTCCTTGAGACTGGAGGATAATTATCGCCAAAATAAGAAGATTCAAGCACTGAAACGTTGTTTATTCCAGCAACAGCCATTGTTTTGCACTTGAGCACTATAGTTTTGCATCAACTGTGCTCATTCCATGTCCTGAATCCAATAAAATCTACAGCTTCAAAATCTAGAAGATAGATAAAACCATACAAATCATATCACAAATTCGCTCAATTCCAAACGTTACTTCCAACATTTAAATCAGAAAATTAATATGTGACAACAGAGGAATTATAATGTTCATGCTCTGGACTAATTCAGTACCACCAACATCGATGCATCGTAGAAAACAATTTAGATCTTATTTCTGTTCATTCACTATTTTCCATATAACAATGTAATCTTAATCGATGGCAACTTCACAATTTCCAGAGAATAATTTCTTATGAAAACACACACATCAAACCTAACAGGTAAACAAAGTATATAATTTAGAACACAGTCAATAGATTACACACTTATAAAATGTTAGCAACGTTAAATCCCAGAATACTGCAGTGAAACTTTCAATATCTAACACATTTATAATATAGAATGAATCAATCATGATGATGAACTTCATAAGGAAAGGAAAAAAAAGAAAAAGAAAATGACCTCCTAAAACTGCTTTCTTCAACGCAACAAAATTCATCGACTCCAATGATATTAAATTGCCTTAAAATCTAAACTACATAACCACCGGCAACACATTTATAATCCACCTAATAACACAACGACAACAACAATAGATTATGAATCGATTGAAAAACTAAGGAAAGAAAACTTACAAAATCAGAAAAGAATCTCAAAGCAGATTTCCATATAACAACAAATTTACAATCCACACAACAACACAGACGCATCAAATTATGAACCGATTAAAACAAAAAACATCAAAATTCATTAACAAACTACCGAGAGACAATCACAACGCAGATTTATAATCGCAATAGCAACACAACCACCACAGATCATGAATCGATTGAAACAAACAGCATTAGATATAGAGAATCAAAATAAACCTGTAAACTGCAGTGCTTCTATCAAAATTCATCCAAATTGATGAGATTAAAGATTCCTGATCGGTCAGAGTAGGTGAATACTAATATACTATATAGTCGCAACAAACACACAGTAGAATTCTAGAGAGAGAAAGCGTGTGTGTGTGAGAGAGAGAGAGAGAAATAGAGAGTAAATGAGGGAAGAGGAAAACAAGTAATTTCGGTTGGGAGGTGCATAAATTATGGCGTATCTGTAACGTCTATTTTTTTTATTATGAAGAAGAATGAAGTAGGAGGAGCCATTGACGGAAGAAGATGTCGTCTGACCGTTTTGCCCTTCTAGAATTCTCTTTTTTTATTTGTTGTATATGGTGGATTTTTAATTTTAATTTTTCTAATTGTTGTGGAATGTTGACTGGGTGTTCACTTGCCTCTTAACGCGATTTACGGAGTCTTGAATTCAACGGTAAGACGAGTTGATGAGTCATGAGTCCGAGGGGGTGGGTGGAGATGGTTTATATCGTATTCTTAAAATGAAAATAACCATAAAGGGGACAAGATCGTTATCACTGATGCAATTTCAGGTGTAGTTTCAGATAGATTCTGGTTCACTGAAACATCGTCATAACATATTTGGGTAGCGGCTTCGGGATGATTTTGCGGGTTTACGAACCAAAATAAACCGTTGCTTTTTTTGACCTTTGGAACAGCTATAATGCCGTTCATTTGACCTTTGGCACGTTAAAAAAAACATTTGAATGAAACTGTGATGAACATGTTAACTATATATATATATATATATATATATATATATATATATATATATATATATATATATATATATATTGTAGTAATTTGTAATTTTAATATTGAATTTTATTTTTTTTAAATGATTTTTTTATTTCATTTAAAGAAATGTTATGGTAGTTTTGTGTTCTTTGGATACCACTCCCTCTTTTTTGGGTAGGGGTGTTCAATTTCGGATATTCGAATTTCGGATATCCAAAAATATCGGATAGTGAATTTTACTATCCGAATCCGAAATTTCGGATATCTGAATTTAGGATATATGAAATTTCGGATTAGGATATATGAAATTTCGGATTAGGATATCCGAATTCAAAATTTTTTTTATTATCTAATAAATTTTATAAAAATATAATAGTTTTTATAGAAATTTTTTTCGGATATTCGAAGTTTTTTATTAAAATATCCTAAATATTTAAAAACATCCGCAATATTTAATTAATATTTAATATTTTTAAAATTTTATAAATTTTTTTTGGATATTTCGGATATCCGAAAATTCTCAAAATCACTATCCGAATCCGAAATTTTGGATATCCGAATTTCGGATTTTCGGATATTTCGGATACGGTTTCGGATTCGGATATTTTTGAACACCCCTACTTTTGGGTAGTTTTGAGTTCCGCCCTCTCCATCATAACTTGTTACTTCTACTATGCTATTAATGAGTGTAACAGGTAAATTGTAACTTGCGTGGAGATGTGATTTTTAAAAGGTTATGATCAATGGTATTCGTTGATTTAATTTTCGGGTCAATCGGATTATTTGATTTAGGAATTTTTTTATTCGAATTTAAATTCAAATAAAATTCATAAATATCGATTTGAATGAACTTATTCAAACTCGATTTGATTTCATGTCTATTCGAATACAAACTAAACATTACTTGCCTTCGAACTCAGCATCAAAGCGTTATGTGTCAACTGTTGAATTGTGAAATCCAAATTTTATATAAATAAAATCAAGGGATTGCAAATAAGCGCCACAATTTTTTTTAATATATTAATAAAAATTGGTTAAAAAAACCTTGATGAAAGAGACATTTAGAAAAATCATATAGACAGATCATAAATAGCAGTCGATATTAGAATACCTCTTGTGAAAGAAACAAAAACGTATCTATAATGGATCTATGAAAGGCATGCGTATATAGTACAAAACAAATTTAGCAACTTGCATACGTATCACACATTTGTATATGATCTTCTCCACCAGTAAGAATATTAGTCTTATATTAAAAAGAAACGATTCAAATATGTAATAAATTTAAAAAATAAAAAAATTACTCAATCATTAATTTTTTTTAATCAATGGCTAAAATCAAATTGTAATGAAAATGTTTTTTAATTGAATATGTCAGACATAACAATTGTTTTTGAATTTTTTATTTTTTCTGTTTTTTAAAAACTCATAACTTTTATATACGATGTTACTTTTTAAAAAAATTACTGCATACAAACGAACGTTTTTAACGAGTATAGTATCATTATATAAACTCATCTCAGTGATGGGTTTAGACTTTTGGATGTAAATTTTTTACTACCCAATAAACTAAGTTTATTATCTATCAATCAAATTCATTTTTTAAACATATATTTATTGTTAGGATGGATCCTAAAAAAACCACATAGTTATGTGAAAACTAAAGAAAACCGATTAAATCGATCACATAATCTATAAATTTTTTTAATCACCACCCTCTATATACATGTGCGTGTATATATAGTTAGGGGTAGTGATCAAATGAAAACTGTAACGTGGTTTTACATATAGGTCACACATAGGTTACATATATGTAACATTTTTTTATTCGACGTAGTATTACGTATACGTAACTTTCTTCATTCCCGTATTTATGTTCAACATACATGTACCAAATACTTAAATAACCCTTTTAACATTTAAATAAATAAAAATATATGAATTATATTAGTGGTTTCTGTGGTTTATTTGGTTTTCTCATAAATATTGGTTTTCTTATGAACAATCCCATATTTATCGTACAGAAAATATGATATCAAACAAATGTCATTATACTTAGTACTCTTAAACTACATTAATTCTTTATCTACATTATGCTATTAATCGAATCCTAATATTCTCTTCAAGAGGTCATGCCTCTATCACCCAGCAGTAACCAAAATAACATATAAATAACCTATGGCGAGTTTCTTTTGAGGGTGCTATCGGGTCGCGTACTCAAGTAATAAAAGTGATTGGGAGGCCGTCAGCGATTCAATTAGCGATTAACAAAAACTATTATTGTTAAATCATTTCGGAAAAGAAATACTGTGATTGTTCATGTTCTCAAAAAAAATTACAATAAACTCACTATATTTATTTAACTTTTTATCTTTTCATATATATTATTATTATTAATGTTGATTTTAAAAGAAAGATAATTCTATCAAGAGAAAACGAGACATGGGTCGTGGGGCGTGGCAGTTGGATGATTGTGTATTGAATTTGTCAAGTTTTGAGTGTACTAATGTCCCTTTTAGTGGCTCGATGGAAGGTCGACGTTTGTCAAGCATTAAATATATTTAAGTATATTATTAATAGTTAAAGATAATTATTTTAAAGAATTAACTGCATGTGCATGTAAAGTTGTCAATTCTTATTGTTTGGCTCTTTTTGTAACAAAACATGAATTTGTTTATCTTTTACGCTGCTTATCAGGAAAAGCTCAACAAATATATTCCACTTGTCTCAATCTAGCGTTTGAGAGATGGAATGAATCAAATTTTTACATATTTCCTTTTTTTAAAAACATAAAATCAAATACATATTTTCCTTTTCTAATACACATATGTATCCACTTCATTAAAATTAACCTATCAAATTACTATTTTATCTTGTTTTTACTAAGAGATATTTACGTATTAATGTTTTGTTATTATAATTGTTTAAAACTTTGACAATTGTGTTTTGTATTTGGATATATAACTTTGATATCGATTATTATTGTTTTGAAATGAAGTTTAAAACTTTTTTATCTAGAGTTGTAATTTTATTATTTTTATATATATAGAAGACTCGATTTCGAGGAAATATGTTAATGATGTTCTTATGAAGAAAAATGTATAAAAATAACTTAGTAAAAATATGAATATAATAATCACTCAGTAACTAATTATAATAAAATAGGTAAATATGTAATATATATGTTTTAGAAAGAAAAAATATATAATTGATTTTTTTGCTTGGGTAAATATGTAATTAATGAGTTTAAAAACTAGAATATGTAAATGTCCAATTTAAAAATCTATACGTGAATATGCATAGACATAAATTCAATAAATTGTAAATATGGCTTTTAATGTGAAAGAATTAAAAAAAAAGTAAGAATGTATATGCATTCCTTGCAAACCAGCAATTGCAATTGTTAAAAGCAAAAAGAAAACAATAGCGTAAAGTTGACCCTTATAATTTCGTTAACTATTACGACTATAATTTAAATAAAATAAAGTGTATGTAAAAAGTAAACACACTTAAAACACATGATGCAAGAAGCGAAAATAAAGCAAAGGTTGTGGTGACAAAAATACTACAAGGAGATTTGCGACCATAACAACGACGGAAGTATCAGTTAAATGAACACACACGACTGCAACAAGTGGTTGCAGTAACATTGACTTACAATGCTCTAAGTAACAAATTAAAATGAAAATGATGTCCGAAAGGTCATGACAATATAGAGGCGACAACCGTCGGCGATGAAAAATCAATGCTATAGCAATAAACCTTTTAATTCTAATACGTATTATATAAGATAATACAAGCTCTTTAGAGACAGTCATATTTTTATATCATTAAAAATATATTATAATATACTTTAAAGTGTCAAGACATCTATAGCATGAGCTCTCCGCACTAAATAAAATGAATATATTATTATGATCTCAAAAGCACGAACCGGAAAATTTACTTAGTGAAATAATAATATACCTTTTAACTGACTGCGTATTAGTAAATTACCTTTGTAATAGCAAGTTTAGTTAGAGATCATATGATGTTTAGTCAATTTTAGAACTTACTATTTATTAGAGGACTTCTAACAATTATTTAAAAATGCGGGAATACTTTTTAATTGTAATGATGGCATAAAGAGAAGGAAAGACAATGTATCTAGTGTTTGGGTTTGAGTTTAAATCGATTTTCATTATCACATCCGTATATAAAATAATTCAAAGCTATGTATTATATAGTTTTTAATAGGTATATGTAATTATATATGGTGCCATGTGGCCCATGTTCGGCTCAAACTGTATATGGGTATGTTTTATAAATACATCTACTTTGAAAAATTAAAAAAGTATCTAGTTTTAAAGTGATAAAATCATAATGGCAGCTTACCGTTGGAGAAATTAAATCATCCTTTCTTCAAAAGTACTCTCACCCAAAAAAAGTATGTGTTTTGAAAAGTTCAAACACAAGTATTTAGTACAAGATTTAAAGACGTGTGTATGTTACTTTATATATGATAATAAAGTATTAGGGTGGGATGTATTATGTATATGCATATATAATAAGGTGTTATAGAAAAAAGTTTTAGTTAATGAAGTGCGGGAGTAAATAAACACTTGTATATGTCACTTTATATATGATACATATGACAACTATGTAAACCCATACTTGTTCATGTGATTCTCATGATTATTTATTTAATATCAATCACATGTCGAACATTATCTATACGTAGAAGATCAAAGCTTCAAGGTCTTTGATCCACTCAATTTGATCATTAACATGATATATTTGAAATTGTAAATATGTTAAAAACTAGAGTTGTTGAAATGGGTGTGGATTAAATTCTAGTATTAAAAAGAAAAGAAAAATTGTTAGAATTCGCCTCAAGTCGAACAAACTCGCATATTTTGCTAGTTGACTACTTTTAAACTTAAGTGGTTGGGTTGCTAAAATTAACCCAAACCCATTAAGCCCAAACCCCAAGCCTACCATTTTTCCTATTACATGTCCTTTCATTCCCTTTATATTCTTTTTAGGGTCGACTAACTTCCCCAATGGTCCACACTACTAATTGCCCTTAGTCGCCAGTATGGCAGTATCCATCTTATATATGATTGTATATGTTTGTATATAACTTGTATAGGTACGTATTTGTACTCATATGTATACATCTTGTTCGTTTTGTTATAGACTTATAGTTTGTATTCGAGAGGGACACATTAAATAAAAATACAGGTGAGTATGTTAGGCTTGAGTTTGTGTAATTTGACGCATCAAACTATGTGAAGTTTAGTTAAATGTATCCAAGGTGTGAGGGGGCGCCCTCGCCATGAGGTACGGTGGGCCTCGGCGTGGCCCCTCGACAACGCCACTGGTCAGTGTTCACCCTTTGCAGCGCATAGCATATATGATCAGCGAGTTCTTGCTACTCAACACCTTCAAAATTCCGACCATAGGGTAGTGTGTGTGAGTGTGGGTGTGTGGTGTAATGTGTCATGGTATGGTATGAGTGCCCCCTTCTAATGCAGGTATGTGATGTAGTGTGACATGGTTTGACATGATATATTTCTATTGATGGGTTTTATAATGTGGTAGGGGTTCATCACATGAGTGTTCTCTCCACACTAAAGTTCCAAACAATTTAGGTTCTATGAAAATTGCCATCGGATTACAAGAAAGGCTAGCTTATTTGTTTATTTAATAATGAAAATATAAACACATCTTTTTTTATTTCAACTGGCTTATTAATTATTGAATCAAGTTTTGTTGTTGCTTAATGCAACCACAATACTTGAAATGTGTAACAATCAAACAGAGGATGACCTATACCAAAGTATAAGAAAATATCATTAAACATTATACATTTAGGAAAACACAACAAGTTTTATAAAAATATAACATTTACGAAGCTTTTGATATTGAGAAGTAAATATATATAACATTAATAGAAATGTAACATTTGATATCATCAAGTAAATAAATCACACATACAAATTACAATACTTGAAATTCAACCAAATCCACAAAGAAATAACAAAAGAAATTTGCAAAACAGACCCTCATGTTCAAGAAAGCATATTCAAACCTCTATAATTAAATATCAACATCACAAATGGTCCTTTGAAAGCCCTTTGAGGAAGAAGAAAAATGCACCATAATAGGTGCACATGATACTTTCATGTGGTAGTGTCTTGATTTCCACACTCCCACCTTGAACCTTATTCTAGCCTTCAATTTCACAATCATCTCGACCCGCCCGGACGTCCTCTCCACTTTAAGATCATGTGCAACATCGTCACCCAATGACACATCATGTGATGCAAGATTCAACTTAAACCGTGTTGCATTTCTCTTAGGTTGATAGAACGGGTCAATAGTCCCTCTACTAATAGTGTCATCATCGTACAAAACAACAATATCAACTTTATCATAGTAAACAGAAACTTTCTTGTTAGGGTTGTAAGCCCGGAGGATGAAGTTGTAGGTCGCGTTTAGGTGGTTGGCATTGGATAATTTGAAGTTGTGGATAGATCCATCATCGATGGAGTATACTAGCTTTTTGGGCTTGATTGTTAGCCAAATAATAAGAATGGTTAGACCAACAATGACTATGAGCGCAAGACAGACGATTGCAATGAGTCGGATGAGCCTGGAGTGTGGCCGAGCAACCGGATTTTGTGTCGGGGGTTTATCAATAGCCATTTTTTACAAAGAATGTGTCAACTTAATGAAGTCGGTTTGGGCTATTTATAGTATGCAAAAAGGGGAGAATTTTGTTTCAAGAGAATGTCTTGAAGTCAAGTCTTTACTTTTTCTTTCCATCAATTCCCTTCATCTTTCTTTTATCATATTTACATTTATACATAATACAAGTATCGATATAGAATTTAAACGACTGTTAGACGTGTTCGTGACAATTGTTGAGTATTTATATGTGGACATCTTGACTTCCCACTAATGAAAAATAACCTTTTAATAACACAAAGTGAGTGTAATAAAAAATATATTAATACATGCAAATGCAAATACCCGAAAATTTAGTTTTCAAAGAAGAATAAAAAGAAAACTACAAAATATTTAGATTTACACCAAAATATTGATTTTCAACTTAATAATGTATCATTTAAAAATAACTAGGCAGAAGTGTAAGGGTTTGGTCGCTGTGTGTGTACACACACTCTGCAAATTATATATATACAAACAGACTAATGCACAAAATGCATATGACTCAAACAAAGAATTTAGGATAATACACATATTTTAGAACAATAGTAGATGTGTCCATTAGATTACAAGGTCTTTTGAGTTGTTGACTACGCTATTTTAATTAAAATTGAAGTGTTGGCAACATCGTAATTTAGAACAACAGCTAAACTACATTGTTGGCTTTTTTTTTTAAATTTAAATTTAGGTAAGTAAAATCAAATAACTTTCATATTAAAGTACTTTTATAAAAGTTATACTGTAAAATCAATAATGTTATTATGTTTAACACAAGTAAACTATTGCTATATGTTAAGAAAATATCACTTTTATTTTGTTTCAAAAAAGAATGAGTCACTATGAGACAATGGTGTGTTTAATACATGGCGCATTTAACCCGTTTACAATGGTGTGTTATAATAGTGCGTCCAATTTATTACATGAAACCCACTCTTAATGTAATGGATATATTCTTGTCTTAACAAATTTGAGTACAAAGTGTGTGTTTTTTTTATATTATTGTTATTATGTGTGTGTCTGTATATATAATGGAAAGATAGAGGAAAAAGAGATAAATGATGCTTAACTTGCATATGGAGGAAGAATGAATACGTAGAACTCTCAAGTGATCCTTTTATTCATGTTTGGAACTTCTAACTTTTGTGAATCCTTTCTTGATCTTGAAGATTTCCAAGAAACCCCTTCTAACTTTTGATTATATTATCAAAAGAATAAAATTTTGGTTTTACACATTTGTTTATTCGTTTTAATAATGTTAGTTTAATGAAAATTGACACACTCTTAAAAATCCAAGTTTGATTTATCAAGAAATAACAATTTCAACATGATATATTCTACCCATCTAGTCCATGTTCCGAAAACCACACAACTTTTAAATTACCGAAATCGTCTATTGCACTAGTTGATTACAAGCTAGTGGATCGGAAACAAATAAACTGGTTGGTTGCAGAAGCTGGTAAAAATCATAGCAAAACTGGTAGAAAACTTGTCTTCTTCCTTTGTTGTTGGTCAAACGAATGATAAAATGTCATTTGTCAATTTGTTAACCGGATCGATTTTTAAAGTATTGTTTCTAGATCAATCAAGGTGTTCCGGTCGTACCCTATTTAAACCAAGTAATAGTAAAAAAAGACATGTTTTTATATTCACTCTATAAATAATAAAATGTAGATTAAAGTTGTAGAGTATATGGAAAAATTAAATAATATATGGGTGAAAACTTATGGGTTGCTCAGTTGCTCTTAAACAATGAATCCTCATTTGCATGGGGCTGGTCTGATCATCAAGCCCAAAAACGTTGGGAAATGGGCTTTTGGTGATCTTGAATTTGTTTTGTTGGAAGCTATTTTGATCTTATGAAATTTGATTAGTGATCATTAGAACTCTTACCCTACTCCAGGTGTTTCAGCTTATATTTTTATCATCCATTGTATTTGATTGTTATTATTTGTGGTTAACTTCTAGTTCTTCAAAATTTTATATAATTTTCACCGATTTTAATTTGTTCAATATTTGTTGTTTGACTTTTTCAACTTCTACTTAGCTATGATGATTGGGAAAATTAAAGTTTGACTCATATGGTTGGCCCAAACATGACATGGTCGATCCATCCATCTTCCATGGTTGATTTGTTTGCATATCCTTAAATTTGTCCGGTGAAATTCTTATTTTTCTTCATTACATGCACTTGTTTGTCAAATCACAGTTGAACCATAACCAATTGGTAACATTGATCGTAGAGCTTTCATATATGAATTTCTCAATCTGTTTATCATTTGTGTATGTTGTTATCCTTTTGACATTGCTATGAACATATGATCATTTGATAGTAAGAATTCCATCACATATTAATTACATCCTTATAAAAGTTTAGTTTTATGTCCGTCCGATGGTTAGATATCTCAATAGCATCATTACATAACTATTTTTATTTGCATTCTACTTTAAGATAGAATTACAACTCGTTTCATCTACGAGTAAAAAATGACTAAATTCATTAAAAGAAGCACAAAGCAATGGAAATAGATAACCGACGAGCCACAGAAACATGAGAGCCAGGGGCGGAACTATGCCTATGAGAAGGGGTCAAGTGTCCCTATTGATTTTTGATCCGATAGTGTAACGTATAATATCAAAATATTTAGTGAACTCATAATTTTTCAGGATGTGAACCTATAATTTTTCAGGATGTGAACCCATTAGTATTTTTAGTTTCATATTATGACTTAGATATGTACTCGGTTCAGTGGTAAGAGCACGTGTTTGTGGAAAAGAGGTTGAGGGTTCGACACTACTACAAGTCTGCCTTTTTTTCTCCCACAATTAATATTGAAAAATTACGAATTTACCTTTAATTTTAACCAAATTTAAAACCCTAACCTAAATATCCCCCCAATCGATCTCAAGACCTGTTGCCCCTCCCATCGACCTGTTCTTTGTTGTTGCTTGCTGCACCCTGCTGGCAGGGGCCATCAACTCCAGTGATGACGAGGCGGCGATCGGTCACCGGTGGTCTATTTGCTAATTTGTCTTTCAACTATTCAAGCTTTCATGATTCAAGGTTAGTTTTTTAGATTATGTGAATCCAAGGATCACAATCAGGAATTATCAGTGTTAGATTGGTTTTGAATTAATGATCGCGGAATTACTATTAATCGTTGTTTAATTGATTAACAAATAAATATCGATGCCAGAGAAAATAAACAATAAATGATTAAACGATATCAACAATATGCAAAGAATAATGTTTTGAATCAAACGTAATTCATTAAAACTGATTAATGATTACAAAGAATCAAATAATAATTGCTAACAAAATTCTATGCTATGATTGTGTTTATGATTTTTGGTGAGTTGATGTGACGGCTGCTAGGTTTGTGTTGATCGTGCGAAACGATGTGATGGTATTTTTGTCGCCGTTTCTTACTGTGTTTTCTGATGTGAAACCTAGGACTCATATTTATAGACACGCGTGTTTCTGTTAAGGAAACAACGAATCTCTTGGAGTCTGTGATTGACTTGTTGACTAGAAACATTTGTATGATATACGTGTCTGGTTCTTCCGTAGTTACTTTGTTCTTCCGCAGCTACTTGATCTTCCGCAGTTACTTTGTTCATGTGGTGTGTTTGTTCATCAGTGAATACCCATATTCATCCGTAGAAGATCTTCTGATGAATGTCTTGTAAGAAAGATATCTACGGAAGAACAAAAATGTTCATCCGTAGATGTTTCTTACACTTAGTCAATTTCAGAAATTGACCAAGTATAATGTTTGTACCTGTAATCATACACATAAATCAACGCACATATGGGTTAACCTATATATATACATAATGAATTACAAATATTCATTACATGTATTGATTAAAGTTCTAAGCCTATACAAAATGATCTAGACCTATTATTCCAAGATCTAACAGATTAGTCTCTTTATATATTTGTAATTTCTCTATAAATGAAGATTCAACCTTTAGATTTTGTGTGGTGTTTTTATTGTTGTTATTTCACTTATTTGTTAGTTAATTTGTTTGATAATTTTTGTATTTAGAAATCTAGAATTGTGTTAAGCCCTAATTTTGTATTTTTTAATTATTTTGTTCATCACAATTCATAATATATTTGATAATATTTAGGAACATGCCTATTTTATTGTGAAAAGAAAACCATCAATATGTGTTTAAGTGATGTGAATGATGTATTGTTTGAATTGGTTCGATTTAAGTATGAAGATTGTTTACTAGTAGTAGTTGATTAGTCAATGATATTATTTTGTTCTAAAATTGAAATCTTAGCTCATGATTTACAACTTTAATCTGGATTCAGTTGATTGTGTGGGAAGTTGTTGTCAAGTTTGCCATAGGATGTTTTAGGATTTGATAGAAGTAAAACGAGTAGTGTTGAGTTTGGATAGTTTCTTTTCCTACAGCTGATCGTGCAAACAATAAAAAGGTGGTCATGGGTACGAGAGTATACGCGCCGCTACATCAAGTCGAGACGACCCGACCCGACCTGATTCGACAACCTGAAAACTTTTATATTGTTTCGTTACGAATCAAATCATCGAAAAATAGTGGCCCCCTAAGAAAAAATTCTTGGTTCCGCCACTGGTGAGAGCATGTCGTACTACTTAAACTAAAAACTTGAAATTTTCCTCTTTTTTCTTCTTTTTGATCTTGGTAGTATGCATAATCTTAGGTTGAAGTTGATCCTTGCGTAAGGGTTCTTGGTTAGAACATCTTTATCTCCTTGCGAGAGAGGCAATAAGACAACAAGTACATACGGATCTGGCATAAGAATGATTATTGAAGCACATAACCATCAACAAAATTCTATTATATGCATCAAAAAGTACTTTTTTTTTTCACCGGCATTCCAAAAATAATTATCTTTTGTTTCTTGCACAGATGAAAATTTATTGTCTTATATGACATTTGGTTCCATCAAAAAATAAAGTTACAATTTAGGCTTCGCCATTAGTTTTAAACCATCCGCTGGTCAGGTAGTGTAATGAGATGAAATGTCATAACAATCCTTCATTGCATTCTAAATATAATTAGTATCACTTTAAAATACAAACACAACTCATTTAAGTGCATATTATAAATAATAAGAGTGTACAGGTTGCTTAATGTCATAATAATGACAGTCTCTTTACATTTTAGACGAAAACAATAATTCAATCTTCTAATCTGGGATGAATTTGAATGTGAAAGAAGAATAATTTACTTTGTCAAATTGAAATCAACCAAGAACCACCCTCGAGGAAGTTGAAATACATACCAATTCAATATCAAACATACGTATAAGATTATTCTCTAATTATTGGTTAACATTGTTTTGTTTTGTGTTTCATGTTATATCAAGGATAATAGATCTGGGTGAGTTGTTTGGTTGTGGGCTAAAGGTTTGGAGTTTTCGGTTACTAGCATAACTAGTTTAAGAGAATAGTTGGATCATTGTTGAAGTTGGTAAGAGTATGCAATTGGGCTTAGGACACATCTAGGGTACATCCACGTAACAAGTTAGTGATGTATATGGGAAAAAAGAATGAGCTCGGTATGAGAGAGATCAACCCATATCTTTATCTGATCATCTTTCCCCGTAGCCTTTGGGGTCTAGGGTGCTAGACCTTTTCTCATGTCGAGAACCAGGAGAGATAGGACAATCTTCATGTAGTCGTTGATTCTATTGTGATGTTAAATCTGAATCGATTAGATGTAGAGTGTGTTTGGTTCACTTAAAAAACATCTTTTATTGGTTTATGTAGCTTCTTAATGGTGAGTTTTATAAACATGTTTACTGATTCAAAAACTACTTTTTATTTAGTTAGACCTTTTGATAACTCAACACAAAATTGCAATCAGTCTTGTATTTGAATATATCTCTTATAAGGCCATTAACAATCCCACTGTGAGGGTATGAATTATGATCAAATAGTGTTGGACCACTTTTTAGAAAGAAGATTGGCCAACTTTATTAGCGAATTTACAGATATTTCCATCTGCATCTATGAAACACACAAACATGTTAAATCAGAAAAAGTAAAACTAAAAAAAAAGACATTTAAAAATAAATTTGAAGAAAACAATACCTTTAAGACAGCAAGGTACTATATTATACATTTACGATTTATTCACTTTTTATCAATTTAGTTTTTATTCAATAAATTTTATTCCTTAATTTTTCTAAAAAATAAGAAGAAGTGGGTGTGTTATTTTCTTTTCAAAGATATTATTATTACTACCCTTAAAAGTAGAGGTCAGTGGCAAGCGCCATCGACAATTCAACCCGCCACCGACAATTCAACCCCTTCAACTTTGTGGAATCATAATTCACCCCTCTAACTTTGCAACTTTGTGAAATGTCATAATTAACCCCTCAACTTTATAAAATGTCACTTAAACCCTCTCAAGTTATAAAAAGTTGTACGTTTACCTCATGTAGTATATATAAACAAATATTTCCTTAATAAATTTGGTTTATTTGTTTAATTTTTTCCTTAATGCCCGGTATATTTCTTTTTAAACAGAGTCATGCTCAAAATAGAATATATTTTAGATATCGTAGTTATATTGACCGACGGTAATGTATTAATACCATGAAAAATAACACTACCATTTTTTAACCACGTTTCTTCATAGATTTTCTTAATGTATTTAACCACGTTTCTTTTGCTGCTTTGCCACGTTAATGTCACCGCTTATATCGTTTAAAGTTCGCATTCCACGGAGCGAGGGCATATTTTCTCGTTCTTATATAAATTTGTTAAAACCAAATTGCATTCAAACATAATGTTTTTTCAAATATCAAAGGTTATATTAACTTGCAGCAACAGGTTGGCATCACAAAAAGTGAGACCAGTATTGATCGAGCAATATCAGTACTGTTATACATGGTCGATATTTCGGTTTCTAGGTTTTTAAAAACGTTCAGTTTTGATTTTTTCGGTTTTTGGTTTTCACTTCGGTTTGGTTTGGTTTCGGTTTTTTCGGTTTTGCTTTTTGGGCTTTAAGTTTTTTTCTAAAAAAATTAGTCTAAAGTATATAATTTAAGCTAGAAGTTTTGGGTTTACATCATTTGTTGACCTTTAAATATAAACTCTATATTCTTATAAATTACTTGACATTATAATTAATTGAAATTTATAAAATACAATAACAAAAAAATCAATAAAACATATTAATCTACCAAACAAAAAAATTTAAATATTATTTTTAAAACCTAAATATTCAATCTATTCTAGATAGGATAAGTTAAATAAGTAATTTATAGGCTAGTCATATTTAATAGTATATGAATACACCTCTAAATTTATAAGTTCGGTTTTATGGTTTCGGTTCGGTTTTTTCGGGTTCTGTTAAAAGCAAAACTGAAAAATTCGGTTTTTACAAAACCATCAAACCAAACCGCCGGTTTCTAATTGGTTTCGGTTTTTTTGGTTCGGTTGAAACGGTTATTTTGGTTGCGGTTCGGTTATTTCGGTCTTTTACACACCCTTAGTTATTATCCATCTATGTTTTTTTCTTTATAACCGAAAAATCTGTATTTAATCACTGTAATGTTACTGTGGTAACTTGATTAACGAAGTTCATAAACTCACCGCTCTTGCGTGGACTTCGTTTCTATATACAGAGGAAAAAAACAAAGTGCCAAATTGTAAATCCCAACTAGAATGATCCATTTCTCCATGTTCTCTTCCTTCTGACACTCAAAAACTCGAACCCATCCAAACACAAAAGCGCCCCAATTCGGTCCAAAAAAGCGTCAACACAATCACCACAAACACAAACCAACCCACGCACCAGACTCAATCAATCACCACACCATCACACCACATCACTCTTTGTTTCTCTCTCTACATCTCCGGCAATGTCTCCGAGGCCATCAGAGAACGGAACCGAAGGCGACGATGAGCGAGAAGAAGACACCGAAGAAGAAAAGGACGAAGAAGAAGAGGAGGAGGAAGAAGAAGATGAACCGAGGCTGAAGTACCAGAGAATGGGAGGCACCGTGCCTTCTCTTTTGTCGAGTGATGCGGCTTCCTGTGTCGCTGTTGCCGAACGGATGATCGCTCTCGGTACTCATGGCGGTTCCGTGCATATCCTCGATTTCCTTGGGAATCAGGTACGGTGTTGTGTTTTGGTTTGAATTGAATTGCTTCACCGGATCGTATAGGTTAATTTTGTGAATTGTGACATGTTTCTGTTGGATTACGCGGTACGTTGATTCAGAGAATTTGAGTGATTGATTGATTGAATCATTAATAGTTTGATACGAGAATAACGAGATCTGAGAATCAATTTCTGCCATATTCGGTATTGTTGTGACATTTATGAGTTTTATCGTTTTTAGCCTACTAGTACAGCACTACTAGGGCTGGTCGTGGGGTGGGTTTAATTTGAACATTGTAGTAGGAAAAGAACGACTAGTTTTAGTTGCCTTTCACGTCCTTTTGGTAGAAGCAAACCACATCTGCTGGCATATGCAAAGAGTCCTAGTTGACTCTTGTTATCTTGTACACATAGTTGAATATGTCATTGGAGGGAAGCGTTTTGGAGAATTTGACTTAAATAGTGGGTTAGGGTGTTAGTTTACAAAGAAAAGAGGGTGTGACTGGAAAACTTAACTGTTAAAGGCATACAGTAATCATCAAAGGACTCAGATACATGATTGTGGATGATGATGTTTTTAGGATTATTGTGCAACCATAAGTTTAAGTAGTTGATCATGGACCAAGGTTTATTTCTTGTCTAACCTTAAAAAAAGTCATTGGTTGGATGGTTTGACCAACGTTGGTGATTTGGTGTCTCTTCATGTTAGTTGCAATAGGTCTGCTGGTTACACTGTTCGCTGCATCATATCCATATTACAATCACCAGTCTTCATCTTAGTTGTAATAGGTCTGCTGGAAACACTTTTATGTGAATCAAAATGACAGAGAACAAAAGTTCTGCTGTTATCATGCTTCATAATTACCGATCAAGCAATATTGCTATTAACAGTCTAATGGTTGTGTGTCTTCTGAATGACAAGACTTATAGCATGTATTGCCTGTATCTCACAAGAAGAGAACGTATAGTTATGTGTTGTTAACTTTTTTGTGAGTTTTATCTGTATCCAACATCCCTTTTGAGTTCTAATAAATGTTCACGTTAACATTGTTTTCGTCATATTTGAATCTCTATATATCTAATGTTCTTGATAGGTTAAGGAATTCCGGCCTCATACTGCTGCAGTCAATGATCTTTGCTTTGACTTGGAGGGTGAATTCATTGGAAGCTGTTCAGATGATGGATCTGTTGTAATCATCAGTCTTTTCACAGATGAGAAACTGAAATTTGAGTATCATCGCCCTATGAAGGCTATTGCACTAGATCCGGATTATGCAAGGAAATCATCAAGGAGATTTGTTGCTGGTGGTTTGGCAGGAAATTTATATTTTAATGTTAAAAAATGGCTAGGCTACCGGGATCAGGTATTTTTGTTGTGCATATTGTCATTTATCCTAGCCCAGGAAATTCCCACCCTAATTCTGCAAAAACGATCCACATGACCTGGTTTGTATATCTTTGGGCAATTTTGGGTCATGAAAGCTGCCCAACAAGTCAAAATGGGCAGAAGTTCAGGTTAATGCATAGTTAGCAAGCAAACAGGGTCAAATTGGGTGGAAGTTGATGTGTCTAATAAGGTAATGAGCAAGAGTAAGACATCCAGTGGCAGTTGTTTACGCTTTGCTTTATGTGTCCCGAGATTAAATATAAATCATAATACACAAAATATTTTCCTAAAATCATTTGATACATAATTTTATTAATGATACACAAAGTTGCTAAAAGATCAAGTTCTAGTTTTTTCTTAAGTATATAACAAGTTTTATATTCATGTTTGTTATATTGGTTAGATAATTAACAGGTCAATCTGAACCGTGCTACTTGACCTGTTCTCTGAAAATTTTCCTTTTTGGCCTAAGCCCATTTGACCATCACCCGTTCCAAGGTGACATATCCAGTTTACCTCCTATAATGCATCTCATGTGGGTTAGAATATGGTTGGGAGTCTTATGTCATTTTTTTATCTTCTGAACTAAAAACAAATTACATCCTTTTGTTTAGGTTTTGCACTCTGGAGAAGGTCCAATCCATGCAGTGAAATGGCGAACAAGTCTAATTGCATGGGCTAATGATGCTGGAGTAAAAGTTTATGATGCTGCTAACGATCAACGCGTTACATTTATTGAAAGACCTAGAGGAAGCCCACGCCCTGAGCTTCTTCTTCCCCACTTAGTTTGGCAAGTAAGCAAAACATTTATGATTTTATTTCATAAGTGACAATAAACTAGTTACCTGAAGTTGCGACATCTAAACCATGTTGTATCATATTCAGGATGATGCTCTTCTTGTTATCGGTTGGGGAACAGCTATAAAAATTGCTTCAATTAAAACTAATCAGGCCAGAGGGGTAAATGGGTCATATAGGCAAATTACAACCTCCAACATGAACCAAGTTGATATTGTGGCATCTTTTCAAACTAGTTATTTCATATCAGGAGTTGCTCCCTTTGGTGACTCTTTGGTTGTTCTTGCTTATATACCTGGGGAAGAAGATGGAGAGAAGGAATTTAGTAGTAGTGCTCCATCGAGGCAGGTAATTCTTCTTTTCCTTCTCATTCTGTAATGATTTCAAGCCTGACCGACTATCTTTAGGAGTTGTTTGGTTTGCAGTCTGGAATTACTATGGATATGGAGTTGATAGTAGCATGTTAAGAAGGGCTTGGTATTTGTTGTCATATATGTATTTATCTTCAAGTATGCCAAACTTATCATGAGAAATTGAGAATAAGGATTCTTAACAAACAACCTTTCCCCCACTATAAATATAAATATTAACATGTATGTAGATTGTAGTATTATAATATTGTTTGATCATACATGTGATGGTATTATGTACTTCACTCATTAATATAGTCCATCCTTGGTGTTTTTCTGTCCTGTAATACACATCTTTAATCCTTATATATATATATATATTATCAATATCTGGGCGTTAATCTCAGTATATTGATCAAATGGTTTCTAGAAAAATACCTTGTTTTTAATAGACCTGGTATTTGATAAGATGAAATAGGCTAAGATGCGTGAATCTACTTTAAGCAGGGAAATGCACAAAGACCAGAAGTGCATGTAGTGACATGGAACAATGATGAGTTGGCAACAGATGCGTTACCTGTACTTGGATTTGAGCATTACAAGGCGAAAGATTATTCTCTTGCTCATGTTCCTTTCTCAGGTACATGTTCATGCTCATCTCATGTTATTCCTTGTAGCATAAGATACTTAAAAATTTTGGTTGTAGGTAGCAGCTATGCAGGGGGTCAATGGGCAGCTGGTGATGAACCATTATACTATGTTGTGTCTCCAAAAGATGTAGTTATTGCTAAACCTAGGTAAGTAACAGTTTGATCTGGTCGAAATGAATTCACATATGTACTAATGTACTGAAGGAAACATTATTTCCACCCCATTTACCTGTGAATGAGTTTATTTGGGATTGTGTTATACTTTAAAGGGATTAATTTAAGAAGTTAGCTTGAAAGGGAAGGTGTTAAAAGTCGCCCAAATTTAATTTTAAGTTTTTTAACGCGTATGATGACCGCATAAGTAATTATATTAAAGATCTAGATTATTATTCTATGTATTGTTTCTGTAATCATAAGTAACACATTAACATCTATAATTTAGAATTAGACAAAACTGCTCATGCGAGTTAACCTCGCCTGCTTCAGCCGGGTACTTAAAAAATGACCTAACCTGCCCAGCTTGCCACCTGTAGTCATAAATATAGGCTTATGAACAATGGCCTGATATTCATTTGCTCTTGTTTTTTTAACAATTTTTATATTTTGACATCTATTATTTCATGAATTTGATGCCTAAGACGTGATTAAAATTTAAAACAACCTGGAAGGATCAATATAAACACCCTCTACAACCTCGTTGATTTGGCGTTTAATTTTTTTGCCATTATGTGTCAGATGTGAAGGATCCATGTAATACTGATCAATTTAAAATGATATGATGCTTCTGATTGTCAGGGATGCAGAAGATCATATTAATTGGCTTCTTCAGCACGGATGGCATGAGAAAGCTCTAGCAGCCGTTGAAGCTGGACAGGGGCGTAGTGAGCTTCTTGATGAGGTAGTTTTTGCTTCATTTTTAACTCATAAATTGAAGGCTAAAATTCATCAATATTATTTGTCATGCTCTTTTTTATGTAAAACCTATAATTATAGAAGTTACTGGAATGAGTAATGAACTTGCCTTGTCAGCTTTTAGTGTAACAATGAAACTGTGTAACCACTAGGGATGTTAATCTTTTTAGTACATATAGTTTTTATCTAACCATAACCTGTATCTTATTTTTTTCAGGTAGGGTCGAGGTATCTAGATCATTTGATTGTAGAAAGGAAGTATGCTGAAGCAGCTTCTTTATGTCCCAAAGTGTTGCGAGGTTCTGCAGCAGCATGGGAGAGGTTGGATATTCCCTTTGAATTAGATCACAAATTAAATAATTTCCCTATAATATTTCAGCAAGTGAAGCTATGAAAAAGAAAAAAAAGGGTAAAAAGAAATAGAAAATTTACAATGGTTACTTCTCACAGATGGGTTTTCCACTTCGCTCATCTCCGTCAGCTTCCCGTGCTGGTTCCATACATCCCAACAGAGAACCCAGTACTACGTGATACTGCTTATGAGGTATGTGATATACAGTGGGATAAGTAACAGGCCGAGTTAAAATGTGTCTTTTTTGGTATAGGTCAAATGGGTCAGGTCAGGTTTTGGTTGACCTGCATACACTTTTTTATCCATGTCTAATTTCTAATAAGTAACTAATGCTTTAATCATGATTACCTAAAAATGTTACTGCAATACTATAGTGATATACAGAGACTTCCAGATTCAAATGGAACGGTCATTTTGGGGAACAACGATAATACAACAATTAAGACGAGATACAGAAAATCACCACTCGTCTATTCGCTGGGCGATTCAAAACTCGAATTAGGATACAGAAGCACCACCTAATCTTTATTTTGATTCCAAAGAACACCTCTCGATTGTGCCAAGATCGAAATAGCAATGGAAAAGTTTACCCTCAAAGAAAGAAGAGATAAACAAAATATCATAAAACTCACCTTCCACCATTCATGAAGAAACAGTCGTACATATAGGTCCTAAGCATCTACCCACGTTCAAGCTATTAGAAACAAAGAAACCAACTAATACTACTCTATTAGCTAAAAGTACAAATATGCAAAGCATAAGAAATGAAATAAATATAGAACACATGAAATTGACATAAACTAAATAAAATTAAAAATAGCAGATGGTGGAAAACATGGGGTTGTACTCCTGCATGAACCTCCATCATCATGGGCTCTTACTTGATTCATGCATGCACCCGGATAATTTGGTCCGACCCACTCACCCGATCCATCGCTACGAAATAACCCGGATTCGATCTTTCTAGTCGTTGTAAGGATAACAGAAGTGGGTTTTATATAAAGTGGATCTTCATGGCTATCTTATAGATCGTTGGATTGAGTAACTTCGGCAAATGTAAACATTTAGAAAAAAAGAGTCTGTGTGGCTTTCTACCTATTTGACCCATTTTTTTTTAGCTACTCCATCCCAAAATTGCTGTCGATGTTACACGTCTATTTGTCCTCCACTTTTAAAAATGGATAATATTATTTTCCTAATTTTCTTTTAGTTACCTTTATCATAGATATTGTAAGCCAGTGGAACCTTAAATGAATTTGTGGTAAAATTGCCATTCTACTTACTAATACTTGTTAACTTGTTTAATCTGTATAAATTTTTAATTTTAACTTATTTGTTTGTGGACATCAGTTTTGGGACCGGGAGTATTTTTATATATTCCATTTGACCAGTTTGAGATAAAACACAACCCAAATCAACATATTGGCAAGTAAATGGGTTGAAAATCTGCCATAATGTTTTAACTGTCATATCTCAAATGGGTTGAATACTGCCATAATGTATCAAATGTCAATTGTCATATTAATCAATTAATGTGATTTTTTAATCTGCTTACATAATACAGGTTGCTCTTGTAGCTCTGGCAACAATTCCATCTTCCCACAAGGATCTTTTATCTGCTGTGAAATCTTGGCCACCTGTAATATACTCTCCAATACCTGTCATTGCAGCTATAGAGCCCCAACTTAACACATCATCCATGAGTGATGAACTCAAAGAGGTAAGAACAAGTATCATTTGTTGCCATGTGTGCACATTTGAACTGTAATAAGCATATTAAATCTCAGATTCTTTTGCCATTTCAGGCACTGGCAGTGTTATATGAAATTGACGGGCAATATGAAAAAGCTTTTGCACTTTATGCTGATGTAAGGGCTCACTTATGTACCACCTATGGCACCTAGAGCTGGCAAGATGGGGAGTTGGGTCAAAACTGGTTCCCGTCGAAATGGGTCACTTTTCATATTGGTCAAAAAAGGATGGGTCGGGTTGGGTTTTGAACAAACACAATTTACAGTAATAATCTAAAATCGTGTATAAAAGGATTTAGGAGTATTTATGAATTAAAAGGAGAGAATGGTTGACTTTTGGCCATTCAAACCATTTGAGATAAAACATAGGCCATAAACGGTTCATGCATAAGCAAACGAGTTGAAATTACCACCTCTAAATTGGTAACACTTGTGTCATATGAATATGGCTTTCTGCAAGTCTTTCTTAAGAATGTCATTAACTTGTTTGTGTTTTTGATATTCTGTCTTCAGCTTATGAAACCAGATATCTTTGAGTTTATCGAGAAGCATAACTTGCATGATACCATTCGTGAAAAGGTATGTGAGAAATTTTATGCTTACAAGCAAATTAGAGCATCAACAACATGGGTTTTTGGGAGGTCCTTGAGTTGAGGTGGAAGAAAGAGACTGACATGGAGGAGCGAGAGGGGAGGGGGGTAGTTGTTGGGCGGGGGAGGCATGGAGGAGTCTCTGACCTCATGCGTTGCTGATGCTCTTATACATTTATACCCAATTTTCTTTTATCTTATATTGAAAGAGAAAATGCCCAATTTTAAATTTATCTGAAATTGACTTAACTTTCATGTTTTCCATCAAATTTGTTCAATCATTTGATTTGTGAATCATTTATATATCATTTACAGGTTGCACAGCTGATGCAGATTGATCATAAGCGTGCTGTTTCACTGTTAATTCAGTACAGGGACTTAATTACTCCTACTGAAGTTGTTTCCCAACTTCTCGCTTCAAAAAAGCAATGTGATTCCAGATATTTTTTGTACGAATATTTGCATGCGCTGTTTGAAGTTAATCCTCATGCTGGCAGAGATTTTCATGACATGCAGGTGTGTTAAAATTTTAGATCAAGAGTTCTTTTATCTTAGTTGTTTCTTAGCGTAAAAAATTACAGTCAGATTGAAAATCTTGCCACGTCCATTATGGTAAAAAATGAAAATTTGGTTACTTTAAATCATTTCAAGGGGTAAATCACTAAAAGCTCAACTACTAAAATATTCTTCAAAAGAGTGCACATTTGTTTTGTTACTTAACATCTTAAGGATCACATATAAACTCCATTAAAATATTTACCACACCACAATATCTTAAACTCTTTGCATAAAAAAATGAAGTTGCATTACCATTTACCTTCTAGAAATGATTACAGGAGTAGTTGGGTTTCATTTTGGTCCACAAATCAACCTCTTATTAATGAGTTGTGTTTTATCTCTAATGGTTCATATGCAATAACACTTAACTAAAAGGTGAACGAATTAGATTTTCATATTGATATATATGTTTTTTTGTAACTATAATTGACACTTCAATTTTTTGAAAAGAAAAAGAACAAACCAAAAAGTGATATTGAGTCAACAAACCCGACTCACCCATTCCGACTCGATTTGTTTTGACTTGTTACCCAATATGTCCGGGCCCGCCCATGTTGCCATCTCTAGTTGTAGTCATACTTGCAAGTTGTTTTGACCATGTTGCTAGATGCAACTTGTCATATTAAACATGCTTATTGGTGCACTTCTAGTGTGAGGAGGAAAAATAAAAGAGTTTCTAAATAAAACTTGTTTCATTATCTAGTTTCATAAATATGTGGTAATCATTCGGGTTTAAAAATATAGAATTATGATTGAGCTTCTAGTATGTGAACAAACAATAGTGGTTACAAAAACCCCTGACCTAGCAAGGGATCCACCATTGCCCTCCTTGATGGCTTAGTGATAATCACTTTTATATCTTTTCTCTTATGATCCTTGGTATCTAGAATTTATGATATTTTTGTTTTTCAGGTTGAGCTTTATGCTGAATATGATAAAAAAATGCTACTTCCTTTTCTTCGTAGCAGTCAACACTATATGCTTGAAAAGGTTTGCTTAATTGATGACTAAAAGTTTTAATACTCCATGATTTATTTTGATCTGTTGACATGATGTTTCCAAAATGTGATTTTTAGGCCTATGAAGTTTGTGTTAATAAAGATTTACTTAGTGAACAAGTTTTCATTCTTGGAAGAATGGGAAACACAAAGCAAGCCCTTGCTGTTATAATCGACAAACAGGGGGATATAAAAGAGGTTCTTGACAAATTTCATCTTCTTTTGATTCGGGTTTTGACCATGTTGATTGCCTTCGAATAAGTGATATGACATAACCTTTTAACAGGCTATTGAATTCGTCAGTATGCAGCATGATGACGATCTTTGGGAAGAACTTATTAGACAATGTCTTGATAAACCCGAGATGGTATATACTTGCTTCTTCCACTGAATAATTGTCCGAGTTTCCCTACATATATTATTAAAGCTTATAATGTTCTAAATCATTTTATTTGAAAATTAGTTTTTTACTGAAAGAATGTAGTTTTTGTTTCCATAATAGACAAACTAATAATATGCAAAAGATAAAAGAAAATGGACATAAAGTGTAACTGGCCAGCCCAACCTGTACCAAATCAGTATCAGTCTTGACTCTTGAGTTCTTGACTCTTTACCCAACCCACCTGACCCGCTCATTTTAACACCCCTTACATAATCATGTTTCTTTGCTCCGCAGGTTGGTGTTTTGTTAGAGCATACTGTTGGCAATCTTGATCCCCTTTATATTGTCAACATTGTACCAAATGGTTTGGAAATTCCTCGGTTAGTAATAGTTATTGCTTGCTTTGATATTTGTTTTCGTCTGATGCAAAAATATTTTCAATCCTTGTTATAGATGATCAAACTTCCATATATTTTGGCAGCTTGATATTTTGTTTTATGATTGAAAATAATTTGATCACCCTTTTGCAGGCTGAGGGACCGTTTAGTCAAGATTATCACAGATTACAGAACAGAAACTTCTCTGAGACATGGCTGTAATGATATACTCAAGGTATTTGAAAATTTTACAATGTGCAATATAGCTATTTCAATCAATTTACTTCTAAATAGGTGGCTTCGATAATGTTTTATCTCTAACTAGTAAAAAGGGTATTATAAAAAATAATTAAAAAAGATTTGGATCAGATTACTCAAATGAATTGTCAAATGGGTCAAGAGGTGCCCAAAGTGTATTCTTAATCCATACAACCTTTTAAACTGTTCTATTTTTTATAAAATAGTTTTGAAAGTCCTTGTGGTTTTGTCAAAATTACGGATATAGTTTCTCATAAAAACCTTTTACGATGAGGGACACGATCCGTATTTTTGTTATCATATTTAACGTTGTAATAAAATGTCATATAGCTATTATAAAGATAGTTAAAAAGGAAATGGGTCAAGTGTTACCCAAAGCGTATCTTGAATTCATAAAACCTTCTAAATAATTTCACATGAAAAATATTAAATTATGACTGGAACAATATTGTTTTTATTACCCAGCTCGACAACTTTATCTCTGTTAATAATCTATGAACGTTTGTCAGGCCGATATCGTAAACCTTTTAGTAAAATATTACAAAGAAGCAAGACGAGCAATATACCTCAGTAATGAAGACAAAGAAACACGTTCCAACATGAACAACGAGGGGAGTAATCCAATGGAGCGAGCCCCCGTCCTAAAATCCATGGAAGCCAAATCAAAAACCCGAGCAGGTGGAAGATGTTGCATCTGTTTCGACCCGTTATCCATTCAAGGTGCATCAATTCTAGTGTTCTTTTGCTGTCATGCATACCATCTGCATTGTTTAATGGATTCCACCAATAATATTACCACAAAAAAAGGAACAGGAGTCACATCCAGCAACTCTTATGCCAATGGCGATTACATGGAGGATGAAGATGATGAAAATGACCAAAATACCCCTTCGGGTGGCTCTCGGATGCGATGTGTCTTGTGTACCACTGCTTCCGGTTGATTTGTGCATGTGTTTGTTTTTTCATTCATGATTCAGTTCGATGTAGTGCTTGTATATTATGTATTGGTGTTATTTAATGGTTGCCAAGTGTAAGTGGTGAGGAAATGAGGCTTTTTGTTGTTCAAATTGAGAGATAGACTCGTGAGAAGTTGTTGATGTGTTTGTCGACGTGATATTATGCTGATATTCTTGAATCATTCACGGAACAAGAAATTATACATGTAAAAATTCATGTGCTCGTTGTAACTAAACTTGTACTATTTTTTTCTTTTTTTGTTGTACGCATTTATTTCTTTTATAATTGGTTTTGGTTAAGGGTGATCATGTGTCGGTTTAGTTAGATTACTAGGCAAAGTCAAACCTATTATCGATGTATGGTTTTTTAGATTTTCACAATTGATTGGTTTTTGTAATGGAAAGTTTGTTTTTTTGGTCACAGAGAAGGTTTTTTGTAATGGAAAGTTTGTTTTTTTGGTCACAGAGAAGGTGGTTTGGTTTATTCTCTCAGGTTTCTGTGTTAATTCAATCACATGCAGTTAATAAATTCAGTCGTGTATTAGGTAAAATTAAGGATGTTAATTATAAAATAGCAGGCAAATGATATTTATACATATATAACTATTTTGGTTTTCTATACCTTTATATAACCTTAGCCAAATGATAAAGTTCAGTTATAGAAAAGCCATAAGTCCATAACCCAAATCATGGTTTCTTAGTTGGTTTGATTATTCTCACTCTATTTAGTGTTTCTTTTCATTATCTTTCAGGGTTTCTTTTTTTTTTTTTTTCTTTTTTTTTTTGTGTTTTTTTCCCTTCTAGTCGCTTTTAGTACAATGTTTCTTGTACACAGGTTGGATACAAGATTATAAAACATTTTGCATTGGGATGATTTGAGATGTTTGTTTAATTTTTTTCTCTAAAAATACAAAGATAACAAGGATGTGGTTTATATGATGCAACCCTAAGTTATGCATCTCTCCTCTCCTTTTAAAAATGTGGAAGTCATAATCGAACTAAGAAGCCGTTATTTCCTAAGTCTAAATTGTCTCCCTTTGACAACAACGATATTAAATAATATAAGAATAATCGAATGTCCAATGTTACAACTCCTCAACACAACAAAAGAAACAACTATAAATTCTAAACAAACCTCTTTCCAAATGCACCAAACATACTACTTCAAAAATGACCCGAACATCACTTCTATTAGTATCCGTGATCTTCATGCTCCTCCGTACGTTTGTTACTGCAACATATACCAATAGACCGCGGTTAAGCATTCTAAATGGAAAGCCAGTTTCTTATCCGAAGAACGAGGATCCCCTTACTCCTGATTTTGTATTCCACAACTATACACAAACTCTTGACCATTTCAACTATAAGCCCGAAAGTTACATTACGTTTCAACAACGATATATTGTGAATTCCAAATATTGGGGCGGGTCCAACACAAGTTCGCCAATCTTTGTTTACATGGGTGCTGAGATAGACGTTGTTGCCGAAGTGCTTGTGTCGGGATTTTTTCAGGTCCTTGCTTCGAGGTTCAATGGTCTATTGGTGTACATAGAGGTAAGTCTTTAGAGACTGGTTTCACTAATCATAATTAAGGGGTTGTTAGCCTTTTAATGGTCATTAAGAGGCTATCTTTTAATGGTTCATAATGCTAAATGGTTAAACTCTTAACCATTTAGCATTAAGGTTATCTCTTAACCATTAAGAAGCTATGAACTATTAAGAGAGAACCTCTTAATGATTATTAAAAAACTATCAAACAATCCCTAGGCATGATAATTACATACAATGGTCTGGTGTTGTGTGATACTAGTGATTTTCTATGTGTCACGTAATATCTCATGCTCATTTTTTGTTATCTCACACTCATTTCTGTAGCATCGGTACTATGGGACTTCAATGCCATTTGGATCGAAATACGAGGCATATAAGGACGCCAATACTCTTGGATTCTTTAGCTCGGAACAAGCGTTAGCGGACTATGCCCAGATAATCCTTAATGTTAAACAAAACATGTTCGCGGAAAATTGTCCCATTATAGTTGTTGGAGGATCCTATGGTGGAAGTAAGTTTTATTTACGGTCCAAACAAAATCACTCTAGCCCGAGCTTGCTCATTTAACTTACTAGAGCTTAACCCAACTCATTTATCTTATTAAAGCTCTAACATGACTTGATATGTTTAAATGTAAATCAATCAAAATAATCAAACAAAATGCTCATATTTTGATGCTATATTACATATACTCTAATTAATTTTTTTATTTCTTTTGAATTTAGTGTTAGCCTCATGGTTTCGTTTAAAGTACCCACACATCGCTTATGGTGCATTGGCAGCATCGGCCCCAATTCTTTATTTTAAAGTTCTCACTCCCGAAAACGAATATTCCGTAGTGGTTTCTAATGATT
This sequence comes from Flaveria sonorensis, assembly GCA_025506505.1. Taxonomy (NCBI): domain Eukaryota; kingdom Viridiplantae; phylum Streptophyta; class Magnoliopsida; order Asterales; family Asteraceae; genus Flaveria; species Flaveria sonorensis. The sequence goes on along the minus strand of CM046425.1, from coordinate 55,889,962 downwards.
TCAATGTAAGCAAACTAAAAATTTAATTTTTCAAGTATGGCGATATGTCGTTGATACAACCTTTACTGCACAGAGTACAAGTGAAACTTGCTACAATACCATTAAAGAGTCTTGGGCCGAAATGGATAGGGTTGCAGCTCAGCCCAATGGGCTTTTGAAACTTTCTCAGATATTCAACACTTGCTTGTAAGTTTCTACGTCCTTTAGTCCTTACATAGATCCGCACAAATCAGTTTCTGGGCCAAACTATTTTGGGCTAAAACCGTTTAGGTTGGATCAAATCTATTTAGTTTCGGGTTTGAAACTGGTTTGTGAAAAGGAAATTTTGGGTTTGGTTTGAAACCGGGTTTTATGCGGTTTAGTTAGGTTTCAAACTTGTTTTAATAGAGCTAGTTACAACCGATTTCAACCCTACAGTCAGTTCAGGTCCAAACTGGCTTTGGTTCGGGTTAAAAACCATTTCCGGTTCTAATCCTGGTTTTTTATGCACCTCTATTCATACATACTTACATCAAGGGATAATGTATGTTCAACGTTTAGCGTTGTATCTTGATTTGATTGTTTTTTTTTTTTTCGAACAACAAGATGCTATCCTACCTATCTAACTCCATTAGTCAACACCACAACTAATTTACCCTAACGTGTCATAAGCAGGGTTCGAATCCTTAATCTCAAGAGTATTAGACAATATTATTAGTTTCACAACTTTAACTACAAATGGTTTTACTATTGGACCCAACTTTCTACCCTAATTCAATCTATCTATCTAAATTATTATATTTGTATATATTATTTTTCTAGAAAAACTTAAGTCCATTTAAGGAGCTTTTAGTAAAAAATGCTTCACATGGCGCGACACATATTTATGTTTCATACATACATTCTCTCTTTCAACAATCGTAGTAAAATTTTTTTCAAAAATTTCAATATGTGTTATCTCACTTTTAATTTATGTATATATTTTCGAAGACCGTTGAACACATCACAGGATCTTAAGGACAATTTGGAACGTAGATATGATCATATGGCGCAGTACAACAATAATAATTCTCTACTTACGTTTTGCAATGCATCCGATTCAACCGATATTAAGGAATACGTTCTTACTAAAATCATGGCTGGATACCGCGCCGTTTCTGGGCAAAGATGTAATTCGGTTCGCTCGTACACTCCAAGCAAGGAATTTGGATGGAATTGGCAGGTACGCATGTTGACAATTATACCGAATAGTAATATACATCCTTTTAACCAAATAATGTAACAACTTATCAAATTTTATCATTGACGACTGTTTTTGTATAATGTAACATGTTATATACATTATACAATGTGTTTTGTGTAGTCGTGTACTGAAATGGTAATGCCAATGGGACGTGGTGAAAATGATACGATGTTTCAAGCGAAGCCGTTTGATGTGGCTAACTATATAAAAGAATGCCAACAAGTGTTTAATGTTACACCAAGACCTTATTGGGCACCAATAGAGTTTGGAGGTTACGTAAGTTAACCTTTTATTTTCTTTGTTGGTCGTGTAGTAGAAGTTATGGATTTGTATGTTTGGCAGGATATTAAAAACGTGTTGAGCAAATTCGCAAGTAACATCATTTTTTCTAATGGATTACGGGATCCGTATAGCTCTGGAGGGTAAGAAACACGACTTCATACATACGTTTATAATGCAACCATAACATTATTTATAGTTAACAGGATGATTTTTTGTTTAAATGACAGAGTTCTTCAAAACATATCAGATAGTGTAGTAGCTATTTATACAACAGAAGGTATGTTGGAAGTTATACTTGCATATGCTCGTTCTTTCTGTGTTTATAAACTATTATATATATAGGATGCATTTAAACAACAACCACAGAATATTTAGGAACTTTTTAGTCCACTAATAAGTAATAATACAGTATTTATAAAATTATTTGATGTTTTAGCATATTATTAATTAACAAAATAAACTCTAAGGAGGTTCAGAGCTTCCCCTAATGAAATCCCGATGGGAGTAGAAAAGACCAAAACGGGTTTCCCTTCAGAATGTTCACCTGTAACAAAAAAAAAAGGTTTTCATCTATCAGAGGGGTATCTATATTAATCCTTATTTGTGTGTTCTTTATTGAAATGAGTAGGTCATCATTGTTGGGATTTACATGCTCCAATGGATAGTGACCCACAATGGTTAATTGAGCAACGAATGTCAGAGATCAAAATCATAGAAGGATGGCTAGAGGCATACCCATCACATCCTTGATATCAATATTGTCCCACAGGAGACAATGTATGTGGTGATTGTCATTTATTGAATTTAAAGATGTGAAAACCGACAACATATATGTTTATTCAATCAAGATCATAAGATGTTATTCAAATATCATAGTTTTCCTAATTTGCAGTATATATATGATGTAACAAATTAGCTATAAGATTTGACACGTGAAAAATCTGAAATTTAAATATGCTAACAATAGTGCAATATGGCTCGTAGATGTTTATATTACTAAATTAGGTTATTGAGGTTTGTTGAACTGGTGAAGTCTGTCATTTAAATGGTAATTAAATTTGTGTTATATTATTGCTTTAACAGAGGTTAGCTAATTTGTACTTTTTAATTCATTATTCAAGCCAAGGAATATCGTATGGGATTGAGATCTTATGAATCACAAAATCATTTGTAATTACTTCCGTAAACAAAGTTGTAAGATTATAGATTTTAAGATCAAAATTGAGATCTATACAACAATGCAAGAAGCTACTTGCTAACCAAATGTTGACAATTTTCATTTATTGCAAATTCTATCAAAATTTGTATAATACGAAAATATATACTTGTGTTTATCTGAATGGAGACTCATCCTAAGTCTATTCATACTCAAGCATGGTTAGTTGTTAAGTTATCATCTCATCCATAAACAGTAACCTAACAACACGCCAGTAATAGTTGAGGTCTAACATTACTTGTAGCTCTATCATGTTTTATATTTACGGCTACGTAAGATTTGGCAAACACAATATGAAAACCCTTAAAGGTTTTAGAAATGCTTTTTTTTTAAATCATTTTATAACACAACATTAGTTGAGGTCTAACATTACTTGTAGCTCTATCATGTTTTATATTTACGGCTACGTAAGATTTGGCAAACACAATATGAAAACCCTTAAAGGTTTTAGAAGTGCTTTTTTTTTTAAATCATTTTATAACACAACATTATATAAACAAAATAGAATAACTTAGAAAAACAGAGCATTGATTGAGAACCCGGATATGTTTTTCTTGGTTGAGATAAATGATGAAATGTAAGCAACTATAAGAAGATTAGAAAATAATTAGATCATTTATCAATATTGAAAAGATCATTGCAATAAACTGAGAGGTTGTTTGATAGTTTTGTAATTATTATTAAAAGACTATCTATTAATGGTTCATATCATCTTAATGGTTAGAAGGTAACATTAAGTATGAATGGTTAAAAGTTAAGTATTAAAATATTATCTCTTAATCATTCAGATTTACGGTTAGCTGTTAACCACTAAAATGTTATGAATAATTAATAGATAGCTTCTTAATAACCATTAAAAAACTAAAAAACACCACCGAGTTTCTCAATCCTATTTTACAAAAAGAACCTCTTTTTTGGGCTTTAACTAAATCGGTCTTGAACCCATCTAGGGCCTAGGCCAACAAAATTTTGGGCCGAGATCCATCGGCCCAAAAACCTGCACCAGTTGCTCGTATACACGGACGATCACGATCTCCCTCACACACTGAACCATCGCCGTCGTCGGTGACGGAGCTATAGAGAAGATGTTGAGGTTGAAGCAACTAACCTCTTACAGATCTGCGGTTGCTCTCACTTCTCGATTGTTGTTCAGTCGAGAAGATAGAGCACTTTTACCAGCTAACATCCCCTCTCTTTTGACCTCCAATCGATTTCTCGACTTCTATCAGGTGAGTTAATTTTAACATGCATTTATCCCTGAGATCAAATCATTAGGTCTTAATGAAGTCGTATCAAGTGAATTTGATCGATTTGTAGTGATCGGAAGTGAGTGGCAGTGTAGGGTTTCTATGTTGTAATGTGTAATTAAACCTATTTTGAACAAGTGTGATGAAGTTGTATCAAGTGAACTTGATTGATTATAGTGATCGAAAGCTGCAATTAGTGCGTTTTCGGTTATTTAAGTGTTAGGGTTTCTATGCTGCAATTGTAATGAAGCGTTATATGAATGCAGCTCGGAAATAAGGATGCGATCGAGAAGGAGCGTGCTCGACTGTAAGTGTTGCTGTTTGGTGTTCTATGATTACAGTTATTGTAAGCTGTGGTTAATTTTAAAGTTTTGTGTAAAATTTCGTGATTTAGGGCAGTAAAGATGAAATGAATAGGGGATATTTTGCTGATATGGCAGAACTCAAAGAACATGGTGGTAAGGTAAGTTGTTTATTGAATAAGTTGTTAATTGATTGAATTGATTTATGAAGATTATATGAATTCTGTATGTTTTACGTTTAGCGTTTAGGTTTGTGATTTTGACTGATATATGCTATGGATATACAGATTGCTACAGCAAATAAGGTTATCATTCCAGCAATGGCAGCTGTGAAATTTCCTCAGCTAGAAGTAAATTCTTCAAATGGCAAATGTTTCAAACTACCGATCACTAGTTTTGGAACTGACACTGAGTCAATGGAGGCTGATATCCCGAAAGCAACTTTAATGTGTCTTTCGTTCCGTGCAACCTCTCAGGTCCTAATTTCATTTCTTCTCTCAACAATTTAGCTAAAGTAATTGTGTTAATCTGTGTTGCATCATGATACGTGATTACTTTATGATATGTGTATTCCTAAAGGCACCTGAGTAACATACTTGGTTATAAAAACCTCTAGGCCCTCGATGGCGAAAGCCAAGGTGCGAGGCTTTGTTGCTTTATGTAAAACCAAAAGCTGCTTTTCTCTCATTTCTTCTACATACCAGCCTTTCTCTAGTAAACCGTTCATAATTTCTCAACCCTTTAGGTCATTTTTACAACGTAGGCCTCCTCCAGACCCAAATTTGACCCACGTGCACATGTACCACTGCTTTAATGCCCTGAGCTAACATATTTGTTAATTCAATCTTGTATCACCCCTCCGCATGCTGTGCAAGGTTCCTAACTAATTTCAGTGTTCCAACTTGAAACATTAGACTTTCTGATGCACTGGCCTGCATACCTAATTAGTTAACTTTGGTTCGACTTTTTTTTTCTTTCTGTTATGGCCAGCAAGGAATCACTATTATGATTATATTGAAAGTTTAAAGATTCATGCCCATGTACGTGTGCACGCATGCGCATATATATTTGACAGATTCATTTAAAAAATGTAGTTGGATTAGCAGCTATCACATCCTTTCCTGCTACAGCATTACTGCTTCAATTGTTTCTATTTCTTTGCGTTTCTTCTTTTGAATGTTTGACTTGCTGATCAAACTTGTATCCATTCATATATGATATATCTATGCCTTGTTTTTTCACATATTTTTGCTGATATTTGTTAATCTTATCGTAATTAATAATAAACTTTCTAGAGAGAAATAGTTTATGTGCAAATTTCTGGATTGTCACAAATGTGATATAAATTAGGAATTACAGTTTGACGTAAACTTTATAACCTGGGATTTATATTATATATTTGATGAATTGGAATTGGGATTGAAACAGTGAAATTCTATCCTTTTACAGGAAATGACAGATTCTTGGAGCGCTCCCTTTGTTGAAGCTTTCAAAGATTCAAATAAAGTTCGGTTATATGAGGTACTAATATGTAGTAGCATCTATCACAGCATAGTTCATGATTAAGATCCTAAATACTTCTTAATTCCATATCTTATTTTCCTAGTTTTCAATATAGTTTAGGTTTTCTCAAATATAGTTCATGAGTTTTTCTTTTCTTTGGTGTTCAGATATCATTTATTGAATCATGGCTCTTATCTCTGACCCCAATAAAGAAGCTTTTACTTCTAATGCTGAAGAAGTCAAAACCCCAGGAAAATGGTGTGTTGCATAAGCAAATCGTGTATGCTTTTGGTGATCATTATTACTTTAGAAAAGAGCTGAAAGTACTCAACCTTCTAACTGGGTAACGATCTATTTTGAATTTTCTTTCTGCTGCATCTTTCTACTTGGGAGGCATCATTCTACTTAGGTTATGAAACATTCTTTGTTTTTAAATAAAATTTTATTATTGTTAACGATCCCCAGTTACATGTTCTTGCTGGACAAATTTGGTAGAATACGTTGGCAAGGTTTTGGATTGGCAACACCTGATGAATTATCTTCGCTTCTATCATGCACTTCACTTCTGCTGGAAGAAGAATGACGGTAACAAAAGTTTTTAAATTTTTTTTTTTTATTTTGTAATTGTTATAATAATTAATGTTAAGTTCGAAAAACCCAAATTACATTTTCTAGTATTACCAATAGGCGTTTGTAATAACGTCTTCTTTTACATTTTATGGTTTGATTTTGGAATTATGGACTTCAACATCTAGTATAGTAATATGTAGTCTTCAAACCCATGATGCCACATTTATAAGTATTATCTTTTCTAAAACCATGTACACACAGAGCGTGTGTGAGCATTTAGCGATTTGTTGGCGTGGGAAGATGAAAGACAGGTTGGTTAAAACTAAAAAAACCCATAGTCAGGTCTTTCCTTATCTCTCCATATGTTGTGCTAAACTCCAGCATAATCACACATCATATACCTCATATCCACTTGGCGGGGGCATGAATGTATGCTAAAGATGAGCAATACAGCATAGTACCCATACTATTAGCATGATTAACACTACTACCCCCCTAGCCGTATTGCGAATCAATCAAATTGACTTTAGAGGAGAGGAGTTTACCATACTTAGTCTGAAAGGATGAAACTCTGGATTTAGAATATGCCAGGTGATGAATTGTTTGATTTGTTCAACAAATTCCAGATCAGTATCAGAACCATCAATAAAAGCCACAAATGCCTTCCCAATTTGATCATTATCTTCAAAGACACCAATCGGACTTAGAGATGGGCATTTCGGGTTTGGGCCGGACCCGAAAACCGGGTACAACCCGGGTTTGGCCCAACCGGGTTTTTTTGTACCCGGGTACGAACCCGGGTCGGGTTCAGTAGCATAAAAACCCTACCCGGTATACCCGGGTAGGGTCGGGTCGGGTTCGGGTAGGGTATGAAACCCGGGTCCAACCGGGTTTTTTCTTTTTTTTATTTTTTTTTTCTTTTCTTGAATGACACGAACGACGGTTGGAGCGTTGGACGAACCTTGACCAACGGAAGATTGTGAGTGAGCCATATCAAGATTGAAGAGAGTGAACGTGTAAAACGAGAGTATTTTTTGCGTTTTTTGCGTATGTTTTTGCGTTTGAGACTTGGGTACTAAACCATATTAACCTATACTTATTTATACTAACTTATAAGCCTAAAAGTGAAAAAAAGGGCCAAAAATCGATCCCAACGGCTACTTTTTTTTAAAAAAAGGGGCAAAACCGGGTCCAACCCGGGTTCAACCGGTTCCGGGTCGGGTCGGGTTCGGGTCGGGTTCTAAGAAAATCTAGAAACTAATACCCGGTTCCAACCCTACGGGTTTTTTCCGGGTACAAACCGGGTTCAACTATACCGGGTCGTACCCGTACCCGGTTCCGGGTCGTACCCGTACCCGGTTCCGGGTCGGGTCCGAACCCGGTTTTTTTGCCCACCTCTAATCGGACTCATTTATAATTTAAATCTCCTCAATCCAATTAGCCACTGAACCATCTTCATTCATTGTGAGATCATTAATTCGCTCCCACCGCCTTCAGCTTACATTGGGATATCAGTGAGCATCGGTATTCATCATAGTGTTTTTATCTTGCACATTTGCTTTATCTATAGTTAATTCACCAGCATTAAGCACCATGCCTCCATCTTTGTATCTCCATCCTTCTTTTGATAACAATTTTAATAAATATGAAAGATAAAAATGAACAAGCTGATTAGGGGTGTAAAAGAGCCAAGCCGGTTCGCAAGCTACTCGGGATCGGCTTGAAAAAAACTCAAATTGAGCCGAGCTTAAACGAGCCTTAGCTCGAGCTTACATTATGGCTCGTTTACTACACGAGCCTGAGCTTCAGATATCGAGCTCGAGTAGGCTCGCGAGCCTAATCGAGCTTTGTGTTTTTATAATTTTTTTTTATTTACATATTATTAAATATATAAATATATATTTACATAAATCATATTATTTATATATTATTATGAAAATAATATATATTATCTTATATATAAAAAGTATGATTACATATTAATATAAAAGTAATTATAAAAAATAAAAATTTAATAATTTAACAATAAACGAGTTGAGCCTGAGTCAAGCTCGAGCTTGAAAATTTTCCAACGAATCGAGCTTGAGCTTTAGAATTAAAATTAGAAATGAGTCAAGCTCGAGCTTAAGCTTTCAAAAATCAAAACGAGCCGAGCTCGAGGGTAAACGAGCTCGGGCTCGGCTCGGCTTGTTTACACCCCTAAAGCTGATATTTGTAAAATCTTAAAGAAACATTAAGTTACTTGGTATATATCAGTATAAATTGTTTGGTGTAATAGAAAAGATAAATGAACAAGCTGATAATTGTAAAATCTTAAAAAACAAGGAGGTTTTAGGTTTGAATCATTCAAAATAAAAATGTTTTGGGTTGACCCAATGGGTTTTTCTAGTTGCGGGTTTCCACTTAAGTAGGTTGGGGGTGCGTTATTGATTAGGAAATGAATAGGTAAGACCGATTAAAATAACACTTATCATTCGAAGCAGAGCTGTACATTGCTGTTCAAAAAATAAAAAAAATTCAAATCATAAGAATAAAAAATGATAACAATTTCAGAATCTGTATAATTTGAACTAGTTTTATTATTTTTGTTCCGTAAGGGGGTTTCCCAATTATATATTTCAAATTGTTGATACAATGAGTGTAAAAATGTGTTACGTAAAATTAAGAGAAAAATAAAATGCTTTTACACTAAAACAAAAGGTAAAACAAATAAAAAACTTAGGAAAAAAGTAAAAAAAGTGGAAAAGCAAAATTAAAACTAGATTAAAAAATAACTAAATAAATTCAAAATAAAAATACAGATAACAAAAAATGGTAAAAAAAATAAAAAGAGATTAAAATCCTTACCTCAAGAACTGACCTATAGTGGGCAAAGAAAAGTTTGGTGCTGTTCCCACTTCCTAGTTCCTACGAAGGCGGTCAACATTTTCATGTTTAACTAATTTCTTTTATCAAATGTAATCTAAATGATAATATCTAGTCTAGTCTAGTCTATATACACACAAAACATCCTGTGTCTAAGTAAATAATAATAATTAAAGTAAATCATAGCAAATCTTGGGGATACTGGTTTCCTTTTATTCAGTGTAACGGACACCCCCTCCCGAACGGTCCATATGACGATCCCCTTCATATATTTCTATATATATATCACGTAAAATTATATATATTTTAAAATGTTGATACAACGAGAGTCTAAAAACATGTCACGTAAAATTAAGAGAAAAATAAAATGTTTTTACACTAAATCAGATGGTAAAACAAATAAAAAACTTAGAAAAAGAAAAAAAAAAGGTGGAAAACCGAAATTAAAACTAGATTAAAAAATAACTAAATAAATTCAAAATAAAAAATACAGATAGCAAAAAATGGTAACAAAAAAAAAGAAGAAAAAAAATAGAGTAAAATCCCTACCTCAAGAACTGGAACTAAGGTGGGCAAAGAAAAGTTTGATGCTGTTCCCACTTCCTACCAAGTCGGTCAACCGTCAACCTTTTTATGTTTAATTTCTTTCATCAAATGTAATCTAAATAATAATAATATCCAGTCTAGTCTAGTCTATATACACACAAAATATCCCGTGTCTAAGTAAATAATAATAATAATTAAAGTAAATGATATCCAGATATTCTCCAAATCTTCGGAGATGCTAGTTTCCTTTTATTCAGCGTGTGTAACGGACTCCCCCTCCTCCCCAACGGTCCATACGACGATCCCCTTCATAAATTATAAATTATAAATTATAAATTATAAATTATAAATTATAAATTATAAATTATAAATTATAAATTATAAATATAAATCTCTCTCTACAAAGTACAACCGCCGTGAAGTGAAGTTTAAAACTCCCGCAAAAACCCCCCATATAACACTCTGCCATTGCATCCGGCCTAAATCATCAACTACAAAATTAAACCTTCAGAGTTAATTTGTTCGTCTCCACCACATCACCATCACCATCACCACCGTCCACCGGGGATTACTCCGGTGACTGTTGTAATTAAGCATCAACTCCCCTCAATCTTCAATCGCACAACAGCAAACCCTAGCCCATAACAACATACATCCACAAACACTACTCCATTCAAACAAATCAATCATCAACGAAACTAACACGTACTTACACGCCCATTCAGATTATCCCATAAGTCTATTCTATCCCTTCAATTAATCTGATAACTTCTGCTTGTCTAAATTACGCCATCATTAACTTCTTATTACCAGATCGATCTACTTCAGATGTTGCTTTTCTTATTTGGCAAGATTCATGACCCCTGCCTTTTCAATGACGTAAGGTACGTCTTCTACTTCAGATGTTGCTTTCCCTATTTGATAAGAAATGCATTGTGTTATCATTGGTATTTCATCTGCATGCAGGTTCGTGGATTATCATCAACAAAGGCTAAAAAGGGCACTTCAGATATATAAGCCAATTGACGCCAATTATATATTATATATGGGTTTTTTTGCATGGGTTCTGGTCTTTTGTTATCAATAACATGATATTTTGTATTTTATCAGGTATGTTGTGGAACTGCTAGCGAAGCTTTTGTGAAGCGGGTATTAATGAAGTGGTCATCAAGGTTTAATCTTAAACTATATTCATGGTATTTGTCCTTTTGTGTATTCAATAACTAATTTAAATTTTTTTGGCAATATTCTTTGTGTTTTGATCTTCTAAAAAACCCTGTAAGAATTGGTTCCTGTTTGGTTCCTTACATTTTTTTAGTCGAATTGTAAAATCTAAAGTGTTGTAGATGATGGTTAATGAAGTTTGTATTTAGACTGCAGCCATTACAAATGCAGATCACTATGGATATGAGGTCCAGAAAAGGTATGTTTAGCTAATATCTTCCAATATTTTTAAAAGGAGCTAAGAAACAAGCTTGATCAATAAAAGGTTTGTGTAAAGTTAGGTTAATGCACACCAATTGTATGATAAAACGTTTGTTTGTATTTCTTCTTCACCACCACTATGTGTGTGTACATTAGAAACATTAACATATTTTTTCTCATTCATATTAACTGGAGCACTTAATGTTGTAGGCTGTTGGCAATGTTGAAGATATAATATGGTATGATAAGTATGTATTTCGAGACGTATACATTTTGTTTTACTCCTCATTGCAAGGTGTTTTCATTAATTCAGCTTTCATAGAGCCACTTGGACTCACTTTGATAGCAGCAAGGACAAAGGTAAAGCTAAAGATATAATATGTATTATAAGTATGTATTTTTAGACGTAGACATTTTATTTTACTTCTCATGGCAGGGAGATTTCATCAATTCAGCTTTCATAGAGCCATTTGGACTCACTTTGATTGAGGTATCTTCTGATATTTAGCTAGAGCTGGCAAGATGGCCGATTTAATTGGGTAAACTGGCCACAATGGGTTCGATTCAAAGTCAGCAACTTTCAATTTCAGCCATTAACCGGGTTCAAGATGGGTTCCGCTTTTTGCTGGTCTGGTCTATTCACTTATGTCATTCTTTTTGTCCCATTTACATTCATTTACTTACATGTTGCTTTCTATAGACTTAGCTAAAAATTTATGGTCTTGAATAGATAAATCATCACTCTTATTCTGAAATCCAAATTTCTAATGATTGCAAAACTTTTTGTTATTTTTGGTTATCAGCTAGGGAAATGATTTGAATGGTAATTTTGAAACTTCTTTTTTAAACAATTATTTTTATATGTTTAGGTTGTTGGTATGGTTACAAGAATGTTAGACGCGATGGTTGTTAATCGGGCGCTCCAGGATAGGACTCCACAGGTTATATATCATTTTATTTTAGTTTTTGATATAGAGCATGAAACTAAAAGAAGTTCATCAGATATTACAGAGATGATCACAACAAGGGACTATTTTGGTTGGTGGCTTACGTGATCTTAATCTTGTTCTCGTTGCAGTGAAGTACGCAAATGATATGTCAGATTGAGGGATCATTTTGAACCCTACCACTTTGGAAAGATTGACCCCTGCCATTCTAAACACGCAAGGTACATCTTTTTACAAACTTCAACACAGATTTAATTTGCATAATTTTTTGGTTTAGTATGCTCCTTGAGCAGAGATATTGGTTTTGTTATTTGATAAGAAATGCATGTATTCTAACAATTATAATATCAGGAAAATGCAGAGAGTTAGATCACAATGGATGCCAGATAATTGGTGCATTTGCAGGTGGGAAATTTAGATCATCAAGTGCAGGTGGATCATCATCAAGAAAGGGTAAAAAGGTCAGTTAAGATAACCCAATGGACGCCAATTTTTATGGGCTTTTGCATGGGTTATGGTTTGTGACTTTGTGTTATCAATAACATGATAATTTATATTTTATTTGCTATGTTGTGGAGCTTCCAGCTAATGTTTTGTGAAGCCTGTATTGAAGTGGTCATCAAAGTTCAATTTAAACTATTTTCATGATATTTGGTCTATTGTGTATTAAATAACTAATTAAAGAAAATTTTGGCAATTTTGTTCTGTGTTTTGATCTAATAAAAAACCATGGAGGAATTGGTTTCAGTTTGGTTCCTTACACGTTTTATAATCGAATTGTAAAATCTGAAGTGTTGTAGATGATGATTATTGATGTTTGTATTTACAGTGCAGCCATTACAAATGCAGATCACTATGGGATACGAGGTCCAAAAGGTATGTTCATATGACCTCTTAGCTAATATCTTCAATAATTTTAGTTTCACTTTTTTGTTGGGGATCTTATTCACTCATGTAACAGACTGTAGTTGCATATAATGTAAACCAAGGACAGGAACAAAAGGAGCTAAGCAATAAGCTTGATTAATTAAAGGTCTGTGTAATGCTAGGTACTTAGGTTAATGCCTACCAACTGTTTGATGAAATGTTTGTTTGTATTTCTTGTTCATCACCCCTGTGTGCGTGTACATTAGAAGCAATAACAGATCTTCTCTCATTCACATTAACTGGAGCAGTTAATGTTGTTGGTTGTTGACAAAGTTATAGATATAATATGGTATGATAAGTATGTATTTGAGACGTATACAATTTATTTTGCTTGTCATGGCAGGGTGATTTCACCAATTCAGCTTTCATAGATCCATTTGGACTCACTTTGATTAAGGTATCTTCTGATTTTAGCTAGAGCTGGCAAGATGGGCGATTTGGGTAAACGGGTCAAAATGGGTGGTTCAATTTAAAGTCACCGACTTTCAATTTCAGCCATTCAAACAGGGTCAAAATGGGTTCGGTTTGATATAAGTTGCTTTTTGCTGATTTGGTCTATTCACTTATGTCATTATTTTGGCACATTTACATTCATTTACTTAAATGTTGCTTTTTATAGACACTGCTAAAATTTTATGGTTTTGATTAGATAAATCATCACTCTTATTCTGAAATCCCAATTTCTAATGATTGCAAACCTTTTAGCTGTATTTGGTTTTATGTGCTAGGGGGTTGATTTGAATGATTTGACTCTTTTTAAACATTTTTTATTTAATTGGGTGCTCCAGGATTCTACAGGTTATAAACTATAATATTTTAGTTTTTGATATAGAGCATGAAACTAAAAGAAATTCTGCAGATATTACTGCGATGATCAAAACAAGGGACTATTTTTGTTGGTGGGCTATGTGATCTTATTCGTGTTCTCCATGCAGTGAAGTACACAAATGATATGCTAGATCGAGGGATCAAATTGATCTTACCACCTTGGTAAGATTGACCCCTGCCATTTCGAAGACATAGAAGTAAGTAACATCTTTTTACGAACTTCAACGCAGATTATTGATGTTCCTATTTACAGTGCAGCCATTACAAATGCAGATCACTATGGGATACGAGGTCCAGAAAAGGTATGTTCATATGCCCTGTTAGCTAATATCTTCAATAATTTTAATTTCACTTTTTTGTTGGGCATCTTATTCACTCATGTAACTGATTGTAGTTGCATATAATGTAAACCAAGGACAGGAACAAAAGGAGCTAAGCAACAAGCTTGATTAATTACATGTTTGTGTAAAGTTAGGTTAATGCATACCAACTGCTTGATGAAACTTTTGTTTGTATTTTTTCTTCATCACCCTTATGTGCGTACATTAGAAACATTAAAATATCTTCTCTTATCCATATTAACTGAAGCACTTAATGTTGTAGGCTGTTGGCGATGTTGAAGATATAAGATGGTATGATAAGTATGTATTTTGAGACGTATACATTTTGTTTTACTTCTCATTGAAAGGTGTTTTTATTGATTCAGCTTTCATAGAGCCACTTGGACTCACTTTGATAGCGTAAAGGACAGAGGCAAAGGTAAAGATATAATATGGCATACTAAGTATGTATTTTGAGATGTATACATTTTATTTTCCTTCTCAGGGCAGGGTGATTTCATCAATTCAGCTTTGATAGAGCCATTTGGGCACACTTTGGTTGAGGTATCTTCTGATAATTAGCTAGAGCTGGCAAGATGTTAGGTAACTAAGCATGTCCTAGCTACTTGCTAATTGCGGAAACGTACTAACATGAAGTCCATTTTCTTTATGAGAAAGGTGCAGACTTTATTTTATCTAGGTGTCATTTCCTGTACTAATATAGTTATCTTTGCCTTTAGCCTTTCATCCATTGAAGAGCTCATGTATTGTAACATCCATCTACTATCCTTTTTCTGCAAATATAATTGTCATTTTAAACTGTACTCTTAAATATTGTTGAATTCATTTGCAGATTCAATCTGTGGTTGTTGCTCTTCATAACACTAGGGGTCTTCCAAGGCCCAAGGAATACAAGAAGAATGGTCTTTCAGTCCATCTACTATCATTTTTTCTGTATATATTTTTACCACTTGAACAATTATAATAAAAAATTGCTGAATTGGTTTGCAGATCAATCTGCTGTTGTTGCTATTCAGATAACGAGGGGTCTTCAGATAATGAGGGGACAGGAAGTCGAGATGGATGGACGATAGCGGTGCTTTCAACATGCAGGAGCAGTCCTGTCCCAAACTCCAGCCCACGGTCAGTCTCACATATACTTTAGTATGTCAAATATGATTAGGTTGACTTTTATAGATATTTTTTGTTTTACCTGACTGGTCTGTCATGGATTAAACATAACTTAAATAGACCTGTTCGTAAGTGAATGGGTCAATAATGTCCCGTCCAGTTAAAACTCTCACTAAAATCACTCCTTTTTGTGCTACTACATGTCATTAAATGGGCAAGTTGGGTGCTGGTTAGCGTAAAACATTTTATGGTGTCAAATGTCATTAAGTCAACTTTGGATCCATATCCCTTCAATATAATTTTTTTTACTTGTAAAATTTGTTTGTTTTACTTGACTGGCCTGTCATGGATTAAAAATAGCTCAAATAGACCCGTTCTCAAGTGAATGGGTCAACAGTGTCATGTCTAGGTACAATGCTCACTATGGGATACTCGGTCCAAAACAGGTATGTTCTTATGACCTGTTAGCTAATATCTTCAATAATTTTAATTTCATTTTTTTGGGCATCTTATTCACTCATGAAACAGATTGTTGTTGCATATAATGTAAACCAAAGACAGGAAAAAAAGGAGGTAAGCAACAGTTTGATTAATTACATGTTTGTGTATAGTTAGGTTAATGCATACCAACTGCTTGATGAAACGTTTGTTTGTATTTTTTCTTCATCACCCTTATGTGCATACATTAGAAACATTTATATATCTTCTCTTATCCATGTTAACTGAAGCACTTAACGTTGTAGGCTGTTGGCGATGTTGAAGATATAAGATGGTATGATAAGTATGTATTTTGAGACGTATACATTTTGTTTTACTTCTCATTGCAAGGTGTTTTTATTGATTCAGCTTTCATAGAGCCACTTGGACTCACTTTGATAGCAAAAAGGACAGAGGCAAAGGTAAAGATATAATATAGCATACTATGTATGTATTTTGAGATGTATACATTTTATTTTACTTCTCAGGGCAGGGTGATTTCATCAATTCAGCTTTGATAGAGCCATTTGGGCACACTTTGGTTGAGGTATCTTCTGATAATTAGCTAGAGCTTGCAAGATGTTAGGTAACTAAGCATGTCCTGGCTACTTGCTAATCCCAGAAACGTACTAACATGAAGTCCATTTTCTTTATGAGAAAGCACAGACTTTATTTTATCTATGTGTCATTTCCTGTACTAATATAGTTATCTTTGCCTTTAGCCTTTCAACCATTGAAGAGCTCATGTATTGTAACATCCATCTACTATCCTTTTTCTACACATATAATTGTCATTTTAAACAGTACTCTTAAATATTGTTGAATTCATTTGCAGATTCAAGCTGTGGTTGTTAATCTTCATAACACTAGGGATCTTCCACGGCCCAAGGAATACAAGAAGAAGGGTCTTTCAGTCCATCTGCTATCATTTTTTCTGTATATATTTTTACCACTTGAACAATTATAATAAAAAATTGCTGAATTGGTTTGCAGATCAATCTGCTGTTATTTCCATTCACATAACGAAGGGTCTTCAGATAATGAGGGGACAGGAAGTCGAGATGGATGAACGATAGCGGTGCTTTCAACCTGCAGGAGCAGTCCTGTCCCATACTCCAGCCCACGGTCAGTCTCACATATACTTTAGTATGTCTAATATGATTAGGTTGACTTTTAAAGATATTTTTTGTTTTACCTGACTGGTCTGTCATGGATTAAACATAACTTAAATAGACCAGTTGGTAAGTGAATGGGTCAATAATGTCCCGTCCAGTTAAAACTCCCACTAAAATCACTCCTTTTTGTGTTACTAGATGTCATTAAATGGGCAAGTTGGGTGCTGGTTAGCCTAAAACACTATGGTGTCAAATATCATTAGGTCAACTTTGTATCCATATCACTTCAAAATTATTATTTTTTACTTGATAAATTTTTTTGTTTTACTTGACTGGCCGGTCATGGATTAAAAATAGCATAAATAGACCCGTTCGTAAGTGAATGGGTCAAAAGTGTCATGTCTAGGTAAAATACTCACTATGGGATACGAGGTCCAAAACAGGTATGTTCTTATGACCTGTTAGCTAATATCTTCAATAATTTTAATTTCATTTTTTTTGGGCATCTTATTCACTCATGTAATAGATTGTAGTTGCATATAATGTAAACCACGGACAGGAACAAAAGGAGGTAAGCAACAAGCTTGATTAATTACATGTTTGTGTAAAGTTAGGTTAATGCATACCAACTGCTTGATGAAACTTTTGTTTGTATTTTTTCTTCGCCACCCTTATTTGCATACATTAGAAACATTAAAATATCTTCTCTTATCCATATTAACGGAAGCACTTAACGTTGTAGGCTGTTGGCGATGTTGAAGATATAAGATGGTATGATAAGTATGTATTTTGAGACGTATACATTTTGTTTTACTTCTCATTGCAAGGTGTTTTTATTGATTCAGCTTTCATAGAGCCACTTGGACTCACTTTGAAAGCGTAAAGGACAGAGGCAAAGGTAAAGATATAATATGGCATGCTAAGTATGTATTTTGAGATGTCTACATTTTATTTTCCTTTTCAGTGCAGGGTGATTTCATCAATTCAGCTTTGATAGAGCTATTTGGGCACACTTTGGTTGAGGTATCTTCTGATAATTAGCTAGAGCTGGCAAGATGTTAGGTAACTAAGCATGTCCTAGCTACTTGCTAATCCCAGAAACGTACTAACATGAAGTCCATTTTCTTTATGAGAAAGCACAGAATTTATTTTATCTATGTGTCATTTCCTGTACTAATATAGTTATCTTTGCCTTTAGCCTTTCAACCATTGAAGAGCTCATGTATTGTAACATCCATCTACTATCCTTTTTCTACACATATAATTGTCATTTTAAACAGTACTCTTAAATATTGTTGAATTCATTTGCAGATTCAAGCTGTGGTTGTTGCTCTTCATAACACTAGGGATCTTCCACGGCCCAAGGAATACAAGAAGAAGGGTCTTTCAGTCCATCTGCTATTATTTTTTCTGTATATATTTTTACCACTTGAACAATTATAATAAAAAATTGCTGAATTGGTTTGCAGATCAATCTGCTGTTATTTCCATTCACATAACGAAGGGTCTTCAGATAATGAGGGGACAGGAAGTCGAGATGGATGAACGATAGCGGTGCTTTCAACCTGCAGGAGCAGTCCTGTCCCATACTCCAGCCCACGGTCAGTCTCACATATACTTTAGTATGTCTAATATGATTAGGTTGACTTTTAAAGATATTTTTTGTTTTACCTGACTGGTCTATCATGGATTTAACATAACTTAAATAGACCCATTCGTAAGTGAATGGGTCAATAATGTCCCGTCCAGTTAAAACTCTCACTAAAATCACTCCTTTTTGTGTTACTAGATGTCATTAAATGGGCAAGTTAGGTAGTGGTTAGCCTAAAACACTTTATGGTGTCAAATATCATTAGGTCAACTATGTATCCATATCCCTTAAAAATTCTTTTTTAACTTGATAAATTTTTTTGTTTTACTTGACTGGCCGGTCATGAATTAAAAATTGCTTAAATAGAACCGTTCGTAAGTGAATGGGTCAATAGTGTCATGTCTAGATAAAATGCTCACTATGGTATACGAGGTCCAAAACATGTATGTTCTTATGACCTGTGAGCTAATATCTTCAATAATTTTAATTTCATTTTTTTTGGGCATCTTATTCACTCATGTAACAGATTGGAGTTGCATATAATGTAAACCAAGGAGAGGAACAAAAGGAGGTAAGCAACAGCTTGATTAATTACATATTTGTGTAAAGTTTGGTTAATGCATGCCAGCTGCTTGATGAAACGTTTGGTTGAATTTTTTCTTCATCACCCTTATGTGCGTACATTAGAAACATTAACATATCTTCTCTTATCCATATTAACTGAAGCACTTAATGTTATTGGCTGTTGGCTATGTTGAAGATATAAGATGGTATGATAAGTATGTATTTTGAGACGTAATCATTTTGTTTTACTTCTCATTGCAAGGTGTTTTTATTGATTCCGCTTTCATAGAGCCACTTGGACTCACTTTGATAGCATAAAGGAAAGAGGTAAAGGTAAAGATATAATATGGCATTCTAAGTATGTATTTTGAGATGTATACAATTTATTTTACTTCTCAAGGCAGGGTGATTTCATTAATTCAGCTTTAATATAGCCATTTGGGCACACTTTGGTTGAGGTATCTTCTGATAATTAGCTAGAGCTGGCAAGATGTTAGGTAACTAAGCATGTCCTAGCTACTTGCTAATTGGAGAAACGTACTAACGTGAAGTCCATTTTCTTTATGAGAAAGGTGCAGACTTTATTTTATCTAGGTGTCGTTTCCTTTACTAATATAGTTATCTTTGCCTTTAGCCTTTCAACCATTGAAGAGCTCATGTATTGTAACATCCATCTACTATCCTTTTTCTGCACATATAAATGTCATTTTAAACAGTACTCTTAAATATTGTTGAATTCATTTGCAGGTTCAAGCTGTGGTTGTTGCTCTTCATAACACTAGGGATCTTCCACGGCCCAAGGAATACAAGAAGAAGGGTCTTTCAGTCCATCTACTATCATTTTTTCAATATATATTTTTACCACTTGAACAATTATTTTAAAAAAATGCTGAATTGGTTTGCAGATCAATCTGCTGTTGTTCCTATTCAGATAACAAGGGGTCTTCAGATAATGAGGGGACAGGAAGTCGAGATGGATAAATGATAGCGGTGCTTTCAACCTGCAGGAGCAGTCCTGTCCCAAACTCCAGCCCATGGTCCACGGTCAGTCTCACATATACTTTAGTATGTCAAATATGATTAGGTTGACTTTTAAAGATATATTTTTTTTACCTGACTGGTCTGTCATGGATTAAACATAACTTAAATAGACCCGTTCGTAAGTTAATGGGTCAATAATGTCCCGTCCAGTTAATACTCTCACTAAAATCTCTCCTTTTTGTGTTACTAGATGTCATTAAATGGGCAAGTTGGGTGCTGGTTAGCCAAAAACAATTTATGGTGTCAAATATGATTAGGTCAACTTTGGATCCATATCCCTTCAAAATAAATCTTTTTTACCTGATAATTTTTTTGTTTTACTTGACTGGCCTGGCATGGATTAAAAATAGCTCGAATCGACCCGTTCATAAGTGAATGGGTTAATAGTGTCATGTCTAGGCAAAATGCTCACTATGGGATACGAGGTCCAAAACAAGTATGTTCTTATGACGTGTGAGCTAATTTCTTCAATAATTTTAATTTCATTTTTTTGGGCATCTTATTCACTCATGTAACAGATTGTAGTTGAATATAATGTAAACCAAGGACAGGAACAAAAGGAGGTAAGCAACAAGCTTGATTAATTACATGTTTGTGTAAAGTTAGGTTAATGCATAGCAACTGCTTGATGAAACGTTTGTTTGTATTTCTTCTTCATCACCCCTATGTGTGTGTACATTAGAAACATTAACATATCTTCTCTTATCCATATTAACTGAAGCACTTAATGTTGTATGATGTTGGCAATGTTGAAGATATAAGATGGTATGATAAGTACGTAATTTGAGACGTATACATTTTGTTTTACTTATCATTGAAAGGTGTTTTTATTGATTCAGCTTTCATAGAGCCACTTGGACTAACTTTGATAGCATAAAGGACAGAGGCAAAGGTAAAGATATAATATGGCATGCTAAGTATGTATTTTGAGATGTATACATTTTATTTTACTTCTCAGGGCAGGGTGATTTCATCAATTCAGCTTTGATAGAGCCATTTGGGCACACTTTGGTTGAGGTATCTTCTGATAATTAGCTAGAGCTGGCAAGATGTTAGGTAACTAAGCATGTCCTAGCTACTTGCTAATTGCAGAAACGTACTAACATGAAGTCCATTTTCTTTATGAGAAAGGTGCAGACTTTATTTTTTCTAGGTGTCATTTCATGTACTAATATATTTATCTTTGCCTTTAGCCTTTCAACCATTGAAGAGCTCATGTATTTTAACATACATCTACTATCGTTTTTCTGCACGTATAATTGTCATTTTAAAGAGTACTCTTAAATATTGTTGAATTCATTTGCAGGTTCAAGCTGTTGTTGTTGCTCTTCATAACACTAGGGGTCTTCCACGCCCAAGGAATACAAGAAGAAGGGTCTTTCAGTCCATCTAGTATTATTTTTTCAGTATATATTTTTACCACTTGAACAATTATTTTAAAAAATTGCTGAATTGGTTTGCAGATCAATCTGCTGTTGTTCCTATTCAGATAACAAGGGGTCTTCAGATAATGAGGGGACAGGAAGTCGAGATGGATAAATGATAGCGGTGCTTTCAACCTGCAGGAGCAGTCCTGTCCCAAACTCCAGCCCATGGTCCACGGTCAGTCTCACATATACTTTAGTATGTCAAATATGATTAGGTTGACTTTTAAAGATATATTTTTTTTACCTGACTGGTCTGTCATGGATTAAACATAACTTAAATAGACCCGTTCGTAAGTTAATGGGTCAATAATGTCCCGTCCAGTTAATACTCTCACTAAAATCTCTCCTTTTTGTGTTACTAGATGTCATTAAATGGGCAAGTTGGGTGCTGGTTAGCCAAAAACAATTTATGGTGTCAAATATGATTAGGTCAACTTTGGATCCATATCCCTTCAAAATAAATCTTTTTTACCTGATAATTTTTTTGTTTTACTTGACTGGCCTGGCATGGATTAAAAATAGCTCGAATCGACCCGTTCATAAGTGAATGGGTTAATAGTGTCATGTCTAGGCAAAATGCTCACTATGGGATACGAGGTCCAAAACAAGTATGTTCTTATGACGTGTGAGCTAATTTCTTCAATAATTTTAATTTCATTTTTTTTGGGCATCTTATTCACTCATGTAACAGATTGTAGTTGAATATAATGTAAACCAAGGACAGGAACAAAAGGAGGTAAGCAACAAGCTTGATTAATTACATGTTTGTGTAAAGTTAGGTTAATGCATAGCAACTGCTTGATGAAACGTTTGTTTGTATTTCTTCTTCATCACCCCTATGTGTGTGTACATTAGAAACATTAACATATCTTCTCTTATCCATATTAACTGAAGCACTTAATGTTGTATGATGTTGGCAATGTTGAAGATATAAGATGGTATGATAAGTACGTAATTTGAGACGTATACATTTTGTTTTACTTATCATTGAAAGGTGTTTTTATTGATTCAGCTTTCATAGAGCCACTTGGACTAACTTTGATAGCATAAAGGACAGAGGCAAAGGTAAAGATATAATATGGCATGCTAAGTATGTATTTTGAGATGTATGCATTTTATTTTACTTCTCAGGGCAGGGTGATTTCATCAATTCAGCTTTGATAGAGCCATTTGGGCACACTTTGGTTGAGGTATCTTCTGATAATTAGCTAGAGCTGACAAGATGTTAGGTAACTAAGCATGTCCTAGCTACTTGCTAATTGCAGAAACGTACTAACATGAAGTCCATTTTCTTTATGAGAAAGGTGCAGACTTTATTTTTTCTAGGTGTCATTTCATGTACTAATATATTTATCTTTGCCTTTAGCCTTTCAACCATTGAAGAGCTCATGTATTTTAACATACATCTACTATCGTTTTTCTGCACGTATAATTGTCATTTTAAAGAGTACTCTTAAATATTGTTGAATTCATTTGCAGGTTCAAGCTGTTGTTGTTGCTCTTCATAACACTAGGGGTCTTCCACGCCCAAGGAATACAAGAAGAAGGGTCTTTCAGTCCATCTAGTATTATTTTTTCAGTATATATTTTTACCACTTGAACAATTATTTTAAAAAATTGCTGAATTGGTTTGCAGATCAATCTGCTGTTGTTCCTATTCAGATAACAAGGGGTCTTCAGATAATGAGGGGACAGGAAGTCGAGATGGATAAATGATAGCGGTGCTTTCAACCTGCAGGAGCAGTCCTGTCCCAAACTCCAGCCCATGGTCCACGGTCAGTCTCACATATACTTTAGTATGTCAAATATGATTAGGTTGACTTTTAAAGATATATTTTTTTTACCTGACTGGTCTGTCATGGATTAAACATAACTTAAATAGACCCGTTCGTAAGTTAATGGGTCAATAATGTCCCGTCCAGTTAATACTCTCACTAAAATCTCTCCTTTTTGTGTTACTAGATGTCATTAAATGGGCAAGTTGGGTGCTGGTTAGCCAAAAACAATTTATGGTGTCAAATATGATTAGGTCAACTTTGGATCCATATCCCTTCAAAATAAATCTTTTTTACCTGATAATTTTTTTGTTTTACTTGACTGGCCTGGCATGGATTAAAAATAGCTCGAATCGACCCGTTCATAAGTGAATGGGTTAATAGTGTCATGTCTAGGCAAAATGCTCACTATGGGATACGAGGTCCAAAACAAGTATGTTCTTATGACGTGTGAGCTAATTTCTTCAATAATTTTAATTTCATTTTTTTGGGCATCTTATTCACTCATGTAACAGATTGTAGTTGAATATAATGTAAACCAAGGACAGGAACAAAAGGAGGTAAGCAACAAGCTTGATTAATTACATGTTTGTGTAAAGTTAGGTTAATGCATAGCAACTGCTTGATGAAACGTTTGTTTGTATTTCTTCTTCATCACCCCTATGTGTGTGTACATTAGAAACATTAACATATCTTCTCTTATCCATATTAACTGAAGCACTTAATGTTGTATGATGTTGGCAATGTTGAAGATATAAGATGGTATGATAAGTACGTAATTTGAGACGTATACATTTTGTTTTACTTATCATTGAAAGGTGTTTTTATTGATTCAGCTTTCATAGAGCCACTTGGACTAACTTTGATAGCATAAAGGACAGAGGCAAAGGTAAAGATATAATATGGCATGCTAAGTATGTATTTTGAGATGTATGCATTTTATTTTACTTCTCAGGGCAGGGTGATTTCATCAATTCAGCTTTGATAGAGCCATTTGGGCACACTTTGGTTGAGGTATCTTCTGATAATTAGCTAGAGCTGACAAGATGTTAGGTAACTAAGCATGTCCTAGCTACTTGCTAATTGCAGAAACGTACTAACATGAAGTCCATTTTCTTTATGAGAAAGGTGCAGACTTTATTTTTTCTAGGTGTCATTTCATGTACTAATATATTTATCTTTGCCTTTAGCCTTTCAACCATTGAAGAGCTCATGTATTTTAACATACATCTACTATCGTTTTTCTGCACGTATAATTGTCATTTTAAAGAGTACTCTTAAATATTGTTGAATTCATTTGCAGGTTCAAGCTGTTGTTGTTGCTCTTCATAACACTAGGGGTCTTCCACGCCCAAGGAATACAAGAAGAAGGGTCTTTCAGTCCATCTAGTATTATTTTTTCAGTATATATTTTTACCACTTGAACAATTATTTTAAAAAATTGCTGAATTGGTTTGCAGATCAATCTGCTGTTGTTCCTATTCAGATAACAAGGGGTCTTCAGATAATGAGGGGACAGGAAGTCGAGATGGATAAATGATAGCGGTGCTTTCAACCTGCAGGAGCAGTCCTGTCCCAAACTCCAGCCCATGGTCCACGGTCAGTCTCACATATACTTTAGTATGTCAAATATGATTAGGTTGACTTTTAAAGATATATTTTTTTACCTGACTGGTCTGTCATGGATTAAACATAACTTAAATAGACCCGTTCGTAAGTTAATGGGTCAATAATGTCCCGTCCAGTTAATACTCTCACTAAAATCTCTCCTTTTTGTGTTACTAGATGTCATTAAATGGGCAAGTTGGGTGCTGGTTAGCCAAAAACAATTTATGGTGTCAAATATGATTAGGTCAACTTTGGATCCATATCCCTTCAAAATAAATCTTTTTTACCTGATAATTTTTTTTGTTTTACTTGACTGGCCTGGCATGGATTAAAAATAGCTCGAATCGACCCGTTCATAAGTGAATGGGTTAATAGTGTCATGTCTAGGCAAAATGCTCACTATGGGATACGAGGTCCAAAACAAGTATGTTCTTATGACGTGTGAGCTAATTTCTTCAATAATTTTAATTTCATTTTTTTTGGGCATCTTATTCACTCATGTAACAGATTGTAGTTGAATATAATGTAAACCAAGGACAGGAACAAAAGGAGGTAAGCAACAAGCTTGATTAATTACATGTTTGTGTAAAGTTAGGTTAATGCATAGCAACTGCTTGATGAAACGTTTGTTTGTATTTCTTCTTCATCACCCCTATGTGTGTGTACATTAGAAACATTAACATATCTTCTCTTATCCATATTAACTGAAGCACTTAATGTTGTATGATGTTGGCAATGTTGAAGATATAAGATGGTATGATAAGTACGTAATTTGAGACGTATACATTTTGTTTTACTTATCATTGAAAGGTGTTTTTATTGATTCAGCTTTCATAGAGCCACTTGGACTAACTTTGATAGCATAAAGGACAGAGGCAAAGGTAAAGATATAATATGGCATGCTAAGTATGTATTTTGAGATGTATGCATTTTATTTTACTTCTCAGGGCAGGGTGATTTCATCAATTCAGCTTTGATAGAGCCATTTGGGCACACTTTGGTTGAGGTATCTTCTGATAATTAGCTAGAGCTGGCAAGATGTTAGGTAACTAAGCATGTCCTAGCTACTTGCTAATTGCAGAAACGTACTAACATGAAGTCCATTTTCTTTATGAGAAAGGTGCAGACTTTATTTTTTCTAGGTGTCATTTCATGTACTAATATATTTATCTTTGCCTTTAGCCTTTCAACCATTGAAGAGCTCATGTATTTTAACATACATCTACTATCGTTTTTCTGCACGTATAATTGTCATTTTAAAGAGTACTCTTAAATATTGTTGAATTCATTTGCAGGTTCAAGCTGTTGTTGTTGCTCTTCATAACACTAGGGGTCTTCCACGCCCAAGGAATACAAGAAGAAGGGTCTTTCAGTCCATCTAGTATTATTTTTTCAGTATATATTTTTACCACTTGAACAATTATTTTAAAAAATTGCTGAATTGGTTTGCAGATCAATCTGCTGTTGTTCCTATTCAGATAACAAGGGGTCTTCAGATAATGAGGGGACAGGAAGTCGAGATGGATAAATGATAGCGGTGCTTTCAACCTGCAGGAGCAGTCCTGTCCCAAACTCCAGCCCATGGTCCACGGTCAGTCTCACATATACTTTAGTATGTCAAATATGATTAGGTTGACTTTTAAAGATATATTTTTTTTACCTGACTGGTCTGTCATGGATTAAACATAACTTAAATAGACCCGTTCGTAAGTTAATGGGTCAATAATGTCCCGTCCAGTTAATACTCTCACTAAAATCTCTCCTTTTTGTGTTACTAGATGTCATTAAATGGGCAAGTTGGGTGCTGGTTAGCCAAAAACAATTTATGGTGTCAAATATGATTAGGTCAACTTTGGATCCATATCCCTTCAAAATAAATCTTTTTTACCTGATAATTTTTTTTGTTTTACTTGACTGGCCTGGCATGGATTAAAAATAGCTCGAATCGACCCGTTCATAAGTGAATGGGTTAATAGTGTCATGTCTAGGCAAAATGCTCACTATGGGATACGAGGTCCAAAACAAGTATGTTCTTATGACGTGTGAGCTAATTTCTTCAATAATTTTAATTTCATTTTTTTGGGCATCTTATTCACTCATGTAACAGATTGTAGTTGAATATAATGTAAACCAAGGACAGGAACAAAAGGAGGTAAGCAACAAGCTTGATTAATTACATGTTTGTGTAAAGTTAGGTTAATGCATAGCAACTGCTTGATGAAACGTTTGTTTGTATTTCTTCTTCATCACCCCTATGTGTGTGTACATTAGAAACATTAACATATCTTCTCTTATCCATATTAACTGAAGCACTTAATGTTGTATGATGTTGGCAATGTTGAAGATATAAGATGGTATGATAAGTACGTAATTTGAGACGTATACATTTTGTTTTACTTATCATTGAAAGGTGTTTTTATTGATTCAGCTTTCATAGAGCCACTTGGACTAACTTTGATAGCATAAAGGACAGAGGCAAAGGTAAAGATATAATATGGCATGCTAAGTATGTATTTTGAGATGTATACATTTTATTTTACTTCTCAGGGCAGGGTGATTTCATCAATTCAGCTTTGATAGAGCCATTTGGGCACACTTTGGTTGAGGTATCTTCTGATAATTAGCTAGAGCTGGCAAGATGTTAGGTAACTAAGCATGTCCTAGCTACTTGCTAATTGCAGAAACGTACTAACATGAAGTCCATTTTCTTTATGAGAAAGGTGCAGACTTTATTTTTTCTAGGTGTCATTTCATGTACTAATATATTTATCTTTGCCTTTAGCCTTTCAACCATTGAAGAGCTCATGTATTGTAACATACATCTACTATCCTTTTTCTACACATATAATTGTCATTTTAAAGAGTACTCTTAAATATTGTTGAATTCATTTGCAGGTTTAAGCTGTTTTTGTTGCTCTTCATAACACTAGGGGTCTTCCACGCCCAAGGAAACAAGAAGAAGGGTCTTTCAGTCCATCTACTATTATTTTTTCAGTATATATTTTTACCACTTGAACAATTATTTTAAAAAATTGCTGAATTGGTTTGCAGATCAATCTGCTGTTGTTCCTATTCAGATAACAAGGGGTCTTCAGATAATGTGGGGACAGGAAGTCGAGATGGATAAATGATAGCGGTGCTTTCAACCTGCAGGAGCAGTCCTGTCCCAAACTCCAGCCCACGGTCCATGGTCAGTCTCACATATACTTTAGTATGTCAAATATGATTAGGTTGACTTTTAAAGATATATTTTGTTTTACCTGACTGGTCTGTCATGGATTAAACATAACTTAAATAGACCCGTTCGTAAGTTAATGGGTCCATAATGTCCCGTCCAGTTAATACTCTGTTACAGACCAAATGAAAGAACTCAACCCAAAAGACTAGTCTTATGGGTGAGGGAACCCATTTGGCCTATAAACCCCACATCAATTGCCCATACAACCTATGTGGGACAAGTCCCATACCTTGCAATGGTTTCAGTCCATACCATTCGCCCCTCCTTAAGGACCGACGTCCTCGTTGGTCACGGCTGGCTCTCTCCAAGCCACCACTCCGTGGCCACCACTCCGAGGTTGGCTCTGATACCACTGTTATAGACCAAATGAAAGAACTCAACCCAAAAGACTAGTATGATGGGTGAGGGAACCCATTTGGCCTATAAACCCCACATCAATTGCCCATACAACCGATGTGGGACAAGTCCCATACCTTGCAATGGTTTCAGTCCATAACATACTCTCACTAAAATCTCTCTTTTTTGTGTTACTAGATGTCATTAAATGGGCAAGTTGGGTGCTGGTTAGTCTAAACACTTTATGGTGTCAAATATGATTAGATCAACTTTGGATCCATATCCCTTCAAAATAAATCTTTTTTACTTGATAAATTTTTTTGTTTTACTTGACTGGCCTGTCATGGATTAAAAATAGCTCGAATAGACCCGTTCATAAGTGAATGGGTCAAAAGTGTCATGTCTAGGTAAAATTCTCACTTTGGGATACGAGGTCCAAAACAGGTATGCTCTTATGACCTGTGAGCTAATATCTTCAATAATTTTAATTTCATTTTTTTTGGGCATCTCATTCACTCATGTAACAGATTGTAGTTGAATATAAGGTAAACCAAGGACAGGAACAAAAGGAGGTAAGCAACAAGCTTGATTAATTACATGTTTGTGTAAAGTTAGGTTAATGCATACCAACTACTTGATGAAATGTTTGTTTGTATTTCTTCTTCGTCACCCCTATGTGTGCGTACATTAGAAACATTAACATATCTTCTCTTATCCATATTAACTGAAGCACTTAATGTTGTTGGCTGTTGGCAATGTTGAAGATATAAGATGGTATGATAAGTATGTATTTTGAGACGTATACATTTTGTTTTACTTCTCATTGCAAGGTGTTTTTATTGATTCAGCTTTCATAGAGCCACTTGGACTCACTTTGATAGCGTAAAGGACAGAGGCAAAGGTAAAGATATAATATGGCATGTTAATTTTGTATTTTGAGATGTATCCATTTTATTTTCCTTCTCAGGGCAGGGTGATTTCATCAATTCAGCTTTGATAGAGCCATTTGGGCACACTTTGGTTGAGGTATCTTCTGATAATTAGCTAGAGCTGGCAAGAAGTTAGGTAACTAAGCATGTCCTAGCTACTTGCTAATTGCAGAAACGTACTAACATGAAGTTCATTTTCTTTATGAGAAAGGTGCAGACTTTATTTTATCTAGGTGTCATTTCCTGTACTAATATAGTTATCTTTGCCTTTAGCCTTTCAACCATTAAAGAGCTCATGTATTGTAACATCCATCTACTATCCTTTTTCTGCACATATAATTGTCATCTTAAACGGTACTCTTAAATATTGTTGAATTCAGTTGCAGATTCAAGCTGTGGTTGTTGCTCTTCATAACACTAGGGGTCTTCCACGGCCCAAGGAATACAAGAAGAAGGGTCTTTCAGTCCATCTACTATCATTTTTCTATGTATATTTTTACCACTTGAACAATTATAATAAAAAATTGCTGAATTGGTTTGCAGATCAATCTGCTGTTGTTCCTATTCAGATAACGAGGGGTCTTCAGATAATGAGGGGACAGGAAGTCGAGATGGATGAACGATAGCGGTGCTTTCAACCTGCAGGAGCAGTCCCCAAACTCCAGCCCACGGTCAGTCTCACATATACTTTAGTATGTCAAATATGATTAGGTTGACTTTTAAAGATATTTTTTGTTTTTCCTGACTGGTCTGTCATGGATTAAACATAACTTAAATAGACCCGTTCGTAAGTGAATGGGTCTATAATGTCCCGTCCAGTTAAAACTCTCACTATAATCACTCCTTTTTGTGTTACTAGATGTCATTAAATGGGCAAGTTGGGTGCTGGTTAGCCTAAAACACTTTATGGTGTCAAATATGATTACGACAACTTTGGATCCATTTTCTTTCAAAATATTTTTTTTATTTTACCTGATAATTTTTTTTGTTTTACTTCACTGGCCTGTCATGGATTAAAAATAGCTCAAATAGACCCGTTCGTAAGTGAATGGGTCAATAGTGTCTTGTCTAGGTAAAATGCTCACTATGGGATACGAGGTCCAAAACATGTATGTTCTTTTGACCTGTTAGCTAATTCGTCAATAATTTTAATTTCATATTTTTGGGCATCTTATTCACTCATGTAACAGATTGGAGTTGCATATAATGTAAACCAAGGACAAGAACAATAGGAGGTATGCTTGAATAATTAAAGGTTTGTGTAAAGTTAGGTTAATGCATACCACCTTCTTGATGAAATATTTGTTTGTATTTCTTCTTCATCACCCCTATGTGTGTGTACATTAGAAACATTAACATATCTTTTCTCATTCACATTAACTGGAGCATTTATTGTCGTAGGTTGTTGGCAAAGTTAAAGATATAATAATTAATATGGTATCATAAGTATGTATTGTGAGACGTATACATTTTGTTTTACTTCTCATTGCAAGGTGTTTTCATCATTTCATCTTTGATAGAGCCATTTGCACTCTCTTTGACTGCAGCAATGACAAAGGTAAAGTTAAAGATATAATATTGTATGATAAGTATGTATTTTGAGACGTATACATTTTATTTTACTTCTCATGGAAGGGTGATTTCATCAATTCAGCTTTCATAGAGCCATTTGGACTCACTTTGATTGAGGTATCTTCTGTTAATTAGCTAGAGTTGGCATGATGGGCGATTGGGTAAAAGGGTCAAAATGTGTTCGATATAATGTCCCCAACTTTCAATCTCAGCCATTTGAACGGGGTCAAAATGGGTTTGGTTTGATAAATGTTGTTTTTGATGGTCTGGTCTATTCACTTATGTCATTCTTTTTGGCCCATTTACATTCATTTGCTTGCATGTTGCTTTTTATGGACATTTCTAAAATATTATGGTCTTGAATAGATAAATCATCATTCTTATTCTGATATCCCAATTTTAATGATTGCAAACTTATTTGTTTTATTTGGTTATCTGCCAGGGGGATGATACTGAATGATAGTTTTGAATCTTTTTTATTTAACATTTTTTATTTATATGTTTAGGTTGTTGATATGGTTAGAAGAACTGGGTGCTCCAGGAGGATTCTACAGGTTTATTTTTTTATTTTAGTTTTTGATACAGAGCATGAAACTAAAAGAAGTTCAGCAGATATTACTGATATGATCAAAACAAGGGACTATTTTGCTTGGTGGGTTACGTGATCTTAATCATGTTTGCGATGCAGTAAAGTATGCGAATGATATGTTAGATCAAGGGATCAAATTGAACCCTGCCACTTTGGCAGGATTGACCTCTGCCATTTCAAAGACGTAAGGTACATCTTTTTACAAACTTCAACGCAGATTTAAATTGCATAATTTTTTGGTTTGTAGTTCAGTTAATGCTATTTTTTGGTTTTTACAAACTGCCACGTCCAACAGGTTTGTCTCCATGCACATTCTCAAATCTCAATAACCTACTACATCCAAGATATTAATCAAGCAATATTAAAGACAATCGTGAATTTGTGGAAACTAATTATAATATATATGTTGGGATACAATTGATTTACATTTTACATCATATTATGATATTGGTTTATTGGTGATTTGTGGGACAAAAAGTGAACATAATGATTTATTTACCTTGAAAGCAAGTTTAATTAGCTTCTTACTTCCAGTGTTTGATGCAACTATTTGATTATTTGTCATCATGTGACACTACAAATCCAGAATCCTAAGGATCAGGTTGCTTTTGTATTATGTCTACTCTCTACTTGCAGTTAAAATTCATTCTTTGATAACCAGATTTTGTAGGTGAAATATACAACTACCTCTGTCTTTCTTTTTTCTACTGTTTTGGTTAATTTGTTATAATTATTGTATATTTTATAAAAAATACAAAGATTTGTTGTAGATGAATTCGAGCTAAGACCATCAGTTGAAGATGAGAGGGAAATATTTTATTTAAGGAACAAATATTTTATAGTTTCTTGAAGCTATAACATTTGCTTAAGTTTGATTGTTTTGCTTCAACAATGTTTCTAATTTTGCTTTGGCGTGTTTGTTTTGTTCTTGATGAATAGTTTTCCAGTTAAATTCTTTAGGTTTTAAACCTGTAGCCTTTCTTATAATTTGATAAAGTTTGCTAGAAGTTTATTAGTATATAGCTGAATTATACG
This sequence comes from Flaveria sonorensis, assembly GCA_025506505.1. Classification (NCBI taxonomy): domain Eukaryota; kingdom Viridiplantae; phylum Streptophyta; class Magnoliopsida; order Asterales; family Asteraceae; genus Flaveria; species Flaveria sonorensis. The sequence continues at coordinate 55,857,334 of CM046425.1, read as the reverse complement.
TCTGGAAGAATTTAGTGATCTGTAAATAGAACTCCCATGTGCCACATTTCACTTGCTCGTACAGGATGTTCTCATATACTGGCTGTGTGCTTATGTTTATAAGATACACTCACACATAGAAACATTCATGATTGGATTTAATATAACAACACGTGTATTCTGGTGATACACTTGTAAGATGTTTACTTATGTAATGACATGCATTGTGTTGATGGTGGTACTGGCACAAGACAAGCCAACCCAATATGCAGGTGACTTATGTTCTTTCTTTCTCTTTATATTAGTGTGTGATATTAATAATATCTGATGATTTGTGTGCATTTAATTGAGATTGCTATTCTACTTGATCTTCTACTTGTTTACACTTCAGTGTGCTTGTTCAAGTTGCCCTGTGTAATTCAAACCGGAAACTAGTCCAAGCGTAGAAGTCCTTCTCAATCAATGCCTGAAGGTTTCAAATCCCACCGGGAGTATTCTGCTGCTGTTTACATATCTCCTTCTGGTCCTAATCCTATGCTGGTCAGGTTTGTTGTCATCTCTCACTTTGAACTTACATATAAAAAATAAAAAAAGGAAGTTACCTTTTACTTGCAGCCGATTCCCACTTTCCTGTGCAAACTGATTCTCTCTTCCGTAGCAATGTTACTCATTCACAGACTCATGGGTTGTAAACATACAACTTCTCACCACTCCATTATTTCCAGAGAAACTGGTAGTTGAACGAGTTTGATCACCATGTGATGTTCAACTCTCATCTCCATTTTGGAGACAACTACAAGGAGCTACCCTTACAAGGTACACATACATATGAAGGCATACATTCCACTCAGGTCAGAATCCTTCGACACAGACAGCTTGACGATGGCAAACCCTAGCCGATAGTCCATTCTCACAAGATAATTAACATGCATTTCTAATGGATTAACCGTACCATCTCCGATAAGTATTCTATCCTTTCAATCTCAATGTCAAAATTAGGGCATGATCTTATTTTCTTATTACTTGCTTATTCTTCTTTTTAGTCTACTTCAGATCAGAATCCTTCGAGACAGTGCATCCCGCCGGACCAGCAATGTCTTATCAACAGCAAACCCTAGCCGGTAGCCCATTCTCTCAAAGAATTTAACACACATTTCATGTAACGGATTAACCATTTCTGATAAATATTCTATCCCTTCAATATGAATTTGCATTAGCTAATTTGTGCAAGTCAAAATGAAAGCATCACTTTTTCCATTTCTTAAAACTTACTTGCTTATTATTCTGTTAAAAGTCTACTTCAGATATTGGTTTTATTGTTTGATAAGAAAGGCGCGCATGTATTCTAATAATTATAATATCTGGAAAATCTCAAGTGTTGTAGATGATAAACGGGGTCAAGATGGGTTCGGTTTTATACATGTTGCTTTTTGCTAGTCTGGTCTATTCACTTATGTCATCCTTTTTGGGCCATTTACTTACATGTTGCTTTTTATAGGATTGTTAAAATTTTATTGTCTTGAATAATTAAAGGTTTGTGTAAAGTTAGGTTAATGCATACCAACTGTTTAATGAAACAATTGTTTGTATTTCTTATTCATCACCCCTATGTGTGTACATTAGAAACATTAACATATCTTTTCACATTCACATTAAGCAGAGCACATTAAACATTAACATACCTCTCTGAGGACATAATAGAAGTATGTGGAGAAATAAGATTAAGGTTAAAGGCATCTAGAGGATGACGTAGGGGTATATTATATAGGTCTTATCTAGTGACCACTACATGTTAGTAAATGATTGTTTGCATTGTTCTGCAGCTAGCGCTTATGGTTGACATTTGTATAGTGTTGCATTAGTGATTCTTGCTTATCAGTGTTCTATGTATGCTTTTGTTCACTAGGTTATAAGGATTTCTTAATACATTTTGTTTGCTCATGTATGCTCCTAGTGGTAAACTGTTTAAAATGTGGTATATCGAGTATTATGTTCTTTTCATATTGGAGTTATGATTTGACCATACTTATTGGAGCTGAGGGTCTATCTGGAAGTAGCCTCTCTATCTCATTAGATAAGGGTAAGGTTTGCCTACATCTCACCCTCCCTACACCCCATTTGTAGCCTTGCTATGGACGAGATATACTGGTTATGGTATTAAGTAGAGCACATAACGTTGTAGGTGTTGGCAAAGTTAAAGATATAATATCGTATGATAACTATGCATTTTGAGACTTATACTTTTTATTCTACTTCTCATGCAGGGTGATTTCATCATTTCAGCTTTCATACAGTCATTTGGACTCTCTTTGATTGAGGTATCTTCTGATAATTAGCTAGAGCTGGGAAGATGGGTGATTTGGGTAAACGGGTCAAGATGGGTTCGATTTAAAGTCACCAACTTTCAATCTCATCCATTTAAACGAGGTCAAGATGGGTTCGGTTTGATACATGTTGCTTTTTGCTGGTCTGGTCTGTTCACTTATGTCATTCTTTTTGGCCCATTTACTTACGTGTTGCTTATTAGACATTGCTAAAATTTTATGAACTTGAATAGATAAATCGTGACTCGTATTCTGAAATCCCAGTTTTGATGATTGCATACTTTTTTGTTCTATATGGTTATCTGCTAGGGGGGATGATTTGAATTGTTTTTTAAACAATTTTTATTTTAATGTTTAGGTTGTTGATATGGTTATAATATTTTTTTAAACATTTTAGATGAAATGGTCTTAATTGGGTGCTCCAGGATGGATTCTACAGGTTATAATATTTTATTTTACTTTTTGATATAGAGCATGAAACTAAAAGAAATACATCAGATATTACTGGGATGTTCCAAGCAAGAGACTATTTTGGTTGGTGGGTTATGTGATCTTTATTGTGTTCGCGATGCAGTGAAGTACGCAAATGATATGTTAGATCGAGGGATCAAAATGAACCCTGCCACTTTAGAAAGATTGACCCCTGCCATTTCAAAGACGTAAGGTACATCTTTTTACAAACTTCATCGCAGATTCAAATTGCATAATTTTTTGTTTAGTCTACTTCTTGTGCACAGATATTGGTTTTGTTATTTGATAAGAATTGCATGTATTCTAACAATTATAATATCAAGAAAATGCAGAGGGTTAGATCACAAAGCATATGGATACCAGATAATTGGTAAATCTGCAGGTGGGAAATTTAGGTCATCATTTGCATGTGGATCATCATCAAGAAAGGGTAAAAAGGGCAGTTCAGATAAGCCAATGGACACCAGTTATTATGGGTTTTTTGCATGGATTCTGGTTTGTGTTATCAATAACATGGTAATTTATTTTTATTATATATCTTGTGGAACTGCTAAGGTTTTTTGAACCCAGTATCGAAGTGGTCATCAAGGTTTAATCTTAAACTATTTTCATGATATTTGGCCTTTTGTGTATTCAATAACTAATTAAATTTTTTTAAATATTCTTTGTGTTTTGATCTCATAAATTAACACGGAGGAATTGGATTCAGTTTGGTTCCTTACATGGTTTTTAATCAAATTGTAAAATCTGATGTGTTGTAGATGATGATTAATGAGGTTTGTATATAGAGTGCAGCCATTATATGCAGATCACTATGGGATACGAGACCCAAAAAAGGTATGTTCGTATGACCTGTTACCTATTTCACTTTTTTGTTGGGCATCTTATTCACTCATGTAACAAATTGTAGTTGCATATAATGTAAACCAAGGACAGGAACAAAAGGAGCTAAGAGCATCTCCAATAGACGTTTTTCATACTTCAAAAACAGCCACGTGGACATCTATTGAGTTTGTCACCATTGGGTGGGGATGTTTTTGATACAATTGTTCTTCCACAAGAACACCAAAAAATGAATAGATGTGGGCCCCATGTACTATATATATGGATATATTAAAGAGAGAGAAAAAAAAGTGGTTAAGAATAAGAAGGTGGTGATGATGTGGCAATGTTTTTGAGTTTTCTTATTGGAGTGATTTTTAAGGATTTAAAAAACGTATGTTTTTATTGACGTATCAGCCCACTAGACGTGTTTTTAGTTGTTTTTAAAACTTCCTATTGGTGATGCTCTAAGCAACAAGCTTGATTAGTTAAAGGGTTGTGTAAAGTTAGGTTAAGTTAATGCATACCAACTGTTTAATGAAACATTTGTTTGTATTTCTTCTTCATCACCCCTATGTGTATGTACATTAGAAACATTACATATCTTTTGATACAGAACTGTGGGTCAAACCAGCTGTTGTGGGTAGCCCTGGTGAGGTTCTCGGGCCCACTTTGACCCAGTCAAGCAGTTCAATCAGATTTGCTAGCAAATAGGGAGTTAGTGCGGTAGAAGTTAGTGGGGGCATTTAGTACTTTATTTTATTTATACTTGTTTTGATGTTTAGAGGAGGATGTCTGGTTTTATGTTTGAAATTGTTCTAGAACAGTAATTGGAGATCTAATCCTTCTCGAATTGGATTGAAAGCTGTAGTCCACTAGTTATCCATTGCATCATTTGTTTCCTTTGATTTTTGGGTTCTATCATCTTAGGTTGCTGACTACTAAACCCTAATATCATATTCCAACAATAACATCTCTAGGTTTTATGATATTTTTGTTGTTATGTGCAAAGAGGGAAAAAAAACATTGTCCTTCGTCTAAGCTTTTATTATATGAACTTTCATATTTCTTCCTTTGATTCATGTAGAAAAAGGAGAACATAGCTGGTTTTCTATTTGAGTCCATATAAGGGGAGGGCTGGTTTACATTTTCAATGATTTATTCAGTTGGAAATTGATTCTAATATTCTACTTTTTTTCAGGTTATAGTTCCTCCTGATGGTTACCTTAATGCATAATATCTTAAAAATTGCATATGAAGCTCAAAGTGGCTTAGCACAATCAGGATGAATGTTGGCTTGTGACTGGGAAGGTGTGCACCCTGATGTCGTAAGTAATTCGGATTTTCAATTTACTTCTATAGGGATTGTTTTCATGTTATCAGCATATGCAATTATTGTTTTTTTATATTCTCACTACCCATTAGCAAGAAAATAGATATTACAAATGACTACTCTCAACTAATGGTAAATATAAAATTACAATCTATCTTGTCTAACATGGAGGAAACCTGCTGGCTAGTTCTGTTGTTTTTGCTTCTTTACAGAAGATTCGAGATGAGAAACTTGCCGAGAGTTAAAATACTACTGCCTTCATTATTTTTGGAAAAACTTTGAAACTAAGTAGAGTCTTATTTGATATATTGGGTACATATCCGTCAGCAATCTGATAAATATAATCTGGCAACGCTGGTTTGGTCCATTGAATATTGCTATTTTCCGGATCCAGATTATGGTGTGAAATTGTTGATGAAACAAAGATTTGATATATTTTTTGAAGCTTAATTTGACTTTCTTTACCCTGCTATTTCATTTCTAGGTAGTGCTTTAATTGTATACAAAATTTTCTGATTCTTTGCCATTCTTGTTGGCAACCTATTTTAGCCATGTTAATATTGTAGAATATTATTTTGAGTTTATGTTTTACTAATTCAATTTCAGGTTTTCAGTTGAGGTTTATAGCATTATTTAGCTATTTCATATGTTTCATCATTGGTTTATTTTATTTCCTTCATTCAACTCTCTTTCTATTTGAATTTGTTAACGTCTTTGCAAAATTCATTTTCTTGTTTAATAGTTTATGTATCACCTTTACTATTTTCAGGTTTTCTATTTTGCTTGCGGTGGGGAGATTAGGGTAAGGGCAGAAAGAACACAGAGGTCTCATTCTCGGTGAAGAGCCAGATCTGAACGTAGATCAATGTCACGTTCATGCTACGAAAGGCAAGTGTTAGACAAAATATTAGAACTTGTTTTTAATTATTACATTCTAGAGGGATCACTTATGTAACTTTGACTCTATTTATACATCTACTGTAATCTTTATCAATTCAATCAAAATCAATTACAACTTTGGTTTTTACTTGGTATCAGAGCCAAGTTAAACCCTAACCCTAAAACACCTTGCTGCCGCCACAATTCTACAACTACCAACCGCTGCCACCACAACCTTAACCCTACTGCCGTCACCAACAGCAGCAGCAACAACCCTACTGCCGTCACCTTAATCATCTTCTCATCTCTTCAACCCTACTGCTGTCACCAACAGCAGCAGCAGCAGCCCTACTGCCGTCACCTTAATCATCTTTTCATCTCTTCGATCGACAGCCCATTACTAGTCTATCTTTTAACCATGGCAGCCATTGCAGCACTAACTACTGCTGAGAAAACAGCCCTAAACTCCCATAAATTCGCTTTCTCACTTACTCCTACAAACTATGGATACTGGAAACAAATGATTGAACCATTCCTTATTTCCAACAATCTATTCGGTTACATAGATGGCACCATACCATGCCCACCAAAAACTGTCACATCAGGAACCACAACCAGTGACAACCCCAGCTATCCTCACTGGATATCAAATGATGCTCACGTTCGTATGCTGATTACCTCAACCATCTCTGAAGCTGCCTTCCAACATGTACATGGCCAAACATCCAGAGAAGTCTGGTTATCTCTAGAGCGTGTATATGCACCCAACACTTCTTCACGTGAGTATACTCTAAAAACACAACTTCTTAGAATTATGATGAAAGGAGACGAAAAACCGTCTGATTATCTTACCAGGGCACAAGAATATGCCACTGCTCTTGCTAACATTAGTGAACCCATGAAAGACAAAGACATTGTCATGCTAGTTATCTTGGGTTTAAAGGAAGAATATCATGGTCTTAAATCCAACCTTCTAACCCGACAACCACCGGTGACATTCAATGAACTCCATGGCCTCCTTCATGACCATGATTATATGACAAGTGTTCATCGCAGCCCCTCTATTACTCCTGCTGCTGTTCCACAGGCCTTTGCAGCCTCAACCGAACCCTCTTCACCCAACTTAAATGCCATTCAAACCCAACTTTCAAACCTCCAACTTTTAGCCGGCCAACTCGGATACCAACTTAACCCCATTTCACCCTCAATTCAGCAATCACAGGCCAATTATACAACTCGCTCCTTTAACGGCAATCGGGGTAATCGACGTGGCACTTTTCAGGGCAACTCACGTGGTGCTTTCAACAACAGAAACCGGGACAGCCGTGATACCGGCTCCTCTAAACAGTTTTCATGGGCATCCACTCAGAACATGGTCTATGGTCATTGTAACAGATGTGGCATAGGCCATCTTCCTTCCCAATGCCCAAATCAGTCTGGTTCTTCCACTTCTCGGCAGTCTCCTCAGGCAAACTATGCCAATTTTTCAGATGCTGGATCGCAATATGAGACTATGTGGAAGCCTGACACCGGTGCTAATGGTCATGCCTCTCCAGACTTATCAAGCCTTGACCACTCTGAGGTATATCAAGGTAATGACTCGCTCCATGTTGGTGACGGTAATCCTCTTCCTATATTCCATATTGGCTCTTCAAAATTCTATTCCCCAAATAAAACCTTTACTCTATCCAACATTCTTCATGTACCAAGCCTTAAACAAAATCTTTTGTCCGTTCAACAATTTTGCCATGAAAATAATGTCTTCTTTGAATTTCACTCTTCTTTTTTTATTGTGAAGGACGAGTTTACCCACACTACCCTCCTCATGGGCCCAAGTGAGAATGGTCTCTACACTCTACGGCTCCCTCGGCTCAAGTCCATTCCAAAGCTTGCCTTCACAGCCATCAAAGCACCCTCTACAGTTTGGCATCAACGTCTTGGTCACCCGTATCAACGCGTTTTTGATTCTGTTATTTCCAGTTTTTCATTACCTGTTTCCATCAAACATTGTTCTTCTTTATGTACTGCATGCCAATTAGGCAAATCATCAAAACTTCCTTTGCAACTTTCTAATTTTCGTAGTCATAATGTTCTAGATTTGGTTTATTGTGATGTTTGGGGGCCTTCGCCTACTTTATCTACTGATGGTTATCGATATTTCCTATTATGTGTTGATCATCACTCTCGCTTTATGTGGTTTTTCCCTTTAATATACAAATCTGATGTTTATGCCACTTTTAAAACTTTCTTAACAATGGTTGAAAGACAATTCCATACAAAATTAAAAAGTGTCCAAACTGATTGGGGAGGGGAATTCAGAAACTTATCATCATTTTTTACCTCTCTTGGAATCATCCATCGACGCTCTTGTCATATACCAGTGCTCAAAACGGCATTGTAGAGCGTCGTAACCATCATGTTGTTGAAACAGGCCTCACCCTTCTAGCCCAAGCCAATCTTCCACAAAAATTCTGGCACTTTGCCTTCGAAACTGCCGTCTACTTAATTAATCGTCTTCCTTCACGCATTTCTTCCAACAAATCTCCTTACCAACACATCTACAATCGAAAACCAGATTACACCTTTCTTTGAATTTTCGGGTGTCAATGCTTTCCTTACTTGCGCCCTTATAATCATCACAAAATGGACTTTCGATCCACACCATGTGTTTTCCTTGGTTATGAACAATCTAATTGCCTCCAGTCTGGCTACAGGGGCAAAGGTTTCATCATAATCAATACCTTCTTCTTGTGAAAACCCCTGGACAACCAGTCTGGCCTTGTTCTTGACAATTTGCCCATTTTCATCTGTTTTATTCCTAAACACCCATTTAGTGCCTATTGCACACTTACCTGGGGGTAGAGGAACCAGTTCCCACACTTGCTGCTTTTTGAACTGAAGAAGCTCAAGCTGCATGGCATCAACCCATCCATTGTCTCTTAATGCAATATGATAGTTCTTTGGCTCTTGCTGACTGATGAAGAGAGCATAGAAGCAGAAGTTGGACACTTGACTTCTAGTTGAGACACCAGCATTGATATCACCAATGATTTGAGACATTGGGTGATTCTTCAGCTCTAGGTACACTATGAGATCTGTGCAAGTGTTTGTAGCACGCTCAGCAGCAACAGATGTTGATCCAGATTCTTGAAACCAAGTATTAGATGGCAAGTCAAATGAAGTAGAGGATTCAGAAATCTCATCAGCATTTGTTGTGGATGGTGCTACTGAAGCTACAGGAACATCAAGTTTAGTAGACTCAGGCAGTTGACCACTAAACTTGAATAGGTGAGTACTGGGATCATCATCAACATCAGTACCACCAGATGGATGACTAGCTGCAGAAGGTGATGAATTCACATGATCTGCAACAGCTGGAGGCTGATAAGGAACATATTGCAGTATGTCCAGATCAAACAACTCCACAGGGTTTTGTGAGATTTTGTCCTTAGAAGATTCATTGAACTTCACATGCAAGGTTTCTTCAACCATCTTTGTTCTGCAGTTGAACACTCTGTAAGCCTTGCAAGTGGATGAATACCCAACAAAATACCCTGCATCCACCTTAGAATCAAACTTTTGGAGTTGATCCTTTGTGTTGAGAATGTAACAGGGACACCCAAATGCTCTGAAGAATGAAATTAGAGGAGCCAAATGATGTAGAACTTCATAAGGAGTCTTCATCAACCTCTGATTCACTAAAGCTCTATTTTGCACATAGCATGCTGTGTTGACAGCTTCAGCCCAAAAGGTCAGTGGCAAACCAGAGTCAGCCAACATGGACCTTGCAGCTTCAATTAGGGTCCTGTTCTTTCTCTCCACAACTCCATTTTGTTTTGGAGTCCTTGGGATGCTATACTGCCTCTTGATTCCTTTTGAAAGGTAGAAATCATCAAGTGTATGGTTTCTAAATTCAGTTCCATTATCACTTCTTATACACTTGACTGATAGGGAATACTGCTTCTCAACATACAACACAAAGTTAATAATTGTCTGAGCAGCCTCATCCTTTGAATGCAAGAAGAAGGTCCATACAAATCTGGAGTAATCATCCACAATTACCAGACAGTATTTCTTTTTTGCCATGCTCATTACTCTCACAGGACCAAAGACATCCATGTGCAGTAATTGCAAGCAGGCAGTGGACTTTGGTTCTTCTATAGGAGGGAATGAAACTTTGTGTTGTTTTCCTTTTAAACAAGCAGTGCAGGTTTCATCACAGTGGAACTCCTTTATTGGTAGACCTCTCACTAAACTATTGTGGATCAGCTGATTCATGTTTTTGAGATTAACATGACCCAGCCTTCTATGCCACAGTTTAGATTCCTGAGGAGAGGCCTTGGAGAACAGGCAAGGATGACCTTTTAAATCAATCTTCTTTGACAAATCCAAGGCATATACTCTTCCTATCCTGTTGGCCTTCAGGAGAGTATGTTCATCCAATACGTTGTCAATCAGCCTCAGAACTTTGAAAGACAGAATCCGGCAGTTCTGGCTTGTAAAAAGTACAACATGCCCTTTATCACACATCCGACTGACACTCAATAGATTATACTTGAGATTCTCCACATGGTTAACATCATCAAATCTGATTTCTCCATTTGACGCAAATCCTTTCCCGATGATGTAACCCTTAGCATCATTTCCAAATGAGACAAATCCTTTCTTTCCTTGAGAGTAGTCATTAAGAAGAGAACTGCTCCCAGTCATATGCATAGATCCTCCACTGTCTACATACCAGATGCTTCTTTGGCATGCTGAAGAACCCTGCATTTATCATAAGAAACTAGTTAGCTTTAGAGACCCAAACCTTTTTGGTTTTGGGTCTGTTTTCATCAACAGATTTAACCATAACTTGTTTCTCATGATTAACAGCTGATGAAGGTGGAGATGGTGCTGAAATGGATTTCTTAGATTTGGGCTTGGATTTCCTTTTCAGTGGTTTGATCACAGGTGCATCTAGTTGGTTAACTCTCCCCAACAAATGCTGAACCATCATAACAAGTTGTGTCTGATTTGTTGCTAAAGCCTTCAGCTCATTTGACACATCAGTACTTGTTTTTGATGAATTCCTGTGACCCACCATTTCCTCCTTCTTGAAATTCACAGACTTAGTCTGATGTTTATCATGAGGAACACTATCAGCTGTTTTCTGATAAACCCCATCCTTCTTTTTGGATTTTGGTGAGGCCTTGGGTTTATCAGTTTGAGATGACTGTGGTACAAACTTGGTCTCAAACTCATTTTTCATTTTATTAATCTTTTCTTTAATGAGCTTATCTCTGTTGAGTTTGGAACCCTTTTTGTACCAGCATTCATCAGATAGATGATTGAATTTACAACATATTTCACATGGCTTATTCTTCATCTTGGATTGATCAACTACTGAAGTGGAAACTACTAAAGGTGTGATCTTCAGTACTTTCCTCCTTTCAGTACTTGTGTTAAGTACTGAAGGATCGGTAACAACTGAAGACTTGTTCTTCAGCTGTTCTCTATCCGTCCTGAAAGACCGTATGATAGATTCCTCAGCAGTTGTTAATCCTTTTATTTCAGCAGATTTGAAATGCTTTTCAGATGTTGTGACTTGCCCTTTAGTACTTGGAGTACTTTGAGGGACAACATCTGAATTGCTCAGCTTCATGTGTTTATCAGCATTTAAACCATCAGGCAATTGATTTGCTGAGATCTTAACACTGACTTCATCCTCTAATTTTGTATTATAATTTGAGGATGAATCACATGATGATGTGGTTTGGAAATTACTTTCACCTTCAGATTTTACTATTGATTTTGAAGTAAAATCAGTAGGTGGTGCAGTATGATTGTAACCTATTCCAAACTTCACATTTGAAGCTGTTTGCTTGCAGAGAAGCATTTCAAATCCCTTGCAGGATGTTACCCAGCGGTCACACTCAACTTGGGTAGCTGCAAGTGTCTCTTTGAGACTTCTGTGGTTCTCAAGTATGACCTCTACCTTAGCCTTTTCATCATTAAGTTGGCATTTAAGCTTGTAAATCTCATCATCTTTGTCATTAAGAGCAGACTCATACTCAGCTTTTCTTTTGGAAATAGTTTTCTCAAGCTCAAGATTTTGATTGATTAAAGCTACATTTGCCTCTCTAATAGAGACAATGGCAACTATGCATGATTCAGAACATAACTTGGCTTTAGCCTCAGAAGATACCTGGGTTACCTGTGAAGATGATGCATTGGAGCAGGAACCCTCAGTAGACTCCAGGGCCATGAGAGCAAGATTCCCAAAAGGATGTTCACCACCATGTTGACCAGCACCAGCAAATAATTGCTCATTGAAACCAGAAAGATCATCTGGTAAGCTGCTCCAGTCAACGACTCCTGGTGTGAAGAAGCTGTGATGAGGTTGAGATTGTGATGGAGATGGTTGAGGCTCAGGTAGGGCTTGAGGTTGTTATGCTATAGGAACTTGAACTGGATTTGGCTGTGGCATGTAATAGCAGGGATATGGATATGGCATTGGACCCTGAGGGACAAAATATGCAGGAGATTAAGGTTGTGAGTGATGGCCAGAACTAGCAGGATGTTGCCTTTTGTTTTGTGAACTATTGCTTGGAAAGGTCACAAAGGGTGCAGAGGAGTTAGATCCAGTTGATCTACACTCTCTTGCAAAGTGCCCAAGCCTGTGGCATTTGTGACACCTCAACTTACTCTTGTCAAAACCAACTTTGGTTTTGCCAGAGAGTCCTGGAAATTTCCTACCAGTTCTCTTGTAGAACTTTTGAGATCTGATATTGATCAAGGCCATTTGGCTCAAAACATCCATCTCTTCTAAATCATCATCAGCAATACCCATCAAATCATCCATGATAAAGCATAAGTTATCACTATTACACCCAGAATGACTGTCAACACCAACAAATGCATGATCAGAACTGTTTGAAGAGAAATCTATATGCTCATCATAATGACTTTCTGATCCAGCATATTCTGACTCATGACCAACCAAGGCAGTGTTCCCTGGTACAAAGTCATCAGTGAGCTTTCCTGATGATGCCAGATTCCTTTTCTGCTCTATCTCTCTTTCAAATGTAAGCAGTTTCCCATGGAGTTGGGTGAGAGATAGGCTATCCAGATTTGCACTGAAGCGTAGGACAATGGTGTATGTGTCCCATCTCTCAGGTAGTGATCTGAGGAATCTGTTGTTCATCTGGCTGTTAGTATACTCATGCTTGACCATTTTCAGCTCAGAGATCAAGCGGGAGAAATGCTCAAACTGTTGAGTCAGTGTCTCACCCTTCTTATGAGAGAATGTCTCATATTGTTGGGCAAGGATTTCTCTGTTGTTTGCTAAGACCTCATCAGTTCCTCCGAATTGTTCCTTCAAAGCATTCCAGAGGTCATGAGCAGTTTCATGATGCATAAGCCCAGAATAGATTTCATTAGGTAGTGCCATGGCCAGAATTCCATAGGCTTTAGCATCAATCTCAAACAGTTTACGATCTTCATCAGAGTATTGCTCCTTCTTCTTCGGAACCATTTGGTTGGTCTCCGGATTGTTCACCATAGGCTTGTGTGGACCGTGAACCACAGATGTCCAACAACCTGAACTGTTAACAGACAGGTGATGGAGCATTCTTCGTTGCCATATGTTATACTCACTCCTAACCAGCATCGGAGGCTTGGTTGAGGAGCCAGTATTGTGAGGGTCATTAGATGGAGTAGTCATTCTCGGATTCAAACCAATTCAATCAAGTTTCAACAGATTTAGCAAAAAAACACAACAAACTCAATATGAACCAAGAAGAAACTCAAATTGAATAACCAGAAGCAGCAGAAGATCAATCTCTATAACCAATTCTTGCAAATATGCTAATTCGATCAAACTTTAGATATCGAAATAGCAGTTTCAATGATCAATTGTTAAACCGATCAATGATTAACCTGCTTTGATACCATTTGACAGGATCAGTGATCTAAGTTTGATCAATTAGAGTTGAATCGTAGCGGAATTAGAACAAGAATTAGACAAATATAGCAAGAACACAATAGATATTCAATGGAACAGTACACGGTTATAGAGAAAGAGGGTTTTCTGTAAAAGGGATAATATCATTCATGCACAAAATGCTTCGGTATGTCGGCCGCTAAGCTGCGGTATATCCGCCGCTAAGCTTCGCAGGTTACAATTAGGTCAACATTCCTTATATAAAGGAATGTGACGTCTGCTGATGTCACTTGATAGTGACATCTAACAGAATTATTACAAACAACTGAAAGTAAGCAAACTACTGAGAATGTTCACAACAACTGAGAACATCTCAGAGTATGCTAAGTACAAGATGAAACTAAAACTACTAAAACTACAAGTACTGATTACAAGAAACATAAAACTACTGATTACAAAAGAACTGAAAGGAAAATATAACTACTGAAAGGAAACCATCACAACTACTGAAGAGGTCTTCTTCAGCTGTTATGACAACATCTGAAACTTGGTCTTCAGTCTTTGTCTTCAGCTTTTGTCTTCAGACTTTGTCTTCAGTTCTTTAACTTCAGACTTTGTCTTCAGACCTTGTTATCAGTTGATGTCTTCAGCTGTTGCAGACTACTTCAGTTGTTGTAATGTCTGTGGGACTTAAAGGTTTTTCTGATCAGGCTCATTGGTTCTTTTGGTCCAACAGTGGACCATGTGTTCGAATGGTCCATGAGACAGCATTTGGTTAATGAGTTAAACCGCCTTGTTAGAAGCAAGTGCCAGGAATGTTGTGGAATAGGCGAATAAGTAAGAGAAGGAGACACATTTTGAAGTTTGGTACTAAATTGACTTTCAATCATGTTAAGAAATGATTTAGAAGTGAAATATGTATTAGATTTGTGTTTTATTAGAAAAATCCACAGAATAGAATGGTGATCAACACATAATTAATGGAATTGTAATGCTGAGATCTTGGGTGGAAACAAGTGATATTTTAGTAGGTAAATTAATGCCTTAAATGGTGAAAGAATCATTGTATGCCCTGAAAGATAGATTGTTACGAACCATACTTGGCATGCGGGTATATACTTCAAAATAAACCTGTCTAAAACTACCTATAGGCGGTAAGGATCGGGTTATTGACGTGAGATGAGTTCAAAGTTCTAAGACAGACAAGACAGAGAAAACAAGAAGTATTCGTGTATATATTCTACAAAAAACATGAAATAAAAGTATGCAATAAAGTAGCCGGAAGACATGAAAATAAGGGTATCATTTTAAAATTTTTACCTAGACAAGATATGCCTTATTTACAAGATGGAAGACCTGTTGATATGGTATTCAAAACCATTGGGAGTACCTTCGCAAATGAATGTAGGACACCTATTCGAATCTTCACTCAGGTTAGTGGAGGATTTGCTAGACGGAATTTATCGAATAGCGTCTTTTGATGAGAGATATGAATAAGAAGCTTCGAGAAAACTAGTGTATTTTTTGAATTATATGAAGCCAGTAAGCAAACAGCAAATCCATGGATATTTGACCCGAGTCTCCCAGGAAAAACAGATGTTTTGATGCAAGAACGGGAGATCCTTTTGAACAACCTGTTATAATAGGAAAGCCTTATATCTTGAAATTAATTCATCAAGTTGATGATAAAATCCATGGGTGTTCCAATGGGCGTTATTCACGGCTTACACAACAACCCGTTAAAGGAAGGGCCAATAAAAGGGGGCAACGGGTAGGAGAAAGGGAAGTTTGGACTTTAGAGGGGTTTGACGTTGTTATATTTTACAAGAATTGCTTACTTGTAAATTTGATCACATCAGATATGGGTCTTAAACATAAAAAAAAAAAAACTAGATTACTATGAGAATTAGAAGAGTTCAAAGACAATTTTGAGGTTTGACATAAAAAACATAAATAATTAAAAGTTTGTATTTGTAACTAGAATAGTCAATAGAACTTTAAATAAACATATATTGCAAGAGACGTTGATGTGGATGACAAAGCTGCTGGTGTGAGACAGTGGAGCTGGTTTTTTGACTTAGTGTAGTTGAGGAAGACAAATGGAGCAGAGACCATTGTTATTGGGCTGTGAGAAGGATAGTACGTATAGACTTGTCGTTTAAAACAAAGAAATTAGAATGATCCCAAAAACGCATTATTGTCACGACAAAACCTTTGGACAAAAAGAAGATTTTTTGGACTTGTGGAACATGAAGAATATTAGATAAGGAAAAAAGTTTTGTTGGGTGAGTATATATGTGAGGAATCAATGTGAAGAATGGGTAAACCCTTATCATGTAACATGAAGGGTGTCATTGTCAAGATATGTCTCAAAATCATCCACACTTAAAAAGATCAGGTGTAACATGGTTGTTTGCACCCGTGTCTAGAAACAAAGTGGTGATGTGTGAAGAATAATGCTCAACAAAGTTGTACCTTGAACATCTTGAAAAGATGCTTTTGAAATAGTTGATACAATCAACATGCGTACATGAGCATTTTCGCAATCCATATTAGATCGTTAGGGTAGTATAGAGGTGCTGAAAGCGCTCTTTCTTTCTCCAGAGAGGAAGAAGACAGCGGCATAACCATTGGTCAGTATAGTATGGTTCCGTCAATGTAGCTGAAGAGCTTGTTGGTGGTGAGAAAGGGTTGAGTCATCCATTCTAGTATATGCCTAAAACTTTTATATCTTTGTTTTTAGTTTCTATAGTGATGAGCTACAACTTTTGGTTCGTGAAATAAGAGTTGTGCTTTCTCTGTAGGTATGTTAGGGGCTGAAAATCACGTTTAGGATTTTTTTTAATCTTTACATGCATTTGTTGATATATTTTTTCTATAAAAATTTGAATGCAAGTCCAAAATTTCATGGAGTTCATAATGTTTTTAAGTTTTCAAATAGTTTTTGTTTAATAATGTTGAAACGTTCACACTCTCGCTCTATTTTTTCCAATACAATTTATATAACTGCCATAAAATAACAACTATTTACGGAATAACCAATAACAACCTCATCATGATAAGATCCCTACATCTCCACTATAATTCAAGTGGTCATAATGTTATAATAAACTTTGTATTATACCGTATAATGTAATATTCTATAACTTTATATTAGATTATATTGTATTTAGTGTGTAGATATTCACCGTATATAGATCAAGTCTAATTGTAACATATCATTGTTGAGATTTTGCGAACAATTGAATGGAATTAGTTTTTACCAAACTTCCATTTACAAGCCATAACACACTTAAAAATTATACATGCCTATGCATAAAAACATAGTTGTGTAATATTCTCTAATCAATAATCTTCATATCATCATAACCACGCACATGTCATTTCTCTCTGAATGGAACAACTCAATATGTTACTTTTTAAAATATTGTGTCGCATCGGTGCATATTGCGCCACATCGTAGCATCAAGCATGCGTCGTAGAATCGTATCGCACGATGGTGTGGTCTGGTCGGAAGAAATTTGTTGTATCGTTAAATGTTTCGTTTGTAGTAATGGGCATATGGTTCCAATGGATTAACCGATTGCTGCATTGCAGATGCTGTAGCTTCGGGCTTCTAGAAAACTTACTCAACCGGGCGAAAAACAATATAATTCTCCTATATCTTTAAAAAGCAATGTGAATGAACAGTGCCCGGGGTTGGTTATAATGGGTATTTCACTTTGTGCTTGCCTTGGGTATTGTGCTTCTTTTTATAGATGGACAGAGATGCAGACAAAGTATGTGGCGTTTGGGGGTTGCGGTAGGTGCTCACGGCGGACGGTCGCCGCTTTATGCGTCGGATACAACCCGTATGTGCAACCGCCTACCCACGCTGCCTTTTAAAGGCACAACATTCTCCGTGATGGTGCTTTTGCAGTGGTGCCGGGAGAGGTTGACTCACGGTGTTGGCTTGTAGTGGTGCCGGGGAAATCACCGCCGGTCTTCTCCCTTGGCATCTATCATTGGCCTCTCTCTGCAATTTTGCCTTGTCTGGGTTCTAGGGTTTCGGTGGTGGCTTTCTTTAGAGAAAGATATTGAAGGAGGTGAGAGGGTGCCGGAAGAGGGCTTTTGGATTTGTTGTTGTGGTCGTCGGTGTTGGCTAGTGAGGCAGAGCCGATTGCATGTCCTGTATTAGACTATGTCGACTTAATCTTGTTTAGACCTAGTAATATTATCATTAGTCTAGGGTAGCTAAGTGTAACTTGGTTTTCTATATATTTGGTTGTAATCTCTTTTATTTTCAATCAATGAAATTACCTTTGATAGTTTGTTTTGGTATCAGAGCTAAATCAAACCTTAACCTAATCTGCCGCCCTACTCTTCTGCCGCCACCCATCACCGGCCAAAACCATGGCTGCAATAACAGCCTTTACCAACACAGAGAAAACAACCCATAACTCCCATAAATTCTCCTTTCCTCTCAAACCTACAAACTATGGCCATTGGAGATCAATGATTGAATCATTCCTCACCTCACATAATCTCTTTGGTTATGTTGATGGAACAATACCCTGCCCAGATCAGAAGGTTACGGTTGGAACCAACACTACTGAATCCCAGTTACACTCCGTGGATCGCCAATGATGCCCACACCCGAACCCTAATCACAACAGCTGTATCTGAAGATTCCTACCAACATGTACAAGGTAAAACCTCTCATGAAGTTTGGCTCTCGTTAGAGCGGGCCTATGCGCCTAATACTACTGCCCATGAATTCACTCTACCCAAAACGGTGATGAAAAACCGGCGGATTATCTTGCAAGGGCACAAGGATATGCAACCGCCTTGGCAAACATTGGAGAACCGGTAAAAGACAAATATCTCGTTATGTTTACTATTGCAGGATTACGAGAAGAATACAATGGCCTCAAAAGTAATCTGCTGGCTCGTTCTCCTCCAATCTCCTTCAATGAAATCCATGCTCTTCTCACTGACCATGACTACCTTATTGCCACCACTCTTAACAACAACCCGAAGGCCTTTCTTGCTGCACAACAGCCTTCTTTCTTGGTTCCACAGCAGCAGGTCTCAACCGCAACTTTATCAACCCAAACAACTCTTGATCAGTTACAGCAACAACTTCACAACATCCAGTTGTTGGCCTCTCAGTTGGGACAACAATTAAATCCAGGTATCTTACTAAAACCTCAAGCTAATTATGGCTCTCGGTCTTACAATAATAATAGAGGTGGTCGGAACAATCGTGGCTACTCCCGTGGTAATTCTCGTGGTGCTTATAATTCACACCCTAGAGATAACAATGGTACTCGTCAATTCTCATGGGCTTCTACTCAAAATATGGTTTATGGTCACTGCAATCGTTGTGGAATTGGTCACCTACCCTCACAGTGCCCACATCAGCAGGTTCAAGCTCGTTCAGAACCTCAAGCCAATTTCACAGCTCACTCGGATGTTGGTTCCTCATTCAGCACCACCTGAAAGCCAGATACTGGTGCAACTCATCATGCCACTCCAGATCTATCCAGTCTAGACAACTCAGAGGCATACTATGGTAACGATTCTTTACTTGTTGGTAACGGTAAATCTATTCCCATCCTTAACATTGGCTCTTCAAAAATCTATTCAACAAACAAAACTTTTCAATTATCTGATATTCTTCATGTTCCTGAACTAAAACAAAACCTCTTATCAGTTCAAAAATTCTATCTTGATAATAATGTCTTCTTTGAATTTCACTCTTCTTATTTCGTTGTGAAGGACGAGTCTACACACAATACCCTTCTTTTGGGTCCAAGTGAGCAGGGATTATACTCCATTCGTCTTCCACAACTCAAATCTCTACCCAAGGTTGTATTCACCGCTGTCAAAGCTTCTTCGAATATTTGGCATCAACGTTTGGGACACCCTCATGCTCAAGTGTTTCGTTCAATTGTTTCTTATTGTTCTTTACCAGTTTCAGACAAGTTATCAAATAATTTATGTTCTTCTTGTCAAATGAGAAAATCTTCTAAGTTATCTTTATCTGATTCTAATTTTCGTAGTAATAATATTTTAGACCTTGTATATTGTGATGTTTGGGGTCCTTCCCTATCACCATCTTTTGATGGTCACCGTTATTTTCTTTTATGTGTGGATCATTGTACTCGATATATGTGGATTTATCATTTAACAAAAAAATCCGATGTTTATGTCACCTTAACCAACTTCATCACCATGGTTGAACGCCAATTTAACACAAAATTAAAATGTATACAATCTGATTGGGCGGGTGAATTTAGACCTCTTACCAATCTTTGTCGCAACCTTGGCATTATTCATCGACGTTCATGTCCACACACAAGTGAACAAAATGGAATTGTTGAACGTCGTCATCGTCACGTTGTCGAAACTGGACTGTCTCTCTTAGCTCAATCCAGTCTTCCTCAACGCTTGTGGCACTTTGCCTTTGAAATGGCTGTGTATCTAATTAACCGGCTTCCCTCTCGTGTCTCCTCAAACAAATCACCATTTGAACACATCTTTAAACGTAAACCCGATTACTCATTCTTAAGGGTGTTTGGTTCTCAATGTTTTCCTTATCTCCGCCCGTATAATCGTCACAAAATTGAATTTCGGCCTACTCCGTGTGTATTTCTTGGCTATAGTTTGTCTCACCACGGTTATCGATGCTTTGATCCTTCTACTAACTGTATCTATATTGCTCGACATGTTCGTTTTAATGAACACATCTTTCCCTATCAATCACCCCCTAATCCGACCCCTACACCACCACCACCTTCCCCATATATTTCTGTTTTTCCTAATCCACCACATGGTTTCCCTCCTGAACCACCTCCAACACCATCCCCAACAACCTCTTCACCACCATCTCCTATCCGAACACCACCTGTTACTCCTACCACTAACCCCACTCCAGCAACCACACCCAACCTGGACTCACATCTGCCAACACCACCCACTACACCACCACCACAATTACATTCGCAACCTTCACCACCACCGCCCCAACGAACCAGGCCACCTAACCTTCGTCTCAATCCAAAACAACCAAACCGATACAATCTTGCTGCCTATACCGCTACCATTCCTTCATCTTCTCCCATTGAACCAACTAGTTTTACCGTTGTTAATAAGTATGTTGAATGGCGCCAGTCTATGTCAAATGAGTTGGATGCACTTCATAGAAATGGCACGTGGACACTTGTGCCACCTGTACCTAATGCTAATGTTGTTGATTGTAAATGGGTTTACAGGTTAAAAACATATGGAGATGGAAAGAACACCAGGTACAAAGCTTGGCTTGTTGCCAAGGGATTTCACCAAAAACATGGTGTGGACTATCATGAGACTTTCAACCCAGTGATTAAGCCTACCACCATTTGCACTGTGTTATCTCTGGCCGTTACAAATAAATGGTCTCTTCGGCAACTTGATATCGACACAGCCTTCTTGCATGGTAATCTTGAAGAAACAATTTACATGCGACAACCTCCGGGCTTTGTTGATCCGAACAAACCACAACATGTATGCTTACTGAACAAGTCAATATATGGACTAAAACAAGCTCCTCGTGCCTGGTTCAACAAGTTATCTACGGCACTTCAGCACCTTGGATTCTGTGGATCCAAAACAGATCCATCGCTCTTCATTCTACACTCGGTGGGATCTCTTATTTATCTGCTCGTCTATGTTGATGATATCATCATCACAGGTAATAACTCTACTGAAGTTGCATGGATTATTGCTCAACTAAACTTGTTATTTCCTCTTAAGGATATGGGTCAGTTGCATTATTTTGGGAGTTGAGGTTATTCACAAAGGCCATGACTTGATTCTTTCACAAAGAAAATATCTTGATGATCTTTTGCATAGAGCTGGCCTGGCCGATTGCAAACCAATTTCAACTCCCATGAGCACTTCTTCGGTTCTGCTACCAGATGATAGTCCTCTACTTGACGATCCGTCTCGGTACAGACAAACAGTGGAAGCTCTTCAGTATGCTACCCTTTCACGTCCTGACATTGCCTTTGCTATAAACAAAGTTTGTCAGTTTATGCATGCTCCCACTGACAACCACTGGACTGCAGTCAAGCGTATTTTACGTTATCTAAAAGGTATAATAAACATGGGTCTTTGGATTCGTCATAATACAGGCTATCGGCTTCAAGCATTTACAGACTCTCACTGGTCCACTAATCTTCAAGCCTTCTTGGACTCTGATTGGGCTGGCTGTCCAATCGATCGTCGATCCACGGGGGGATTTGCTATCTATCTAGGTACTAATCTCATTTCTTGGTCTGCTCACAAACAACGATCTGTTTCTCGCTCCTCAACAGAATCCGAGTACAAGGCTATTGCAGATACGGTTGCAGAATTAATTTGGGTAAAGTCCTTACTTCGGGAACTTGGATTGGACAGTGATGTGCACTTTGGTGTGATAATCTTGGAGCAACCTATCTCATTGCCAATCCAGTTTTTCGTGCTCGCACAAAACACGTTGAAGTTGACTATCATTTTGTTCGTGAACAAGTTACTCAGGGAAAACTCAATGTCAAGTTTATCTCCACAGAAGATCAAGTAGCCGATATCTTTACAAAACCCTTACCTACTCAGAAATTTGAGTTTCTTAGATTCAAGTTGCAGATTGCTATCCGCCCTGAACTTGCGGGGGAATATTAGACTATGTCGGCTTAATCTTGTTTAGACCTAGTAATATTATCATTAGTCTAGGGTAGCTAAATGTAACTTGGTTTTCTATTTATTTGGTTGTAATCTCTATTATTTTCAATCAATGAAATTACCTGGATAGCTTGTTCTCCTGAAAGCCTCTTCGGTCGTACCCTCAATCCGGTCATTGGTAAGTGTGGAGTTTCTTTGGTCGGAATTCTCGACTTTTGGCAACATATTTGGGAGTTTTCCGGTCGTACCCTTCGTGGCCTCCTTTTCGTGGCCGTCAACCGTTGGTGTTGCCGAAATCGTAGATTTTTTACGATGTATTTGGGGGATTTTGCGTTTGAGGTCGATGATGGTAGATTTTGCTCACCTGAGACTTACTGTGGCCGGTTTGGTTTTCCGGCATTATTGTTGCATTTCTACAAACTAGGTTGTGATGTAGCTCCTCCATTTGGCGTGGCAACCTATGTTGCAGCCATGGAGGAGATCTGAGCCTCAAGTAACCAGATTAGTCGTTTAGCGGTTGATTATGATCTGTTTTTGCGTGTTACCTATAGTTTGTTGTTTTGTTGCTATTCTTAAATATGAATTTTTTAAACATATAAAAGGATTTATGATGAGGGTGCCATTTGAGCCTGAACCATATGGGACGCTTACGTTTGATGGCGATGACGATATACAAACGCACGTTATGTTCATTGTTTTGGCGCGGCGAATGAAAGTTTGTAACCACAACGAGACACCGTTTTCCAAGCCTGATCATTTTGTTGTGTTGAAACAGCATGGCAAGTGATAGGTATACACTGCTTTGGCATGGCTACTATTATGGTTAGCAGTTGTAGTTTAACACTTGTTCTGAGCCCGAACCATCAAACGCGCAACGCGTGTTGGTGAAATCACCTAATTTGACTTGA
This sequence comes from Flaveria sonorensis, assembly GCA_025506505.1. Classification (NCBI taxonomy): domain Eukaryota; kingdom Viridiplantae; phylum Streptophyta; class Magnoliopsida; order Asterales; family Asteraceae; genus Flaveria; species Flaveria sonorensis. The sequence goes on along the minus strand of CM046425.1, from coordinate 55,834,012 downwards.
AATTGTAGGTTTGATGATTATTGTTCCACTAAAAAAAGATTCACTTGTAGCTAGATATCAATGTATCGCACGATTTGGTTTGGAGTATTCAAACATGTGAAACAGAAAATATGCAAATAAGCATGTGTTTTCTTTTCTTTATGTATCTTATCGTTGCTATGGTGAAGTATGAAGCTCTATTGAGTGCTGTCTTTGTTCTGTCTGTTAATTTAGTTTAATTTATCCTAAAATAACATCAAGCGGGGATAGCTCAGTTGGGAGAGCGTCAGACTGAAGATCTGAAGGTCACGTGTTCGATCCACGTTCACCGCATTTAACTTTTTACGATTTTTTTATTGTACAGATCGATAGAAACAACTTTAAATGTTCATGAACATATGATTCAGCTATGAAACAGCATTCTGAAGTGAAAATAGTGCCAAACTCAAAGGTATACAGATGTTACAGCTACATGTTTAAATGTTCTTCATAATCAAGAAAGTAATCAAGATTCAAGAGACTGTTTTTCTTCCATAAATGGACATCAATATCAGTATTAAAGCATTCAACTTTACATCAGGACTTTATAAGGCTCCAAAACAAATCACAAATCTCGATCCCATAACCGAAAATGTTACAACAGAGATGAAACCATGGCTGCTCGGCTTTTCAAGACATAAAGATAGCTTAATTCCCTAATGTTTGTTGAAATGAGACTATATCGAAGATACACGAGTGTGATTATAAACAGTTTGATGCAGAACTTTACTGCCATTGAAGTTAGAAAACAAGCTCGTGTTACTCTTCATGGTTCCGTTTACAGAAACTGTATCAATGTGAACTCCCAAATAAGCAACCAAAGGGTCTGACCGAGACTGGTCAATAACAAGCCGTAGGTTCTGAGTTTTGACCGTTTGGAACCGTAAAAGCCTCCGGTATCCAACCGTGGTCCCGCTGAAAACTTCACACCATACACCGTCTTCGTTCACAACATCTACATGAAACTTAACAATCCTCTGCCCCATTTGAATAGGTTCTTGTATTTGTACAACATTAAAACTCTCAGATTTTTGAAAATCAACATATATTTCCCAGTGAGACTGGTTCTTATCAGGAGCCCAGTATGTAAATATACCTTCTTCCAAGATCAAACGAGAGGTGAAACGCGTATCATTGTAACCACCACGTGTGCTGCTAGCAGAAACAATTGCAGTTTTCGCCAGATTATAAGAAAAAATCGATCTTCTTATATTAGTAAACTCTCTAAGAACCTTAACATCTTCTTCAGATATAAGACCCGAAGAATTAGGCGGCACATTCAGTAGTAAAAGACAGTTTCGCCCTACTGAATTGTAGTACAACTCAAGTAGTTCTGTAGCGGATTTAGGACTCTCAGATGGGTGCCAAAACCAGCCCGGTCTGATGGACACATCACACTCAGGCGGCACCCAGTCGTGTCCTAGCAGATCCCCGCCTTGTGAGTAGCGGGGATCAGTGCCGCCAATGGCGGCATTGCTACGGTTAAACAGTGACCAACAAGTGGTGCTCGCGTAACCACCCTCGTCACCCACCCATCTCACGTCTGGACCTGCGTCCGAGAATATGACCGCACCGGGCTGCAGCTGGTGGATCAAACCAAACCAGTTGTCAAAGAAATAGTCCATATCTTTCTCCCCTTCCCCTTTAGCACCATCTAGCCATACTTCCTTCACATCCCCATATCTGTTACATTCAATCAATAACTAATTACATGTCTTTGCATTCGATTTTCGATGTAATTACGCAAAACTAATGATCAATCGGTAATATCATGTAATTGATTACGAATCAACGCTTTACATTTCCCCTAATTGATTCAACCATCTGGTCATACTTCCTTCACATTCCCATACTTACAGTCAATTTACTAACTAATTACACGTGTTTCCATTCGATTTTTAATGTGATTACACAATGTATATGATCATTTGATCAAATCAGTAATATCATGTAATCAATAGTTTACAGTTGCCCTAATTGAATTCAAGAACGCGAACATAGAAAATCAAGAAATTGGGGAAATACAGAAATTTGAATACCTCGTGAGCAATTCAGTCATCTGACCCATATAATACTCATTGTAATCATCAGTTTTCCCATAAGTAGACTCATGTCGATCCCATGGAGAAAGATAAAGCCCCAATTGAACCCCAAATTGTCGAGCAGCATTAGCCAAATCTCCAACAACATCACCGGACCCATTTCTCCAAGGGCTCGATTTGACACTATAATCGGTGTAATCGGAGGGCCACAAACAAAACCCATCGTGGTGTTTGGCGGTGAGGATGACCCGAGAGAAGCCGTTTTCCTTTGCGATGGTGACCCATTGGGTGGCGTTGAGGTTGGTGGGGTTGAAGATTGATGGGTCGGTGTGGCCGGAGCCCCATTCGGAGTCGGTGAAGGTGTTGGGTCCGAAGTGGAGGAAGAGGGCCATCTCGGATTGCTGCCATGAGAGCTGTGGTGAAGTGGGTATGGGTAGGATGGGGATCGGTGGTGGTTTGGGGAAAGAGGTGGTGTGAGATAGGAGAGTGATGATGATGATGATGAAGATTAGTGGGTAGGTTGAAATGGGTCGGGTAATCGGGTTGGGAAGACGATGATGGTGATGGTGATGATGAAGATGATGATTCAGTTTGTTGATCTCCATTGTTGCAGGTTTTTGGAATGATGGTTGACTAAGGAGCAACTGAACAAGTGGTGGTTGGAGCTATTATGAGTATTATCCCTTGACTTTGAGTTGTTAGTAAATCATAAAAATGATCCTTTGTGTTATGAAAAACTTATCTAATTGATAAATCTTATTTTAATCGTATCTATTTATTTGTTTTACAGTTGGGATTGTATCCGTTATTTTTACAGAAGTAAGTCTACAATTGAGAAACCTTCTGGACCCTGACTCAATCTATAGCAAATTTATTTTGAGCGAGACTTAAACTCAAAACATTTTAATTTTTAATAGTTTTGGATATCTTATCTTAACAAATTGGACTAAAGATCACTGGTAAAAGAAAAACGTATTGATACATGACTTAGCTTTCGTTTTACACAGAGACTAAAAAGGGAATGGTTCATTTCACGATCTTATGTACATAGTATTCCACAACACTTTATGCATGGCTAAAGAGGGAGTGATTCGCTTCACGATATAATGTACATAATTTTACCTGACATTATATGTGTAAGATTGTTTCTCGAAGTTTAAGGTTTTTGAAATTACAAACTGAGGATTTATTTCTTTGACAAGGACCTTGGGTACCTTTGAAGTCTCCTCAAAATAACTACCGTGCCTTTAAAACAAACTTACCTTTTCATATTCGATTGCAAAATAATCTTTTATCATCTTCTATCTTCCTTTTCAGTGTTCATGATATTGAGAACTAAACACTTACTATCAAAAAATGGTTTCAGTTACAATTGAACCCGTTAACTTGTTCATACTCGGTTGAAAAAAAATGGAGCAACGAGAATGGTCAAATGTTAATGAATCAAGTTCATCTTGAGTCTTTCAAAAAAGAAAGTTTTATGTCGCTTAAGCATAAAAACCACCTAAAACTTAAACAAATGAAATGAGAGATCAGAGTTTTTTTATTTTGTGTTTTTACATCACCATAAAATGCGCTATATAATTGTTACATCAAATGCAAAGTCGGAAGCTTTGCCCCTTGGACCGGCTGTGTTGGACCAAAAGAACCAATGAGCCTGATCAGAAAAACCTTTAAGTCCCACGGACATTACAACAACTGAAGTAGTCTGCAACAGCTGAAGACATCAACTGATAACAAGGTCTGAAGACAAAGTCTGAAGTGAAAGAGCTGAAGACAAAGTCTGAAGTGAAAAAGCTGAAGACAAAGTCTGAAGCTAAAGAACTGAAGACAAAGTCTGAAGACGAAAGAACTGAAGACAAAGTCTGAAGACAAAAGCTGAAGACAAAGACTGAAGACCAAGTTTCAGATGTTGTCACAACAGCTGAAGAAGACCTCTTCAGTAGTTGTGATGGTTTCCTTTCAGTAGTTTTATGTTTCTTGTAATCAGTACTTGTAGTTTCAGTAGTTTTAGTCTCATCTTGTACTTAGCATACTCTGAGATGTTCTCAGTTGTTGTGAACATTCTCAGTAGTTTGCTTACTTTCAGTTGTTTGTAATAATTCTGTTAATGTCACTATCAAGTGACATCAGCAGACGTCACATTCCTTTATATAAGGAATGTTGACCTAATTGTAAGGTGCGAAGCCTGCGCAGCTTAGTGAAGCTTAGCGGCCGCCATACCGAAGCATTTGTGCATGAATGATATTATCCCTTTTGCAGAAAACCCTCTTTCTCTATAACCGTGTACTGTTCCATTGAATATCTATTGTGTTCTTGCTATATTTGTCTAATTCTTGTTCTAATTCCGCTGCGATTCAACTCTAATTGATCAAACTTAGATCACTGATCCTGTCAAATGGTATCAGAGCGGGTTAATCATTGATCGGTTTAACAATTGATCATTGAAACTGCTATTTCGATATCTAAAGTTTGATCGAATTAGCATATTTGCAAGAATTGGTTATAGAGATTGATCTTCTGCTGCTTCTGGTTATTCAATTTGAGTTTCTTCTTGGTTCATATTGAGTTTGTTGTGTTTTTGTGCTAAATCTGTTGAAACTTGATTGAATTGGTTTGAATCTGAGAATGACTACTCCTTCTAATGACCCTCACAATACTGGCTCCTCAACCAAGCCTCCGATGCTGGTTAGGAGTGAGTATAACATATGGCAACGAAGAATGCTCCATCACCTGTCTGTTAACAGTTCAGGTTGTTGGACATCTGTGGTTCACGGTCCACACAAGCCTATGGTGAACAATCCGGAGACCAACCAAATGGTTCCGAAGAAGAAGGAGCAATACTCAGATGAAGATCGTAAACTGTTTGAGATTGATGCTAAAGCCCATGGAATTCTGGCCATGGCACTGCCTAATGAAATCTATTCTGGGCTTATGCATCATGAAACTGCTCATGACCTCTGGAATGCTTTGAAGGAACAATTCGGAGGAACTGATGAGGTCTTAGCAAACAACAGAGAAATCCTCGCCCAACAATATGAGACATTCTCTCATAGGAAGGGTGAGACACTGACTCAACAGTTTGAGCGTTTCTCCTGCTTGATCTCTGAGCTGAAAATGGTCAAGCATGAGTATACTAACAGCCAGATGAACAACAGATTCCTCAGATCACTGCCTGAGAGATGGGACACATACACCATTGTCCTACGCTCCAGTGCAAATCTGGATAGCCTATCTCTCACCCAACTCCATGGGAAACTGCTTACATTTGAAAGAGAGATAGAGCAGAAAAGGAAACTGGCATCATCAGGAAAGCTCACTGATGACTTTGTACCAGGGAACACTGCCTTGGTCGGTCATGAGTCAGAATATGCTGGATCAGAAAGCCATTATGATGAGCATATAGATTTCTCTTCAAACAGTTCTGATCATGCATTTGTTGGTGTTGACAGTCATTCTGGGTGTAATAGTGATAATTTATGCTTTATCATGGATGATTTGATGGGTATTGCTGATGATGATTTAGAAGAGATGGATATTTTGAGCCAAATGGCCTTGATCAATATCAGATCTCAAAAGTTCTACAAGAGAACTGGTAGGAAATTTCCAGGACTCTCTGGCAAAACCAAAGTTGGTTTTGACAAGAGTAAGTTGAGGTGTCACAAATGCCACAGGCTTGGGCACTTTGCAAGAGAGTGTAGATCAACTGGATCTAACTCCTCTGCACCCTTTGTGACCTTTCCAAGCAATAGTTCACAAAACAAAGGGCAACATCCTGCTAGTTCTGGTCATCACTCACAACCTCAATCTCCTGCATATTTTGTCCCTCAGGGTCCAATGCCATATCCATATCCCTGCTATTACATGCCACAGCCAAATCCAGTTCAAGTTCCTATAGCACAACAACCTCAAGCCCTACCTGAGCCTCAACCATCTCCATCACAATCTCAACCTCATCACAGCTTCTTCACACCAGGAGTTGTTGACTGGAGCAGCTTACCAGATGATCTTTCTGGTTTCAATGAGCAATTATTTGCTGGTGCTGGTCAACATGGTGGTGAACATCCTTTTGGGAATCTTGCTCTCATGGCCCTGGAGTCTACTGAGGGTTCCTGCTCCAATGCATCATCTTCACAGGTAACCCAGGTATCTTCTGAGGCTAAAGCCAAGTTATGTTCTGAATCATGCATAGCTGCCTTTGTCTCTATTAGAGAGGCAAATGTAGCTTTAATCAATCAAAATCTTGAGCTTGAGAAAACTATTTCCAAAAGAAAAGCTGAGTATGAGTCTGCTCTTAATGACAAAGATGATGAGATTTACAAGCTTAAATGCCAACTTAATGATGAAAAGGCTAAGGTAGAGGTCATACTTGAGAACCACAGAAGTCTCAAAGAGACACTTGCAGCTACCCAAGTTGAGTGTGACCGCTGGGTAACATCCTGCAAGGGATTTGAAATGCTTCTCAGCAAGCAAACAGCTTCAAATGTGAAGTTTGGAATAGGTTACAATCATACTGCACCACCTACTGATTTTACTTCAAAATCAATAGTAAAATCTGAAGGTGAAAGTAATTTCCAAACCACATCATCATGTGATTCATCCTCAAATGATAATACAAAATTAGAGGATGAAGTCAGTGTTAAGATCTCAGCAAATCAATTGCCTGATGGTTTAAATGCTGATAAACACATGAAGCTGAGCAATTCAGATGTTGTCCCTCAAAGTACTCCAAGTACTGAAGGGCAAGTCACAACATCTGAAAAGCATTTCAAATCTGCTGAAATAAAAGGATTAACAACTGCTGAGGAATCTATCATACGGTCTTTCAGGACGGATAGAGAACAGCTGAAGAACAAGTCTTCAGTTGTTACCGATCCTTCAGTACTTAACACAAGTACTGAAAGGAGGAAAGTACTGAAGATCACACCTTCAGTAGTTTCCACTTCAGCAGTTGATCAATCCAAGATGAAGAATAAGCCATGTGAAATATGTGGTAAATTCAATCATCTATCTGATGAATGCTGGTACAAAAAGGGTTCCAAACTCAACAGAGATAAGCTCATTAAAGAAGAGATTAATAAAATGAAAAATGAGTTTGAGACCAAGTTTGTACCACAGTCATCTCAAACTGATAAACCCAAGGCCTCACCAAAATCCAAAAAGAAGGATGGGGTTTATCAGAAAACAGCTGATAGTGTTCCTCATGATAAACATCAGACTAAGTCTGTGAATTTCAAGAAGGAGGAAATGGTGGGTCACAGGAACTCATCAAAAACAAGTACTGATGTGTCAAATGAGCTGAAGGCTTTAGCAACAAATCAGACACAACTTGTTATGATGGTTCAGCATTTGTTGGGGAGAGTTAACCAACTAGATGCACCTGTGATCAAACCACTGAAAAGGAAATCCAAGCCCAAATCTAAGAAATCCATTTCAGCACCATCTCCACCTTCATCAGCTGTTAATCATGAGAAACAAGTTATGGTTAAATCTGTTGATGAAAACAGACCCAAAACCAAAAAGGTTTGGGTCTCTAAAGCTAACTAGTTTCTTATGATAAATGCAGGGTTCTTCAGCATGCCAAAGAAGCATCTGGTATGTAGACAGTGGAGGATCTATGCATATGACTGGGAGCAGTTCTCTTCTTAATGACTACTCTCAAGGAAAGAAGGGATTTGTCTCATTTGGAAATGATGCTAAGGGTTACATCATCGGGAAAGGATTTGTGTCAAATGGAGAAATCAGATTTGATGATGTTAACCATGTGGAGAATCTCAAGTATAATCTACTGAGTGTCAGTCAGATGTGTGATAAAGGGCATGTTGCACTTTTCACAAGCCAGAACTGCCGGATTCTGTCTTCCAAAGTTCTGAGGCTGATTGACAAGGTATTGGATGAACATACTCTCCTGAAGGCCAACAGGATAGGAAGAGTATATGCCTTGGATTTGTCAAAGAAGATTGATTTAAAAGGTCATCCTTGCCTGTTCTCCAAGGCCTCTCCTCAGGAATCTAAACTGTGGCATAGAAGGCTGGGTCATGTTAATCTCAAAAACATGAATCAGCTGATCCACAATAGTTTAGTGAGAGGTCTACCAATAAAGGAGTTCCACTGTGATGAAACCTGCACTGCTTGTTTAAAAGGAAAACAACACAAAGTTTCATTCCCTCCTATAGAAGAACCAAAGTCCACTGCCTGCTTGCAATTACTGCACATGGATCTCTTTGGTCCTGTGAGAGTAATGAGCATGGCAAAGAAGAAATACTGTCTGGTAATTGTGGATGATTACTCCAGATTTGTATGGACCTTCTTCTTGCATTCAAAGGATGAGGCTGCTCAGACAATTATTAACTTTGTGTTGTATGTTGAGAAGCAGTATTCCCTATCAGTCAAGTGTATAAGAAGTGATAATGGAACTGAATTTAGAAACCATACACTTGATGATTTCTACCTTTCAAAAGGAATCAAGAGGCAGTATAGCATCCCAAGGACTCCAGAACAAAATGGAGTAGTGGAGAGAAAGAACAGGACCCTAATTGAAGCTGCAAGGTCCATGTTGGCTGACTCTGGTTTGCCACTGACCTTTTGGGCTGAAGCTGTCAACACAGCATGCTATGTGCAAAATAGAGCTTTAGTGAATCAGAGGTTGATGAAGACTCCTTATGAAGTTCTACATCATTTGGCTCCTCTAATTTCATTCTTCAGAGCATTTGGGTGTCCTTGTTACATTCTCAACACAAAGGATCAACTCCAAAAGTTTGATTCTAAGGTGGATGCAGGGTATTTTGTTGGGTATTCATCCACTTGCAAGGCTTACAGAGTGTTCAACTGCAGAACAAAGATGGTTGAAGAAACCTTGCATGTGAAGTTCAATGAATCTCCTAAGGACAAAATCCCACAAAACCCTGTGGAGTTGTTTGATCTGGACATACTGCAATATGTTCCTTATCAGCCTCCAGCTGTTGCAGATCATGTGAATTCATCACCTTCTGCAGCTAGTCATCCATCTGGTGGTACTGATGTTGATGATGATCCCAGTACTCACCTATTCAAGTTTAGTGATCAACTGCCTGAGTCTACTAAACTTGATGTTCCTGTAGCTTCAGTAGCACCATCCACAACAAATGCTGATGAGATTTCTGAATCCTCTACTTCATTTGACTTGCCATCTAATACTTGGTTTCAAGAATCTGGATCAACATCTGTTGCTGCTGAGCGTGCTACAAACACTTGCACAGATCTCATAGTGTACCAAGAGCTGAAGAATCACCCAATGTCTCAAATCATTGGTGATATCAATGCTGGTGTCTCAACTAGAAGTCAATTGTCCAACTTCTGCTTCTATGCTCTCTTCATCAGTCAGCAAGAGCCAAAGAACTATCATATTGCATTAAGAGACAATGGATGGGTTGATGCCATGCAGCTTGAGCTTCTTCAGTTCAAAAAGCAGCAAGTGTGGGAACTGGTTCCTCTACCCCCAGGTAAGTGTGCAATAGGCACTAAATGGGTGTTTAGGAATAAAACAGATGAAAATGGGCAAATTGTCAAGAACAAGGCCAGACTGGTTGTCCAGGGGTTTTCACAAGAAGAAGGTATTGATTATGATGAAACCTTTGCCCCTGTAGCCAGACTGGAGGCAATTAGATTGTTCTTAGCCTATGCTGCATTCCACAATCTTAAAGTTTTTCAAATGGATGTCAAAAGTGCATTTTTATATGGTAAAATAAAAGAAGAGGTTTATGTGTGTCAACCACCAGGTTTTGAGGATAATAAACATCCTGATTGGGTGTATAAACTTGATAAGGCTCTTTATGGGTTGAAACAAGCTCCTAGAGCCTGGTATGAAACACTGTCAAATTTTCTTCTTCAGAATAATTTCACTAGAGGCTCCATAGATAAAACTTTGTTCATTAAGAAAGTGGGTCAGCATAAGCTCCTTGTTCAAATTTATGTTGATGATATTATTTTTGCATCCTCTGATCCACAGTTGTGTGATGCATTTACAAAGTTGATGCAACAAAAATTCGAAATGAGTGCCATGGGAGAATTACAGTTCTTTCTAGGTTTGCAAATCAAACAAAAGGCTGATGGAACTTTCATTCATCAGTCAAAATACACAAAGAGTCTTTTGGAAAAGTTTGATTTACAAAACTGTAAGCCCTGTTCTACTCCCATGTGCAGCACCACACAACTGGATGCAGATCAGAAAGGTAAAGCTGTTGATGAAACACTTTACAGATGTATGATTGGGTCCTTGATGTACTTAACAGCTTCTAGACCAGATATTATGTTTGCAACTTGTGTTTGTGCTAGATTTCAGGCTGCTCCTAAAGAGTCTCATTTGATTGCAGTCAAGAGGATCTTTAGATATCTGCAAGGTACTCAATCTCTAGGTCTTTGGTATTCCACTGGGCACTCTTGCAAATTAGTTGCTTTTTCTGATAGTGACTATGCAGGGTGTAAATTAACTAGAAAATCAACTTCTGGTGGATGTCAATTCCTAGGCAACTGTTTGGTTTCTTGGCAGAGTAAGAAACAAACATCTGTTGCTACATCCACTGCTGAAGCCGAGTACATTGCTGCTGCAAGTTGTACATCTCAGGTACTCTGGCTTCAGAATCAATTATTGGATTATGGCATTACAGAGACTAAGACTCCATTACTAATGGATAGTGCTTCAGCTCTTTGTATTGTCAAGAATCCAGTCCAGCACTCTAGGACCAAACATATTGAGATCAGACACCATTTTATTAGGGATTGTTTTGAAAAAGGTCTGATTGATCCAAAGTTTGTTCCTAGTGCTGATGAGCTTGCAGACATATTTACTAAGCCTTTGGACAGTTCAACTTTCCAAAACCTAGTGTTAAGGCTTGGTATGCTGCAGCTAGAATAAGTGACAACTACTGATGATCTCAGTCAACAAGTACTGATGAGCATTCGTATACTATTGTCACAAATAAGTACTGATAAGTTCTTTTATCCTCAGTAGTTTTCATAACTACTGAAGACTAAATTACTTAAAAGTACTGAAGTACTCTATCTGTTGAAAAGAACTGATGTGGTTACAACTACTGATGTAGTTACAACTACTGATGTCAGTATAACAGATAAGTACTGATGACCAATGAAACGTCTGAAAATCAGACAAAAAGTCTGATAAGTGTTGAGGTCAGAATGAAACAGCTGATGAGCTAAGAATTGACGACAACAGCTGATGAGAAACTTTTCTCTTCAGTTGTTTCTACAACTGCTGTTTCACTTCATACAACTGAAGCCAAAACCATGTCTTCAGTAGTTTTACAACTACTGATGACTAACACCAAATCTTCAGTTGTTTACAACACCTGAAGCCAAAACCATGTCTTCAGTAGTTTCACAACTACTGATGACTAATACCAAGTCTTCAGTTGTTACAACTTCTGAAAGTTAAAACCAGGTCTTCAGTTGTTTTCAAACAACTGATGACAGCACCAACACTTTCAGTCGTTTTATATCAGCCTTTTCTTACCCTATAAATACCTAAACCTACTTTCAAACGTTTCATTAGCCGTTTTATGTCCTTCACTCTCTCAACAATGGCGACCATGAAACTCAAACCCAGACACAACTGTGTTGCCTACCTCTCGAAATCGGCCTTTTGGAACAAATTTGATAATGCCATCGATCTTATGGTAGATTCCCAGTACCGAACCGCTTTTCTTCTGAATCCTACCATATACCCCGATTCCCTAAGCCAATTCTGGACCAACGTCTCTGTGCAAACTGGTGAGAATGATAGCCAAATCACTCTCCAGTCGTTGGTTAACCAGAAACAGGTGGTCATCACTCCAGACATCATTCGACAAACCCTAAATCTACATGATGCCACCTGTGTCACAGAATACCCGAAAGGCACAACTGATATGTCTTTCATCAATAACGGGTATGAAGGAGACTTAAGTGCTACCACCATTCTGAAGAAGCACTTCCATGATGCTGAACGTCTTATATTCCACATGGTGAATGTCTGCCTTGCATCAAAAACCTCCTCATGGGATCAGATGTCCTCCCGATGGCAACAGGTATTATACTCTATCTTTGAACGACAAAATCTAAATTTTTCTGAGATAGTTTTCATGGAACTAAAGGATCTGGCTTTGAAACCTGTGGCAAACAGATGGATATTATATCCCAGGTTTCTCATGGCCATAATTTTAAATCAGCTAAAATCAGACGGCCTTGTTGGCCTTGGAGTCCCTGCTCCGGCTGTATTGCCTGAAGTATACTCCAGGCACAACTCTGACCCTACACTGAAAGGGGCTGCCCGGCTGCTAAAACCCAAGCAGCGGGAACCCACAGCCTCCACTTCCAGATCCAAAGTCCCCACCAAACCCAACACCAAAAAGCCCAAAAAGGCTACTCAGGGAGATGAGTCCCCTGAGGATGCCCCTGTACCACCAATACAGGAAACACTTACTGGTTCTAACCCCCCAGTAGTGTCAAAGACTCCACCAGCCCTAGCCGCTCAGGCATCCTCTCAACAGGATCCTGATGCAACCATAATTGGGGATACCACAATGCTGGAACCTATCTCAATTGAGAAGGTTACCATTGAAGAGCACCAGTCACCCCGGGTGCAATCTGCTTCAAACCTATCTCCAAATGCAACCGCCCCTCAAAGCCCAACCATTATAGTTGCACAAGTGCTGAGTCAGCTGCATTCCTCTCCTCCTCCCCAGAAACCAATTACAATGGGGAGAACCTCAACAGCTGAGGAAGAGGACCAAAATGCTGCTGATAACCCACAGCACAGGGGTTATAATGTTCAATCTCCCCGTGTAGAGGAGGAGGTTAGAACATCTGGTGAGGCTGCCACTTCTACTGATTCAGCAAATGAACAGGATGCAGTTGGTAACATCTCTAAGACCTCACCAGAGGCAACTGCCGATGAAGGACTCAGTCCTGAGGCAGGAAGTCCCCAGAACCAAGAACAAGGGGCACATGCTACAACTGATCTACACTCAGGGCATGTACATCCTGATTCAATCAGGAGGTCAGGTGATTCAGCAAAGACTGATGATGACCTGGGCTTTTTCTTCGATGTCTTAGCCCATAACACAATCCTTGAGGCTGAGGTGAGCAGACTCAAAGAACTGCTTGCCAAAATGTCTCAGGATCAAAGTCCATCTGCCCCAATAAACCCACAGATGGCACCTTCATCTGAAGGTTCACCAAACACTCAGCCACTACACTCAACTGAGCCACCAGCCACTGCTTTTGGCACCACCTCTCAGGGACAGAACCCCTCTGAGCAGATGGTTGCTACCTTTCAACATTCCTTACCTCTCATCACTCCCATCATCAATGAGATTGTGCATAAAGCCATTGATGAGAGGATCTCCTCAAATCTACAAACACTTGTTGATGATGCTGTGCAAAAGAAGCTTTCTGCCATTCAAACCCCTGAACCCAATGCACCCAAAAAGGGGGAGTCTAAGGCAGTGAAAGAAAGAAAAGAAAGAGAGTGGAAGATGAGAAACAACAAGAGAAAGAAAAGGAGTTAGAAAAGGAAAAACAGCTGATCACATACAAGAGAAAGAAAAGTGCTGAAACTCAAAAGCCTGATGAAGAGAAATCATTGGAAGATCTGGTTAAAGAAGCTGATGAAGCTCACAGCAGATCAATGGACAGAATAATAGACCAACTCTTCAGACAGGGCTTTGATACAGCTACATTAGACACTGAGATCAGAAGGCTGGAGATTAAAGAGATACAAGAGAGATGGGCCAGTTACAGTGTGATGGAAAGGGAGAGGTTGGAGATAATGATCAGGTTTATTGCAAAATACTTGGGAAGATCATTAATTGAGATTAAATCATGGACCAGAGACAGTATTCTGGCAATAACCACCAGAATCTGTGCTTCTGAAGCATTCAATAAGGGGTTGATTATCGAAGCCTTAGATGAAGCAGGTGCTGGGAAGAGAACTGATATGGCCAAGCTTTCCAAAGCCAAACTTACCACAAAAATGCTAGATCAGCCTTCCCAAACTCCCACTCAAAAACAACCAACCCCACAACTCTCCAAACCAATCCCTAAACCTAAACTTAAACCAACTCAACCCTCAAAACCAACTCCCTTACCCCAAAAACCACCTCAAACCACATCCAATGATGCACCCAGAAGGAGGAGAAGGGTGTTGAGGAGGGAAGAAGAAGAAGAAGATGATGATGAAGAAGACAGTCTGCCAATCTCTGCTGTTCTAAAAATACCTGAGCCCAGAAGTCAACAAATGATCACACCAGACTTTCAGAGGCAAATGCTGAAAGTTAAGATTGAAGAAGAAGAACAGCAGAAACAGCACGATGAGCAACTTTTGAAGATGGTTGACAAAGAGTTTCCTCAGTCATCATCTATACAAGCCATGAAGAAACACGCTCAAAGGCTGTATGCTCTCAGGCATACCTTTCAATATCAAAAGGAGAGAGTAAGGATTTGGCCAGACCCCAGGGTTAGTTCTAGAATTCATAAGAAATCCATACCAAGTAGATACAATGGCCAAGTGAGGAAGACTATAGATGCTGTTATTATGTTGGCCATTGTAGTCTCACCCTGGGAGATACTTGAAGACTTCAAGAGAGCCTACAAGTCAAAGATGACCCCTCAAACTCTAATGGTGCTTACAGAGAGATAACAACTGTTGAGTTGAAAAATGGAAAGACAGTAAAGTACCTATCAGAGTACTATGGCCCAGAGTTCTTCTTCGAAGGAGAAGCAGAAGAACTCACTAAGGAGGAACAAGTTGTTCTCCTTGTGGCCTACGTCAGAGAGTCTTATAGACTCATCAATGGGAAGTAGGTTTCATGGTTGGGATAACAGCTCTGTGTCCAGTTCCCCAAGACAGAGTTCCCTTCCATCCTTTGACATTCACATCTACTGAAACCTGTTCCCTGGCCTGTGCTTATCTGATATCTCTGAAGCTGATCAAGAGAGTATTTCTGCCAAGAATAAGTGGGACCTCAATAAGCTTAAAGGTTTTGGCTGCATTGGTTCAGGGGGAGTTTGTTGGACCAAAAGAACCAATGAGCCTGATCAGAAAAACCTTTAAGTCCCACGGACATTACAACAACTGAAGTAGTCTGCAACAGCTGAAGACATCAACTGATAACAAGGTCTGAAGACAAAGTCTGAAGTGAAAGAGCTGAAGACAAAGTCTGAAGTGAAAAAGCTGAAGACAAAGTCTGAAGCTAAAGAACTGAAGACAAAGTCTGAAGACAAAGAACTGAAGACAAAGTCTGAAGACAAAAGCTGAAGACAAAGACTGAAGACCAAGTTTCAGATGTTGTCACAACAGCTGAAGAAGACCTCTTCAGTAGTTGTGATGGTTTCCTTTCAGTAGTTTTATGTTTCTTGTAATCAGTACTTGTAGTTTCAGTAGTTTTAGTTTCATCTTGTACTTAGCATACTCTGAGATGTTCTCAGTTGTTGTGAACATTCTCAGTAGTTTGCTTACTTTCAGTTGTTTGTAATAATTCTGTTAATGTCACTATCAAGTGACATCAGCAGACGTCACATTCCTTTATATAAGGAATGTTGACCTAATTGTAAGGTGCGAAGCCCTGCGCAGCTTAAGAAGCTTAGCGGCCGCCATACCGAAGCATTTGTGCATGAATGATATTATCCCTTTTGCAGAAAACCCTCTTTCTCTATAACCGTGTACTGTTCCATTGAATATCTATTGTGTTCTTGCTATATTTGTCTAATTCTTGTTCTAATTCCGCTGCGATTCAACTCTAATTGATCAAACTTAGATCACTGATCCTATCAGGCTGTCGAGGCGTTGTCCCAAGACCTCCATGCTCTAGTGGTTCTTAATTCTTGAAATTATAGCATTTTCTAAAAGCATGTGCTTCAGATGTCCAACTTGCTTTATGTTTGATTATGATCTTACATTTGATCATTATAGTAAAATCCAGTTACTCAAAATAACCGGATGACACAAATTATCAACAAAAAAGACTTTAAAAGAAAAGGAGACAACACTTTGTTGTAGTTGTTAAATAATAACATATTATACATTATTAGATAACTAGGTTAGATATCCAGTGTAACACACGGATCAAAATAAAAAGTTATATAATAGATTATAAAGTAAATTATTATTTGTATTTCTGTCTTTTCTCAAAAATAACTAGTTGCATCCTTAAAATTTAAAATCATCACTATGTCCCCTGACTTTTCACTTTTTCATCCATCCTGAATACTAACTCCGTTGGTATTTCTGTTAGATTTTTTACTGAAAAGACTAAACTACCCTTCAAAATTTTAAAAATAAAAAAAAAATATTTCATCTTCATCTCACCAAACACAAATACACACTTATTATTTCTCTCGTCCCTCCATCACCACCACCACCACTACCACTACCACTACCAACCATCACCACCACCGAAACCGTCATCACCACAACCGGAACCGCCAACATCTCCACCACCAAAATCCTCCGTCACCACCACCAGTTGTTTTCCCAAATCAAATTGGTTCTGATCATCATCCCCTTCGTACACACCATCATCCCCCCTGCATAAAAACAAAAAACTTACTGTAATTTATAAGTATATCACCTAATATCCAACAATAAAAAAGCATGCCTATCTATTTTTGGAGCTCGTCGCATGTATATTATTGGTAATTCAGGTTCTCTGGTGAAATCTTCTTCTTCGTCAGATAGATTCTCCGATAGATCTAGGGTTTGCTTTTGCAATGTTGAAGAAGAATTGGGTTTGAAGAATGCATTTACCTAGGGTGGCGTTGGGAACTGCGTGGCGGTGTTGGTGTGGTGGCGGCGTAGGGGAGGCTGTGATAGGGTGAGGGGAGGTCGTGGTGGCGGTGACAGGAGGTTGTGGTGGTCGTGACGGTGATGGGAGGTTGTAGTGGAGGTGATGGGGAGCTTGTAGTGGTGGTGGGCAGGCTGTGATGGTAGTGACGTACAGGAGGGTGGAGCCGTGGAGGTGATGGTGGGTGGTTACGGTGGTGGGGATGAAGGTTTTGGTGGTGGTGATAGGGTTTGTGGTGATAGTGATGGAGATAAGGGAAATGAGAGAGAGGTTGTGTGGGGATTAAAATCTTGAAGGTAGTTTAGTCTTTTAAAAAAAAATTAACAGAAATACTAACGGTGTTAATATTCAGGATGCAAACGAATGAAAAAGTGAAAAGTCAGGGGACATAATGATGATTTTAAACTTTAGAGATGCAACTAGTTATTTTTGGGAAATGTCAGGGATGCAAATAGTAAGTTACTCTAAATTATATATATTTGTAATCTAGTATATGTTATAAATAACATATCTATAAAATTATTATATATAACAAACATATTTAAGTTATAAACAATAGCATCAAAAGAAAAAAGTTTTTATTATTCATAAATCTTTTTATATATCTTTTTAAAGTATTTTAGTTTTAAAAATGATTAGCTATATATTAACCTATATTTAACAAAATCAAGTCTCATTAAAGTATTTTTTATAACATGTTATTTATTTCTAGAAAGAAAGTATCTTGATTAGTATGACATTAAATGAGAGTTATTAAGAAAACTTTTTTGAAGTCAAGAATTTTTACCAAAATTGTAATTTACTGTGGTGGCGATACGTAGACAATTCTAGGTGGCGCCTAAGTGGCAATGACGTGAACATACTAGAAAATAGTCATGTTACACATAGAGATTTTGCTTTATTAAATTAGATTTGTTGCGGTTGTTAAAACTTACAATTTTCTAATAACTTGGAACTCCTATTTTAGAATGAGTATAAGATCCAAGTTAAGATTATTTAATAACCGGCAAATATATAGAACAAACAAATCTATTTTTGATTAATCTTGATAACCATTTAATCAATCTTTACTTTATAAGTTTATAGGAGAATAAGAAATTGTTTCATGGTTTTGCAAATTTTCTTCATGAAATAAAGATGTATTTAGGGTGTGTTTGAAGTAGAACGCTCCTATTATTTCTAACACATGCTCATGTAGATCTTTAACAATCACACAAAGTGTGTGTTTCTACATGTTTTCTAACTACTGAGTAGCAGTTCCATATGACTCTTCATAGATGTTTTCTTGCACCACCTTCTTTAACCTCTATAGCATCATCATAGATCTCAAGGTCGATCCGTAGATTTCGGGAGTCCTGTGCGACAACTAAAAGTAGACCTTTTAAATTAGAAACTTATATATGATAACGTCGAAATTCAAGGCCATAGTGCTAAATTCTTGGGTACAAATCGATAGGGGTGCAAGTGACTCAGTGTAATCGAGAGTCGACTGGATTAATATCATTGGGTACAAGCCTAAATAAAATAAGAATTTTTGAATGTTTACATTAATTGGGTGATCGCATCCTATTCAAAATATGTTATTAATTTTTAAACTATCCACTAATTCATTACGGCCCTGTAGAAGATATTTTTAATAATAAGTTTATGATTTTTAGAATATGTTAACTGACACACGGTATCTAAACAATAGAAAAACATATATTTTTTGGGTCTTAAAAAATGTGAGTCCTGAACGGTAACTCATCTCGTACACTCTTAGGGTAGGCCGTGATAGCTCCACCATGTTGAAAGACGACCCAACAGAAAAATATGTAACAATATAAGAAAGTTTTTCGACTTTTTTTAATACGTCAAGAGGACGAATAGGGAAGAAGAATTATGTCTTAGATATTTTATTTTCTTTAAGATTTTTTTTTTTACTTTTTTAGAAAGTCAATTTAGTCATATGTTGCTATAGTTGGTTAGTTGGTTAGTTGGTGTGACTATTTATGTTAGCGCACTTGATTTGTTAATGGTAACTATGTTCATAGTATATAAAAAAGAGTACAGGACCATGTAATACATTGTATGGTTATGTGAATAAAAAACACAAATACATCTCCAAATGCTTGTCTTGTTACTTAAACATGATATTTTAGTTTTCTTTTTCTTCATCAATTTAGAATTTTCAACCATATACTGAATACCTTTTTTATTTTCCTTGTTAATATTTTCTTTCTTTTACAATCACTAATAGTAACCTAGTAGTAAATATGTATGTCTTTCACTCAAGTGGTGTTGAGTTCAAATCTCACTTGAAACATGAAGTGAATTTAAACATAGTAGAACATGATGAGATTAGAACCATTAACAAAAAAATTTTCTTACTATATTCAATTGATTAAAACGAAAATATTTTAAAAAAATATATCTGGAAGGTTATCAAAGTAATGGGCCGCATGGGCCTAAGCAAACGAGTAAGCGAGCTGCGAGCACATGGCCTGCATATCGAGCCATTAAAGTACCAAACCCGCATTTAGAAAATATAAAGGCTTGGAACTATTATCCACTAGGAGTGTGTTTTTTACCCGAACCTAAATATTAAACCTGAACAAAATCAACTCGAACTCGATTAAGGACTAACCCAAGCAACCCAACCCGATTATTACATCAAACCGAACCCGATTTTTATAAATGGTTTGATATTTTGGTTGATTTTGTGGAGATGCGGGTCAACCTGATTAACCCGAATACTAGTTTTTAATAAAGTTCAAGATTAATATATATGTGTGTGTATTTATATTTGTGTATTATGCAACCATTTACAAAATTTAAAAACATGATTTCTAAACGTTATATTTTATTGTTGTGGTTTAATGTTATCTTTAAGCATAATCAAAATATAATGTTTTTTAACATATGAATATTCATAATAAAGTGAATGTAAATATGCAAAAAAATTTGGATCAATATGATAAACAAAATTCTGTATTGATACATTATGCTAAATCTCATACATGTATTTTGATCACATACATATTGATTACACAAATATTTGAGATGACAAATAATTTAAAGCTTAATGGTTTAATCTAAACCCAAAAACCAAATAACCCGACCCGAATAAACCCGAATACCAAAGCCCGAAAACTAATTAAAAATTAATTATTTGGTTTGGTCTTTGGGTTGATTTCCTACACCTGAAAACCCGAGGAACCCGACCCGAAGAACCCGAAACCCGATTGAAAAACCCCGAATGACACCCCTGTTATCTACTATGTTAGTACTCTGTCGGGTTGACTAAATAAAATATTAAATAATTAGTAATAAAAAATTATTAATTATAAAACAATATTTTGAAATATAATACGATTGAAATTACGTATAAGTAAGGACTATAAGCAATAAAACAATAATATTATTTTCTTTGAAGCTTTTTTTAAATTTTTTATCTAAAAAAATTTTAAAAATTCGTTCTAAATCAAAACGTTTTAAAAAAATGTTATTTTTAAAAAATTTCTTATTATAACTTTCAATTTTAAATTTTTGTATGGTTCATAGAAAATTTAATTTCTAAGACCATTGATTTTAAATATTTTGTATTTTTATAAAAGTTTGATATTATAAAAAATTACTTATGTAATACAAAAGATTGTTTCTTTATAAATTATATTTATAAAAAGAACTCTTTCTTAATTTATTAAAAACTATTTTAATCTTAAAAAAATAACTAATATAATTAGTAGTTAATGTAAATATTTAATATGAGAGAGAAGCGAAAAAATCAGGTTTAGAAGGTCTAACATTATGAAAGTGGCAAATCAAAACCTTCTTTTATTAGAATAAATGTTAGTATAATAATGAGTTAATTACACGATTGGTCGATGTGGTATGCTTATATTACAATATTGGTTCCAACTTTTAAGAAATTACATTATTGGTCCCAACTGTATGTCAAACCATCTCTAAAATGAATGACAGTTAGTTTTTGCTATTAAATTTTTAAAAATGACTATTTTACCATTGAGATATTAATTATTAATAATATTATTATTATTAATTCATTATCAACATCATCATCATCTAACACCATCACTGACCATCACCACCATAAACTGCGGCCACTACCACCATGTTGTCGTCACCAAATCACCACCGTCATCATACTACCCTAACCACCGGTGACCACCATCACCATTGTGTCTATTCGAGAACTGGCATCAAACCACCAACGTCACCAGACCACAACCGTCACCAAACCACCACCCACACCAAACCACCACCCCACTAAATCGATCCAGATCTGCATCAATCCATGGTGGTTGCAGAGGTCATGGTTGTGGTAGATTAGATCATCGAGGGAGAAAGAGAGAGAAAGAGAGAGAGAGAGAGAGAGAGAGAGAGAGAGAGAGAGACGGGGGGAGGCGGTGACATGTGTAGGTGGTGCTAGAAGTGGTGTGTGTTGCTAGCGATGGTCTTGGTTGAGTGGAGAGAGATGAAGCGGTGCCAGTGGTGGTGACTTTTGAAGGAAGATTGATGGGGAAAAAGATAGGGTGGGGTGGGGCTCACTTTATTTAATAATTAAAAAGTTTCAAATTTCTAAATATAAAAGGATATTTTAAACATTTTAAACTTAACTGGAAATACTAACGGCTATTCACTTTGGGGACCAATACTGTAACGGTTTGATAAAAAGTTGAAAACAATGATGTAATTTCTCAAAAGTTTGGACCAATGTTGTAATACGAGCATACTACAGGGACCAATCATGCAATTAACTCTATAATAATATTAGCATATTACGATATATTAAAAATGTTGAGGTTGATCTTTATAATTTTTGATATGCAATATAGAGAAATATTTAAAACGAGCCCTAGAGAAACAATGACAGTATGCAAAATTAGTTGCTGATGTTTTTATGATTGCTTTTATTTGTAAATAGTCAAATTATATTAACACCAATTATGTTCAAAATAAATGATCAAAGTTGATTCCGTCTTAAAACGGTCACGCACATATGTATATTAATACTTTTTGTCTATATGTAGTTAAATGATCAATTTTATTTTTTGCCTCGAAATAAAAGTAGCTGAACGAGTTTATTAAATAACGTGAATAAGAAAACATAAAACGAAACGAATAAAAATGATATTTTAGATTTTTTAGGTCCTTTTCAATATTTTTATGAAATGTCACCTACAATGGCTAATATATGATAAGAAAATCAGAAAGTGTAATATTATAAGAACAATTTAAAAGTACACGACCGAATAATTACACAAAAAGTTCACATAAAAGCCAAGTCAATATACAACTAAGATATCATCGTTTCTAGTTGGTCATTAGGTCACCAAATGGATATAATTCGACGAAGAAAAGTCAACTTTTAATAAACTACATGTACCGTTTTTTAAGTACATTAATGCGAGAAAAGATAAAGAATTTATGTTGTTATTTTATATAATTATAGAAAGATTCAAATAAAAATACATTTAAAACTAAAAAAATATAATAAGTAATCTCAACTATCTATCTACTTGATCAATGGTTGAGATTGAATTGTAAGAAAAATAAATTTGTTACGTTCATATTTTAATGTACATGTCAGTATAAATTCGAGTCCATCTATGTTTTAACATATGTTTAGTTCGGAAACGAGTCGGGTGAAAAATAAAACGTTTCGTTTTTCTTATATACGCTTTTATGTTTCGACATTCGTCCACATTTGACGTAAACTTTGTTCAGAAATAAATCGGGTCATATATAAAATCTTTCCATACTTATTTTTAATTTATGCTTTGAGTTCTCTTCTTTTCGACGTAAAATTTGTTAGGAAATGCGTCAGGAAAAAATAATATGTTTTCATTCGACGATAAAAAAACTGAGTTGCTATACGTTTTGATGTAAATTTAGTTCAAAAACAAGGTAGAACAGTTGTAATTTGTAATTTATACTTTATCACGTCGCACACGACGTCGTTGCGCGTGTTTTTTTTAATGTTTTGAGTTGGTCTACGTTTGGACATAAATTTATCTGGAAAAAAAAAGTCGGGTCAAATATAGTACGTTCATCCAACGGTATAAATCCAAGTTGCTCTACGTTTTGACATAAATTTGATTTGGAAAATATTCGGGCCGATTATTTTTCTTTTTATACTATTGTTTATAAATTAATCATGTTAGTTATATATAATATTCATTAGTATGTTTTCTATAACATATATTATTATATATATATATAATCTATTATAAAATTTTTATTTTAATTTTTATAACATACGAGTATCTAATTTAATACCTAAACATTAATAGATCTATTTATTGTCGTATAAAAAGCGTATGTAAGACTTGTGATAATCTCTATACTAATAAATAAAAATAAATCCGGATACTTTTCATCATTTTAGGCCATCTAATAATTGGTTTTCTCGCTTCTCTCTCATCTTAATTATAAATGCTATAATAGCTATTCATTATTTAATAACCATCCATAATTAAGATTTTAAATATGTTAACTTCAAATTTTCAAATGTGTAATATATGACTTTATTCAATCTGTATAATACATAATATTTAAGACATAACTTTTTATATTATTAATCATGAAACAATAAATTTATTTATCACGTGTATTATACGGGATTGTAACTTAATTATTTAATATAATACAATAATATTCCTAAAGTAGAATGATGTATGGATAAAGATGGAGCAAAGGGACCAGGGTCCAATCAGGCCTATGGGCTAGGCTAGCCGTGACCGTGACCATGAGCCGCCTGGGCCTGAATCTTAATAATAAAATAACTCAGCCCTGGGTCCTTTGTGACGTGAACCAGTGGCTGTGGGTTCGGGTTCCAACCCTATTTACGCAACATCTAGCCTGCTTACGTCATCATTGCATATACGGCCACCCAAACTATCTTGTCCTTGCCTCGTGTTATGGTATGTATGCCACAAAATTAACCATCACATGTGTTTTCTTTTCTATTTTTCCATGTGGACTTCTATACATAGTAACATAGGCAATAAAAACATAAAAATATTGAAAATTCCTAAAATGTCTATTTTTCATTTTTAATTATTTTAAAATGTTCTCTACAAATAATTATCCATCAAACGTCTATACTGGACAAGACTTCGGCGCTTGTATAGATAGGACGGGCACCTATACAGCAGAACCAATAACAAATGGATACGTGTCCTATACAAATGGACAAGACTTCGGCGCTTGTATAGATAGGACGGGCACCTATACAGTAGAACCAGTAACAAATGGATACGTGTCCTCAGTAGACGTCTCTCTTACATCATTGTCGTGGTTGCTGACGCTTGCTAAATTTTTTAATTTTTATATGGCCGGTTCTTTTTTTTAGCATACAGATTGCCAAAAGTCAACCTATGAAAGCAGGTGTCCGCCTATGGGGAACAAGGCACCCCTCTGTGGGGAATAGGCGCCCACCTGCTTAGGACACGTTTTTATCTGTGAGAGGTTATGTTGTACAAGTGTCCGCCCCTACCTGTACATGTGCCCTTATCCGGTAGGAACATTTTGAGGGATAATTGTTTGATAGCATTCACATCTCATTCTCTACACATGTATGGATGTGTTCTCTATTTTATAGAGAATGTTGTAAGCTGTTGATAGAGAACGTATTATTATTCATCTGTATTTTTGATAAAATACTGTTCGTTTCTATTAAATTTTTTAATATTTTTCGAAAGAGGTTATATATAGAGGAGATAGAATTGGCAATGATGAAAATACAAAAAAAGTATTATTTAATTAGAAAAAAAAAGAAAAATTAATGATTTTAATGTAATTATAAAAAAAATAATATAAAGAATGAGATGTGAATGCTTTAAAAGGAAACATTTTGTGGGGAAATACAGATAAAATGGACATTTGATAATTTTTCCAAAAGATTAAGTATTGAAAGCTTTTTTGGTTTCAACTGATGGTTGGACGTTTTTTGGGTTCGATGGATGGGTTGAAGAGTGGGTTTGAAACATAGTTGGCTAAAAAAAAAAAAAAGTTGTGAATTGTGATCAACATCGACATTGTATATGTTCATGTTTCTGACTACTGTGTTTTCGAGCTATAGATCCTTCATTTGTAGAAAGATAGCATCGATCGAGCTCTCATGTGTTGTTGCTTACTGTTTTGATGGAGGTATTTCTGAATAATTAAGTTTATATTAACTCATAACTCATATCTACTTAAATCATTTGCAATGTTCACGTGTTTCTCTGACATTTAATAGTTCATTTTGCAAATGTCATAAGAAGAATATAAAAGATTTAGAATATACATAAATCAAGAGTAAATCGTTTGTCAAATATCATAAGAAGAATGAAAAAATAATATATGCATTAATTGAACTACGGCTTGATGTTAGTCTATTACGCCATATTTAATGCAACCGCTAAGAGGTCACGATGAGTGAGGTGGCATATGTGTGGTTATTGGCAACACCACTACCTTGATGTCTTTTGCTTTCCCCTCGGCGAGTCACGGCGGTGGCATCCCGAACAGTGCCGGAGCTTAAACCACGGTTTACGGGGGGCGGGGGCGAAAGTAAATTATTTTAGGGGGGCGAACACCATATTGATTAAAAAATTTCCACTACCGGACCGAAAATTCACACTGCGGAGCCGAAAATTAACACTACTGATGAAAAAAAGAGGGGGGGGGATCCCGATTCACTGTAGCATGCCGTGACTTTTTGTTTTTCTTATTTCTTCTTCTCCCTCACGTCACTTTATTTATTAATAAAAAATGATGTGATACAGTATGATATGATGAAAACATAAAAAGAGAATTGTATTGATGATGTATCGTCAAGTTTTAGGGGGGCGGGGTAGGAGACCGTTTTATATACATTATATATAATATATATGTATTACTAATAAATTCATTAACACAACCAATAACATTTTAATTATTTAGTCTATTAAACGTTATCTTTAAGCACATTAACATTTTAAATAGTTTAGCATAATATTAGTAACCCAATCTAAACCCAATTTAATATATTAATACCTAGATTTTAAGACAAGAAAAGAAAAAAAAAAGAAAAAAAGAAACCCCATTCAAACGATGTATTGGAGAGCATAAGTTCTGAAGACTTGATCGACAACTTTACATCCAGAAATGTTAGATGAGCCTCCCGGTTTGCTTAAGTAAGTACATTAGATCATTTTGCTATAATAAGTCCGTTTTGTTTATTATTATAATAACTATCGTCGTATTATAAATTTTATATACAACTTATTCGCTTTAAAAAAATTTTATACGTCATATTATAGAGACCCATTTTTTGTTCTCGTTCGAGCCCAAGGTCTCTTAAGAATTATCGAAGCATGCCCTGTCAAGTTGGACTGTAGTATGTTGTGTTGTGACGACAACACTAAAGGTAGTTTCATTGTAAAATGTAATAATATACGAATACTAATGATTGCCGATGGAAATTAAGTATGGGTAAGTTTTTAACGATGGTTATTTTATTTTTATGAGATTTAACGAGAAGACCTCAATACTACTAGTTGTTTCTAGAGTACTTTTTGTGTCCGTCACTATACAACCAACTCAAATGTATTAAATATGAGTAATTAATTTGAATAATTTCTACGTACCAATTGTTGCAAAAAATAAATAAAGATAAAAGATTCTCATTTATAGAGCTCGCTTTTTATTTTAATTTGCCGACCGGTTTTTTAATACGTAGTATCTCTGTTGATTGTGTATACAACAATGACCTCGTTCACATGATTACAATATATAAGAAAATAAAATCCATTATTTATGCAACTGCAAAATGGTTTTCAAAGAATACGGATTCTTTACGTTTTGTGAATTCAAGACGTGTGATTTGTCAAAATGATTCATTTCTTTCAACGTATTCAAAACTTATCTTTTTATTTTAATAAAATATTAAATAAGAAAAACACATGACAATACTATAATTTTTCTCATCAAAATTTTCTGCATCTCTATCTCCTATTAAATAATCACACTAACTGCTAATAACATTAATTGCTAATAATATTATTTAATTATTTTTAGTTTAAAAAATGCTTTTTAATAAATTAAAAAAGAGATATTTATATTATAAGGAACCTTTCCAAAACATCAAACTTTTTTAAATATATGAAATGTTTTAAGATTGGTGTTTTTAAAAAGTAAAACTTTTATAAACCAAAAATAATTAAAATTGGAGTTATAATAAGAAATTTTTTAGAAATGATATTTTAATAAGGTTTATTTTGAACAAAATGTTTAGTTTTTTTTTTGGAAAAAACAAAAGTTTAAAAAGTCGATAACATTATTTGATTACTTCTAATCATTCTTTATACGCTATTTCGATCATATCTTATCTTAAAATATTGTTTATGATTTATAAATTTTTATTATATTTAATATTTATTATTCTCGTGTAATACACGGGTTTACTAAATCTAATTTGTTTTATATATAATTAGTATTAGTATTATGACCATCGCGTCGTTGTGGTAGCGTAGATCCACTAGAAAAACTAAAGTCAAAACGTTGTAGCGAACTCGCGTGTTGAATGGAAAGTTGATAACATATGTAAATATAGATATATGAATCCTAAACATTGTTGATAACATCCAAAACCTTAGATAAAAAAGACGAAACATTGTGTTACGGTATGGTTGTAAATTAAAACCGCTTAACTTTAGTAAAAATAAAAATAAAATAATTATTCTATAATTTATTTATAGTAAAGGAAATGAAAATGAGTAAATTTGAATTTTTTTAAGGAACGGATATATGTAAATTTGATTATTAAGTTGAATAAATATACAATTAAAAAGTTTAAAATTGAAAGATAGAATTTATTGGTAAATATGAAAGTACATCATATGCATCACAAGTGTTTCATAAAGTGCATAAGCCATTTTTTCTGGTTTATGATTGTAAATTTGTTGACCTCTCACACGTAAAGAAAAATGATAATATGCTTTTTCGTTATTGCCAGATTCTTTGTAGTGTGATACCATTTTATTTTATGATTTCTAAATATAAGGAACTGCCGCTACAAACTTACACATGCTGCCCAAAGGCAATTCCGACCAAAGAGAGATCCAAGAGATTTTATTAGTTCGAATGATTGAAGTGAGCTACCTCAAGACTCTAATAAAATAGAGAGATATATGTCTTGAGTTCAAATCTCAACTGAGACAAAAAAAATATTCAAGTTGGGTTAAAGAGTTTTCATACTTAACGTGAGTTTCCTCCTAATAAGGATGGTTTTGGATTTCATACTCAAGTATTAGATATTATCGGATTTCATACTCAAGTTTAAATTCTGAGATTGAATATATATATAAGCAATCAATATATATGTTCTAGAAGGTGCGACCTTTGAAAGCATGTCTATTCTATAGCCATCAAGTTGTTATTTGATTTCTTAATCCCTTGACTTTATGTTCTCGAAGAAGAAGTAAGAAAGTAAGAATATAATTGCATATGGAAATTTCCATTAACAACTACCACCAACATTACATATATGAAATCAATCATAGTTTATTTTCATTTTACGGCTTTTATTCAAAAATAAAAATTGTAAATTTAATATAAAGATTAGTATTATATTAAAATCACATTACATCGTAATAGTTAATTTTACATTTGTAGACGGAAATTTAATATATTTGTGACATCGTAAAATTTTTATGTATGAAAAATAAATGTCATCCAACTTTATTTTTTTAGAAAAAATGGATATTAAGTTAAAAAAACGCATACAATTAAGTTATTAGAAAGTAGATAAGTTACATAGAAAGTAATCATTTGCAACAATCAAATTTTGTTACTTAGAAAATTAATATGAAACCAAACTAGTCTCTGAGTATGAAAACTTGAAATGACAAAATAAAGTTCATTTGTAGGAAAGATGTTGCAACAAGCAAACAAAACTTATAGTAGATATATATTAAATAAGTTACAACTTTATTGAAAATGAATAATTAATTAATACTTTATATCCCAAAGTTTAATAAGCCAATCTCCTTGTTTGAGTTTGACTTGTGTTACCATGTTGTTTATAAAGTCTTTTCTTTTACTGACTTTCATCCCACAAGCCTTTTAAAAGTCTCTCCCTCCATAAAAAGCCAACTAGCAAAACCTCCAAACATATCTGTCAATTCACTTAAAGAGAGAGATAAGAGAGAGATAACTAGAGAGAGAGAGAGAGAGAGATAACTAGAGAGAGATGGGGAGAGCCCCTTGTTGTGACAAAGCAAATGTGAAGAAAGGCCCATGGTCACCTGAAGAAGATGCAAAACTTAAAGATTTCATTGAGAAATATGGAACTGGTGGTAATTGGATTGCTCTACCTCAAAAAGCTGGTAACTTTCTCTTTCAAGAACCCTAATTTTTTTATGTATTTCTTTAAGATACAAAAGGGTTTTTAATTTGTGATGTGGGTTTTGATCTTGAGTTGCAGGTCTTAAAAGATGCGGAAAGAGTTGTAGGTTAAGATGGTTGAATTATCTAAGACCCAATATTAGACATGGTGAATTCTCTGATGATGAAGATAGGATCATTTGCAACTTGTATGCTAGCATTGGTAGCAGGTTTTTTCCAACTTTTGAATCTATATCTTGTTTGATTGTTCTTACAAATGATTATTATCACTGAATCACATATGAACTCCAACTAACATTTAGGTCAAACTTCATGTGAGAAGGAAGAGTTAATGCAAAAGACATGTGTTGGAGAGAGAAAATGTGTTCACAGACAATGATTGATTACCCTCTAGCTAGAAAAAGATTCTATAATATCTTGAAAACTATAGGTGCATGCATGATAAGATAACACATATGCAGTTAGTCTCTTAGAAAGCACTTGTTAGGTGTCTGTTATTTATGTAAAGTTTAATTGCTATGTGATTGGTTGCTAAATCCAATTCTTCCTAAAAAAAACTTATGCAGATGGTCGGTAATAGCAGCTCAGCTACCGGGAAGAACCGATAACGACATCAAGAATTACTGGAACACCAAACTGAAGAAGAAGCTTTTGAGTATGCTTCCTTCTCTTCAAGAAAAATCAACCTTTTATGCATCTATGCCCTTCCAACAAGTACCTCCACCATCAAATGATCATCATACATCACACCAATTCTTGAACGATCCATCATCATTTTACACTTTCACCCCTAACTACATGGATGTTGACAACACTTCTAACTCTCTCTTTGTTCATGATGATCACAACATTGTTAGTGATCTTCAGTCACCACCTCCACCACAACACAATGCAAACAACTTGATATGCAACAACAATACTGATGTTAATGGTAAGTTTAATAATTACATAGGGTTTAAAGATGAGTGTCATAGCATGTGCAACAGTCCAATGCAGGAGTATTATCATACCACATCAGCTATGAAAGAAGGAATGCTCATGTTTGGAAGTACTACAACTTGTTCATTCTCTGAAGGTGGGAGTTGCTTGAGCCAAAGCAATCATAGGAATTACATTAAAGATCATGATGAAGAGAAGCAAAAGTATCAAATCAAGCAAGAAGATTATCAAATAGGCCTTCATGATCATGTTTTTGGAGATCAAACTCAAAGCCAAAGTTTCATGATCAAGAACCATGCAACCCCATTGCAAAATGATCTTGAGGAAGTGAAGCAACTTAACTTCAGCAACTACTTGTTCCATGATGGTGATGAAAGCAAGACAACCCATTATCAAAAGGGGATGTGCTCCTATTATTACTGATAGATTAGGTTAATTAATTTTAAATTTGTTGTAATTAATGGGTATTTAAGAGAAAATGATCTGGTAGGTTATGATTTGAAAGAGCATTTAGGGCCTTTTTTGTGTTTCCTAGAGGAAGTACAGTCTAGAGACTATGACACAGCATCATGTGGTTTTTGTTAATCTGTACTTGATGGTGGAAATCAATGGAAAACTACTAAAAAAAGTGAAGTATTTTCTTTCCAATCTTTAGTTTGTGATCATAGTCATATTAGAAGCTAGTTTTAGCTTACTTTTTGTGCAATTTATTTGGGGTGTTTTTTATTGTTTACCTATATATTACCATACTAGTTTTATAAAAAACCAATGTATTATGTATCATAGAGGCTAGATAATAAAAAAAATATAAATCACAAAGCTGTACATATATACTTCTAATTAGTAAAATGATTTATTATATGTAAAACAGTTTCAAAAGATATATTATATGTAGTATTTGTTCATTTGGAAATGAGAAGTGAATTTATTAGAAATAATATTAAAATATTTATTTAAATAAATAAAAATTAAAACGGTAGTAATAAAAGTATAGATGAATTAGTGTATTAATTACTAATTGCCATAAAAAAGATGAAAGTTAATTGCCATAACAAAGGTGAAAGTAGTTTGAGAGAGAAAACGTAAATTTTGATAGTCTAGAATTAAATCAAGTGTCATCGTGAGATACTATTTTATTAAATTAGTAAGATGAATTCATAAATCCTAAGCCATAATATAACTTTCAAGAGTATCCATAATAGTCGGTTCCGAGCACTTTCTATAAAAGATGGGATGATGTGGAGGAGAGAGATCATGGTGGGCGTTGTTGTGTGAAAATGCCCATAAACAACCTTGTGAGTGATGGAATGAGAAAAAAATTGTGCTTGTGCTTTTTGAGCCGGTTTTGCCTGTGACAGGGGCAAACCCGGGCATGTGCTTAAGTAAAGCTGGTTTTGGAGCTATGTTCTTAGCACATAGTTTTGTGTTCTTAAATGGACTATCATATGACATCATACCTTGATTTTCAACGTTGCAATATATCATGATGTCAAGGCGGCACCAGACATCTGGAATAACAAACACAATTTAATTAAAAGTGCTATCTAATTAAACTGGATTGATAATGTATGGTCTTGATTAAATAAAGTTTATCCCGTTAAAGTGTCATCTTCACTTCTAGATGGTCAAGGATGCATTAAAAGTTTTTTTTTTTTTTTTTTTTTTTGTATAAGTAACTTGAGAATATGTACAAGATCATGTTTGACAAAAGTATTCTGTCAATTTCAAGAAAGCATGCATGAGTTTTATAAGAATTGCTTACGACCAAAAGATATAATATATACGTGTTTGTGTTTTTTTTTTTTTTTTAAGATTTAGTAAGGTAATAACTGTTGTTTTTTTGTTCTTATCGTTTTAAGAATTAGGTGGGTTTGACGTTGATTGATTATTAATAGGTTTGAAAATGAGAACACTCAAAGATATTCATATATAATATGCAGTCTAATATTTGTCCAACTAGCTTCTAATATAAGGAGAAGACAAAAATCAAACACACGAAGAAGAACAGACCCAGAGTCAAAAATGACATATATTAGTGTGTACACAAATGATACCGTGATTAATATTTGAAGTCGTTAAACTCAGTTTTAAACTTGATATAAAATAGTTTATGGTGTAGTTATATATAGAAAAAATAAATAAAATTTATAATTTTAATATCTTCATGGCAGTGTTTTATATAATTTTGAAAAATTGAAATTGACATATCCTCAATTTTATTTGTGCATTTGTGCATCACATATGTATTTATTGACCTTCTTAGTTGTAAACATTTTAAATTTTTGTCGAGCACTTTAATAACAATATAAGACTGAGATATTTTTGAATTTGCTGACTTGTAATATTCAAATCAAAATTTTTGATGTGTTATTACGTTCCTGAGACCTTTTATAAGACATCAAATAACTAAAGTTTTTTTTATATTATTTTTATTTTTATCTATATCATAGTTCATAAGATTTTAAAAGTTTTAAATTACCTTAACTTAATTTCTAAAATATATACGCATAAATATTTAAATGATTTTAGGCTCTATTTAGAAACGCCTATCACGCTACAATTCAAATGGGTCACAGCTCTCCAGTGAGAGGCTGTCAAACGGTCCCATGTATAGTTAAGACCTTAAAGGCACTAACCATCTTTCTTTTACGTAGATAATTAAGTTATTTTTATTTGTTAAAGGATAGTTTTGTGGAAGGTGTCTCCTATTTATACAAAAGATTAAAGGTATAGACGGGATCATGTGTGTAGGGTACTACGCGATCATACGGAGCCCACGTTTTTGGTTCTAAAGAGGGCCCAAAAATTTTCCTTTATAGGTATATTTGGTCAATTAACATATATGAAAAATGCAAACTTATTTGTAATTACATGTTATGGAGCAGACTAGTCAAGTAAAAAAACAATTTGTGAATTGAAAGTCCCATACGTACTAAGTATCTTAATAATTACATGTTCTAAAGAATGTCATTAATACTTGTATAGGATACCTGAAATCTTATAGATGACACTGGGTTTACATCTAACAACGTATAAGTGAGATGATTAATAAAGGTAGATTATAATTTTTTTAAGTATAAGTTCTTTTTATTAAAAATTATTCCCACTTAGAAGAGCACACCACCCTAATCCCTAAAGGGAGAGGAAAGTCAATCAGATAAGATAATACGATTAGGGACAAGAGAAAAAAAAGGATGAAGCAAATAAGTTACATCTTTAAATAATAATTTTTTTTCTTGTAAAAAAATAGCTTATAAGGAATCATATCCTTTATTTTATTAAAAAACGGGCAAACTGTATGCATTTCTCGTGCTTTTCAAGTCAAAATAAAAATCAACTTTTGTGATATATCCCTTCGTGGGGACTTTAACCATGATTTGAATGGTCTTTTCTGTGTCGGGACACCGCAAATCAAGATCTAAGTTTTTTTTATTGTATAAATAAGAAATAATATCCTAAAAGATCAAAAGGCCAATTTCAAGGGAAAAAAAAGTTTGCGTATCTTCTTTCTTTATCAGAACGCTATGACCCTTTTTAATAGTTACGGAGATTTTAAATTCGCGGGAATCGATAGAAAGAATTTCTTTGTAGGCGTAGTAATATCAAATCATATGATTAAATAAGTATATACTATGAAATCTCAATCACTTGAATAATCAAACCATATAAGTCTCATTTAGAGAAGTGTTTTATTTTATAGAGTTATTAAACATACAATATATGATATTTTATACTCCTATTTGTATATCTGGTTGTATTTTAATCATGATAAGTACTTTATTTATATTTCAAACGTCCTTTTTAACATATCTTCTAACAAGATTTAAGAAGCAAAAATAGATTTTTACAATTGAGCCGTCTTTACCTGTTAAAACTTTGTCACTTGTATAATTGTTTTATTTTTATTTTTTTGATAAAATAAAATATAAAATAGGAGTATGGAAGTTCTATTACTAAAATAATATTATAAGTTATCTATACTACTATATAATAGAAAAACTATTGCTAGATATGTAAATTTACATCAATTTAAAAATGTCATATGAATAGTTGCAAGTTTTAATGTGTAATGTCATAAGATTTATTTATATTATACACCTTTTAATCTTTAAATACTTGTACTCTATCATTTTCTAATTAAATTTAAATTATGACTATTATATTTAAGGTTATCTTAATTTATCTATATCTATATTAATATATAATAATACAACCTTTTGAACAATATTGTAATTTTCATATATTTTTAAGACATTTAAAAACAATTTTGTTACATTTGGTACAAATGATTATGCATAAACAACTTATTATTTACAAATTTGCTCCTCCCTATAGTAATATAGATATCTTTCATATCCCACATTGATCAAATAAAAAAAACAAAATGAGAGTTAGCATAATAAAAAATGGTTAGATATGATAAAGACATAGTTCTAAAAATATTTATAGCTCCTCCGCACCACGCGAGTTTTACCCACTAGTCTAAATGAAGCAGCTTAGACCGTTAAAAAATTATTAGTTGAAAAGACCAATATATACATGTTCAACAAGTCAAAATAACATCTTCTTTACGTTAAAAACTAAAATATTAAAGCACTAAAATGATTTTTTGGATATTTAGTGGAATTAACGTTTTTCTTTAAAAAAACCCATAAACTTTTAATAATTTAACACGTATCGAGAAATTAAATATAATGTTTATGACTTATGAGAGACTAAAAGGAAAAAGGGATGCAAAGTACTTCTGGTTTGTGAAGTGAATCTAATACCTTTGGGCAATCCCTTTTGGGAAGCAACCTTGATGTTGTCCAAAATATTATGATATTTCACAAAATCTTCCTTAACATCAGATTACCCCTACATGTTCCCATGTCAGCCTAATTTTGTACCAACATAGGTTATCAAAATCAAATATTATATTAGTATTATATCCTCCAATAAATAAAATTCATTTTAGATAACAACTATATAAATTAGACTAAATTACAAATTTCCTCATTTATGTTTGATGAAAATTATGGAATGGGTCTTTTCAAAAAATAAATTTCACTCAACGTCATTTTTTACAAAATGTTCTTACATAATACGTCCCTTTTACTAACTGATGTTAAATAATTCTGTTAAGTTAAGGGTATTATTGTCATTCTATTCATGAAGAACTACTTTTGTAAGTGTTAAAGTTTATTTTTTATTTTTCAATTATATTTATTTTTTTCTTTTATTATTTTTATTAATTGATTATTTAGCTTTGTTATTTTATAATATATATATATACACTATTTAATTTATTTACTTTCATTATATATATATATATATATATATATATATATATATATATATATATATATATATATATTATATGTAACACATAAAATACCATTAATTTTTATTAAACTATTTTAACTCTAATTAAATAGTTTTAATTAATTTAAAATCATTTTTTTTGAAACATTTAGCTTTCTAACAGCTATATATAAATAAAATCCATCGAATACCATAATGTATTATCCATCTCATTCATCTTCAATTTTTTTAAAAACCCTAAATGGCATATCGATGTGATAACATTTTTTAATCATGTTTATAGTACTCATTTAGATCAATTAAAGATGACTCGGCACATGAAGATGCTAATTAGAGCCCTTAATTTACCAATAATTAAACATCTATAATCACCCGTTTAATTCTTAGTTTGTGTTATTTGATTTTTTAATGTAATTTTAATTTTTAGTATATTTAATTCTTAGTTTGTGTAATTTAAAATTG
This sequence comes from Flaveria sonorensis, assembly GCA_025506505.1. Lineage (NCBI taxonomy): Eukaryota > Viridiplantae > Streptophyta > Magnoliopsida > Asterales > Asteraceae > Flaveria > Flaveria sonorensis. Next base: position 55,798,056 of record CM046425.1, on the reverse strand, counting down.
AATTGTCTAATTTTCATTTTTAGTTAAGATGACAGCATACTTAAAGAAAATATTACAAAATCATAACTCCAAACTCACGATTGTTGAATAAAATTAGCATCTAGAACTTAAACTATGGAAATAAAAATAATTCAATCGTGTGAAAGAGTGAACGTAATTTTTCAACAGATAAATAATGTAAGTTGATCATAATATTGATCGTAAATATGTAAAAAAAATTTATCAAAAAAATTATTTCAATCGCAATAATAAAAAGAGATTACATGAAGTTACTAAAAAAAGTTACATAGTGTTTGCGAAAATGATCAGCAATCCTTAGAGAAATAAAAACATGAGTCAATCACAAATGAATGAGAAAAAGTGAGTAAAATATAAGTATATAAAATAAAATAATTAAAATAGTTTCAAAATGATAAAAGTAAAAATTCTTATCAAAGAAATGAAAACAAATAAATTTAATTAAAAAAAATCAATCTCTAATAGATTTTTTATATAAACCATAAGCCAAACTATTTAAAACAGTTGAAAATTATATACTAAAATGGTATAAAAATCTTTACACCATAAGCAAAATTGTTTTTAAATTTTTTTCAACCATAATGATAATAAAAAAAGCGACGGTGAAATAAAACCTATTACCAGTTTAAATTTTATAACATGAAAAAAAATATATTTTTAACCCTCTAATTTGTATTCGTACAATTAGAAAAGTAGATAACTAAATTTTTAAAACAATATATATATATATACATAATAAATTAAAAACTATTAATAAAAGTATATTTTATAAAAAAAATAAAAATAATTAAGTAATAATATTTAAGATAAGATTATAATATAAAAGTGTATTAAAAAGGATAAAGTAAATAAAATAAAAACATAAAGAAAAAAAAAGAATAGTGAAAAACTACAAATTTCGTACATTAAGAAATAAGGGTAAAATGATCATTTACACAAAACTAACAGAAAAAATTAACTTTTGTTAATAGAAATGATATAAAACTTAATAAGTTTTTAAATAAAAAATGCTCAATGTACTTATTAAAATTTAAAGACAAGATTTATAATTTTAATTATACTTAAAGGATAAAACTTATAATTTACTTTATAAATTATATATATATGTATGGAGTATGTGTGTAGTCATTTATAAATGAAAACTAAACTATTTATAAATGAAAACTAAACTATATTAGTCAGCTTTAATATATGTCTATCTTGATTTTTGCACCTAAAAAGTGGCTAAAACTTATAACTTTATACGAGTCAAAAGTTTAGTTAACATCGTTCAATAAAAAAAAGTTTATTTATGTTCATTAGTTTATTAGAACAAAATAAACAAGAATACTCTTGGTGAACCTTCCTTTATGTTCATTTATTTTTGTTTATGTCCTTGCATTTATTTCCATCATATTCATTCAAAGTTGTGAGTCCAATCGAATTTAAAACCATTAATCTGTCGAGCCCAACGACCAACATTGTCGTTTACTTTTAAAATATTATTATTAGCATTTAGACTTTAACTTGAATATTGTTCTTCACTTCTAATCGTGTTTGTTTATGTTCCTTTGTGCTAGTTTATCAAGCAATAATGAACGAACATAAAGTAAAGAACACAAACATGTTTATTTTCTCAAACAAAAGCGGACAGGCTATCGTTCTTATTCATTCGATTCATTTACATTACTATTTCTACATCAATGTAAAACTTAACAAGCAATTTTTATGATGTAGGAACTAATTTTAATATCAATGACAAAAATTAAGAAGAAAAAAAAAATAAACCCAATGACATGCCAGGGGCAGGTCTTTTCCAGTGAAGTCTTTATTTTAATGTGAAAGGGCATGGGCCATAATGAGACAGACTGACAAATAAGTCCCATAATTAAACATAGATTTCATGAATACTTCTCATCTGAAATTATAATCCTTTAGTAATAAATTAACTATTTTTTGTCACATAAAGTTTTAGAAATTGGCAGAGATGACAAAGGTGGAGCATAGAATTTTGCTTCTGTGTCAAACCATCATATCAAACTTAACTCATTCGCAGAGGGGATAAAATTTACCATGATCTTTTACAGTCAACTTCAACTATTGTGTTTGTACCACAGTTATATTATAATTTCTCATGAAAATTGAAAATTAACATCACAAAACTCGTTCATTTACACTCTCCTAACAAAACCAACCCCACAAATTTAAAATGTGAAATGAAGTAACAGTATCGATGACTGCGGTTGACAACCTCATACATGGATCGAGAATGTTAAAGACACGTTAAAAATGACTAAATTTCAAAAGCGGATCATTGTTCACCTAAAGAACCAAGTTTCATTAGCTATGCATATTGATAGATCATATAACAAATTAAATAAATGATGATTGTGAGATTATTAAACGTTTGCTAGTATATATCAGTTTGCTGAAATAGCAACTTCTAGATTACAAAAATCATATGATAATTTGAATTCTCTCCACATCATATTGGGCTAGCATATATGCCAAGTACATGTAGCATAAATGATGATTAAAAAAGGTATGTACAGTAGGTTTCATGCAAAGTATCCTAGTATAACTCTAAGTTGCATTCTTTTGAACTATAGGGGACACTAAATAAAATAATAATGGGTTTTGCCTTCTTTTTTACTGTTATTAACTTTAAAAATGAGTACAAATAGGGAACATGCATGGTGAAGTACATATTAGGTAGTTCCATACCTAATCCCAGGGGTTCTGAGTTCCCATTATGGTATCCTTTGAAATCATCATCTTTGTATGTACCTTAATTTTTAAGTGTTGTTTAAATAATGCATACATAGTAATTGTATAAGTATGAATAAGGGATCATCCTAATTCCCGATTTTACACTAACGACAACACGAAAGTAAAACATGTTGAATGTAGATTCACGTGGTTCAGTTGATATGTGTGTGAATGACCTAGTCCACACCCACACTAGAGTCTTTCCTATCGTTTTGGAGGCGTTAGGGTTTACAGTTGCATATAAATATGTTTATAGAACGCCGAAAGGGGTTCTTTTAGGTTAACTTCTAATATGAGCCAGACGATAAATAGACCATTTGATAATAATTAATTTCCGTGAATCGATATTAAGTTACTTAACAGTGCCTCGTTAGTTTCTAGGGCATGTGCGTTACAGTTTTAACATGATAATAAGTAACATGAAACATATCAAATGACAAATATAATCACCAAGATGTCTTCGGTGGCATCATAGCTTGCATGAACATAAATTTAAGAAGTTGCATACGATTTGTTGTGGCGATAAATCAATATTAACTTGGATTGATCGTTGCATATTGCAGTCCTTGACTACTTGGTGTGTTTTCTAAACCTTTGTAACAAATTTTCCTTAGGTCCCAACCATTACAACTGAAATTCTCCATTTTGGGCTTCAAGCTATCTGCTTGCCCCAATTATCATAATCTGGTAAAATAGAATTCAATGTGTGTTTTCTCGTTTCAGTAATAGTAAATTTTGGATTCATAATTTTGGCCCAACAACATGAGTGATTCATGTCTATAATCTTAAAAGTTTTAAATAGATTATATAAATTTAATTTCTATTCATTTCTCTTGAATTTCAGAAAAAGGAAAAACATGGATAAATTTTAATTATGTATACAACTGCATGTTATGTTTAGGTAACATATGCGATATAAGTTTAATGGTCTTTTATGTCCATAAACATATATCTATTTGTATGTATGAAGTAAAATTTTAAAAATATGAATCATGGTTAAAAATTTAAATGATTTAAGGTTATTTTATGTTATCATAATAATTTAGTGTTTTGTAATGAACCTCGTCTTATAATACATACATATGTGTGTACACACACGAATAATACCCCTCATTGACTTGTTACCGGTCCACACGAGTTACTCCTCTAGTTATTCTAAATAGTTTCATGTGTGGTCAAAAGAGTCCATAATATTTGCTTGATGCTCATAATTTTCAGGTTGCATAGGCAAATATTGAATGAGTATTGTTCCACATTCTGAATTATTAGATTCGACAATAGTCCTATAATCACATTTTGAAGATACCCCGAGCACCCATGCAGTAGTCACTTGTGACGTTAAGCACACATCGTTAAGGCTAGACATAACTCATAAGGTATACATGATGCACGCTTTCTAGCATTTTTCATGAGGCGTGTGGGGGCCCGGGTCATGTGTCTTTATGGACTCGATATAAATGGACTATCTTCAAAGTCCAAATTGCTTAGCAAAAGCCCATATGCGATGTGCTTACCGAATCATGCAAATTTACTTCTAGGTTGTGTGACTAGAGGTGGGCATAAAAACCGGGTTCGGACCCGACCCGGTGGACCCGACCCGGAACCGGGTACGGGTACGACCCGGTATATGCATACCCGGGTTGTACCCGAAAAAAAACCGTAGGGTTGGAACCGGGTATGATTTTCTAGAATTTCTTAGAACCCGAACCCGACCCGACCCGGAACCGGTTGAACCCGGGTTGTACCCGGTTTCGACCGTTTTTTTTTTTTTTTTTAAAAAGTGGCCGTTTTTTAACGGCTATATAGCCGTTGGGATCGATTTGTGACCGTTTTTTTGTCACTTTTAGGCTTATAAGTTAGTATAAATAGGTGTGGGTTGATATGGTTTAGTACCCAAGTCTCAAACGCAAAAACATACGCAAAAAAAGCAAAAAATACTCTCCTTTACTCTCGCTTTACACGTTCACTCTCTCGTTTTACACTTTCACTCTCTTCAATCTTGATATGGCTCACTCACAATCTTCCGTTGGTCAAGGTTCGTCCAACGCTCCAACCGTCGTTCGTGTTCTTGCACACAATCGTAACATGGATGTTTGGTGCAATTGGGATATGGTTGAGTTGAGTGACGGGTCTGTAAAGGCTCGTTGCAAGTTTTGTGGAGCTTTGCTTGCTAAAGATTCTAACACGACTTTAAACAAACACATTAGCAAGAAGTTTTGTAAGTCGTTGAAAAGTAATCCGGATTCGCAACAAACACAATTGGGTGGAGACGGTGGAATCTTTAATTACGATGTTAATACGGTTCGAGATCGAATGGCGAAGTTCGTGATTCAAGAAGCTTTGCCTTTTAGTCACTTCGACAATCCTCGGTTGACCAACTTAATTCGAGAGACGCTTCAACCTCGTTACGCTCACGTAAGTCGTACTACACTTAGACGTTATTGTTTAAAATTATGGAAACAAGCAAAAAATGATTTAATTGTATTATTTGAAAATTTAAATACCGGTGTAAACTTAACTAGTGACGTTTGGTCGGCTCCACACGGTTTACCCGAATCGTACCTTTGCGTCACCGCTCATTGGGTGGATCCCAATTCATGGCAATTGATGAAACGTACGATTGCATTTGATCTTTTTCCGCATCCACACACCGAAGAATTTTTGTTTTACTTTTTAGATAATGTAATAAGTACTTTTAAATTAGAAAATAAACTTTTTTCAATTGCATTTGATAACGCCTCTAACAACACAACCGCGGTTGAAAAATTAAAATTAAAATATCTTCCGATTGCAAACGGTGATTTTTTCCATACTCGTTGTGTTGCACATATTATTAATTTAGTAGTGCAAGACGGACTATCCGGGCAATATGTTAATAACTTTATTACATCTTTTCTATTTATGTTACATGACGTTTTTAAAAAAAGTAGAAGAAGATATCAAGATTATAAACAACTTTGTAAGGATACGCACTCTAGATTTTTAGGTCCTAATTGGGATGTACCTACTCGGTGGAATTCGACTTGTCAGATGTTTGAATGTGCTTTAAAACAAAAGGGCACTTTGAAAGCTTTTCATAATAGTCTTTCGGATAATGGTGAAGCCGACCCATTTCCGGATGCGCGTTGGGAGAATCTTCAACGTCTATCCGAGTTTCTTGAGGTTTTTAAAAACTCGACAACAAAATTATCGGGAGTTTATTATTCCACTAGTTATTCGGTGCTTCAAGAACTATATTTTATGTCTTTGAATTTTAAAAATTTTCAAAATAAAAATAATATGTTTAATCAAATGATAGAACCAATGAAAGAAAAGTTTAAAAAATATTTTAAGGACTTACCACCCGTTTTTACGTGTGCCGCCGCTTTAAATCCGTTTCTAAATGTTGCGGGGGTTGAATGTTTGATAGATGAGATAAATGACAATTTGGATATGCATGACGAAAACCCTGATTTTTCAAACGAGGCAAAAGAAAATTTTAATCATAGTTTGAAAACAATTTATAATTTTTATTTAAATAGATATGGGCCTAACGTAAACATAACCATGCCAAGTGGATCAACCTCAAGTGCTAGTACCTCGTTTAAAGACCCTGTTTTGACTATGTTGAATGTTGTTCGGGATGTGACGGCTAAACGTCAAAGAGGTAACACCCCAACAAGTGAGCTCGGTAGATATAGTGGAACGGATTTTATTTCCACTATGACTACCGAAGATTATCGTGCATTCGATATTTTGGCTTGGTGGAAAGGAAAAGAATCTCAATTTCCGATTCTTTCTGCTATGGCCCGTGATTTACTAAGCGTCCAAGCTTCTACGGTAGCTTCGGAATCTGCTTTTTCTCTTAGTGGCAGGGTAATATCATTACGAAGAACAAGACTAACTCCGGAAGCAGTGGAGATGTGCATTTGTTTAAAGGATCACTTAGACGCAACGGATCGTATACAAGACCAAACAAGCCTCGAAGACGAGATTACAGTCGAATCTAAAGTACATGATGAAGAGGTAGAAGACGGAGTATCTTCTGGCATATCCGATGAAGAATTAGCATTTGATCAAGCATCTCGTAGTAGATAAAATTAGACGATATTGTTATTTTTAAGTTGTTTTAATATTATATGTCTTTCATGTTCTTTTTAAATTTCTTTGTCATTCAAATGTTTTATATAAAAAGTATTTAATATTTGTATATTATAAGTGTAACATTTTCTGCTCAAGATTTGTATATATTTATATATTAAGTTGTTTAAATTTTTGTCATTCAAATGAACCCGGTTAGGAAAAGAAAAATAAAAAGAAAAAAAAAGAAAGAAAATATAAGAAAAACAAAACATATGACCCGGTGTTCGACACACACACAAGAAAAGAAAAAAAAAAAAGAAAAAAAAAAAAAGGCAAAAACCCGGTTGAAACCGGGTTTCATACCCGAACCGAACCCGACCCGACCCTACCCGGGTATACCGGGTAGGGTTTGTATCTCGCTGAACCCGACCCGGGTTCGTACCCGGGTTCACTAATACCCGGGTACAAAAACCCGGTTGGGCCCAAACCCGGTTTTGTACCCAGGCCCGGGTCCGGCCCAAACCCGATTTGTGCAACTCTATGTGTGACCATCATATGGGCCTATGGGGTGTTGTCCTTTGAACCCAACCATCAATAAGCTTATATTAGTATATCACCCATAGTCCCATGCGCAACTTATAGATAATTTTAAATAAAATTTGTGTAAGACAACAAGATATAAATAACTAAAGCTAAAATATTGGTCCAAATATTATTCAAGAAGATTCATATATGCGGTTTAACTTCTAATTACATGAGAACACATGCATTAGGGTTTTCGTCATTAAACATTTGAGTCGCATGCATGTAATTAAACCTATACTCAGGACGATTTAAATATTGTGGATACATGTATTGACCTTGACCGACAAAATTGTCCATCCTATGGTCATACCCCACCACTATCGGGCCCCCACCACCACCACCTTCCTCCCCCACACCATCACCACCACCGCCCTTGGCCTTCTTTGAGTTCTTTCCACCATCACCGTTCACCGGAACAATCTCAACCTTTTTATTCAGTTTATCCTTAAACGCCGCCATTAAAATGTTCATGTCCATTGCACCTTTCACCGTCACCAAATTTTTATTCTCGTCAATTGACATCTCCACAAACCCTGTAAACATTGACACCATTAACACTGTTAAAAGATGGCTTGTCACGCTATCTGGAATAGCCTCTTGCCTTAGTGGTACATGTTTATCACATCTGATTTGTTGTTACTACTAAAGTGGTACGTTTCGAGGACCATCACGTAAACCATAAGAGTAAAATTAAGGGGACACGTGTTTGTCGTTTAAATAATAATTAATTATCTGTATAATAGTTAAGTTTAGCTACATAGACTTTTTTATTTCTGTGTTTCAGGCTTTTAGCCATAGAAGTTTTGTGGTTTTAATATTTGACCCTTTTTATTTGTAAAGTTATTTTAGTAGTTAAAAATTAATTTAAATTACATCATAAAATATGTGAAAACTTGCGTTAGTTTGACACGTTTGTTAAGTTTATTATGTTATGTCGGCTTTATTTTTCTCTTTTCGTTCGCTTGATGTCTTCGAAATTTAAAGTCGAAGTGATAGCCGTTAGTATATTTTTAATATTCAGGTTTTCGTATTCAAGTTCGTGATGTAATTACACGCGTACGATGCGTTCCCGAGTTTAATAAGCGAAAGGAAAGAAAAGAATGGAAATAAAATTAGCGAGGGAAAATAAATGAAGAGAAAGAAAATTAAGGAGAGAAAAGCAATTGAGAGAAATGAAAAGACATTAAATTTTCGTGTTCCAGAGTTCGAAGAAAATAAAAAGAAAGTAAGAATTTTATGTGTTTTCTTTTTTTCTTTCCAATACCTTCCATTTTGAAAGAAAATTTATAAGAGAAAATCCTTGAAAATTTTCTTTCATTTCATCCCTTTAAAAAACTCGAGAGCACAAAGTTTTTTTATTTCCTTTATTTTCTTAAAAAAAACTCAGGAACAAAATTCTTTTTCGTTTTCGTTAACATGTGGAGTTTTAAATTTTGTAACGAGTTAAGGTACTAAAACTAATAGACGTTAGTTTTTCTGTTAACTTTAAAGAAATTGTTTAAAATGCCCTTGGAGGGACTACTTTTGTAATTCTGTATGTTTCTTTTATTCAGGGACCATTAGTGTAATTATATATACCTACCATCACCACCATCTACCCACCATCACTACCATCTATCCACCATCACTATCATCTATCACTGTTGACCACAACCACCAAGCCCACCACCCAACCCTCCTACCCACCGGCCACTAGCCCACCACCGGACACCCATGAGCATGAAAATAACCACCATCTACCCATCATCACCCCCACCACAGCATCACCATCATCGTATCATCACCGCCGCTGCATCATCACCATCATCGCAATATCATCATCATCATCATTCCCACCTCCACCATCGCACCAACGTAATCATCTCACCATTTCTCCCTTCCTATTCCCCTGTTAACCCAAAAAACTTTAAAAACCCCAAATTTACGGTGGTAGGAGGCTAGATTCAGATCTCAATCAGGGAGTTGGTAGTAAATGGTGGCTAGATGGCGATGATAGTGATAGTAGGTACATGGTGGTGGCAACTAGTGGTGGGTGGTCGGTTGGATTTTAGGGTTTTACAAGGAAAAAAAAGGGGGATTTGGTGATAATACCCGATAGTGATGATAGATGGAGATGGATGCGGTGGGGTGAGGGTATTGGATGCGGCGGTGACCGGCGGTGATGGCCAACAGTGGTGACCGGCGTTGATGGTCGGCGGGGGTAGTGGTGATGAAAATAATATTATACATATGTGTTATATATATGTGTGTGTGTCTGTGTGTTACATAATGTTTTATAAATAAATTACTCAAGTAGTCCCTCTAATTACTTAATATGTCATTTAAGGTGAAAGGACTAAATTGTTCTTATATTTAACAGAAAATCTAACGTTTGTTAATGTTAATACCCAAACTTGTGACAAAATAAAAAGTGAGTACTCAAACCTGTTACTTTTTTTGCTTAGTACTCAAATCTGTTATTTTAGATAAAAGACAGGGATCATTTACGAAATTAACTCTAATAAATAATTACCGTCGGTTTTCTTGACCAGCTTCTGAATCTTCTCGATGCATCCCCGGCAGTGTAATGGTACCTTCAACACCGTCGTCGTCACCGGAATCTGATTCACCGGAAAATCACACGATATCAATAATATGTAATCAAATAAAAGTCGGTCACCGACTCACCAGTATGGCGTAAACTGGCAGAAAAACTAACCTTTTTGTGCATTCTCTCGTCTTTCACGGCGACGATTTGCAGTTTCTTCTGTTCTCCGGCACCGGAGTTTTGCTTTTTAGTCGCCGGAGATATCAACTCCACCTTCTTTTTCAATTTCCCCTCAACATTCTCACAAAGTTCCACGGGATCCACTTTTCCGACCACCGTGAGTTTCTTCCAATCATTCTCCCCTCTCTTCACCGATTCAACACCTAAACACACACCCAAATAACAAAATCATACATAATCGCTAACAAAATGTCGCAGAAATCAAATGGTTTCGGTGAAATTATCAATGAATGATGGAATACCGTTGAGAGAATGAACTGATTTGACGATTTTTTCAGCACAACCTTCGCAATGCATGTCGATCTTCAGATCCACAGTTACAGTACCATCATTGGCTTGATTGTTGTTACTCTGGTGCTTCTTCTGCAAAACCCACAAACATTATCAACACCCAAGTGAATTAAAGTGATTATTACAATCGATTTGAGTGAAACAGAGAGCTACCTTCGCCATTGATGGATGTGAATGAATGAATTGGGAGAGTGGGAGTGGGGGTTATTTATAACAGTGGATGACAGTGTGAAATCAACAATGGAAATTGTTAGATTGAATGGAGATTGAAGATGTGATTGGAAGATGAAAGATGTAAAGTTGATCATGGTGGTTACTAAGAAATTTCTTTAAAAGCAGGGGAGGATGAAGACAAACTAGTGGGTTGTGTGGAAGTTGACCTCACTATGGTCTATGGTCATTCACTTTTACGAAAGAGAAAGAGTGAACCACTTTTGCTTTTGATGATTATTATTTTGATGGTGGTTTTCCATTCTAAAGGAATGAAATTTGTTGTTGGTTTGAAGCTGTGTTGTTTGTAACTTGTTTGAGAATTTTTAGTGGTTGTTGTTTGTTTAGATACGGTCAGAGTCTCGTTTCTTAAAATTATGTGAGTGTAATTTTTATATTATATGAAATATTTATAAGTAGTTATGAGTCGAGGAGAAATAAAAACTTACTGTGCATCTGTAAATTTAAGAAAATAATGTTCAACTTCTTATAATTTTTTTAATATTTTAAAGAGTGATTGTATGTGAAGAAGAGAAAAAATATAATGATGTAAGTATAAAAAATATTATTTAATTGGAAAGTGAGAGAAAAAGAAGTAGTTTTTTGTAATTATATAGATGAAGATAAAGTATGGGATGTGAATACTTTTAGTGATGTGTACGAAAGCACAAGATAACTAATTAAACATGTTAATTCATAAAGAATAACAGAAACAACTCTTCTAATTATCGTTGATTCTCACAGAATACCGATAATCAGGATAATCATACACTAACACACACTTTGTGATAGGGAGAAAATTGATTTTCATAAACTTCAAAACTAATCATCTCCCAAGTTTACATGAATATAAAAAGTAAGCCAAAAGTCGAATGGGACTTAAAACATAAACGGGCTAAAAACTGGGCCTTAAACAAAGTAAAAAAATTAAAAATAAGACAAAAAATAAAATAACTCATAAAATAAGTCGTTTTTGGGCTAGAACGATGACCCAAAGTGCCTACAACATTCGTAGAAATGTGCTCCTCGATCCATCATTTTGATCGGTCTTAGGGGCTGTTTGATTATCACTGACTCAGTAAGATCTGACTGAGTCAGAAGCTGACGCAGTTAGAAGTTCTGACTGACTCTGCATCTGACTAAAATTTGGCTGTTTGATTCAGTATCTGACTGACGCTGTTGAACGATAAAAATAACCATATTGCCCCGAAGTTCTGTGATATCTACACTCTCAAATCACAACCCACAGGATAACATTGTCTTCAACCTCTCGACTCAATTCCCCTCAATTCATCTCCAATTGAACTCAATTCCTCCATTAACATGCTCTGTTTCACCCCATATGCTTCAACACCCACCTCCACATTCCTCCATTCACCCTTCAAATCAACCCCAATTCCCAATCCCCCATCGCAGAACCACCAATCTCCACCGCACCCCCACCCGTATCTCCGCCATCATCATCCCCTCCTCCTCCCCACAACCACCACAACAACCCCAACAAAAGCTCTACCAACCCTTCCGACCACCACCGTCACAATCCCCAATCCCCCCTAAATACCGCACCCTCGACACCACAACCTGCCTCGACGTCCTCACCAATCTCCTCGGCGTATGGTACGAATACGCCCCTCTAATCCCACCTCTTATTCAAGACGGATTCGACCCATCAACCCTCGAAGAAATCACCGGCTGCTTTGTGGTCCGGTCAGGGCTCCTTTCCGCGCAAATCAAACACGCTGACCGGCTGACCGAGTCAGCCAGTCAACGGTCAGTGGTGGGTCAGCGCAAATCAAAAGTCCCCTTAGGCTCAAAACGGAGACTTATAGCCCAAGTTATGATCATTTTAATAAAGTCCCCTTGCGATCGTGGACCTCCAAATACAAGATAGTCTATTGTTAAATTCAAGTCAAGTTTGTGTTCAAGGTTTTTGGATTTAGGACTCCTTAAGTATATCACTAAAGCAAATTATGCATGAGTTGTTTTATGATGGTTAGACAAACCTATCTAGGATTTTAGTTCTTTAAATACGGTTTTTGTAACACCTTAAATGGATGTTACATTCGTCATTAACAAAAGATATGTTTGATTTGTAAGTGTATATGCTAATGTGTATTAGATATATTTTGGGATTTTGGTAGTGAACGAGGGAAAAACTCTGTAGTTAACATGGCTGGGTAATGGGAGAAATGAGTGGCCCACAAGGAAGATTACATCAAGGTACTCAGAATAAAGTGGTGAGCTTTTGTTACAACAAGAGATCATATTTATTGGTATCTTCTATAAATTGATCAGTATCTTCACAATATTTATCTAAGACGATAAAGTCAGTTTTAAACTAGTGGGTTTTGTTGAAAAATTGTGAACCTTTTTTTTCTTTTAAAGATAACTACTCTTGTGGTTTTTCTTCACCGTAAAGGAAAGAAATTTATCTCTTTGTCTAAGTTTGTATAGTTTGTAATTTATTTGAAAATTAATTTTAATAGTTGTTTGGTTACTTAGTTCAAGTATCATTTGAGTTCGATGGTTTATTAATTCTAACTATGGGTGTGCAAAAAACGAAATAATCGAACCACAATCAAAATAACCGTCGCAACCGAACAAAAAAAAACGAAACCAATTAGAAACTAACGGTTTGGTTTGATGGTTTTTTAAAAACTGATTTTTTTGGTTTGGTTTCGGTTTTTGCTTTTAACAGAAACTGAAAAAACCGAACCGAAACCATAAAACCAAACTTGTAAATTCAGAGGTGTATTCATATACTATTAAGTATGACTAGCTTATAAATTACTTATTTAACTTATCATATTTAGAATAGATTGAATATTTAGGTTTCAAAAATAATATTTAAACTTTTTTGTTTGGTAAATTAATGTGTTTTATTGATTTTTTTGTTATTGTATTTCATAAGTTGCAATTAATTATAATGTTAAGTAATTTATAAAAATATAGAGATTATATTTAAAGATCAACAAATGATGTAAACCCAAAACTTCTAGCTTAAATTAAATACTTTAGACTAACTTTTTTAGAAAAAAAACTTAAAGCCCAAAAAGCAAAACCGAAAAAACCGAAACCAAACCAAACCGAAGTGAAAACCGAAAACCAAAAACCGAAACCGAACGGTTTTAAAAACCTAGAAACCGAAATATCGGTTTTTGTTTTTGGTTTTAGTTTTAGGTTAAAACCGAACCAAACCGACCATGCTCACCCCTAATTCTAACCTCACCAAGGAGAATTAGTCTTTTGGTGGGGTGTTTATAATACCTTAAATTAATCTTACGCTGGTTATAAACAAAAGAGATGTTATGTTTATATGTAATGTCTAATTTTAAATATTAATTAATGCGTCTTAGACTCTTAGATGTTTAGTTGCTAATGAATGAAGAAACTCCACACTTTAAACTAGATGATGAATAGCATGAAGTAAGTAAAATTAAGTCGTAAACTGCTAACGCGTGGAAGCAAAACATATAATATTGATTTCGTCACATGATAGACATGTTCATGTCATGGGAATATTGTAAAAACTAAAATATTTGGAATCAATGATTCAATGAGTGTAACTAGCTTGGTGAAGCTTTCACTTGTCTTTCTTTCTTTTCTCTTCTCATGTGGGAGAACAACGAGTTTATGGAGTTGTAACATGAGGCGATTGAAATGTTTTTTTGTGGTGGAAATGTTAAACAAAAGAGGGTACTGCTTGCATAAAGTTTCTTGAGTAACCCATGATTCCACCCAAAATATGATTTTGTCTATACCTGGCAAAATGGGCGGTCGGGTCGGGTCCGGTATCGGGTCAAGACAGGTTTGGGTTAGAGCAGGTTCGGGTCAGAGCGAGTTCGTTTTAGAAACGGGTCAGGACGGGTTTGTTTGGGTCAAGAGGGGTCGGGAAGGGTCGGATAAAAAAAATTACAAAATTTTCAATTTTTCAACAAACACCAAAAATATATATAAACTACAAATATAGCTAATTAGCTACTCACTACATTACAAAATCAATGAAAAACAATTATTCACAAGTATCACCATATTACTAAATAACTACGCAATTATGAAGAAATCAAGAGGTACCTAGTATCAAACTCACTGAATTTATGATAGTTTATTCATCAACTGCAGTGGCTTAAATAGCCAATGGCTTATAAGCCATATTTTATGATAGTTTATTCATCAACTGCACATGTTGCCCCAACATAAATTAAGTTAATTTATAAGCCGTATTTTAAGCTATTAGCCATATAAAACAAGAACAGACTTTGCGATAATCAATCTAACAAATTAGAGGTTAAAATGCAACGTTTGTTAAGCCCAAAGAACTCAACTAAAATGCAACGTGGGTTAAGCCCAAAGAACTCATTCAACATGAGAAATCAACTAACAGATGTACAAAATCTAACAAATTGGAGTTTTTGCAAGAATCGTCTAATTAAAAATCAATCTCACATAAATCGATCAAGTCCAAACGAAATCATACCTTGAGAAATCGAGTAACAGATGTACAAAATCGATTCACTGAAGTACACAATCAATTGAAAGAATGAGGTCGATTGATGAATGAGGTCATATTCAAATGTTCAATTAGCGTTTCGTTGAAGAATTTTCATTGACAGAAATCAGAATCGATTCACTGAAGCATAAGAGGAAATCGATTCATGATTCTTCATTGATTATGTTGCTTCTTAGTCGATGATCTTCTTTGTCGATGGTGGTTCACTAGTTCCCTTCGAGGCTTCGATTATGATCTGCAGATCTGCTGAAGTTGTATGCCCTTAAAAGTCGGTCAGTCCATGCCCTTCTTTTTACCCATCATAACCCGCTGAATATTTTTATATGACACATCCTGACCCATTCAACTTTTGAATTGTTTTATTTTGCCCAATCATGTAACAACCGACTCCTAGGTCCAACTTTAAACTTTAATTTAATCCATCATTATTTCATTTTGATATTAATATTATTTTCTTCTACCGTGTTAATTGATTTTATGTTTAATTGCCTTAGAAGATTCCTTTATGTCTAGCCTTTGCCTATAAATTATTAAGTGATTCTAGAAAATATTAAATCTATGCTAGAAATTAATGTTGTAATTAAAACAAATAATATGTGTGTATACATACATATTTTCGACACACATACATATAGATGCAACTTTATACCTAAAAACTTATACAACTAAAACTACCATCTGCTACACTACACAATAAGTTCACACTACAATTTATAAACTTTACAAAAAAAAATTAAAAGAAAACCCCTCCCCAATGAAAATTCGACCGCCCCTCTCCCCAATCACCATCCACCCTTCCATTTCAAACACCACACCCACACTCCACCCATCTCTTCACCCCATACATGCAAATCACACACTCCTTTCACCCTCTCTCCCTCTTTTCACGAAATCACTCTCTTCCTCTTCAATATTTCTACAACTTTCTCCATTTCCAGTCATATTTGAAGAATCTCTTTAAGTATAACATCGATTACTACAAGCTCAAGCTAGGAGGTGACCAAAAAGTTGAGTTTCTTGCAAGAACTTTCAAGATTAAAGGATTTACAGCTCCAAATCTAGATTCAACAGCCCATAAACTCTTGGAGTCAACCTAAAAACATTACATCCTCAAAGTGTAAGATTCTACTCACCTGAATAAAGCCATTCTTGTGATTTTCTTCACTTTTCTACCATGAATCTCACTTTTCTTGTTCAAAACAGAAACTTGCAGCCATACCACTATTTTTGTGAGACTCATGACTTCAAAAAGGTATATTCTAATGAGTATTCGTGAACCATGGGTTGGTGCACATGATTTCAACTCGAAAACCCTCTTTTTCAAGTGTTTGAGCACCAAGAACCCACCCGTTTTGAAAAGCCTCTCAACCTATGTTAATACCTGCTTAAAAACAGTTTATGAACATCATTATAATATGTATTGAAAGTTACAAAAGGGTTTGGTAACTTTTATGCTCAAACTATGATGATTACACATGTGCAAATGAAGTAAAACACCCTCTAAAAAGCAAAAATAATGATTGTAATGCAAAAATTCATGAGATTATGTTTGTTCCAGTAGTTTGGTGATATTAATCTTATAAAATTTGTGGTAGTTTTTGAATGGGTAAAAAGTAGTGGTATTATGGACTTAATGGGTGAAATCTAAGACCCGAAAAGTAGTAAAATTCTCAAAAATGGTCAAAACTTAAAAGATTGCAAGTTCTAAAAATTCCAGGACCTAAAATAAGTATTTTAGTTTTAAAAACCTAATTTGGTGAATTTTTGGGTTAATATGTAATTTCTATGAATTTATTTAACAAAGATAAGCTTAAACCGGGGGATTTTTGGATAAAATTTTAAAAATAGTGTAACAAGCCTAAGACCAATAAATCTATGTTATTTCGGTGATTTATAAGACCTCAAAGTGATATTTTGGTGGAAAGTTAAAAGAAAGTGGAATTAGAGTGTTCGGTTTCGGGTAAAAAACGAATTTTAACGGGTTAGTTTAAAAACAAAGTTTCTACTCAAATAACCCAAAAACTACATTTTAATCAGATTATAACCTTTTTTATAAGTCCTTAAAAAGTTATACTTGATTGTTATAGGTTGAAATTAAAAGATCTAAAACAAGATGCTTAAATTAACGGTTTTACCGTAACCGGTAACTTGAATTTTGTGTTTTAAACCTCTCAAGTTAAAATCTAGAAATATTAATTTTAAAACAGGCCTAAAATTAATATAAAAACTCCTAAGAACTAATAAGGGCCATATTGGGTCAAGAAATGAATGAAAGCAAACTTTTGGGTCAAAATTGTAAATTTTGAAACTTGAGGGACCAAAGTGTAAATTTTGTAAATATAGCTAAATTTCAGTAATCTTATGACCAGAAAACTCTTATTAAACTTATTATAATATAAACAAACTTATAAGAATCATATAACTTGTCATCCATATATCAAAAACCCTAACTTTCCTAAAAAGGAAACTTTTTGACACAAACTTCTAAGAAACGAAGCCACGTGAACTTATGACCATAAATTACACTTAGTTACACTTCCAATAGTCTAATAACATTAGCTTATTACTTGTATCTTGATCATAGGGTGGGTGCTAAGACTTGAATCTTTTTGTGACTGAAGAACTGTTGAGTTACCTAAGGTGAGTTTAATGTTCCCTTTTTACTACTATTTTTGGGATGAAGCATGCTATGTTTGAACTAAATTTATTTGTGTACCGTTATGTTATGCTATTATATGTTTTGGCTAAAGTTACAACCTGCACCTACTTGTATCACAATTATTAATTCTTATGTGAACCGCTTGTTTTATATGGGTAGATCTACTTGGGGAATCCCTCACGCACAGTGCCTTCCGTCATAACCCAATGACATAATCGAAAGGGTACCACACTGAGATCCTGCGGGGTCGTTTGTGTCATGTAATAGGTTTTATAAGATACTATGGTGTACCACTCGGCAGGTATGGTACACTGTTTGAGGCTCAGTTTCCCCTGTGGGATAACCGGCATAACACAAGTTTAGAAGAGGCTAGCCGGGGCTGAGTGCAGGGTTGATTGTGACCCCACAACAGTGATACTTATGTTTTTAAACTTAACTTATGGATTATAAAGAGTCCTTTTGTTTTTAAACTTTAAGCACTTGAACTCACCAACTTTATAGTTGACACAAAAATCTTTTTGAGCATGTTTCAGGTAACCCTTAATGGAAGCTTGGATTTTAATGGAAAACCTTATGGATGGCTTAGCACCGTGACTACCAATGGCATTAGTTGATTATAAAACCTTATTAGACATTTGAATTGTTGTGTTAAATTTGGATAATTTGTTATGGGTGTTGATTTTACGTTTAGGCAAGACTTTCATAGCCCGGGTATGCTATTTAAATATAATGCCATGCGATTTCTCTCCTTTTGTGCTCTTGAGTGGTTAGTTTCTGCTGCCATGAATTTTGCTAGTCTGCGACGTCCCACCCTCCTTGGTCCCGGGGTATGACAGATTGGTATCAGAGCCACAGGTTGTAGAGAAGTCGGGAATACCTTAGTAGACCCTAGGCTATAACCCTGATGCCCTAGGACTGTCCTTGTTTTGGAATGTGTTGGAATAAGTGGGTAGGGTAAATTGATGATTACACTTGATCAACGTAATCATGAATTTACCGGACGCGTGAATTCCAGCACTATCCCCTATGTGGTGTTAAAACCTTTCTTTCAGGTAGAAAATTTCAGAAAATATTTTTGTGTGGTCTAAACCTTGTAAACTAATTTTCATTCCTGTTGTAACCGGTATTGTTACTGATTATGGATATTACTGCCATCACTACTGTTGCAATTACTATTATAAGATACTATCATTATTATTGTCATAAGCTATGAGAAACCAAATTACTCATGGTAATTTTACAGGAACTCGAGACTATTGGCTGACAACGAAAAGGCGTCTGCATTCCCTGCAGACGAGACTGCCCCAGTGGTAAGGCTCAGGAGGGCAACATCCCCTTCACAATACGAGGAGTACCTGTGGAGATGCAGTCATCTAGGATGGATCTCAGTGACATCCGACGACACGGAACCCTAGTAGGACTCTTCACCGACATCCCAGGATAGGAGCCGAACCCGCTCTCACTCACCGCACGTCACTGCACCTACTCATTCACCTATCCCGCCTATCGGGAACAGGGGTGCGCGTGTCATTACACGGTCGCGTAAGAGTACTAGACCAAGAGCTTTTGTTTCTTTCAGGATGCCTCCCCCTCCACCTCCTCCTGCAAATGGCTCCCGCACCAGCACCTCCGGTGATGGAACCGCCCAGACACCAACCACAAGACGAGTATTGGATACCACCCAGGCGTAGCATGTATGAAGGCCCGAGTGTCTTAGCTGGAGGCCCCTACTCCTAGTCCAGCCGCCGAGCTAGTGATTTTGGTCCTTCTGATCCCACATTGAGTGATATACTTCGGACCATTCAGCGTCACGAGGTGACCCTGCAGCACACTACGCGGACCTCACAATCCGCCCAGTTACAGGCTTTGATGGCATCTCACGGTGTCCAACGTTTGGAGCAGGAGCAGAAGAAGAAGAGTTCGGGCTGGTTCGGGTGGCTGAAAAAGAAATGGCAGTGATGATGGGATGATATCTGATTATTTAGCAGGAGTCCATTATTTTAAGAAACCATTTATCTATTTCAAATACTATAATTATTTTATGAGGGTGATGGCACCTTCCAATTTGTGATACTATGACACTGTTACTATTTTGTTTGGTTGTTGCTACACTTATCTATGCATGAATTTTCTCTTATGATACTAACCATATCAGGGTGTTTAAAATGGCAATACACCACAATATATTTCAAAGAAGCTAATTTGGTTTCCTCATGAGAATAATAATTTGCTCCATATAACTTGAATGAAACATATCCCCATGAGAATAATAATTTGCTCCATGTAACTTGAATGAAACATCTATGTATGTCTTATAGTGTATATTGGGAACTCTCATTGTATTTGGTGAAGTGATTAATAGGAGTCAAAATCAATGTAACGAGATAATAGAAACCAATTTATGAGACACTAAATTAGTTTATCCATGATGACACCAGAATGCCGCCTAGACGAGGAATTCGTGGTGGAAGGAGATGAGCAACCAGGGGAAGAAATGAGGAAGCTGGACGAACTGGGAACCAGGGTGGAAATTGACCACCTACTCCACCAGAAACCCCACGTGGAAAAAATGTCAATCACGAGAATGAAGAGAGATTACAAACCTGGTGGCTCAACAAATCGCTAATGTTATTCCGACCATTATCGCTCAGATCAACGCAGACCGGGGAATCGCAACTGGAAGCTGAGGACCTGGAAATGACGAAGGCAACACTGATGATACTGAAGGGATAAGGACTGGATGTTCCTACAAAACCTTCATGGCTTGCAAACCAAAAGTAACTATGGCACAGAGGGTGCAATTGAAACTTACCGGTGGTTAGACGAGATTGAAGCCGTATTGGACATCAGTGAGTGCAAGACCGAGCACATGGTAAGGTTTGCCTCTCAGTCTCTTAAGGGACCAGCTTTGGAGTGGTGGAAGACCATCATTCAGCCTCGAGGCAGGAATGCTACAGTCCGAATAAAATGGTCTGAATTCAGAGAGTTAATGACCAGCAAGTACTGTCTAATCAATCAACTGGAGAAACTGGAGGCCGAATTCTTGAATTTGGAAATGAAAGGCTCAAATTACACCGAGTACATCAACCGGTTCTCGGCTCTGTCTCGACTGGTGCCCCACTTAGTGACACCAGAAACTAAAGGTGTAGCCCGTTTCATCTGGGGACTACATCCTAGAGTTAGGAGCATGGTCCGATCTACCAGGCCTACAACCCTCCAAGCAGCAGTTGATCTTACTAGTAGCTTGACGGACGACTTGATTAGAGCTGGTTGGATGGAACATGGGAAAACTAAGGACAAGAGAAAGACGATGGGCGAGAAAAGGAAGTGGTTAGATGTTAAGAAGGCGATTGGCAACAGTGGTAGCTCGAGCAAGAAAACTAGCGAGGGTGTAAGGCGTAATGATCACGGTGCAAGGGCTCGTAAACTGTACTTAGGTACAAGCCCCTTTTGCAATAAGTGTAAACTACATCATCAAGGCGAGTGCAACCTGATGCCTTGCCTCAGGTGTAAACGAGCTGGTCATTTGATTAAGGATTGTACGTATGAGCCGGGTAAGCAATGTTACGAGTGTGGAGATCCAGGACACATGAGGAACAAATGTCCTAAGTTAGCAAGGGATAAGGATACCAGACCTAACAAACCCAAGGGAAGAGCGTTCGTGATGGATCCAAATGGTGCTCGTAAAGAACCTGATGTGGTTAACGGTACGTTTCTCATAAACAACCATCCTGCTACCGTTTTATTTGATACTAGAGCGACAAGTAGTTTTGTTTCTACTACCTTTAGGCCTTTGATTGGTTTGGAAGCTCGTACCCTAACCGATGCATACACTGTAGAATTAGCTGACGGCAAGATAATAGAAACCAATGAAATCATCAAGGACTGCACAATAGAATTAAAGGGTAATCCATTTAAGATAGACTTGATGCCTATAACGTTAGGAGGATTTGATGTGGTCGTGGGGATGGATTGGTTAGCTAAAAATAAAGCTGAAATCGTGTGCGATGAGCGTTTGCTTAAAATACCTTTAACTGACGGAAAGACACTAGTTGTCCATGGTGAAAGAAGCAACACGCTATACCCCATGATATCCCACCTAAAAGCTACCAAGAGTCTCCACAAGGGATGCCCAGCTTTCGTAGTCTATGTGATGAAAGCGAGAGAAGAAAAGAAAATTGATGATATACCGGTGGTGTCTGAGTACCTGGAAGTATTTCCTGAGGATCTGCCGGGACTCCCTCCAACTAGACAGGTCGAGTTCCAAATAGATCTAGTGCCTAGTGCTGCACCGGTGGCCAAGGCACCTTACAGACTAGCTCCACCCGAGATGAAGGAACTAATGCTACAAATCCAAGAGTTGTTGGACAAAGGATTTATACGACCAAGTGTTTCTCCATGGGGTGCACCAGTATAGTTTGTTAAAAAGAAGGATGGAACCCTACGAATGTGCATTGATTACCGGGATTTGAACAAGCTTACAATAAAGCACCGTTATCCTCTTCTGAGAATCGATGACTTATTCGATCAACTACAAGGAGCCAGCTATTTCTCCAAGATAGATTTAAGATCGGGATACCACCAACTAAAGATAAGGGAAAAAGACATACCCAAGACAACCTTTAGAACTAGGTATGGACATTGTGAGTACTAAGTCATGCCCTTCGGACTGACTAATGCACCTGCGGCATTTATGGACCTTATAAACCGAGTATGTCGCCCGTATCTAGAGAAGTTCATGATTGTGTTTATTGATGATATTTGATCTACTCCCGTAGCATGGAAGAGCATGAGAAGCATCTTAGACTGATTCTTGAGTTGCTCAAGAATGAGCAATTATATGCAAAGTTCTCCAAATGTGAGTTTTGGATGCGCGAAATCCAGTTTCTAGGACATGTGGTGAACAAAGAAGGTATCCAAGTAAATCCATCAAAAATAGAAGCCATTAAAAACTGGAAAATTCCTGAAACTCCTACCGAGATAAGGCAATTTCTTGGTTTGGCTGGATACTATCGGAGGTTTATCAAAGACTTCTCGCGAATTGTGCAACCACTAACCGCTCTAACCAAAAAGAATACAGCCTTCACATGGGGAAAGGAACAGAATGAAGCATTTGAATTACTCAAGGAAAAGTTGTGCAGTGCACCTATCCTTGCCCTACCGGAAGGCGTTGAGGATTTCGTAGTCTATTGTGACGCCTCGTGTCAGGGGCTGGGATGTGTGTTAATACAGCGAGACAAGGTGATTGCTTATGCGTTTAGATTGTTAAATGAGCATGAGAGAAACTACACTACTCACGATCTAGAACTGGGTGCCGTGGTGTTTGCACTCAAAATGTGGAGACACTATCTCTACGGTACCAAATGCATTATTTACACTGATCACAAGAATTTGCAACACATTCTTGACCAGAAAATGTTAAATATGCACCAGAGAAGATAGGTAGAATTGTTGAGCGACTACGAATGTGAGATCCGGTACCATCCCGGCAAGACAAATGTGGTGGCAGATGCCTTGAGTAGGAAGGAAAGGGAAAAGCCCCTTCGTGTCCGTGCCTTGAGAATGAGCGTGTATACTAGTCTTACCGCTAGATTAAAAGAAGCACAAAAGGAAGCCCTGAATGAGGACAAGCTGGCTGAGGAGATGCTAACGGGAATGGAAAAACGTTTAGAAGTGGCTAATGACGGATGGTATAAGCATGAAGGAAGGACTTGGGCACTGAAACACGGAGGAATTAGGGAGATCGTCCTAGATGAAGCCCACAAATCCAGATATTCGGTTCATTCGGGAAGCGACAAGATGTATCAAGACTTAAAGATTCTCTTCTGGTGGCCCGGATTAAAGAAATCCATCGCCACCTACGTGGGGAAATGTCTGACGTGTGTGATGGTAAAAGCTGAAAACCGAAAACTGTCAGGAACTTTACAATAGCCCGAAATCCCTGAATGGAAATGGGATAACATTACGATGGATTTTGTTATAAAGTTACCAAGAACCTTTCGAGGGCATGATGCTATTTGGGTAATAGTGGATAGGCTTACCAAATCAGCTCACTTCCTACCTATTCAAGAAGATTTTGGTTTACCGAAGCTAGCACGACTATACATCGATGAAGTAGTAACTAGGCATGGAGTGCCACTATCGATTATCTCAGACCATGATAGTCGCTTCACTTCACGATTTTGGAGGTCTCTCCAATAGGCTTTGGGGACCCGTCTTGACGTAAGCACTGTATACCACCCTCAAACTGACGGACAAAGTGAAAGAACCATTTAGACTCTAGAGGACATGTTAAGAGCTTGGCCGATCGACTTCGCACCTTCCCCTAGTGGAATTCTCCTACAATAATAGTTACCACGCAAGTATAAAAGCAGCTCCGTATGAAGCCTTATATGGTAGAAAATGTCGATCACCTTTAAGCTGGAATGAGATTGGTGATAGCCAAGTAATGGGACCCGATATCGTAATGGAAACCACAGACAAGATATTTAAGATTAAGGAACAACTGAGAGCAGCCAGAGATCGTCAGAAGAAATATGCAGACAGAAGACGAAAGCCCCTGGAATTTCAAGTAGGTGATAGAGTGATGCTAAAAGTCGTACCATGGAAGGGCGCAGTCTTTGGCAAGAAAGGCAAGCTAAGCCCAAGATACATTGGACCCTTTGAAATTTTGTCAAGAGTTGGCCCGGTAGCATATCAATTAAGGCTACCTCAAGAGTTGAGCTACATACACGACACTTTTCATGTGTCTAACCTGAAGAAGTGTCTCGCAGACAAAGACTAGGAATTACCATTGAAGGAAGCCAGGATTAATAACGAGTTGAAGTTTGTGGAGGAGCCTATAGAGGTTACCGACCAAATGGTCAAGAAACTTAGGCGAAGTCGCATACCCAGGGTTAAAGTAAGATGGAACTCCAGGCAAGGACCCGAGTTCACATGGGAACAAGAAGATGAGATGAGAAAGGAGTATCCGCATCTCTTTAAGCCTACCCGTTCAGAATCTAATCGAAACTAAAATTTCGGGACGAAATTTCCCAAACGGTAGGAGAATGTAACAACCGACTCCTAGGTCCAACTTTAAACTTTAATTTAATCCATCATTATTTCATTTTGATATTAATATTATTTTCTTCTACCGTGTTAATTGATTTTATGTTTAATTGCCTTAGAAGATTCATTTATGTCTAGCCTTATCCTAGAAATTATTAAGTGATTATAGAAAATATTAAATCTATGCTAGAAATTAATGTCGTAATTAAAACAAATAATATGTGTGTATACATACATATTTTTGACACACATACATATTTATGCAACTTTACACCTAAAAACTTATACAACTAAAACTACCATCTACTACACTACACAACAAATTCACACTACAATTTATAAATTTTACAAAAAAAAAAATTAAAAGAAAACCCCTCCCCAGTGAAAATTCGGCCACCCCTCTCCCCAATCACCATCCACCATTCCATTTCAAACACCACACCCACACTCCACCCCTTTCTTCACCCCATACATGCAAATCACACACTCCTTTCACTCTCTCTCCCTCTTTTCATGAAATCACTCTCTTCCTCTTCAATATTTCTGCAACTTTCTCCATTTCCAGCCATATTTGAAGAATCTCTTTAAGTATAACATCAATTACTACAAGCTCAAGCTAGGAGGTGACCAAAAGTTGAGTTTCTTGCAAGAACTTTCAAGATTAAAGGATTTACAGCTCCAAAGCGAGATTCAACAGCCCATAAACTCTTGGAGTCAACCTAAAAACATTACATCCTTAAAGTGTAAGATTCTACTCACCCGAATAAAGCCATTCTTGTGATTTTCTTCACTTTTCTACCATGAATCTCACTTTTCTTGTTCAAAACAGAAACTTGCGGCCATACCACTATTTTTGTGAGACTCATGACTTCAAAAATGTATATTCTAGTGAGTATTCATGAACCATGGGTTGGTGCATATGATTTCAACTCGAAAACCCTCTTTTTCAAGTGTTTGAGCACCAAGAACCCACCCGTTTTGAAAATCCTCTCAACCTATGTTAAGACCTGCTTAAAAACAGTTTATGAACATCATTATAATCTTTATTGAAAGTTACAAAAGGTTTTGGTAACGTTTATGCTCAAACTATGATGATTACACATGTGCAAATGACGTAAAACACCCTCTAACAAGAAAAAATGATGATTGTAATGCAAAAATCCATAAGATTATGTTTTTTCAAGTATTTTGGTGATATTAATCTTATAAATTTTGTGGTAGTTGTTGAATGGGTAAAAAGTAGTGGTATTATGGACTTAATGGGTGAAATCTAAGACCCGAAAAGTAGTAAAATTCTCAAAAATGGTCAAAACTTAAAAGATTGCAAGTTATAAAAATTACAGGACCTAAAATAAGTATTTTAGTTTTAAAAACCGAATTTGGTGAATTTTTGGGTTAATATGTAATTTCTATGAATTTATTTAACAAAGATAAGCTTAAACCGGGGGATTTTTGGATAAAATTTTAAAAATAGTGTAACAAGCCTAAGACCAATAAATCTATGTTATTTCGGTGATTTATAAGACCTCAAAGTGATATTTTGGTGGAAAGTTAAAAGAAAGTGGAATTAGAGTGTTCGGTTTCGGGTAAAAAACGGATTTTAACGGGTTAGTTTAAAAACAAAGTTTCTACTCAAATAACCCAAAAACTTCATTTTAATCAGATTATAACCTTTTTTATAAGTCCTTAAAAAGTTATACTTGATTGTTATAGGTTGAAATTAAAAGATCTAAAACAAGATGCTTAAATTAACGGTTTTACCGTAACCGGTAACTTGAATTTTGTGTTTTAAACCTCTCAAGTTAAAATCTAGAAATATTAATTTTAAAACAGGCCTAAAATTAAATCAAAATAAAACTTGAGGGACCAAAGTGTGAAATTTTGAAGCTAAATAGTAATCTTATGACCAGAAAACTCTTATTAAACTTATTATAATATAAACAAACTTATAAGAATCATATAAGTCATCCATATATCAAAAACCCTAACTTTCCTAAAAATGATACTTTTTGACACAAACTTCTAAGAAACGAAGCCACGTGAACTTATGACCATAAATTACACTTAGTTACACTTCCAATAGTCTAAGAACATTAACTTATTACTTGTATATTGATCATAGGATGGGTGCTAAGACTTGAATCTTTCTGTGACTGAAGAACTGTTGAGTTACCTAAGGTGAGTTTAGTGTTCCCGTTTTACTACTATTTTTGGGATGAAGCATACTATGTTTGAACTAAATTTATTTGTGTACATTATGTGATGCTATTATATGTTGTAGCTAATGTTAGAACCTGTACTTACTTGTATCATAATCATTAATTCTTGTGTGAACCGCTGGTTTTATATGGGTAGATCTACTTGGGGAATCCCCCACGCACAGTGCCTTCCGTCATAACCAATGACATAATCGAAAGGGTACCACACTGAGATCCTGCGAGGTCATTTGTGTCATGTAACAGGTTTTATAAGATACTATAGTGTACCACTCGGCAGGTATGGTACACTGTTTGAGGCTCAGTTTCCCCTGTGGGATAACCGGCATAACACAAGTTTAGAAAAGGCTAGTCGGGGCTGAGTGCAGGGTTGATTGTGACCCCACAACAGTGATACTTATGTTTTTAAACTTAACTTATGGATTATAAAGAGTCCTTTTGTTTTTAAACTTTAAGCACTTGAACTCACCAACTTTATAGTTGACACAAAAATCTTTTTGAGCATGTTTCAGGTAACCCTTGATGGAAGCTTGGATTTTAATGAAAACCCTTATGGATGGCTTAGCACCGTGACTACCAATGGCATTACTTGATTTTAAAACCTTATTAGACATTCGAATTGTTGTGTTAAATTTGGATAATTTGTTATGGGTGTTGATTTTACGTTTGGGCAAGACTTTCATAGCCTGGGTATGCTATTCAAATGTAATGCCATGCGATTTCTCTCCTTGTGTGCTCTTGAGTGGTTAGTTTCCGCTGCCATGAATTTTGCTAGTCTGCGATGTCCCACCCTCCTTGGGCCCGGGGTGTGACAAATCAGTCCCATCAATTTATAAATACAAGCCATAATAACCCATAAACTTAAAACAAAAATCCCAAACAAGCCCATCATATAGTCCACGGGTTAGGTTTGCCAGGCATATTTTTGTCACCTATACCCACCTTTCCTTTCATGTAGAACATCATATTAATTACCTTCTTGGATAAAGTAGAACCATTTTTTAAGATTGCATTCCATGTGCTAGAAAATACCCGACTGAGCCCAGATTGTAAGCCTTGCTTTTGAGGTGTTGTGAATTGCCCATATTACTTTTTGCCTTGATGATTCTATTTCGACTCTAAATGGCCACCACCACTTTGATAGCAAGCCCATGTTTGACTCCCTTAGTGAACATACCCAAGTCAACCCTGACTTTTAGGTGCAACAACCTTTTCCCATTTCAGCCAATGGATTTTAGCTCTCTTTATATCTCCTCCCCATAAGAAACACTTTATGATTTTTTTCAAAGCCTTGGATTACATTTACGGTTGCTTTAAAGCGAGAGAGAATAATATACCAGTAGGCTACCTAGGACTGACTTAAGCAAGCTAAGTTGACCTCCAATGGAAAGTGTTCGGGCTTCCATATAGATAACCTGGACGCAAAAGCTTCGGACACGGGTCTCCATTTGCGAATTAGATTCATGTTTGCGTCAATAGAGACTTTGAGATACTTAAAAGGGAGAGATCCATTTTGACATTTTAAGACTTTTGCTTAATAGTTCACCTCCTCCTATCAACACCAATGACATACAAGCATGACTTCTAAAGATTAATTTTTAATCCAAAAAACACATTGAAACACTTGAGTATCCTATTGATATTCTTTATATTATCAAGAGACTATTCACCTACAATAAATAATCATCAGTAAATGAAGTGTAAGGGTTAGGCCTTCTAATGTAGTTTCGATCCCATGGAATAGCCATATAGTTAATGCACTCTCCTCATAATGGATGTAAGAGATTCCATAGCTAAAACGAAAAGAAAGCGGGACAGTGGATCTTCTTTGTTGATGGCCCTTGAATCATTGAAAAACACATGTGGGAGAGCCATTAACAAGAACCAAAGATCGGGAATATTGTAGGCAACCATGAGTCTATGTTCACTAAAGAGGAAGGAAATCCATTTGTTTAAGAATGGATTCCATTAATTTCCAATCTAACGAGTCAAACACTTTTTCTATGACAACCTTTAATAGCATTGCAATATGTTTGGGCACTTTGCCTCTTAGGTCCATGTTATTACTTCATTAATAATCATTGGACCGTCCGCTATGTTTTTGTCTTCTATAAAAGTTGATTGCACATCAGATACAACTGACCTGATAATCTTTCTGAGTTGGATAGCAAGTACTTTGATGATGAATTTGTAAATAGCCTCGATTAGGCTATAGGTTGATGATCTCGACAATATAGAGGGTCTACTTTTGTTAAGTATTAGGGTGATAAAAGATGAACTCCTTTGCTTGTAATACCATGCTTAAAGAATTGAGAAACAATTTGCATGAAGTCTTTCTAGAATAAAACCTAGCATTTCTTTATAAAATTGAAAGAAAAACCATAGGACCCCTAGGTTTTATCGGCACGAGGTTGTAGTCATAAGTTATCATCTAAATTTTATTATGACCAACTAGGCGAAACAAGTTTTCAATTGTGAGCGATCAAATATGGTTGGAATTTAAATCTTAATTCTATAAATTTTATGAAACGAACATACCTGAAGTGTTAGTTTTGGATTTTAGATTTAAATGTCCCAATATTCTAATGATTAAGTGGTGTGTTCAGTGTTTCATAACTAAAAATTAAAGGTTTAAATCTTACACGTACAGACAGTGATGTATTTACATTACAAGTTTAGAAATTAAATTTTCAACATTTACGCACTGTAACAAATTAAACTCATACCAGTATAATTCCCATCGTGTTCGGGTTTTAGCATGCCGATTAACCCACACTACCTCTAGCTTTCATACCGAGTAAAGTAACCGGCCAGTAAACGTGAACCAAATTTTCATTTGCATAACATATAAAAAAATCTAAATCGTTTAAGTTGCAAAAATTGTATTTGAATACGTAGGCTCCCAAACTAAGATCCGACACGTGTTTCCTCTTTCGTATCACCACTATAAAAATATCGTAAACCTTCATCTCCACTTCTCTCAAACCCTCCTACTTTTGAGGCGTCGTCTTCTTCATCATCTCTTCACACCGCTGAATCTCTTCACAAACCCTAGATCCTTCGCTCTCCGATCTAAAGGTATCGATCTGATCGATTATCATATCATTTAGGGTTTCTATTCCGTGAGTTATTGGTACTGGTATCGATTCGATGCGATTCTGATGATGTTTCTTTTGTTTGTTTGTTTCAGATGGTGTCAGATGCGAGCAAGAAGAAGGCGCTGCAGAAGAAGGCCGCCGCCGCTGCCAAGAGAGGAGGGAAGGCGGCCGCCGCCGCTAGTTCCGCCAAGGCGGCGGCGATTGGTACGATGAACGGTAGTTCTAGTTCGGATAATTTGTCTAATGGGATGGGGGCTCTTACGATTTCTGACCGTACTTGTACCGGGGTTCTTTGTTCTCACCCCTTGTCTAGGGATATTCGGGTAAGAAATTTTGTCGAAAATTTGATTTGTATTGTGTAAATTTGGGGCTTTTGTTGTTTTCTTTGAATTGATATATCTGATAATCTATCTGTGTAGTTTGATTGAATGTTACCGACAATATATAGGATTTGGGATTTCAACAACCAGAAAATAAGTGTTTTTTTTACAATCTGTAATGATAGATATTGCTTTTAGCCTTTAGGGTTCTTGGTTTACGGTGATGATTTTTAAAGCTTATTATATGTAAACAGCAGTATGATGTGTTTCTTAATTGTTGGATACTAATACACTGTCAGAACGATGACGGTTTATGATTTCAAGCATCTCTTGGTTGGTTTGATTGCTTGTACTGCTAAGTTTTTCAATAACCGACACCGTAAAACTTTGAGTGTTATCGGGAGTAAATAATCGTTTGTGTTGTACATTGCAAAAGAAAAACTGGTTGTGCTTGTTTACAGTGATGTTGTTGGTGCATGGCGGATAATCTGTGGACCTTGTTAGTTTCGTCTTAAAAGTGGCTTATTTCCATGGCTTATTAAAGTTATGTTGTTTGGTCGATTTTGATGCTGTGGTTTTGTGATTTATGAATTGTTGCGTGAATAATATTTTTACAGAAGTTCAAGTGCTTTATTTCTTTGGTGATCTCCTTTATGGTGCCACAAAGGTTTAAGCTTTGATATGGGGAATTGTTCCAACGTATATGATTTGTTTTACAGTAATTTTGTTTCCTAGCGTTGTCAATACGTTGCTGGTTTGTCTGTAGAAATTCAATAACTAGAATAAATCGATTAACATGTTCGCAACTTTGCTTATTCTCTAAAATCAATTATTATTATTATTTGTTACTACGCATAGAAAGAACAAGAATTGTCTAGTGGTGCTTGTTTTCCATTAGTGGATTGCCAGTTTTGACAATTTCATACATTTATGTATGCTAGTATTGATTTTATGGAACTTTATTAAAGATGCCTCAATGTTTGGTAATTGGTATTACCTTTTAAACCTTTGCTAATTTCATACATTTATGTATGCTAGTATTGATTTTATGGAACTTTATTAAAGAGGCCTCAATGTTTGGTAATTGTATTACCTTTTAAACCTTGGCTAACTGCTAAAGATACCTCAATGTTTGGTATCACTTTACTGAACATTTACTAAAAATATCTCAATGTTTGGTATTACTTTCTAAAACTCTGTAACTAAATATCAAATGTTTGGTATCACTTTTGACTAAATTTGTAACCCGACCTTTAAATCGTGATTGCAGATTGAGTCTCTGTCTCTAACTTTCCATGGACATGATCTTCTTGTTGATACTGAGCTGGAGCTCAACTATGGGAGGTTTGTACCGTTTCCTTATGACATGTTATAATTTCTGTATGTTTTTTATGTTTATTATACATGTGTTGATTGAGTTATTATTTTCTAGACGTTATGGTTTGCTTGGCTTGAATGGCTGTGGGAAATCAACTCTTCTTACTTCAATTGGATTGCGAGAGCTTCCAATTCCTGAACACATGGATATATTCCATCTCACTAGAGAGATTGAAGCTTCTGACATGTCCTCACTTGAGGCTGTGATGAATTGTGATGAAGAGAGACTAAAGTTGGAAGCAGAAGCTGAACGCTTAGCTGGACAGGTTTTAACATATTTAAAGTTTAATTTTTTTTAACTTCTTTAACTGTGTATCTTGTAATTAAAGCATAGTTTGTTTGTGGATTTAGGATGATGGTGGTGGTGAAGCACTTGATCGTGTCTATGAACGCTTGGATGCTATGGATGCATCCACTGCAGAGAAACGTGCTGCTGAGATTTTGAATGGTTTAGGTTTTAACAAAAAAATGCAAGAGAAGAAAACTCGAGATTTTTCTGGTGGTTGGAGAATGAGAATTGCTTTGGCTCGTGCTTTGTTTATGAACCCAACTATTTTGCTGCTGGATGAACCCACTAATCATCTTGGTGAGTTATTGTTTTTTTAAGATTTGAAAGAAAGATAAGAAGTACTGGTATTAATATGTTTTTAATGGATTGTAGATCTTGAGGCTTGTGTCTGGTTGGAAGAAACTTTAAAGAAGTTTGAGAGGATTCTTGTTGTCGTGTCACACTCTCAAGATTTTTTGAATGGTGTATGCACTAACATTATTCATATGCAAAGTAAAAAACTGAAGATGTATACTGGTAATTTTGACCAGTATGTTCAGACCCGCTCAGAACTTGAAGAGAATCAGATGAAACAATACAAATGGGAGCAGGACCAGATTGCTAACATGAAGGAGTACATAGCCCGGTTTGGACATGGGTCGGCTAAGTTAGCTCGACAGGCTCAGAGCAAGGAGAAGACTTTAGCTAAGATGGAACGTGGTGGTCTAACTGAAAAGGTGACTCGGGACAAGGTTTTGGTTTTCCGGTTTGTTGATGTGGGCAAGCTTCCACCACCCGTCCTTCAGTTTGTTGAGGTTTCTTTCGGTTACACACCTGATAACCTCATCTACAAATCCCTTGACTTTGGTGTTGATCTTGATTCTCGTGTGGCGTTGGTGGGACCTAATGGAGCTGGTAAGAGTACTCTTCTGAAGCTGATGACAGGGGAATTGGTTCCTCTTGATGGCATGGTGAGGCGCCACAACCACTTGAGGATTGCCCAATACCACCAACATTTGGCTGAGAAACTTGATTTGGATATGTCTGCTTTGCTTTATATGATGAGAGAGTACCCAGGAAACGAAGAGGAAAAGATGCGAGCTGCCATCGGGAGATTTGGGCTGACCGGGAAGGCTCAAGTGATGCCCATGAAGAACTTGTCAGATGGTCAAAAGAGCCGTGTGATTTTTGCATGGTTAGCTTTTAGACAACCGCAGATGCTGCTTTTGGATGAGCCGACTAACCACTTGGATATTGAAACAATTGACTCTTTAGCCGAGGCTTTGAACGAATGGGACGGTGGTATGGTGCTTGTGAGCCACGACTTCAGGCTCATTAACCAGGTGGCTCATGAGATATGGGTGTGTGAGAATCAAACCATCACTCGGTGGGAAGGTGACATTATGGGTTTCAAAGAGCACTTGAGGAGTAAGGCTGGTCTCTAAGTAGATCAGTAGAGACCGGTTTTGTTATCATGGTCTCCATGTAATACCAATCTCAAGGACTAAAAGGCGCGCATCCTTATGGCAACTTGGGTTGGACCAGCATGTGTGGTGGTTTATGGTGCATGCTGAGGTGGGACTATGATGCTAAGTTATGACATAATATGATATAATGAGCATAGTTAGCTTGTGAAAGTTTAGGGCTCTTGAAACTATTTCATTCTTTTTGGACCTTTTTAAGTTCAATTTTTCACTATATTCGAGTTTGGTTTTACCAGCAAAGAACTTATCTTCTATTATATTGCTACAATTTTATTGAAGAGTGTAATGATGTACCTCCAAGCTATATTTGAATTTTATATTTTGTTTGTGTTTTGAGCTTTATTATTTTTACCCTACCCAGACCCAAGCATTATCTTGTTAGCTAGTAGGGTGTGATCAGGTAAAATGCACCTTATGCTAGACAGATGATCCACAAAGGGTTGGCATAAGAAACTACTCAAAGTAAACTAATGAAAGCTATGGATGACCTACAAAGTATTAACATGGGAAACCAATGAAAGTTGGATTTGAGACTTGGATGTCTTTTAAAATAGAATCCGTTGCTTTACCGTTGTGTCACCAAAGTTCTTTGGTTTTCTATTGAAGCGTAGTTGGACATTTGGTCCATTTGGAGCTCGAGCTGTTTAGTTTTAGCCTTCATCAAGGCTTATCAAGTTTAGATTTCATCAAGCCAAGCGTTAGTCTAGTACTCTAATTTAGCCGTTTGCAATCCAAGATACCGAGTCTAGTTTGAGCCTAGTCAAGGTGTTAAGCTACTCGTTAAAATCATGTTTGAGCTTAGTTTGAATTAGTTGAGTCGGGCTTCTGCCTGAATGAGCTCATTGCAGTATTGTCTAGGTGAATTGGGCTACTG
Organism: Flaveria sonorensis; assembly: GCA_025506505.1. NCBI lineage: Eukaryota > Viridiplantae > Streptophyta > Magnoliopsida > Asterales > Asteraceae > Flaveria > Flaveria sonorensis. Next base: position 55,763,519 of record CM046425.1, on the reverse strand, counting down.
GTTGTCTGGTTCTAACCTGTCTTTGTTATCTTTTTTTATTTTTTTTTGACTGGCTAAAGGATCATTGAAAGGCAATTGGCCCATCCGATCATCTACATTACTTGAGTACGGAACCCGAGACCACCCCCAGGATGAAACTCACCTTAGTTGAGAAAGGCCAACCTGAAACCTATTATTTTTGTCATATGTGGGACTTGAATTCAAGAACTCCCCATATTTTAATAAATTCTTGGGGACCTCACATCAACAACGACCAAAGATCATTGGTATTTTTTTTCTCATGTTCATGTTTATTCCTTAAGAAACTGAGGTTAGGGAGCAAAAGATCCACTTTATAATAATAAACATTTGACATAGTACAACAATTCACATTCTTGATATAAACAACAAATCAATATCAATTACCAAATGATCTTTCAAACATTGCCTAAAAACAGGAGATCTGATACAAATATAAATAGTTTTCTCCAAAATGGGCAAAACAGATCTTTCGAATTCTATGCAACTTAATCGAAAACAGAATGATATTCAGTAACTTTCCAGTGCAGTATTACATGAACTCCAACCGACATCATCTCCTGAACCCGACTCTCTCTGTGTCAGCATCCACTCGAGCTCACTCGGCCTACAAGGGACCATAAGTGCACCCTCATGGTTAAACCCATACTCGTCGGCTGCTCTCTCCAACAATCTTCGAAAAGATGGCTGATCAAGGCACGCTAACGGAACCACAAATCTCCTTTCTTCGTCATCATCAGCTGCAATCACAGCAAAATGCCCTTCTTTCACATCATCAGGAACCGTTTCTTGACCCGACCCAAAACTCGCGTTCCTCGGGCCCCAATTCTTGGCTTGCAGAATACCCTTTTGCAGCTTCTCTATCACCACCTTAAGCTTCAAAATCCCATTGTTTTTCTTTGAAAAACTTTGTGCTCTCAACTTTCCCATTTTGTATACTCTCTTTTTGATCAAACAGTTTGCTCTTTATTCGGCAATGTACATCTGTATCGGTTTTACATCCTTTTATAGACTACTTGATGAAACTTGTATGTGCACTGTTTATTTGTGAATGAATGTGCAGCAGCTGCATGTGCATGGAACCAAAGCCATGAATGAGAGGTCATTGTTTGTGTAGAGTCACATCTGTCCTTTATATTTCCACAAATTTAATGACCCTCTCAGGTATGTCCAAATCAAACGTATTATCCAATTGGTCTAACCCCTAAATTAGAGGCCACAAATAGTCGAATTAGTTAGCGCAGATGGGATAATCATAGAGGTTTTCTAGTTAACGGTCAGTGTCTGGCATACATAGCGACTATGAGGATGCATAAGGCGGTTATATACCCCGCTTATCTATCTAACTCTCGTTATATGTCAACCATTTACGTACGAGTGTTTTCATAACTGGTATTATATTAAACTTGTAATCGTTAAGTCATAAGATGAATGTTAGGAGTACTAAAACAAAATTGTATATTTGTATGGTTACATATGTGCAACGAAACACAAAAAAGAGGGCTCTAATCATGAGTTATATAGGCAAAAATAACAAATTCTTTTAGGTGTAAACGAACTAATCTGTTTGTAAGTTACTTAAGTTTAGCTCAATATAAGCTCGAATTGAGCGGAATTTAAACTAGCTGACCTAAATTAGGGCTCATTTGATAAACAAGAATGAGCTTCAGCTAAACAAGTCTGAATTCAAGGATACTTGACTCGGGTTAAGCTCGAGTCATTTACACATTTAAGGTGTGGCATATTTATGAATAGACATGAATTTTGTTATATATTTTTTGTTTTAACAAACAACTAATTTATTAAAAATATGATTAAAACTTCAGTGTATCATGTATAGATGGATTTCAACGGTTAAAAATAGTAAGACATTTATCGGTTTCCATTTCTTATCAATTTTGATTTATTAAAATAAAACATGACCATTTCGACCTTATTTAATAAATATAATTCTAAATGAAAACGTGTTGAATAAGTCAAGTGAACCATTTGGATATTTTTTCCTTTTGCCTTTTTATTCTTTTTCTAATTCATTAAAATATAAAAATACAAAAATAAAATAAATAGCAACACAATAGCAAATAAAATTGACAACTATTCAATTATTCATGTAAAGAATATTTATATTGAACTTTCAACTATTCTTTGTAAATAATAACCGAATTATCTTAACTTCTTTACCACGGTGTTTCAAAACCTGAAGATTATTATTATATTAACAAACTAGATTACTAACCAAACTTCTTAATAAAGAATAATAATTCAAAATGCTAGTATCTATCAAGTAATATCATAAAATTAAAAAAACATGAATCACAATAAATTAAAGTAGTCATTTGTAATATGCGTAGCCATTCAGAAACTTTTCCTCATGTTCCTAATAATATAAGAAGACATCATTAATTCAATTTTGCTATTAAATTTCATATTAAATACAAAATGATAAGAAATTATAAATTATAATTAAGAAGAAGTGCTGATAAAGATGGGGACAAGAATCAGATTGAGGGTCCAAAGGGGTTGAGTAGGTTTGCACATTGGGGTTGGGCAGGGAGATAAGGCAAGTGACATGTGATTCACCTTAGCGCCTATGTAATATGATTTGGAAAATTCTGAAAATCTTCATTTAATCAACTTTTTTTTAAATGGTTTTTTTGACCAGTTTATCTTTTAAACTGTCTCCACCCTAACATGAACGTCTCGACCGCAAAACAAGTTCGTTCGAACCCATGATTAACAGTTGAGATGAATTCACGTGCCTAAATAGGGTCGTTACGAAAGTTGGATGAACTTACAAAGTTTCGAACGGCCGTAAGTTTGTTCGGACGAACTTACAAAAGTTTGGACGACCGTACGTTTGTTCGGACGTCGGAAACAGGTCCTTCATAACAACCCTATTTAGACACGTGTATTCAACCGAGGCGCTCATCTTGGGTTCGGATGACCTTGCTCTATGGCCAGATGCGACCTTTTTAGGGTGGGGACATACTTAAGAATTACTTGGTCAATAGGATATTTTGAGAGAAAAATGTGATCAAACGGACATTTTAAGAATTTTGTTTCCTATTTTAAAGGATAAAAAGTAAAAATATTTGTTTCTCGCAGATTAAGCTTTGTCGCAATCTTGTCAAAAATATTTATGCCACGAAGCTAATTCTAGAGACTCATTTTGTAACAACTTTGTCTTATCGTAGTTTTGTTACAAAATTGCAACAAAAACAGATGAGTTTTAGTAGTATGTGAAAAAGAGAGTAATAATACGTTAACGTAAAAGAGTGCAGGGAAATGAAGATAGTTCTACTCTACATGGCCTAAGATGAGTTGGGCCCATGTCATAAATATGCCCAATCATGCCAATAATTGTTGCAAAAGCTTTATCAATCTTGTATGTTTTTAGATTTCATTTTCGATAACAAGTACAACAAGTACAATTGTACGCGATTTATATCTTTGTACTCTAATAAAAAAGTAAATGAGGTGACACGTGTTAGCATCACATATATTTTCATCGAACTTTTCTCGTTTCTATATCCTTTTAAATAATTACATTAATTACTAATAATATTATTTATTCATTTTTACATTATAATTAGTTTTTTAATAAATTAAGAAAACAATCTTTTTATTAATGTTATTTCTATAGAAATAGTTTTTTAAAAAGAATTTTTTCTAAAAAATCAAACTATTTTTACGTAATATTGTAAAATTGGTTTTTTTTAAAGTAAATTTTTATAAAAAGAATAATTAAAATAGGAAGTTATAGTAAGAAAATTTTTTAAAATGTTATTTTGAAACAAAATGTTTACTTTATCTTTGAAAAATATAAAAAAAATTTCAAAAGTTTATATTATTATTTTATTACTTATAGTTATCACTCATGCCTAATTCCAATCATATAATATCTTAGTAAATCGTTTTATAATTAATACTTTTTGTTCCATTTAATATTTTGTTTATTCAACCCGTGTAATACACGGGTTTACTAAAGCTAGTCAAATATATATGGGTCTTGATATAAGGACACCCAATTGGATAAACTCTTAGCTCACCATACGTCACGTATAGTGTTATACGTAACGTATAGCTTTTCCATCTTCAAACAGTCTATTCTTCGTCACATCAGTCATTCACACGACCTTATACACCTTGTATAACGCTCTTAAAGACAAACTGCTAGTCGTCACATTAGTAATTCACCCAACCTATACGTGGCCTATAACATTGTATGTACTGTATAGGTGGCGGCCTATATGACACATATAGTGTTATACTCCACGGATTGGCGCCCACATACGACACATACAAGACAATTCGTGGGAGCAACCAGCATGGAAGCTAGCCTAGTAGCCGTCAGCAAGAGAGCAAGTGCAACAGCCGCCATAGAAGCCTCAACATCCTTGACATATTTACATAGATGTGAAGCTCTGTTTGCATAGCTGGAGGTCATGACAAAGGAGGTTGCTCAGGTCTCGTGGCTTTAGAGTCGTCAGATCGATTATTTGGAGGGTATTATGCACTGACACGCTCAGCTTGAGATGAGACAGGCGAGGGTTACCAATATTGATCATTCTGAGCTGCTAGCTATATCTTTTATAAAAACTATTTTTTCTAAAGTTATTATGTAAAGTGTTTTATAAAAATGTTAATATAAAACTATATATTTTAAGTCATTATATAAAGTGTTAAAAGATTTTTTATAACAATGTTCATTTAAAATATATATTTTCAAGCAAATTATTTGGTTGTAAATTATAAATAAAAAAATTATACATGTCACATAACACTATATTACCGGTATAGTTTCCATATGTGACGTATAATGCTATACTCACATATAGTCTCTACGTCACATATAGATGACATGGGGGAGTTAACATGTCACAATTGGAAAAAAAATGATGCGCGGCGTATAGAGTTATACGTATCGTATAGCTCAGCCGCCAGACAATTATTGATATCATGTATCAAAGAATTTAAGATGTCACTTATATGTTTCATATAGTCCTATACAAGAGCTGCTGTCAATGGGGTGTCTTAAAATCCTAGGGTGTCCAAATAAAGAGATCATACACTTGACGTAAAATTCACAAAATACTAATCATTTTCTTTTTAACTATTAGTTAGTAATACCAAATGATGTTTAGCTAAATGATATTCTACTGTGTTAAATGATAGCCGTTTCCTAAAAGGTGAAGGTTTGAGTTTCGCAGTAGATTGTGAAGTAGAGTTAGGAGTTGATTAGTTGATGTTCCTAATTAAAGTTGTTGTTCTAAAAAGAAAACAGTAATATTGTTATATCAACATCCAGGTTAAACACACACGAAAATGATAATATCATACAGTAAACCTGTAAGATCATACAGTTAATGTTAATATCTAACAGAAAGTTGTTCCAAAAAGAAAACAGTAATGTTGTTATCTAGTAAATTAAATGGTACTTAGAATGGAAGATAATGATAAATGTGAAAAACTATTTTAAAACCACCCATGTTCAAAACTAGTTAAAAGCCATACAGTAAGCCTTAAAAATAAGGTATTGCTATTCAAAAAAACCTAAAAATTCAAATAAAATTAAAATATAATTAATATATTAAAAGCTAACACCCTACTAACATGAATTCCATACGTATAAAATGTAATATAATTCTTGGTACAAACCACGTGCGCATAATTACACGCACCCTTCACCTCTTTGTATAGCGAAAGACGCTCTATATCAACATGTACATCCAGCTTAAACACACACAAAAATGATTGAAACACACTTACAATTTAATTTGTGGGTGTGACTTGGTTTTAATTTTCATTATATGTTTGCTCGGGGAGGCTTCTATAAAATATATATATATATAAATTCCTGACTTTCAGATCTCAAAAAAATTATAGGGATTATGGTTCTGGTCGTGAAATAATATTTGGTTTTACTTCCTCAATTTGTATATTTAGAGTGATATAATCTTATATTCATGGAGATTCAACCGGATTTGGATTTGATAAACGTGTATATTCTTTGTTAATATTAAAGTTCATATATAAATGCATTTATAAAATCAACATCAAATTTAGATCTTTTGTCAAGAAGCTAATGTTCACTGAATTTTTTTTTTTTTTTGAACCGGCAAGTACTGAAATTGAGTTGATTTGTAATTTTTGTGTGAATTTTCTTGATCTCACCAGTGCTAATAAGAAGAAATATGTAAAAATGTCTTAATTATTTACTATAATGAAATTACCATATTAATATATTTCCCAACTTACATTATCAGAATCGAACGTTACCAAGAACGTGAACTAATAACCAAAGTAATCACATACATATATATTCGCTATTAATAGTTTACTAAGATTTTTGAGATACATGCATTAATTAAGTATACTCCCCGACGATTCTCATTTTTTTAATCTATAAACATATAGAACATTTAAGGTTAATGTAATAAATATGTATTTAACTTTGTTCCAGCTACTACTTGTTTTAGTTTTTAACATTTTGTAGGTATTTAACTTTTAATCTAGTTACCACTGTTGAAATTATGAAGGGAAAATGTTACTAAATTATTAAACCCTAATTTGATAAATAACTTTAAATTGAAATTAAATCATCAGGATGATCTTGAAATCGATTACTCTTTCAGATTAAACCATTTGTACACTTACAATTGATTTAATTGGATAAGATCAAGAAGTAGAAACCAAAACCTGAATTGAATTGGTGAAGTTTATGTGCCTTGAGAGTGTTTTCTATTTTCCTTTGTAGATTGATTATGAGGATTGATTTCTCATCATACAAAAACTGTCGATCAAAAGAATTAAACAAATATACATATTCACTTTATATCCTTTGAGTTTATTTCATGTTTCATAATTAGCCTAAAGTTTAACTAATAGGTTTAATTTATAAATATTATAATATGAATATGTATATTTATATATATAAACCAATATTACTAAAATCCCAACATTCCTTCCCCATTTTAGTAATATTCATGATCAACACAAGCAAACTTCACCATAATCAAACTTATACATAAATGAAATGTCCTACGGATTGAATTTCATATTAGTATATTATGCAAGCCAAAAATTCGAATATCAAGGTGTCGCAATGATTGAACCTGTTCTATTCATCTGAATACTTGAAGATAATACACACATAAATTCATAATTGTATAGTTCTAACTTGACATAATGTTTTACTAGCCTATGTCCCATCCTTTAAAGAGTATATAAAAGCCAAGTCCAAGCTTCTTGAAGCAGCTAAACTTCATACCCTTATAGGTAGTTCTCTTCTTGCATCTGCAAATGCAATTTACCAAAGAACTATTAAAAAACTATGTTTCAATCTTCTTTATCTTGCAGTCTGAACACATACCTTGGGATGCTATGTTGTGTTCCAATATATCATAAAAAGCCTTCCACATTGAATTCAACATTTAACGTTGTATTAAATGGGAATTGGTTATCTTAACATGAAATACTAAGAAATGGACTTCAGACTCATCCCTATGGCTGATTTATTCACAAGATCTCTTCCTAACCCTTTGGTTAAATGATCAGCCATGTTGTGTTGAGATTTTATAAACTTAACAGATATTATTCCATTCATAATTAATTCCCTAACCATGCTATGTCTTACACCTAAGTGTCTAGACTTTCCACTATACACTTGACTATATGCCTTAGCCAGTGTAGCAGCACTATCACATCTTATCGAAATAGGTGATATAGATTTAGGCCATAATGGAATTTCATACAATAAATTTCTTAACCATTCAGCTTCTTTTTCGGCTGAAGCTAATGCTATATACTTAGACTCCATTGTAGAGTTTGTAATGCAAGTTTGTTATTTAGAAGCCCAAGAAATTGCACCTCCACCTAGTAGAAATACCCATCCACTAGTAGACGAATGATCTTCTAAATTCGTTATCCAACTTGCATATGAAAACCCTTGCAGAATAGGTGGTGAACCTGAATAATATAAACCATAGTTCATGGTTCCTTTTAGGTACTTAAACAGTCTATTTACTGCTTGCCAGTGATGTGAGCTTGGATTACTTGTGTACCTGCTCAATCTTCCCACTGCATATGCTATATCAGGTCTTGTACTAACCATAGCATACATCAAACATCCTATTGCTTGGCATAATCCAACTGAGCAATATGATTTTCTTAATTTGGCATAAGCTTAATAGTAGGATCTATAGGAGTTCCAACCGGAGAGGAATTCAAACAATTGAATTTATTTAATATCTTCTCAATGTAATGAGATTGAGAGATAGTAATTCCATTGCTACCTCGGGTTATTCTTATTCCAAGAATTACTTCCGCCTCCCCCATATCTTTCATGGCAAATCTTGATGATAAAAACTCCTTAGTTTTATCGACTTGTCCTTGATCTATACCAAAGATCAACATGTCGTCAACATACAAGCAAATTATGACTCCTTTTCCAGAAGAATCAAATTTACTGTAAACACACTTATCAACTTGGTTTAGAATAAAACCATCTGACAGTACAACCTCATCAAACTTTTGATGCCATTGTTTAGGAGCTTGTTTTAAGCCATAATAAGACTTAATCAGCTTACAGTCTTTATGCTCTTGTCCAGGCATAACAAAACCTTCAGGCTATTTTATATATATTTCTTCATATAATTCACCATTTAAGAAAACATTTTAACATCCATTTGATGTATTATAAGATTATGTATAGCTGCTAGAGCTAATAATAATCTTATAGTAGATATTCTTACAACTGGAGCATAAGTGTCAAAGAAGTCTATCCCTTTTTTTTGTCTAAAGTCTTGTATGACCAAACGAGCTTTATACTTATCTTGAAAATCCATTTACACCCTAAAGGTTTTCACCAAATGACTTTGCCTTTCTAGATAAGTATGAAACAGTATTGATATTGATGTCTGATTTCATCTCTTGAACCTTCTACTAAATATAGTTGAAAGTCATCTCCAAATGACTTTGCCTTTCTAGATCTAGTACTTCTTCTAGGCTCGGGAGGAAGAACTGTATTATCAGTAGAATCGCTGATCCTACTTCGTGAGAGTTGACCCACATCAATAGGTCTAGGTACTGATGTAAATCTTTCCTTATCAAAGATAGCATCTCTGGATTCAATCCCAGTATTAATAAATATTGAATCATTTGGTTCTATTACATAGAATTATATGCTTTTGAGTTCTTAGCATATCCAATAAAGATGCAATCTATGCCTTTCTCACCTAGATTCTTCCTTTTAGGATTAGTAAAGCGTACAATTGCCCTACATCCCCAAACTCGAAGATAGTGCAGATTTGGAGATTTTTTCTTCCATAACTCATACGGAGTTATTTGGCTTTTCTTATTGGGAGTTCTATTTAATAAATAACATGCAGTCAGCATAGCATCTCGCCAAAACCCATCATTCAAACCAGAATAAGACACCAAAGAATTGACCATTTCTTTTAAAGTTCTATTCTTTCGTTTGGCCACACCATGTCTTGCATTCTAGAATAGTTAATATGTCCTAATCTAGCATGCCACAAGTTAGATATAGAATCTACTTTATTATTATATGAAGATGTCATGTAAATAGATTCATTATCAAATAAAACATGAATATTAAGTTTAAACATACCACTAGATAGATAACCAAATCCAACAAATACATTATGTTTTGACAACACAAACTTATCCGACTCTATTACTTGTCTAAACCCATGACTATTTAACATAATTCCGGATATAAGATTCTTTCGAATCCCCGGTACATACAACACATTATCGAACATTAATTGTTTTCCAGAAGTAAATAAAATTTTGACTTTTCCTATCCCTTTGATAGGCTCGGTTGATACATTCCCCATCTTTAGCACAGATCCATCTTCAATTAATTTCAGTTCCACGAACCATTTTGAATCCTTGCAAACATGGCTTGTAGCACCCTAGTCTACCCACCAAGCTGTCAAATCATCCTGTACATAAAATGATTCAGCAATTAGTGAAATGTGTTCAACTTTATTTAATTTTATATTCGAACACTTTTTTGAATTATTAACGGTTACCGTCAATAGTTCAACAATAGCCTTAGTGCTATCAATAATGGACTTAAGCCCAACAACCTTTGACTCAATTAGAACCGAAAGCACTAGGGCCGGAGTTGCTTTGGCCCCAAACATTACTTCACCTTCATTATTTAGTAACCCATTTTTTTTTGAAAAAAATTAGTTTGTAACACATTCATATTTTGGTGTGTTTGAGTTGGATTATTAGACTCACATTCAATCAAATTCATTGAATCTAAAGATGAATTAGACAACTTACCTTGTTGAGGTGGTGGATCTTTCGACCCTTTTGGACCAGCTCCATTTGAACCCTTGTTTCCACCCGATAGCTTCACGCGACAATCCTCTTCTTGTGACCCATCTTACCATATCTCCAACATCCTTCATTAAGCTTCTTATTTGGTTTTTGATAGACGCCTTTTGCCTTCCTTTTCTTTTTATTAAATTGATTTCCTTTCTTGAACTTACCATCTTATGCAACCAAGTTAATAGAGTTTTGACCCGTTACAATTTTCCCTTTCAATTTCCCAGATTCTTGAATCCTAAAAGATTTTTCAATCCTAATATGGCTACCCAATTGAACCAAACTTAACTTCTCTTTTTGGTGTTTCAAGGTATATTTAAAGTCCTTCCATAATAGGGGTAATTTGTCAATGATGCTAGAGACTGCAATTGACTCATTCATGTGCATCTTATGTTGTTTAAATTGGCCAAGAATATGTTGGAGCTCATTAAATTGATCCATAATTTGCCTATTATCAGTCATCTTGTAAGAATTAAAGTTACTTACAAGAAACTTTTTACTAGATGCATCTTCTGCCATATATTTGGTTTCCAAAGAATCCCACAAATCCTTGACAGACTCGAGATTTTGATATACATCAAAGAGTGCATCACACATCCCATTTAAAATAAGGCCACGACATATGTAGTCATCATTTTCCCACTTCAATCGTCTTCTCTGTTGATCAAGAGTTTCCTCTTCAGTTACCTCAGGCATTGGAGTAGTCAAGACATACACAACTTTCAAAGTTGTTAATAGAAAATGTATTTTTTTTATCTTCTAAAGTTTTGCCCCTCAAAATTTTTAAGTTTTAAGGACTTGCTAGACATATTCTTAATCGATTCCCCCGTAGCCATCTGAATTGAATTCATAATACATTTTAAAAAGTCATTCTTTGATTCAATTTAATCCACTAAAGAAATCGATTTATTATTGTTTATAACTCACTGAAGAATCAATCTTTGGTTCAATAAAAACCCACTGAATTGAATCGATTTACTATTGTTATTATTTGTTTTCAAACTTGAATTGTGAAAATAATGTAAATGAAACTTTGGTTCAACCAATACACCACTGACAACGTACTTCCGATCCATATTCACAAACCATTTTAATAAAATTCACAAAACTCAACAAGTGGTCAAACGGAATCGTATTTACGTAACAATTTGAATATCGATCCAATTGAAAACAATTTCAATTATCCACAAGATTGAAAACGATAACAGTACTTCACAATAATTAGTACTAAATCAAATAAATGGTTTAATCTTTGTTGAAATTGTGAAGGGAAAATATTACCAAATTATCAAACCCTAATTTGATAAAGAATTTGAAATTGAAATTAAAATTAAATCACTAGAATGTTCTTGAAATCGATTACTCTTTCAGATTAAACCATTTGTGCACTTATAATTGATTTAATCGGATAAGATCAAAAAGTAGAAACAAAAACCTAAATTGAATTAGTGAAGTTTCTGTGTATTGAAAGTATTTTCTATTTTCCTCTGTAGATTGATTATGAGAATTGATTTCTCATCATACAAAAACTGTCGATCAAAAGAATTAAACAAATATACATATTCACTGTATACCCTTTGAGTTTATTTCATGTTTCATAATTAGCTTAAAATTTAACTAATAGGTTTAATTTATAAATATTATAAAATGAATATGTATATTTATATGTATAAACCAATATTACTAAAATTCCAACAACCACTAGTTTTCTGCTTTTAACTTTTTATGGGTCATCTGGTAACACAAATTATGTTTTATTTTATCCATTAGTTAACATGGTATATATTAATAGGGTTTTAAAAAAATTTCAATAACAAGTTTCTCAGGATTAGAAAAAAATACTTAATTTTAAATCGTTTGTATAGTCAACATCTTATTAGTTGTTTGTTATCCTTTTCACAAAACTATTCAACATGCCCTATATCATTTATAGGTTACAAACATGTATCATTCATACGCTAAAAGATAAAGCCATTTTATTTTATATTATTACTAGCCTTTTCAAATCAACGATACACTTTTTTGAAAATGATATGGTGACATTTCTCCTTGATATTTCTCTATAAAATAAATATACTTTTACACGTAAGTTTAGAAAAATACGCCCAAAGATTTGTTTGGTTGCTACTTGTTGAACATTATATTCATAAAAATCCTGTATTATAGAAATTTCACAAATGATGCAATAGCATTATCACAGAAATAATTAAAGCTTTTAATTGTGTGTTGAATCAAATCTCACAAGTTAGAATTTTCAAGTTGATAAGTTTAAAACAGACTTGAATATTTATAATCCGTACCAAAATATCTTCTTTTAACACACACACATATAAAAGTGTGTATATATGTATGTAGAGGACATGGGGTGTGTAAAATATCTAAGCAGTTAATACATTGTTGTATAAAATATAAAAGGAAACCAAGTGGAGGTGGCCTTTTTTAAGGTCAGGTCTTTCTCAATACTTCTAGCCCTCACCCCCACCAAAAAAAGAACATATAAACATGGACATTAATTAGATGTTACTATTAGGATATTTCATGCACTTTTTGGTTAGAATCTAGATGTTAGTTGCCAAAGGTTTAGTTGAGACATTTAGATGTTAGAATAATTTGAAGATTCTTACATGGTACATATATGTGTTATGTTTACTTAATTAAAACATGCATATAAATAAACATAGGATTTAACAATCACTTTTATCTTTTAACCTACAAATTAAGTAGTGGTAGTTGTAGTGGCGGGGGCGGTGGCAGTGGTGGTGATGGCGGCAGGGGCAGCAGCGACAACATCAGACATCAGGAGAACTCGTTTACCATAAAAAAGAACTCATTTACTACATCAAAAATAAAAAAGAAAACAAAATTTTACTCTTGACATGAGTCTGGAATTCTTATAAGATAAAAGTAAATAATATAAGGGTCCTAATATTAAGAAACACACCATTATAAATCGACACCCATTATACACCTCGTATGACACTATACGATCCCTTATACAATACATATGGAGCTATACGATGCGTATAGCAAAATTCGAGAGTGAATACGAGGAAAAATTCAGGGGGCCGTCAGAGGGGTTATACGCCCCATCTAGGGCTATGTGACCTCCTATACGACGCGATAGAGCTATACGACGTGTATAGGACTATGCGACACGTACAGAAAATAAAAGTGTTAATTTGTAATTTGAGGGGGTGAATCACAGTGTCTCAAGACCCAAATATGAATGCTGTTGATGGCTAGGATCTATCACTTGTTAGGTTTGGATCAATTGATAAAAGCTGTTTTCTACATTAAACGGCTATGATTCAATGACACAGATCACTTCGTCCCATTACAAAAAGTGATTTTGTAATGATTGGGCATGGACATATTTAAAATGTATCAACATTTAAATTTGTTTGGCAAAGCACAAACATTGCAATAATATCATCAATGCAATAACATATTGATCAAGGTTTTTGTATTTTATATCAAAATCTTACAAGTTGGAGATTTCAAGTCGATTAGATGCAATTCACAGTTAGTTTAAAGCCAAATCCAAATTTTGATTTTTGTTACAGATTTTGCTACGGTTTATGTATTTGTTATTAATTATCCTTCGATTTTCTGATTTTACTACAATTTTATTATGGAATTCGTGAAGAAATTTTTTTATCATTATTTAAATACATATGTTTTCATTTTTGCCACGGATCTTCCTAAGATTTTAATTGAATTCTAATTTTTAAATTTATTTCTTATTCTTGCTAGTTTTTTTTCCAAAATTTATTTATTGATTTTGCTACGGATTTTATTAAATTACTTTTTATATATTAATTTTATCAAATTTGCTTAAATTTTCCTACATATTTGCTACAAACATGGTTTGCATAAGTTTATCTGTAGGTTAACCATAACAAAATTTATTTGTATCAAATCCGTAGCTACTCCTTAACAAATTTGCTATAGATATTTTTCATAACAAAAAGTCCATAAGAAATACGTGTTTCTGCACTAGTGGTCAATCTTTGTAATCCGTATTAGAATATCATTTATAATGTTTATATGTATGTACGTAGAGGGTTGGGAGTGTGGTGTATTTCAAAATATCTAACCAATTAATACATTATTGACTAAAAGATTAAAGTGTATCCAAGCGGAGGTGACCTTTTAAAGGTTAAGTCTTTTTCTATACTTAAGTCCTCACCCCACCACAAAACACAAAAACATGTAAACATGGACATTAAATGTTTTGGTATATTTGATGCACTTTCTGTGTAGTTTCTGGTCTAGGCTTTTGTATTTATGTTGTCAAAAGTTTAGGATGTTACTATATTAAGGATAATTCAAAGATTAACAACTATGTTACTATTTTAAGGATAACTTAAAGATTCTGAGTTTGAATTTATATGTGTATATGTTTACTTAATTTTTACATATATGCATATTAATAAGCATAGGATGAACAATTTTCTTAACCTACATAGTTTATCTTTTGATCCTTTCCCCTAATGTTTTACTTTAAAATTTGACTTTACAAATTCCTTTTATTTTTAACATAATATAACTTTAAAATTTGCGTGCTCCTCAAATATCCATTTTTAATGATGTAACTAGGGGTCATTGAACTAGTCTACGGGTTTGAAATGTAAATATGATGATGGGGTGTTAAAAACTGTATCGTTTGGTTTTGATGACTTGTATAAAGTATTTATTCTAAAAAAATAGAAATGCAAAAGAAAACAAAAATTAAGCGAATCTTAAATAAAAAAAAAACATTCGAAAAGTAAAAAAACAATGCCCCGAAAAAATGTAAGAAAATATTCATTTTTAATAATTTACATTCTACAGCAACGTAATATATGTTTTTGATATAAAAATAAAAACCGGTAATAATACTAAAACGTTCCACCTCGTTTAAAACTAAGGTTAGAAAAGAAATTAAATCATTAGAAAATAATATTTGAACATTAAAACACTCTAAAAACAAGGTTCAAAGTAAAAACAAGGTAACCCATGACCTAAAGATCTGAGTGATATGCTGTTTGTCTTTATAAAAGTAGCATGTATTGAAATTATTACAAGTGTAACATAACTCAGTAAGTGTTATTGAGGTATAAAAATTATTGTTAAGAAAAGTGAAAGCAGAGTGAAGAAAAAGCTAAAAGAAGATAATAATTTTTATAAACGTACAAACATTATTAATCTACAAACATACCAAAATATGTAAAAAGTTTATGCATTTTACCTTGGATCTTGGATAATAACACATTTTTTAACACCAATCTATCTTCTAATCCTAACTACACCCTATATGCATTACATGGTATATGGCATATACGCTTTACGCTTTTATTGTTATCCGAACTTGAAACACCAACAAGAGGGAGTGTTGGACCATTAACAATAGCTCAAACCGACACAAAATCAAATAAACTAGCACAAAATCATATGTGTAGTTCAAGAAGACATATAAATTAGCATGAAATCATATATCTTATTCATGTTTTCTCATTGATCTTGCGTTTACAACACAAAAGCCCGAAAAAAGATTTGTTCTTGACATGAATTTGCAGCAATAAGAACACAAGAACTCGATAGCCCAAAGCCATAAGTGAAAGTATCATCAAATTTTTCCACTTGGAATGATCGTTTGGAGACACATCATATATGTTTTGAAGAGCTTCATATCCCGATACGGTCCTCACCTGCCCCAGCGTAAATACAATTCCGTCATATTCATTCTCCAAGATCCCCTGAAAACAAAAAAAAAATTGTGAAAGGTTCTTCAAAACAACATTAGCCTGATTCACATAAAGCTAATACAGGTTAATATGGGGAGCTCACAATAGTTTAGCATGGTAAAATGGGTAGATCGGGTTGGATCAGGTAATGGGTCAAAGTAGTTTGGGTCGAAACGGGCTCCGAGAAATATGGTTTGCTTTAAAAATTTCTTGAAATTCCAAAAGCTTTCGTATCAACTTTGAAATTTAAATCCATTGTTTTTAATAAAAAAAAAGTAATAGAGTATCATGAACCTGAATTGTATAAGTATGGAAAGCAATGTAGGACATAGGGTACATCCATACAAGCCCAGGTAAAGCGCTTCGAATTCTAAAATAGCCAGCCGAAAGCATCATCATCACCTATGAATCAATAAACATGAATTTTTAATCCAAAAAGGCTAGTTGTGACAAAATCTGGCATATGAGAAAGTCAATATTTGGACCAGACAAATAAAATAATAAACTTTTGTACAATTAGGAATTTGTTAGCCTGAGAAACAACAAAAGTGAAAAACTTACATGCATAAAAACCAGAATTAGTATACTCCAAAAGATATCTTGCAAAATGGTGACAGCTACCAACACTAACCCTTCATTGACCAAAAGGCAAATGAAAAGGTTGACCACAAAATACATCAAATATCTGAACTCATTTCTAAGCCCAATAAGGAAGAAGAAGACTAGACTTGATGAGATGGAGATTAGAAACAAGAACGGTATGCTAGCGAAGAATTGTCCTGTCAAGAAAACAAATGCTCCTGAATGTTTATTTGAATTTTCACAAGCATATACCTGCAATACATACATATAAAATTTAAACTTGAGTTGAGATCAACCCACGAAACAGGTTGTTTACATGAAAATAGCTAAAAAGGAAATGGGACATATGTGTAGAATGGGTCAAAAGCAGCTCAAAGGTGAAAGGTGCATACAACCTTATAAGTACTTTTATTGAAAAAATCAGATTATCCATGTAATAATAATAAAGTTTTCATAATTGAATTTGATATACTAGTTATTTATAAAAGTGTAACAGTATTTGACATAATGTGTTATAAGTCAACCCGACAAAATCCGAATAAAATTACTTGTTATGACCCAAAACCCATTTTGACTCACCCATTATCCGACCCGTCCATTTACCTTGACCTCCTTCAGTAGTGCGGGCACCCCAAAGATGCTTAATAATGAACTAAATGATATAAACATAAAGATTGCAGCTACTCTTGCCTGCAACATTGAATGTGGGCCATCAAAATCAATTTATACTTTTTGAGTAAATTTCATACATTAAAAACATTTTAGAAGATATATAATCAATTCAACTCACCCCGACTGACGTTAGTGAATGGCCTAATCCAGAAAATAAAGTACCAATACATAGTGTAAGCAGCATATATAGAATTAACCGAAACCAATAATATTTCCACTCTCTTGACATAATTAATAACGACCTCCATGCCAAAACTGTAATTCTCATTGCACTACTTGCCTTTCCTTTGCTTTTAAGAGATGGACCACCCTGATCAATAGAGATAAATATATAATATATAAAAAAATTATTAGTAGAATATGATCCAAATTTTCTAACACAGCAATTTAGGAGATTGTAAAACTCATCTATAACTATTGTACCCTTTCAGTTAATCTTAGTATCATTGTTTGAACTGCTGCAGCATCAGCAGATGATTTATAGGTTTCTGCAAGTGTACGAATCGCTGCACCAGTGTCCATATTAACAGGTGAAAGATCCCCATGATCATCCTGCCAAAGTTGATGCACGAAAAATAATGAAAAAAAGTATAATGTGTTACAAAAATGATTGGTTATTAGAAAATGCACATCAAATGAAACACAATATTAAATGTGACCAAAATTACCTGCCAGTTTTTGCACACAGAAATTATTCGGTCAAAGTCTGTGTTTATCGCACGAAGAAAGTGATCAGAAGGACTTTGCATGATCGGGCAAGGAAATCCAGCATTTGAGAAGTGCTGCATACGACATTGATTATTCATTAAATAATATAAATTTCAGAGAAAGATATGGATTTTTAAGAAAATATTGTGTGGAAAATTTTCCTTTTTAATGGAAAGAATCTTACCTGCAAGCAAGCTAATGTTTCACCAAAAAATAGTGATTTTCCATTTGAAAGAAGGCAAATTCGGTCAAAGAGGCCAAAGACTTCAGTGCTACTTTGGTAAATAGTGAAAATAAGAGTGCAGCCTGTGTTTGACAGCTTCTTCAGGGTCACCATCATCAGTAGTGCAGAAACACTGAATATAGAGGGGTATTATGGGGAAAAGACATTAGTTTACGGGGGTCTGGTGTACGTTTTGAAAGTGATTATTGTGACTAGAAGAATTAGAAGTAGATAACTAATTGACCAATAGGTGTTTGGATGTGCATTACAAAACTGATTATTTATCATCACATATGAGGTTCAAATCACCTAGGAAAGAATTATGTAACTACATCTGTTTCAATAATCAGTTTTCTTACAACAACGTCGTAACTACTTCCCCAAATCTGATTGTTTTGACCCTAATAATTAAAAAACAGAATCAAAACGCTTTTACCCAAACACTCAAATGTATGATTATTGAAACTCATTTAGACCCACATCCAAACACCCCATGAATAATATATAATAAGAAAGTGTTGATTTGATCAAGGAAAAGGACCTGTCAAGGTGATAAAGAGGCTCGTCTATAAACAAGAATTGCGGTCCCATCACGAGCTCCCTAGCGATGCTGACACGTCTTTTTTCACCATTAGAGAGACCCTTTGTACAACAATGGCCACCTATGAGGTTGTTCGCATAATCACCTAATGACATGGTAGCAATGGCATCCTCAACAACACTTTTTTTCTCACACAAGAAACCAGGAAGCTGTAGTAGTGCTGAGTAGTAGAGATATTCACGCACAGTCAGCGAGCCGATTAGCGTGTTTTTCCTTTTGACATATCCCTGTTATTGGCAAAAGGATTATGATTTAAGAAAGTATGTAACTTTTCACTATTTTGAGCATGTTGTGCTAAATCTTCAATTTTTTTATATTTACAAATATTTGACTTACATAAGATCCATAGTGCAAGGATGACTTTGCACCATTCACAAACACCTCACCATACATATTTGCTGAATCATCCAACCTTCCTAAAGGAGACATGAACAATTTGATAAGATCTGATTATTATAACTTCAAACAACAAATGCATATGGAAAAACTACCTGCATCGCTACGTTGGGATAATTGCTATTCGAAACATTCCTTTAGATTTGAAACTAGAAATAACTGACAATAAAATGCTACATACCTGCAAGAGCCCTTAAAAGGGTAGATTTCCCTGACTTTCTCGGGCCCATGATCACAGTCATTGTACCAGGTAAAGCATAACCACTTGAGCTTTTTATGACCCTATCAGAATACTTTCTTTTACCCTTTATAACAACCGTTAAGTCCTTCCACCCAACTGATCCACCTGAAACATTCCAGGCCGCCACTGCCACCTCCGGTTGAGCTGGTGATGTTAGATAGCCACTATCTGAGGCGGTGGTAGCGGCGGCAATATTATTGTTGTTACTATCCTCCACCCTAACCTCAACATCTGTGTCATCCCAATCAGGTGAATCCTCAAATGATATTGGCTTTCTTAAAGAACCCGGTTTTCTTAAGTAGTAAACATTATTTAAAGGTAATCTACTAACAGGACTACTAGCTAAAGATGATGCTGATGATCTGTAATTATCTGATTGAGACTGTATTTCTTCCATTGTAAAAAATTTCCAGCTTACAATATCCAACAACCTACACAAAAGTAAATTCTTTTATGCATCAATTAACAACTGAATGAAATCAAAGATCCATAAAATCTCCAATTATTGTGATTTTAATTACGGATAGATTTGATAAACCTAGGGTCAATTAGGCAAGGTACATTTATCTCCATGGTAAGTTTTCTTATTCCAGTTTCTTACAGTAATCAAGAAATTATAATCATAATCACTTATACCTAGATACTCAAAAGGTAAATAATTGTAAGTAAAAACAATAATACATTGTTCTTTACAAGCTTTTGTAACCATTAGCCAAAAGAAAGACTACAAAGAAACCTAAAGACTGAATCTTTACTAGCACTAATAACTGAAAGATTCAAGAAAACATTGAAGATGAGAAGTAGTATATCATATGATTTAACATTTTGTTAACAATGACCCAAAACCCAAATAGAATGTTTATCAACAGAACCAATAAGAGGCATAGGAAAAATGCCTACAAGAAATATGAAGAATTGAAGTGTGAAGAACATAGAGCTAAATTGGTAACTAAAACAGGGTCGGCCGGGAAGAGAATGACAGACCTGATATCAATGAGAGCGACAGTGTAGTGGTGAAGTGAAGAGATAATGAAAGACAAAGAATAGTGTACAAATTAGAGGGGTCGCTCCATGTTTTTCAATCAGGGGGTCAATAATGAAGCAACTGTGAAGGGTTTAAATACACTCTTTTAGCTAAGGTTAATATTTGCAAGTAATAAATACTAGAGGTTTTCGTTTTATAGAAAGTTTTGGGTTTAAATTCAGACGTAAAGTAGTTTGGAGTAGTTTAACAGTAGAATTAGTATAAGTTTACCATTATAAATTTTTTTTGAAATAAATTAGAAAGTTGTTTCTAAATTATTACGCCCCTTTAATTTATAAATGCAAATCAATTTTATTTTAGAACGAAGAAGGAATTTTTTTAAGATACGAACAATTTGAAGTGGATATATGTTTAGCATAAACCCTTAAGGAGGTTTTTGTGCTTCTTTTTGGCAATTTTAACAAGGGGTAACTTTACAAAACAATAATCTAAGTTTTAAAAAAATTTTAATTTGGTAACTCAAGTTTGAAAAATATTTTAAATTAGATCACTTGACTCTCATGTTCTATTTAAATTATAAGTTTTAATATGTGTTTTAATATGTTTTTCTTTTTGTTTCAATTAGAAAATATGATTTTTATGCTAATGTGGAATGCTGGCGTGAAATTTAGATCATTTTTTATTTTTTAATAAAGTTAACATATTTTTTATTTTTAATATAATATTATATATTCAAAATTCCGACTCTCACGTCTTCTCCTTCGTTATTTTCTTTACGTAAGAAAATTCTATAATGACTCGATTTGATGGTTTAGTGATCAAATTTGGGTAAAACATGCATGAGTGATCAAATTGAAACATTTTTGAAACTTAATTACTATCTTGTAACATTTTTCCTTCGATAATAAAGATTTTAGGCTAATGTTAACTATGGTTGTAGACACAATAAATCAAACTGAGCGAGTTGGAGGGGTCGGACAAATAGCTGGTTTTACCGTTTGGATGGTTTGTTTCTTGCAGTTTAATGGTTTAAATATATATTTATTTATGTTTATAATCATTTTATTGTATTAGAGGTTGTAAAACTATAAATGTACTTCATAATTATCATACGAATACATATCTACATAGCCTAGAGAATAAATAAAAATATAAATAACAAAATTAAATGATTGGTTCAGTCGTCCATGCTCCAAACTAACACGAGCCGTTAAAGTGCCGTTAAAATGGCTGGTTTCAACCAGTTATGAATGTTTGACTAATCTTGTAATTACACGATAGTTAAAAGGATAGGAGATAATTATATCAGTTAATTAATAAGTAATTATTATTTTGTTTGGGGAAAGTTGAATTTTTATAACCTAAACTATTGATTATTGGTTAATATTGATCCTAACTAACAGTTTGATCAGTACTAATCCCAACTTTTAATTTTATTACCAATAACAGTCTCGTGCTAACTGTTTGTTATCTTTGTTAGTTTTTGATGATGTGATATGTGACGTTGCTTGTAACATGACATTTTACATAATTAAAATAGAAAATATAAATATATCACTCAACTTGTACATCTTTTTGTCTTCAAGTTATCCAACCAAACACAAAAACGTTACGTTGAATAACTTCAAAAAATAATCTTAATTAAAAAAATGAGTAATATATTTATAATTCTAACTATAACTATGATATACGTCACGTCATAGGCCACATGATACATCATAAAAAACTAACGGAATTAACGAACAGTTAGGCTGAGACTGCTATCAGTAACAAAATCGAAAGTTAATTTTACTATTGGTAAAACTGTTAGTTATGATTAATATTGAACAATAGTTAATAGTTTGGATTATTGAATTTAAATATTCTTTTGTTAGGAGTAAGAAAATTATTAGTTTAAATAAATGAAGTTCATATTAGATTAGGATTTAGTTTGTTTGATTATTTTATATTTAGATTGTGCTTGTGTTTGGTTAGTATTGGTATTTATTTAGTACATATCGGAGTTATAGTCTAGGATTTATGTACTTTCATTTTAATTAAAGAGTTTTTTTTGTTAAATCTATTATTTAATTAAGTTGAAGAAGGCTTGATTGCCATCAATAAATACTATGTTTTCTAATATTTCCAAACAACCATTTTGTTAGAAAAACATAATTATTAGTCCAAATATTTGTTAGTTAAAATACATACTTTTACACTTTTTCTAAAATTTTTAATAGTAATTTCTAGATTTTCATTATAAATACATCATAATTGGATCTTACACGATAAAAAACCAATATCATGGTGAGACACATCACTTAACCGCCAGATAATGTGTGATAGAAGGAGATAGTTGGTTTCTATAAAAAGTTAATGTAACACCCGGCCTCTCATACCACCAATATTGTCCGCTTTGCCCACGAGGAGCTCACGGATTTACTTTTGGTTGCCCAGGTGAAAACTTCCCAGGGAGGTCACCCATCCCTGGATTGCTGCCACCTAAGCACGCTTAACTGTGGAGTTCTCCTCTCATCCACAGCCAATACGCCCAAAGCGCGTTGGTGATATTAGAGACCAGACATTACTTATGAACCAGGAATCTCTCCTGTCCACGGCCGATGTGGGTTATATGTAGGGTGTCACAATCACCCCCCCTTTGGACTCATCGTCCTCGATGAGCCCGAGAAGTCACCATCCTTGGTGAGGTATGTCCCACATCCCGAACGACACAGGAGTGGCTCTGATACCATTCTGTAACACCCGGCCTCTCATACCACCAATATTGTCCGCTTTGCCCACGAGGAGCTCACGGATTTGCTTTTGGTTGCCCAGGTGAAAACTTCCCAGGGAGGTCACCCATCCCTGGATTGCTGTCACCTAAGCACGCTTAACTGTGGAGTTCTCCTCTCATCCACAGCCAATACGCCCAAAACCCGTTGGTGATATTAGAGACCAGACATTACTTATGAACCAGGAATCTCTCCTGTCCACGGCCGATGTGGGTTATATGTAGGGTGTCACAGTTAAATTTAAAGGTATATAATGAAAGATATAACTAAATTTTTTATAAGAGTAGAATCTTAACTAGCTACAAATCTTTACTTCAAATTAGTTCTTACTTTTTGTAGATATAATCATATAGTTTGCTTCAAAAGATTTCTATATTCAAAAAGAAAGGGCTAAAGTATGCATTTTGACTATTTTGCATATGTTTTCAAGTAGGTGGGTTCTTAGGAACCTTTTGACACAATAAATTCTATTGATTGCGTGATTAGTGGCTTTAAAGGGACAAATTACACTTCAAATTTTGTGGTATGTATTTGATGATTGGACAATTATCTTTTGTGGCAGTAATGATGGTTTCATGGTATGATAGATAAGGTTAATTAGAGAGGTGATATTGAAGGATTTTCTCATACTTATAAACTACTACATGTTTGACGTTTTAATGATCCTTTTATGACTTTAGTGACCCTTTTATAGTTGTATTTTATGTATAGTAAAGTGGGTTTTCGATGTAAATAATACCAACAGAGAAATTGCGTGCCAGTCAAAAAAATGTTAGATCTAGTTATTTAAAAATAATCAATTATTATGTCCTAATGATTTAACTATTGATATTTGAATGAGTGATAAGTTCATGTTTAACTGGATTTAAATGATGGCATACTAGCAAACTATTAAATGTTCATACTTTTTGTTATACGAGATTTTTATAAATATTTATAAGTTACAAGCCGAGTCGTTTTAAATGTGTAAATTAAATGAGAACTAAGTATTGAACGTGTCAAGTATATAGTCAAATAGATCTAAAGTTTCTTTAAGGGTGTATTGTATATTAAATTAAATATTCATAGTATGTCTATATTGAAGTATTTCACAAATTTTTATAACATTTTTCGGTGAAATATGTGACATATTTATAGATGTACCATGCATCTATATATGTATAAGAATCATAATGCATTTACTAAACACGCATGATTTTCTTTAATAAAAAAATGTTATAAAAACTTTACTAACAATTAAAAGAAAATATAACTATAAAAGATATTAACATTTGATTCAAATTATACATACAAAGTTAGAGAAATGAAGAAAGTGCAAATAGTGTAAAAAAATGAAAAAAAAATCAACATATTTTGCGTTTTAAGAGAAGACCCTTTGCTTGTGATCAAACCGGAGTAACGTAGGTTAGACCTCAAGGAGTGGTGATGGTGAAATACCAAGGAAAGCCCGGGGAAAACTAGGGCGAGCCGAGAGCACTGCACTCCCGGTTCCAAGATACTCCAACTTGGTGAATTTTTACCGGGGTTCACCGGTACACCACCAAACTTTCAAAATTTATTTATAAAGGAGGGAACGGGGAAAAACTAAGAAAATCAAGAAAAATGAGAAAAACAGATGTGACGTTAATATGTCACACGAAAAAAACGGTAAAAACAGAACGGTTGTCAGTGGCCTTGGTCCGGGCCCAAGTGCGTAGAAGCAAGCTATCTCGTTCTTGGAGGCCCGTGATCTCTTGTCCAAGGAGGCTCACTAAAATGATCATAACTTGGGCTAGAAGTCTTCGTTTTGGGCCTCCGACCAGTCAAAACAACCGTTGGATCGTGGAGCACGTTTTCACAAACACCGTAGGCGGTTCGGGTCATCGTTTTGCCCAAAAAGGCTTATTTTATGAGTTTTTTTTATTTTTTATTTATTTCTAGTTTTTGTTGGACTTTGTTTATTGCCTAGTTTTTGGCCCGTTTATGTTTTGAAGCCCATTCGATTTTTGACTTATTTTTTATACTTATATAATCATTGGGAGATTATCAGTTTTGAAATTTATAAAAAATCAATTTTCTTCCTATCACTGTGTGTTAGTGTGATTATCGTGATTATCGGTATTCCGTGAGAATCAACGATAGTTAAAAGAATTGTTCCTGGTATTTTTTGTGAATCATCAAGTTTAATCGGTTATCCTGTGCTTCCGCCTACATCAGGCCACAGTGACAAGCCCGCTTACCACTAAGGGAAGCACCTAAATATTTTGGTTATAAGTGGGCATACTATTGTATTTAACATAAATAATTGAAAAAAAAAAGTATAACACAAGCCTGCGACGCAGACTTGTACCCGATGCTTGCTGCCTTGTACACGGTGACGTGGCCGTCGAGTACTTCAAATTATACCACGAGAACAATCAGTTTATGGTCACTTATGTATACACATTGGCCATTGATTCACATACAATTCTTGTTACACAGAGTCATAAAATGGATTTTATGAATCATGTGTGATATATGTTATAATTAACAACTCAACATCTGTCCAAATAATTAGTAGATGTTGCAGAATACATAGATCGATATGATGAGCGATGGAAGGTGTAGTTACTACGGTTCTGGCAACCCTGCAGATACATGACTGCTGCTGGTGTGTGAATTTAATACGTTCATGCTACACTCATTGTATACGTACAATTAATGGATCATCTGATATATGAATCAAGATCTAATAACATGCATATTTTAGTCATTTCAAAGTTAATTGACCCCAAAAACTCATCCAAACATTTGGGAGCATATGAATTTGTAAACACCATAGATTTCTTTATATCTCTCACGTGCAGTGGCGGCAGTGGCGGAGCTTGGACACTTCCACAGCGGGGGCGGGGCGAAATTGATTTTTATTAGGGGGGCGAACTCGTTATATATTCGTTGGTAACATGCCTGTCAAAATCTGTCACAAATGTAGCGAAGGTATTCAGTCAGAAAACAAATTACCCACGAGCGTTTCCTGATGGAACTTCACCAAGCACGAGCATTTCCCGATGAAACTTCACCGAGCATGAGCGTTTATATAACAGAACTTCACTGAGCCATCAGTGAAAGTCCAGTTTTCTTGTAGTGTTAGTCTCCATTATATGAGCAAAAGGGACAAAATTACTTGGCATGAGGAGCCCAATGTTACAAAATGTTTTGAATTATTACTATTATTATTTTCGGAAAATTAAAATAACATAAAATACATGCCATCTTTGAAAGTCATAAGTTATCATTTTTTTCACAAGATCCACAAAACTACACTTCACACATAACATCTCTACATTTTTCTAAACTCATATCTACCATTAAATCAAGCACTTTGAGCTAACTTTTTCATCTTTCATGTGACAAAGGTATCGTGTTTGTACCTTAATTGAACCAACATTTGTTTCATTACAGAAAAATATACCAATCAGAGCATTCTTGGAAGCTCAACAATAACTACATGTTACCAAAAAACAAGAACAATAAATTACTCAAGTACAAAGAATATAACACATGTATAAACCTAAAACTAGCATATATATCGATCAATATTCGTCAAACATGTACTTATACATATCGCTTACATGCCCACAAACTCAAGGTCTAGCAACAGTAGAGCATCCGAGCGAATGGAACAACGGTTGGTTGTTCACATATCGGCTAGGAGCCGAGGACCGCCTACGCCCCTTCGGCATACACCCACTCACTTCATCCCCATGAAAAAACGAACCCTTTCGTGTCACAAAATCTTGAACTCCGGGCTCTGCCAACGTCGGTCTGATGACGACGTTAACAGGCCCGTTTCCTCTACCCGTGCATTCTACGTGTAGGGGAGAGAAAATAATAATAAGGTAAATCAAAGTAATGTGAAGGATGACATTAGTTGTAGGAATAATATTATTTGACATTGTGTTGAATATTGTGTGTGTTGTGTTGGTTATAAGTCGTAGTGAAGAGTTGTGGTATATTTATAAGAGGTGTGAAGGGAAATAAATGGTGGAAACAAGGGGAGACTCGTGAGTTTCTGAAGCAGATAGATTATGATACTGCACAGCTCAGAGTCAATAGATGAGGTGTTCTGTTTAGCCCGTGAGTTACAGTCATGCAAACTTTAAAGTCAATTTTTCAAACTTCATCATACAACGTCACCGTTTTCTCTCAAAGCTTCTTCATTTGTTTTAGGAAAAATAATCAAAAAAATTGTTTTTCTTTTGAAAAAATTACTAGCTATATTTCTTTAACCTTTTTTTTTTTTTTATCAATAATGATAATTAAAGTTTTGATATTCTTGTCATAATTAACAAAACCACATGCACTTGATGTGAAAACATATTTAACATTACAATGCGAGTTATTTTTTATATTGGTCCTACTGATAAGACAGATTGAATCATCGAATTAGTAAGAAAACTAGTTAGATATATGGTAGTTAGATCAAAGAGCTTTTAGCGTAGTGGTTTTTGGGTGTACAAAATGGTCCCCTTCGTGTTGGCTCTAGAGTCGTCATTTCGTTTGATTAATAAAATATCCACCGGTTCAAAAAGGGCAAAATGGCTAGAGTGTTTGAGTTCTCCAAAAATCTCCAATTGACAGTGTTATAGAATTAGTTTTAAATAAGATTATTGTTAAAAAAGTATATGGTAGTTGATTGGATGCTTGATAATATTTTTCTAAAAAAATTGCATTAATTACAAAAGGAGAGGGTGGTAGCTTTTGAAATCTTGTACCATGAAGAGATCTCCAAGATTGGATTTGTGTCCATTAGAGGGTTAAAAGGTAGTCAAAGTTGAAGCATATATGCATGAACATATGAAAAGTGAACAAGAAAGTTGAAGTAAATTGTGGTATAAATCATCTCAATATATAATCAATTGTCACATCTCGACACAAGTGGGTGTAGGACACCTTCTTGAAGATTGACGTCAAATATCTTCAAAACACAACAAATATACACACTCATTTTAATTATGCTCTTAAATCGATCTATCATGAAATTCAAGCCCTTAATCTCATATTAAGGGATATTAGTATATTACTATGGACATCACCAGAACGACCATTGAGCCACAAGTCTTTGATCAACGTAAATTTATTGATTTATACAAAATTCAAAATTATTCCATCAAAGTTCTATATAAATACTAAACAAGTAAAGTCTTAGTTATGGGTTACCATCGTAGTTTTAGTTTACTATTAAACCTTAACAATTTTATTCAGAAAATCAAAATAAACAAAAAATTGGGTACTGGAAAAGGTGTCACTGGTGTTTGACTTAGTTCCAGCTTCACGTATGATCCGAGGAGGGGTTGGATCACGAAGCGATCTAACGTACGCTGCCTTATCCTGCACTTTTGTGTAAAATGCTGTTTCCATGGCTAGATACTATGATCTCAAGGTTACAAAGCAGCAACCTTACCAGTTGTTATAATACCCATCCTAAAAAAAAGTGCTAAAAACCTAGATAATTATTAGCACAATTAAACTCGAACTTGACTGATAAACTAATGCAAACAAAAAACTGAAAGCAAACTGCATCTCTATGATGATGTCAAAAATGGACGGTTCCCACCATGTGGGATCTATATTATAGGCAACTTATTGATTGTGACTCTATAAAATAAAATCAGAGTTAAATTTGGTTAATGTTTGACAAAAGTAATTATTTTTTTTTAAATATTAAAAATATCAATTTATCTTCAAAAGTTTCAAAATTGTTTCAATTTCGTTCAAAAGTTTCATCAGTTGTTTCAACTTGAATCCAAATTAATGAAACTTTTGGACTGAAATTAAAACAATTTATAAAACTTTTGAATTAAATTGATGTTTTTAATATTTGGATGAAAGTAGTTATTTTTATCAAACTTTAGGAAACAAAATTAAAATTAACTCTAAAAACTATGACCGCATCTTTAATTCAAAATAATGGTCCTGAAAAGAATCTCGACGCAATGCTATGATATGATGATGTTTAAACTAATTTCACATGAAAACAGTCTAGATAGAGTTGTACATGTTTTAGTTCGGTTGGTTTTAAACAAGAATATAAGTGAACCGATACCCATGATTTTAAATAAACAAAAACTAAACTGACTGGATCAGTTGGATCGACCAGACGTGTAGCCACATCTAGCAGAATGCCACAAATCTTTAAGGTAACTCTTATGAAAACAGATTCAAAATAATAAGCTCATGACATATACCTTGTGTTTTTTCATTTTAAATAATTCCTTATCTAATATATTTTAATAATAATAATCATTCGATGGATTCACCATATGGGGATAAGTGATTGGATCAAATGCTTATTTTTCCTTTTTATTTATTTTTCATATCCTTCCCACTATCGTTAGTGTTTTCTCCCACTTTTTTTTTATTTGCTAGGTTTTGTTTGAACTTCTTTTTTTCTATAGTTTCAATCTTTGTAGTTTTCCTTTTTTTTCCAACTTTTTCTATTTTTTTATTTGTTTAGTGTTTTGATGCTAAGAGAATTTTATTTTTCGCTTATTTTAACGTTACAATACATCTTCGTTGTATCGACATTTTAACAAATAAAACTACAATTTGTGGCTCTAGGTAAGCAAAAAATTGTCATCTCTACCATGTAACGCGGGAATCGAATGCTAGTTTTCTTAATTTTGAATGTATAGGTTCGACTTTATTATCATTATATATAGTGCTCTTAACATTCATTTTTACAATAATGTTTTATTAAATTCAAAGTATGTTGTTTTTATTATACGTTTCGGTATTTAAAACCGATATCTCATCATGCACGCATAACTCATAAGCCCAAGGATTATTTTACTATTTCATTGGCTATTTTTCACATAAAAAAGGTCTGAACCATGTCTGTTTTTCAAATTCAAATATCCAACTTTTTCTAATTATTTTTCTGTTTATATTTCACGAGTGACGTTAACGATTTAAATATCTCTTTGTTTAAAAGGGAAGACTCTAAATTTGAACCAAAATGTCAACTGTGTGCGCGTGTGTATGTTGTGCTGTCATCTCAGTATCTCACCAGCTGGCGATACCTTTAATTAGTAATTAATTAATAAGATCCACTAAGATTAATTAGGAAAAGTATCCTTTAGTATATTCAATAAGGTTCTACGCTGGATCCCTTGCAACCTTTTGGGAATCTCCACTTGCCATACATTGCTATTTTCTTCTTTTTTAAACGGTGTAATTCTGATTCGAAGATCTACTCATTTTTCAGTCGGGACCGTACCCCCAACCTCCTTAAGAGTAAACTCATTGTTGAGAAAATTCTATGGCTCAACTCTGAATATTTTGCTCAGAGTAAAATTTGAACTCATGACCTTCCGATATTTACATGTTACGCATACCTTATCTAACCAGTTGAGCTAAAAATCATTGGTTGTTAATTTTCTTTTAACCGCTAAATCTAAACTATGCATAGCATAATTTATTAGGTATAAACATTGATCTCTCTGAAATAAAAACAATTGCATTTTATCACCGGAATACACCGATAACCCCTACATGATTAATTAAATAATTAATATCTTCTAGAGGAGATTTTAATATAGAATCAACATCAGGGCAGAAAACTGAGAATCACATCTTTTTATTATAATAAAATGATAACTAATGATGTCACATGTTAACACTACATTTATTTTTAATAAAAAATTTTCGCTTCTCTCTTCTATTAAATAACTTCACTAACTACTGATTATATTATTTAATTCTTTTTTTATTAAAAAATATTATTAAAAAGATTAAGAAATAGATCTTCTTATTAATGTTTATTTCTAGAGAAATAATTTTTTCTAAAAGATCCTACTTTTTTTAAAAACACGAAATATTTTAAAAATAACATTTTTAAAAAAAAAATTTGTTTTGAAACGAAATGTTTAATTTATAGGAAAAGCAAAAAAAAAAGTTTAAAAACAAAATTTAAACAAAATTTAAAAAGTTGATATAATTGCTTGATTAACTAACCCTGATATAATACTCATTATACTATATATAAACACTTCTACATACTTGAGAAAATATCTCGCCTATAGATTGATTTATAGCACATTCCTTTAGATTTATGACATTCAAAGTGTAAATACAAGACTTGCTTTAATATAAAGGCTTGCTTAATCATTAATTATACATCAAAATATATATATTACAATGGAAGAAAACATATACGTTATCTCTAATATTTCATATAATTAGCTTTGGAATTACGTTTTCAAGAAAATGAAAAACGAACCCAAAACCTAATTACATTGAAGTTAAACATAGTTTTTTTAAGAGCAATACTTTATATATTTAATTTAAACTCACCAACTATTTTTAACTAGTTTTGAACCCGTGTAGTCTGCAGGTACCAACCCAAATGGCAGTTAAACATAGTTAGGAGTAGAGTTCGGCGGCGTCGGAACAGACGCCACTTTGCGACCACGCTCAGACCGACTATTCTCGGCGAACCTAAGACTCCCTTGGTGCATCCCCTTAAGCTTCTCCTCGTCGGTCCACTCCGAAACATAGTAATGCTCTTCGCTACCTTTCACATCATCATTACTAGGTGGCAAAAACATGCTCCCCCATTGCGGGAAGTGCACCAAACTCACCGGAAGCGTACAACATATGATCATGATCCCCATGTATGACAACCCTTTAGCGGTAGAGAACGAAGCGTTCGCGAAGAACACCAGTTGTGTTAAACCGGACCCGAAGTTTCCCCCCGCCCCGGTCATTCCCGAGATGATACCGAGAGATCTTCGGGAAATGAACGGGATGATGCCAAATGTGGCCCCACATGCAGCCTGGGCTCCAACAGAAAACAGGATCATGAATGTGATGGCTAAGGGTAAAGAGTTTACTAGACCCAGGCATAGGCAGAATATGCCTCCAGCCGTCTGTAGGAGCCAGAGGTTCCACAGACGGCCGCGCATGCCAAATCTTTTGGCCATGAAGTCGGATGTGAACCCTCCGAATGGTCGAGCCACAATGTTCGCCATTCCGAATGTGGCCGCGATGATTCCCGCAAGGTGAAGTTTTAGATCAAATCTGTCGTAGAAGTACTCCGCGATGACGTTGTCGATGGTTAATTCGACACCCATGGAGTAGCCATAGAGGAGTACAAAGATCCAAGTTCTATAGTTCGTCACCGCATACCATAACACCTGAAAAACAAACAATCGAATCAAATTAAATCCAGATTGAATGATTTGATTATATAAAATCATGATTGTTTTCTTATTCAAGGACTTATGGAACTATAAACATGGTATGTATGTGGTTTTTAAACAATATGTATAGGGGATCCATAGTTAAACTAATTGATGTGGAAGAAGCTTTAGATTCACTATGTGGGTTTTTTGTTTTTTGTTTTATTTTATAAAAACTAACGTTACATATAATTTGATTTTTAACAACTTGTAATATTTATTATTAAAAAATCTAAGCATATAGTTTTATTTTGTTTTATTTAGCTGACTTGATTTGAAAAAAAAAACATTTATATGTTTAAAAAGTACCTTTTCTTAAATGAAAACTATTTATAACAAAATTTATCTTGGAATGTTAATAGATAAACCATAAATACAATGTATTTAGATATTTTCGAAAATTTTAATATTACATCAAACTATATGTAAAATTGATTCTTAACAAGTAGAACAGATTTCTCAATCTCACTCCACATCCTATACTTCAATTAACGACATGGCTAGAAACCGAAAAAATATCACGAACCGTCAACCTCGTATAACAAGAAAAATTCCTAAAATCATCGACCATTAATCATATGTATAAAAAATGACCGGGTGCAGGTTGCAGTCTAATGGTAAAAGTATATATACGCCTCCACCCTAATAATGTTGAATGCAAGCCTCAATTGAAAAGTGAATTATATTTATATTTACGTTGAAGAAAAATAATATTAAATTTAATTGGTCACAAAAAATCAAACATATGTAAAGTGTATGTACCTTGCCAAATTTGTCTTTTGCAACATCACCTTGTTTCTGAAGTGCACCTAGGTTACCATCAGGCAAATCTTGACCAAGAGTCAGCACCAATATGCCCATCACAACATTAAGCCACCCTGGTACAAAAAACGCAATCCGCCACGCCGTGAACGGCGTCGCGCCGGCCATCTTGATCACCTCGAACAACACCGGCATCAGCAGCTGCGTCGCCCCGCCGCCCATGTTCCCCCACCCCGCCGCGGTCCCGTTCACCAACCCGATTATCTTCCCGTTGAACATCGTGCTCATCCAGTACTGGCATGACACGAATGTCGCCAACGAGAACCCGATCATGAACCGGACCACGATGTACCCGCTGGCGTTCTGCACGAACGACATGCAGAACACTGTGGGAGCTGATAACATGATGAGGAAGGCGCACCCATAGCGCGGTCCCAGCATGTCACACACGGCTCCCATGACAAGTCTGGAGAAAATGCTGCCGGACACTGAAGAGACACCGGCGTTCCCGATGTCGTATTTGGTGAGATCAAGGTTGTCCCTTATGATGGGGACAAGTGGGGCCGCAGCGAACGTGGAGACAAAAGTGGTGAAAAATGAGAGCCATGAGAGGTGAAAAGTTCTCATGTGAGGGTTTGCTAATGAGAAAAGCTTGAATACCTTAGCCTTGTGTTCCGAGTCCACCGGAAGTTTGAACTTCGCGGTGGTGTCGGTTGGGACTGTTGGATCTCCGACGGAAAATGCCAGCACCGGCTCTCGGCCGGTGACTCCGTGCATTGAACTTCCCGGAGATCCTTTGATTTGAGGCATTTTTTATGATTAAAAGTTTAAAATGATTGATTGAATGTGATTATATATTTTTGAAGCAAAGAGGAAGTGTTTATATAGAGGCATTGTGAAAGCATGTTTGAAGTTAAGTTGTGAGTTGTACGGTACAGCTAGGTGATGCATGGATCCCTATGTGTAGTGTGTATATATCAATTAATAATTAAGCCTTTTAAAATATTAATAAATAAATAGGGTTTGAAGCAAGTTGGATATTTCCAAGAGGTTGTGAAAGAATCCTATTTGCCGCATCCGATTAATAGAATGATATTTAGCCTCGTCGTATATCCCAAAGGATAAAACTTAACAGCGTGATTATTACCGTTTGTAAATATTAATATACTATTACAACAAATAAAAAAAAATTACTTATATTAGGAAAATGCATAGATCTAACGAGAGATAATTATGAAAATTATGCTATAAACTGTAAAACATAGATGTATAGATGAACTAAGTACGCTATATATTACGAGAGTAGACGCTATAAACTATGAGAGTACGTGACTCATTTGTTTCATTTATTTTTGTTAATTTTAATTAAAAGCTTTTCAATAGAAGGAAAGATATGTAATGTAATTGTTATGGTTCTCTCTTTATCTTCTTTCAAATATGAAAAGAAAAATGGGTACGATTGAGTGCGAATAAAATATAACATATTTGGTTATCAAAAAGAATAAAATACATCAATACATAAGTAATTTCATTACTCTAATCACATCAAATTCATTCAATTCACTTCTATTTTTTTTCATTTCATTTCTTCTTTAATCCTTAGTCATCATCAGCACCACACGCTCACCATCACCAACCACCACCACCGGCCACCATCACCACGCCCACCACCACCAGTCATCACTACCAACCACCCACCATGGCCACCACCACCACCACCTATCATGGCCACCACCACCACCACCATCAACACCACTGAGCACCACAGCCACCACTACCGGCCACTACCACCGTCAATATCGGCCACCACCAACACCATAGCCACCTCCATCGGCCGCCACCACCACCGGGAACCACCATCAGCCACCACCGCCACCGGGAACCGCCACCGAAAACAACCACCAGCCACCACCAGCCATCACCACCATAACCACTTTTACATTTAATTCTTTTGTTTTTTCTTACTTAACAAACAATACAAAATAATGATTTATTTCATTTCTAAATAGTAATTAAACTCGACAACTGAATGTAATGGTTTATCATTCTCTCATTCATTCTATGCCCTCATCCATTTCATTTTTTAATCTATTCTATCACCCCATATCAAACAGATCTTTAGTTTTATTGCTGGTTAATATACGTAAGAAATATTAGTTTGATTGTTAGGTTGTGTACAGGATCATTACAGAACTAAAAGAACCATTGAGTTACATAAATGTAAATTATGAATTATTGGTTTACATAAATGTAAGTTAAAGCTGATGATATTTAGTTGTTTTACATAGTTTATTGTTCATGTCTGATATACACATATGTAAAACAACTCAAGTATCACCAGACTTAATTCATATTTATGTAAATCAATGGTTCTGTGATTCTGAAAATAAAAATGATTTTGTAATGATCCTAACCCTAACCTACATATGCATAATTGATATAAAATATAAAAAAAGCATATATATAATTAAATTGATTATTTATCGTTGTTTTATGTTACCCATATATGTATATGACATATATGCAAGTATAAAATTAAAACAGTATAAACCACTAGTATAATTAAAAGACTCCAGTATTTTTACAATGATACTCTCCATATATATACACAATATTGAAAAACAAAGTTGCTATATATGAAAATAGCAATTTATAAGAACGACTCTAGTATAAAGTCAAATTAAATGACTCTAGTGGTTTTGAAATGCTACCCTCCATATATATGATAATGAAATACAAAGCTGCTATATAGAAAAACCAGCAATTTATAAGAACGACTTTGAATGAGATTCTCTTTATTCTGATAATATTATATTGTCATCTTAGTTATATAAAATAAGATTCAAATATATATTAAGTAATCTTTCGATCCATCAAATATGTTTGCAACATCTGATGTAGTTTTAACTAATATTTAACTGTTAATTAAAAATCTATGAGTCAACTAAATATGATTTTAGTCCATATATCTTATATGACTTATTACTACATTGTTTGAACACTTATTGGTTTCAAAAAAAATTACACTTTTCGTCTTTTAGTTTTTTAACAAATTTCAGATTTCGTCCTTAAATTAAGGAAATTGCAGTAAACGTCCTTTACATTAAAACAATTTTGCATTTTTCGTCATTTCCTCTAACGGGCATTAAATTTGTCCGTTAAATTCAATCATGTGCCTTGCACGCGAGGGTGATATGGTCATTTTACCTATATAATAAAAAATAAATATAACACACACGTCTTTCTCTCTTTACCTCTTCTTCTTTTCTCCTCTTCTCATCTTCTCCGTCCCTCCCTCCCCCAAACCCTAACTGAGATCCACCATCCCTCTTTGAAACCGTCGACCACCGCTCACCACCACCCATCCCCTCCGGCAAGCTCACCTTCTTCGCCGTCACTGAAGAACCTAAGGCTGAATAACGTCTCTGATTTCATAAACCTTAGATCTAATAAAGGGGACGGTGGTTTATGGTGATGGAGGTGACGATGGTGGTTTATGGTGATGAAGATGGTGTCTGGTGGTGTTGGTGATGTAGATGGGTGATGGAGGTGGTTAATGGTGATGAAGATGGGTAATGGAGGTGGTTAATGGTGATGAAGATGGGGGTGATAGAGGTGGGTTATGGTGATGAAGATGGTGTTTGGTGGTGTTGGTGATGTAGTTGAGGTGATGAAGGTGGTTTATGGTGTTGAAGATGGGGTGATAGAGGTGGTTAATGGTAATGAAGATGGTGTCTGGTGGTATTAGTGACGTTTATGGGGTGATGAAGGTGGTTTATGGTGATGAAGATGGGAGGTGATGAGGTGGTTTATGATGATGAAGATGGGGTGATAAAGATGATGGTTTAGAATTTGTTTAAATTTAAATTTTAAATATAAAATGCCGATTTTGCCCTCATATGATAAGCACATGCACCCATTTAACGTCAAAAATTAACGTTCGTTAGAGGAAATGATGAAACGTGCAAACTTCTTTAAACGTAAAGGATGTTTACTATAATTTTCTTAATTTAAGGACGAAATCTGAAATTTGTTATAAAACTAAAGGACGAAAAATGTAATTTACTCAAAAAAAACTATTTCACTCCATCTAACTAACATTGTTATTATATCATAGTAACTTGTTATGACATTATCAACACATCATTAGAGAAATATCTAAAACCAAAGAGTGTGACAACAAAAATATAGCTTGAAACCGTTATATTTACCAAACAACAAGAACAAAAATCGGATTAAACTTAAGAGTAACATATTATTTAGTGAAAAAGTGATTGCTGACATCAAAATCTACTACTACACATTTTGTATGACTATGTATAGCATTTTCCTTTTTTGTCCATGTGCATTTTGATTATGTTTTGTCTGCAGGGTGCTGATCGATTTTCCAAACAATAATTTTATGGAAGTGAATTTAAATGTTGTAAATATTGATATTAGTAGTAACACAAATGGTGTAATAATCTATACTTATTAATAAAACATCTTTAGTGCCACGTGTCTTTTTCTTATGTCTTCATTCTTTTGATTTCCCGCCTAAAAATGTATCTATCCTTATTATTAGTTATAATTTATTTGAACAAAATCAACTATTACTATAATTACAAAGAGAGTTTTTTCCTTAAATAGTGTATATAGAAAATTTATTTACTAAAATAGGTGTTTAAGGGAGTGTTTTTTTCTCACTATAATGGTATTAGTTAAATTTATTTTATATTACAATAATATTATTAAATGAGTCGAGTGCAAAGGTTAATAAAATTGTAAAATCATTTGATTTATATGTCGTAATTAAAAACAAAATTTTTTGTAAAACTTATTTTTGTTTTTTTAATTCACTCAGACTTAATTTTAAATCGTCTTTTCATATAGAAAACTAGAATTTTCTTTCACTATAATTTTGTTTTAATTTCACACAAAAGTAGGCATATTTGTTTTTTTAATTCTTTTTATAAATATGTATTTTTTAAAAAATGTTTTTAAGTAGCTTAAAAGATGTAATAAGAAAAAGAGTAAATTACAAATATCGTCCTTTAAGTATTATCAAAATTACGAATCTTGTCCTTAAACTTTGATATTACATTGAGCGTCCTTTATTTGAAAATTTGTTACGTTTTATGTCCTTTACACTAACTGAAGTTAACTTTTTATGTTAAGTTTTTATTAAATAATATTTGTACCCTTAATCTTTAAAGGACGAAATATGTAATTTATATTTTTCTTCTTTCTCCTTTTCAGTTCTCATCATTTTTATACAAACTATACAGACTTATTTTAAATATTATTGATTGATTAATTTTATTTTTTTATAAAATATAAAGTTGTTTATAGAACTTTAGTTTATTATAATCTTTTTGTTTGTTCGGTTTAGTAATTTACTTCTTTAAAATTTTAATTAAATAAGTCACATAATTATTTTTTTTTGTAAGGAACGAAGTTATTTAAAATTATATCTTTTACTTTTTTTTTTATTTTAAAGTTTTAGTTCAAAGGTAAACCAATTAAATTTTAGAATATTATGCTATCAACTTAAACTAAAACCACAAAATCAGAAAATAAAATTTAAATGATCTGGTTTTAAATTACTTTGTTCTATATAATTGTTATGTAACTTATTTAATTAAAATTTTAACAACTTAAACTTATTAAAAATTTAGTTAACACCACACTATCAAACTTATCCAAAATTATCATCGTAACATCTCATGAAACATACAATAACTCAAAAAAAATACCATGTCTAAAAAAATAATCATTATATACATATAGTTAATTATTTATTACCAGAAATATATCATAAGTCATACTATGATTTAAGAAACAACATAAAGAACACTTAGAAGCTTCTTGACGTTTTGATGTCAACCAAAATATGAGCTCTGTTTTTATAGACATAAATGAATAATGTTGGAATTAGTTATGTTTGATTTAATGTTTAATGGTTAGTTATGTTTATGTTTATGCTTTAATTATTATATTTTATTAATTCACGCAATTTTTGAGTTAGTTTTTGTTTTTAGTTTAAAAAAATTATAGGTTCTCTAAATTTTATAGATTTTACTAAAAAGTAAATAACTAAACTGAACATTATAATAAATAAAAGTTCTATAAATAAAATTATATTTTATAAAATATAAAAATTAATTATCAATAATATTTAAAATAAGTTTGTATAAAAAAGATAAGAATTGAAAAAGAGAAAGAAGAAAAGTATAAATTACATATTTCGTCCTTTGAAGAACAAGGGCAAAAATATCATTTAATAGAAACTTAACAGAAAAAGTTAACTTCAGTTAGTATAAAGGACAAAAAACGTAATAAATTTTCAAATAAAGGACACTCGATGTAATTATCAAATTCTAAGGACAAAATCCATAATTTTAGTAATACTTAAAGGACGATATTTGTAATTTACTCTAAGAAAAAGTATTTGTAACTCATTACAAAGGGCATTTTTGATAGTTTTACCCCAAATCACGTTATATTTCAAGTTCAACCCACCGATCTTTTTATGCCTTTATTGATCTATTTAATATCATACACACCTCAAGTTTTAAATCACAACAGCTCTTCTGCAAAGTCTAAATTCAATACTCATATATACAAATCTCGATTGCAACAGTAGAAATGGTTCGTACGATTCAAGGATTTTGATTTTGATTTTGATTTCAAGATAAACTTTAGTATTTTGGTTTTTTACATCAATTTGACTTATTTATGTTTTTGTTTATGAAAGCATGAAACTTTGATTTAGTTTTAGTTTATGTAAGTATGAAACTGATTTATGTTTTTGATCAAGAAAAAGAGAAAATTACATATATGGTCCCTGTGGTTTAATCAAATTGCATGTTTGGTCCCCAAACTTAAAAATTGCAAAGATTGTCCAAATTTTTGTATAATCATTACATGTTTGGTACCTGGCATCAATTCAAGCTTTATATCGTATTAGCTCAAGTTACAAGTAGACATAAATTAAAATTATTAATATGAGACAATCATGGTAAAATTACCAAAAGAACATCAAATTTTGTATACAAAAAAGTTTTCGAATATTAATGGATGTTCTCATGTTTAATAAATTTGTTTATTACCTAAAATTCTTTTTTATAAGTTTATTTCATTTCATATTATACATTATTTAGACTTATAAGTATTGATAAAGAAAAGCTACTAATATTAGATATAGATGATTTAAAAAATTAAACATAAAAATCAATATACAAAGTATTAACAATAATATTATGACTTAAGAACCTTTTTAATCAAAAACAATTTTTAATGATTGAACCCGTGTATTACACGGGCCTTTAGTCTAGTAATATATAAAAAAATATTATTTTCTATACTTTAATTGGATGACGTATGTTCATAAATTAATTGAAGTAGACAAAAGAGGTCTACTTTGAAGACTTTATGCAAGGAGACACTGGTTTTTAAAGACTTTTTATCATGTATGGAAAAGTTAGAGTCATCCATTTTTTCTTGTTTGCTTATATCTAAATTAAAACTAAAAAGTATGTACCTATTTTATTTGACCTTTTATAATAAAATATTATTATTAACAATAAAATAAACAAGTTTAATCAAGGTTCACTCTCACCTTTTTAAGTGACACAAGAAATAAATATTTATACGTGATAATTGAATATGGGATGTGATCAACACATGTGAGCAAGTGAGAACTTTATAGACGTGCACATGCGATGATGAAAAAACATATTTATTTACAGTAGAGTTTTCTTTAATTGTTTTTGAATAACCGAGTTGAGATATATAATACAAAATATATAAGATTATGTAATATATTTAAAGCACAAATCAGACTCAATGTAGAACATGTAAGATTAGAGCTCTATGGCAAAGAAACTCACAAGTCCAATCCCATAATTAGTTTTAAGACCAAAGCTATATATTAAAAATGATAAGTTTTAATAAGTGACTCTATGAGTGTAAGTATTTATGCATAGATATTTTGATTTATCATTATAGTTATTAATATAAGTCTAAACATTTTCCTTATCTTTATAAAGCCAAATATGATGGCATGATAATGTAGTTGTACCAATTGAATGAAGGTCAGCCATGCGGTCTTTTTCATGTTAGTTTCCATGGCTACTTGTTGCCTCCGTAGCCTCTGAGTGTACATATTAATGGTAATGTGTCTTCTTTCTAATCAAAAAGTACGTTAAGGTTTAAATCCGAGTGGTTAATAGGTTAATATGAGCACATTAGGAATTAAGAAAAAATAAACTTATTGCCTCCGTAGTCTGATTGATGACCCAAAGTGTTAACTCAACATCTAGCGGGTAATGTTGACTTGTGGTAGCGTACTGATCTCATGGAAACAAAGTGAGCGAGTAGAGTTGGATGTTGACATTAGAGTTAGGGTGATGGGTTGGATCCAATAACAAAGTCATTGAATTTGAAGTTGTGACGTTCCATTTAAAGTCAACAGTTCAAGCTATGAAATCTTGATGCAATTTATTGTAACGTAGATTAAATAAGTGTGTAAGTGCTTTTCTAGAAAAAAACACTCAATAGTAAATCCACGATGACAACATAGTCGATGATTCTAAAGTATAGAATATTCTGTAGTGAATTTTCTATTATAATGATGCATTATTTGAATCCACATTAAAATATTATACATAACATTATTATTTTAATTATTACGTGAGGCAGTTTTGGCCCTATATATGGGTAGCGACATCGAGTAAAATACGTGAACTTTTTTTTGAATGGCAAGCAAAGTATTGAAAGGGGTATTTGATATAAATTAAATTTGAGTTCAGGTGTTGTGATCCGGTATTCCGGTTCGTCTCTTTGTACCGTAATTTTCTAACCATAGATAAATGTTTAACATTTTAAAAGTTATATGATGTATATAAATGTTGTTACTAGGAATAAACCTTAAAGTATTATGTTTGATGATTAGGTACACCTTTGACATCCTAACAACTCTTTAACTTAAACACAACTACCCCTCATTTCTCTTTGTCGCAAACAAACTTCCATTCAACTAGAAATCAGATTTCTAAAAACTAAACGATATTCATCCGACTCGTTTTATACTAAATAATACAAGAAATAATTGCTGCGAATCGGAGCATTGGATATCACTCAAACCTCTATTTATAAACCGCGTATATTTTTCTTTTTTTTCCTCTGAAAAACAAAGTGTACGTCATATTTTTAATCTTACAGTAGTTCATATGTGTGTATGCATGCATGTTGTATGATTCCGCTTTTTCTAAAACATATTAAGAATCAGGTTAACTCGGTCTGACCTGGTTTACTTTATTTTCTCTCTTACGACCGTCGATTTTAACATCTACGAATACTGATCACTACGTGTGCGAAAGTGAATGAGTGGAGTTGGGCGTTGACCTAACGTTTCTTAGAAAAGCTGTACTCCCTCAATTATTAACTATAAATGCAAGATTTTATTGATTAAGTAGATCAATTATATGGCAATACGTACTCAATAGTCAAATACAACGATTACAACATAATCAGAGATTCTAGATATAGAATATACTATTTGTGATTTTTCAATTATAAATGATGCATTATTGAATCGACATTAATGTATATTATATAGATTACATTCATTTTAATTATTATGTGTGACAGTTTTGGTCCGATAGGTAGGTTTAGAATTTAAACGAATCTTAAGAGTAAGAAAAAAGCAAAAATATCTTCACTTTTTATTATTATTTTTGTTTTTAATAGCAAGCACCTCATTCAAGGATCCGCTTACATCCTATCTTTTTCCTTCTATCATTATAAATTCCTTAATTGTCTTTTCGATAATATTAATATCCAAACTTTATCCGTAATTACATATACAAAGACGTGTTTATTATAGAATGTCATAACCTATTTTAGACTGAGACGAGAGTAAATATATAAACAACTGTTCATAATGTATGGGAAAAAAATCATATATGTGAAAGGGAGAAAGAAACACTGTTAACCATCTTTTGTTTGAAATTTAAAGTCATAGGTATAAGTGTATTAGTATGTACAAAGTTACTGTTTATATAGATTGTTGTTATTTTGGTAACTATATAAGTTTTTTAAAAATATATATAATTTTTTCAATTGTAACACTTGAGTAATTGTATACATGTTTGAAAAATCAGTCATCTAAATTTCAATGTACAAACAAGTGAAATAAGTATATTTTTTTCTCTAACCAAAATCAGTATGAACAAAAATGGGAACAGATAAATGAGAAATTTTTCTGACATCTATTTAATCTTATTTATCATCGTTTTAATTGACAACTAAATTGACATAAATAAAAGAGTTGAGACTTGAGAGTTGAGATTGCTAGTTTTGTTGCTTGCCAAATGTAAAACTACAAGTCTATTAGTACTTTAGTAGTATATGGACCACTAACTATTTTATTTAATGGGTCAGTTTTGAATATTGTTTTCAGCCCATATGCTGGACTTTGGGCTCATGAGCTCATCACAAATTCACAATACAAGAATAATATTGCATTTATATAACTAAAATTCACATATATAGTAGTCATAATCTAATATAAATTCCTGAAAAAAATTGTACAAGTCGCTAATAATATATCTTCACACTATTGTTAAAAACATTCCTATTTTCAAATAATTTACAAATAATACAATTTTATATGTACAAATCTTCTATAGGGAATCGATAACACTTATAACTAATTCATGAATGTAGAAGATACATTATTTGAAAAGATATATAAAATTGTTATTAGAATCTTACTTAGAAGATTAATGATGTGCTTGGTTATAATCTTTATAGTTTTTAGGGAAAATTTCATCTTATCATAACTGATTTCAAAACGTTCCATCAAAATCACTCAATGTTTTTTTTCCTATAATTAATTTCAAAGTGTTCCATAAAAAAACACTCAATGTTTTTTTTCCTACAAAGTCACTCAATTAATGTTTAGTTTATAATCTTAAGTAATATTTTTATAAATGATTAAAATTTTCAAAAATTATAAGAGACAAATAAAATCATATATTAATATTTCTATTACT
Organism: Flaveria sonorensis; assembly: GCA_025506505.1. Classification (NCBI taxonomy): domain Eukaryota; kingdom Viridiplantae; phylum Streptophyta; class Magnoliopsida; order Asterales; family Asteraceae; genus Flaveria; species Flaveria sonorensis. Next base: position 55,719,233 of record CM046425.1, on the reverse strand, counting down.
ATTAATCCACTAAGTCGGTGGATTTTTTTTGCTTTTTTTTATTTTTTTATTTTTTTAATATTATATATTATATATATGTCGGTGGGGATTTTTTTTTTATTATTTTTATGTGTAAATTTTGTTTGGAACGATTTGGGTCAAATATTATAATTTTTTTTCGTTGTTATAAATTCGAGTTACTCTATGTTTTGATGTAAATTTTGCTAGAAAATGTGTCAGAGCGAATGTAATCTATGCTTGATCATGTCGCCTATGGCTTTTCCGCACTTGCTTATTTTGATGCACTCTTTGAGTTACTATTAATCCACTATGTCGGTGGATTTTTTTGCTTTTTTTTATTTTTTGATTTTTTTATATTATATATTATATATATGTCGGCGGGGATTTTTTTATTTTTATTTTTATGTGTAAATTTTGTTTGGAACGATTTGGGTCAAATATTATAATTTTATTTCGTTGGTATAAATTCGAGTTACTCTATGTTTTGATGTAAATTTTGCTAGGAAATGTGTCAGAGCGAATGTAATCTATGCTTTATCATGTCGCCTATGGCTTTTCCGCACTTGCTTATTTTGATGTACGTTTTGAGTTGTTCTACGTTATAACGTAAATTGTGTTTGAAATATAGTCGATTTAAATAAAATATGTTTTCATTTGATGGTACAAATTCGTGTTACTTCATGTTTTACGTAAATTGAGTTCGGAAACAAGTTGAGTCGATTATATTTTATACTTGATCATGACACGTACGCTCGCCGCAGCAGCAACGCGCGGCGAGTTAAATCACTAGTTTATACTCTATTATTACTTTAAAGAATTTGAATATGTGACATAAAACTTAAAGTAATGATATGTTTCACTTGCTAAGAATTGACTTGGAAATGGCATGAACCAAAGCTTGTCTTGTTCAATATTTCTAATTGTTTAACCCATAGATGCTTATCCGGTAATTTTACTTGATGTTCTAAAATTTGAATTAATAACATTAAGAGACGTATATCTAACGTGTAACGAACCGCTTAGCCAATATTTTGTATAAAATGTTTTTTTTTCCTACAAAGTCACTCAATTAATGCTTAGTTTATAATCTTAAGTAATATTTTTATAAATGATTAAAATTTTCAAAAATTATAAGAGACAAATAAAATCATATATTAATATTAGTTATTAATAAGTTAAGAGTTTCTAGTTAACCTGAAGTAGAAGTTAATAGTAAATTTTTTTTAATTTGCTAAATAAGAGGGTGGGAGTCGTCTCAAGTTTTCCTGGTTCTCTGGATAGTTAAGTCACGTCAGCTTTTTTTTATTTTCTCTAGTATTTTTTTTTTCATTTTGCATGGTACTGCTCCAGTTTTTCTCGTTTTCTCCAAATTTTTCCTTGCGTGCTTGCGAGTGATACGGTACAAGGTGCAACGCACCACCCCATCTGGTGAAGCTCGGTGATTATTTTCCGGTTCGAGGGTTTATTTTTCTCACCAAAACCTGAGGGGTTCCCATCCGGCCCCGGGATTTCCCATCCCTTTTCCCGTTCCACTCTGTCTTTTAATAACCAAGTTTTACAGTTTGTTAAAGTAAAGACAAATTGTAAGAGAAAAATCACCAAATAGTAAATATGATTTATATTTTTTACAATAGTTCACTTAATTTAAAAACTAAATTTTTTTTTTATATATTACATGAAATTGAACCTAGTGAAATTTGATTGATTTCACAGAAACAAAATACATTTCCATGATTTTCATAAGTCACTTAAAACTTGGTTATGTTTTAAAAAGTTTACTTTTACGAGTTTCTCTAATTATATGTTTTTAGAAATATTTAAAGGAAAGAGATAATGAATCGGAAGAGAGAACTTGAAAAAACATATATACAAGAGAAAAGAGAAGAGAGGAGAGTCAGTGTAGTTTTTTGGTTTCTGAGTGAGTAATAAAGAAAAAGAAAATAAGAGACAGATGTCATCTCACCTATTTTTTTACATCTCACATGTTTAAAAAATAGGTCTTATAGTTCACTTATCGTAAATATCAATGACTCAAATCTTACTCGCGGATCAATTGGTGTGAAATGAGTCACTCATGACTTTTCAAAATAGAAATCATAAGTTTAAGTTTCACTTGATACAACATTTTAGTTAAGCTAGAGATTTTATCATAGTGAAACTTTAGATGGTAGGTTTTTTCTACAGTGATGAGCAGGCTAGGTCACAAGAGGCTTAGTCCATTAAAAAAACCCTATAAGCAATTCAGTTTAAAAGAATAATAAAAAAATAACACTCGCACCTTCTTCATTCGAAAAAAGCCCCAAAACATGCAATAATACTTTCAGGATTCCAATATGTGCCACAAACACAAATTGTCTACATTGATTACAATATATTATTACATAAACTCAAATCCCACCCTCTCTACCCCTGTTCTGAACCAAAAACCCTAGAAAACTACCATGGACCCAGCCCCTGATAACATCTTCATCAGCAGATTCGATCCACCACCACCACCGTCGTCCACCACCGCCGACAACCACCACGAACCGCCTCCTTCCACCAGTCTAGTTCCAATCGACACCACCGCAATCAACCCACCAAAGAAGAAGGACCGTCATTCAAAGGCCAACGGAAGGGGCCGCAGAGTCAGGGTTCCGGCACTCTGTGCTGCTCGCATATTCCAACTCACCCGAGAGCTCGGTCACCGAACCGATGGTCAAACCATTGACTGGCTGCTGCACCATGTTGACCCATCGTTGTTTCCCTCATCGCTCGCCTGTGCCGGAGGTGCTCCGAAGACGGTGGCGCCGGAGGACAAAAGGGGTGTGTCGGAACTGGACCTGTTTCCAAACATGTCGTTCACATCACTGTTGATGCAGGTTGAAGAAGATGAAGCGAAGACCAAGGTGCAGAAAATTGAGGATGTTTGGAAGGTTTAGACTTTAGGTGTGTGGGTCTGTGGGCCATTGATGGAAATCTTTTGTAAAAATGTTGACTTTTTAATGAAGAAGTTGACTTTTGTAGGACCACCAATGTGTACTTGTAGTCTTGTTTGTGTATCATTGATTTAAACTGTACTTGATCATTCAAAAGTTATCCTTTTCAAGAAACATCTCATAAGTTAGATCTTGATTTTACAGTTAAAAAATCAAGAATTCAACAATCATCAATGTTATAACTTTAGTTCTATATCTTTAAGGTCAAAATGTACGAAAACAACAATTTATTAGATCTGACTATATAAGTTGATGATCAACTTACTTGAATTATTGGTCATTCCAAGCTAGCCAACCAATCTAATCTTCTTTGTGCAGACATTGCCATGAACATTTCTCTCCAATCCACATCTTTAAACATTTTGATTGCCTTTATGTATGTAGCAGCATCAACATCTGCAATTGACTCCAAACACTTAACACAATTGGTGATCGAAAAAGAACTAGATACGGTACACCCATCAGGATTCTTGAACATCTGGGTTCTATCGCTTATTGGGTCAGACCCTTGTTTGTTTGAAATTGCTATCTTAATTGTTTTCTTAGAAGAATTATCTTCGGTTCCTGCTACCTTTGCTTCCTTGTTCTTGTGAAGATGGTCACTCTGTGTTGGGGTTGGAGACTGGCGTTTTCTTGTTCCTGAATTCTGGGAGTCTTTATCGGTACTGCTATTATCAGTTGGGAAAGGTTGAGGGGTTGCATTAGTTGATTCGTTTTCTAGATCGACTTTTTGATCATTAAGCAATGGATATTGAGCAAGTGGATATGCATCTTTGTAATCTATCATAGTATCTCCAAATATGATCTCGAGTTCATTGTACATGGGACAACCTTTCTTCCGGAATCTTCTAGCTTTTTTGTTTGTCTACATGTCAGCCAACAACACATCATTCAATAAATACACATTTTTCAGATAAGGTATAAAAGATTAGAAGTGGCAATTTCAATCCAGTAACTTTAAATGGGTTTTTTATTTATCTCGAAGTGATCAGATAAAATTTTCTTAGCTTAAAGCAAACTAGTTCATACAAGTTGAAAGTCATCCGAAGTATACTTTTAATGCATACATAAAACATGTGTTGCGTCAACTCAACCCAACCTCACATGTACCGAAAATGACTTGTTTAAAAAGAACTGTTTTGATCATCACCCGACCTGCCTAATCAACCTATGTAAACAACTACGTAAAAAAAACCTTACAATCATTTTAGAAACTTTTAGAGGTTAACTTAAGTTGTAACAACTACTTGGTAAGATAAATGTGGCAAGTTTTTTGAAGTGCAATTCACAACAGAATGTGAAGTTGTCAAGTTATCCCCCACCCCTGAGAACAGTCCAAATTTCATTTTCAATGTTCAAACAAAAATTTACATGGATCTTTATAGATTTTATCTAAAAGTTTTTCTAATAATGAAACACTCTTTATATATGTGATGAGTAATTAACTTCCCTAGCCATCAGATTTCCCTTTATGTTGCACACACACCACAATTCTAGCAAAACACTTGTTGCAAAAATTATTGATTTTAGATGAAATGTCAAGTGTGTTGATAGTCTTCAATATTTGTAATTTCATAAGAATGATAGCTAGTTTGCAACAAAAAAGAAGTATGATTGCTGGAAAGCTTAACCATTACATAGGAAGATACAGTTATAGTTAATTCAATTCTGAAGATATTAAGCTAAGATGCTGTGTGGGATGTCTTATTGAAACCACTTATTGCCTTTTAAGATAAGCAGTATGAAAGAAGAAAGTTGAAACTCATTCAAAACAGGCTATCTAAAGAGCAAATAAGTGAATAACTAGACAAGCAGTCGAGATAAACAATCGAAATAGCGTCAAAACAACTTATTCTTGTATCAAAAAGCATAATCAGATAAGCAGCTTTTATCAAAACAACTTATTGAATATCATTTGGTACATCTATAATGGCAGAGTGTTTGAATTCAGAAGGGGAAGTTTACCTTCAAATATGATTCCCATACATCATCATCTGCTATCACAGTACCAAGCTTAGAATCCCATGTAAACCCAGGCTCCTTCAATAGCTTGGTGAACCATAAATAGTGAATGCGTAACAGGTTATATTTGTTCCTGAACTGCGCGTGAGTATACCTCCTGTTAGTTTTTTCATGAAACTCTTGTTCAATAACCGACCAACTCGATCTAGAAAATGTGGTCGTGTGGCGATTTCCCCTTTTCACCTCTTTAGCCATGATACTGATAAAAATGTTCTCCTCTAATAAGGTCCAAGTAGCAGGATCAGGCACAGCCTCTAACTCATCATCACCACCAACAAGTGCCATCTAATTACACAATCACAAAACATATAAAACAACTTTTGTAACATAAAGTTATCAAAGATTATAAATGTGTTAATGAATTACTATCTTCAACAACCAGTTGATTAATTCCTTAAAGATCGTTACTCAATAGATTGTTGTTAATCAAATTTGCCCTAATTTTAACAATTACTTAGAAGGAAATCGATAGAAAAGAGAAAACTGAAACCTAAAAGCAGCAATCAAAAACCCTAGGAGGTTTTCTTCCGATTTCCTTGAGGCGATGAGAAGAATCAAAAGGCAGTAATCGAAGAGTACGTTGGTATAAGAGATTTTCGATGAGAAATGAATTAGGTTAAAAGGATAAATTGCAGATTTGAGATTAGGGTTTAGTATACCTGTGAAAGCTGATGATGGTGGTGGTTGACTGATCTGCCGGCATAAGCACTCAACTACCGAATAGGGTCGATACATCATTACATTTGTAACGCTGGCCGTTGGGGCTTTGTTTGTCTCGAGCTAGTGTTTTTTTTTAACTTTCGGGAAATAATATTATAAGTCTGGTCATTCGTGTAAATTCATTTGACGAAAGGTTATCACGCTCACGAACACAAATAGTGCTAGTAAGTAGTGATCCTATCTGTCTATCACTCCAGGTGAAACCCAACATCTAAATACTTACTGTGATAAAACATTTATGGTACTTAAAGCATATTATACAAAGTGAGACAAAAACCTCCTAGGGTTTTTGATTGCTGCTTTTAGGTTTCGGTTTTCTCTTTTCTATTGATTTTCTTTTAAGTAATTGTTAAAATTAGGGAAAATTTGATCAACAACAATCTATTGAGTTACAATTTAAGGAATTAATCAACTGGTTGATATTAATCTGATAACATTTATAAAGTCATAGGATGCCTCCACCAATTGAACCATTGAGGTGCTAATATAAGCGTGTGTTTAACTTTTATGTACAACCACTTATAAACACATTATTAATGGCATATAATCACGTCGTGATAGCATATTTGAAACTTCATATATCATATAAAAGAAAACGGAATTGTATTTGACATAAAAGTTATAACAAAATGGTCCTGGTCGATGTCAAATAAATTATATATCGGAACATGATGTCACCGTTCATCACCGACTCAGTTTCGAAGCATAGACAAAAATAAACATATCGTAACGGTGTATTTTGTATATAGTGAAAATTTAAAAGCATATAATATTTGACTATGTCGATTTCGAATAAAACTTATATTGAAATGTGGATATAAGTAAGTACGTCACAGTGACGTCTTTGGAAATTTATAAACATTATATTTTAAATGTTATGAGAAAAAAACAAAAAAAAACTCATAATAATAATAATAAAATAACAAAAATATCAAATGAGTTTAACCATTTTATTTTGTATCATATGATTTACTTGTTAATAAAGATATTGCGAGTTCAAAAATCAAAATCATACGATTTGTTCTTACAAAAAAAAAAAGTAACAGCAGTCAGCAACCGCCAAGTGCCAACTGTAATCTGAGTTATTGGGCTTCTGGATGTGAATTGTGTTGGGCTTGCCTGTTGGTAGTAAAAGGTGTTTATGTTTTACTTATTGGGCTTCTTTTAGACCTTCAAATTGTCAACCTTGATGTGAATAAGTGTGAATGGTGAAGGTTTCTTTTTCTTCGGTCCAAGTCCAACTGGACTCACTTGTGGTCTACATTTTATTTTTTGCTGATGAATCAACTATTGAGTTCTTTCTACTTGCCATGGTGGATCATATCGCTTGTGGATACTAATATGTGTAATCTATAACTCTACAAGTTATTTCTGAAATAGTTGGTACCGTAATATTGTTTACTTGTATTAGTTACATTGGTTGAGGAACGGAGATTTATTTAGAAAATGTGCATATCTCTACCAACTACCAGCAGGCGTGATTAATCATAGTTGTTATGGACCGGACGTTGCCGGTAATTTTAATGACATCAGTTCAATTAGGTGAATATGATTTACTTAGGATGTAAGGAAACTCATTTTGGTAACTGATGCTTATTTATGAGAGGGAATCCGAACAAGATTTAATACGATCAAGTTAGTAGATGTAGCGCTTGATCGTTCAAGACTAACATGATTTTTGGGTTTCGGCCTTAAGAGGGCAACGACCCCTTGCGAGGTCCAAAGCGCAACACCATGATCAAAAGTCAGAGCCTCTGAAGTTGGCTTTTGATCCACGCGGTTAGTAGAAACTTCACCATCAGTAGAAACTGAACAATGGATATGAATTGGTGTTCGAAACAACAATGAATAATAGTTAGACATCAATGTAAACACAAACATTTTAACCTCAGATAGAGCCTAGATTCAATTAAACCTGAATTATAACAAAAGAATATTATAAATCACACATGCTAATACCTAATTTCTAAACATATAACATAAATCATCATCTTGGGGCAAAAGATGTAGTAAAGTCCATGGGTACCCGAAAAGTATCCGCCCATTTTCTCGAATCCAAATACAGCTTGGATATCTTACCCGCCACGCGGCTCATGCTGGGCCTCTTATTCGGATCCTCATCCACACACTCCAACGCTATTCGGGTCATCTTCTCTGCCACCGTCACCGGAAACGAATCCTTCAACCTCCGATCAACCCACCGCCGCACCCTCCCTTCAATCTCCGCCGCATCGCGGCCGTCGCCTTCCACCGCGTACCTCGCCGTCTCCACCACCAACGTCCGCACATGCCTCCCGTGTTCCTTATCGTACCGGTACTTCACCGGCTCTTCGCCGGACAACAGCTCCAGAACCACCACTCCGAACGCGTACACGTCGGACTTCTGCGTTGCGACACCGGTGAACTCCGGCGGCATGTAGCCTTTCACACCTTCGAATTGCACCGATCGGCTGTTGGATCTCGTGAATTTCTTCACCGGAGATGATTCCGGCGAAATTTCTTCCACGATCTCGTCTGTTCGTTTTTGATTCTCAGCTTTCGCTTCGATTGCCGTCTCGCCGCAGAGCTCCGCCGTGCCGAAGTGGCAGATCTTCGCGTTGAACGACGGTTCCGTAACAATCACGCTACTCGATTTCACATACTTATGCACCAAATTGATCTTCAATCCAGCATTATTATGAATGTAATCCAAACCAGAAGCTAGATCTGTAGCGATTTGCATCCGTGACATCCATGTCGACAACACTGTAAAGTTAGGGTTTCGTTTGTTACGCAAACAGTCCGTTAGGTTTCCGCCGGAGGTGTAATCGTACGCTAGGTAAATACAATCGCCGGAGATACACGCTCCGAGAAGCTTAATTACACTCATATGATGACTTCTGTAGATAACAGACAACTTCTCCCGTAGTTCCGAGTCCTTAATCGGCCGGCGAAGCTTCCGTTGGAACACCACCACCTCCTTCCCCCGGAGAAAACACCGCCACGACGGCGTTGACGATGAAGAAAACCGTTTAGCGAGAAAATTGTTAGTGGCGGAGCGAATTTCCGAGAGATCGTATATGTGTGTGTTTTCCGGTAAGGTGTTACGGAGGCTGGAGAGTGAAGTTCTGGAGGAGACGGAGGCGTCGGCGGTGGCGGTGGAGCTGCCGAGGCGGTAGCTGGAGCCGGTGGCGGAGGCGGTGGCGGTACCACCGTCGTAGCTGTAGCTACTGCTTGTAACGTTACTCGATGACGGATCGATTTGTGTTTGCGATTGAATCGATGAACGAATTGGAGTCGCCGTCGACATCGCCGGAGTAGTTGTTGTTGTTCGTGTGGATCTGGAGCTCCTCCGCCGTGTTAGATCGGGTTCGTCTGCCTTCACGGCCAATTTGTTTCCACACATATGAATTAAGCGATCGAATCGGTGAATCAAAACCCTAATTGATTGTTGATCATGATGAATTCATACATACAACTTCGAATTGATGATCGCCGGCGATGTGTGGTGGATTCCGGCGTAATGAATGACGTTTGCGTTATCAAATTGATATTTGATGATCATTTATGGGGTTGAATTTGAGGATGATAATAAATAATGAAGAAATAGTGAAAGTGATATGTAACCGACATTTGATGAATAGGAGATGATAAAGACAGGAGTCCTTAGCAATAATAGGTTATTCAAACACGAACTCCCGTGTAGGATATGTTAGTGTGGTTTGGTGTGTGGGCTCTCACTAGTATTCTTTTCATATTATTATTAAAAGTGCCTTTATTGCTATACCCAATTAGATATATATTCCGTAAAAGGTAACACGGGTCGTATTCATTTCAGTCGAGCGATAAAAGTTGCACATGTTCACACAATTGTTTCTGCCTTATTACGGTCATGACCATCTTTACGGTTTTAGTGGAATAGACATCTTTAAGTATTTACATACGGGCTGTGAAGAATAAAAAATAAAAATTTTATTTAAGAAAAAAATAAGAATCTAATTTACTTCTTACCAATAGAACTCCTTAGTAACAATCTAGTTGCTTCTCATAGAACTCATTAGTAGCAACCGAATCATTTAACCAATTGTTTTAACTATTAAATTAACATACTGATTCGTAAAGATGGTGTCGTTTTAACAAAAATTATGATGGTTTGAAACCTATGTAAAGCAAGTGTTTTTTTGGGTATTATTCATAAAGGAAGCATAAATACTAGTTTTTATGATTTTTTAAAATTAAGATTTGAGTGTCTTAGCGTAACTTATTATGTTTGGTATTTAGCGGGAATAAAAAATGCACCATGGGCTAATGAGCTAGTCTCCGCACCCGGAGCACAACTGGACTAAGATTTTTAGTTTTTTAAAGTTAAAAAAAAAATATTCTACACTACAATTATTTGTGAACAATGTGAGCTACGAGTTGTGTTGAATGGGTTAGGTTAGTATCTTTCTTTTCAATATAACTTACACATTTCGTAATTTATATATACTTGCAATTGAGTTTTTAATTTTATTAATTACGATGAAAGTCTTTAAACTAAGAGTTTATATGCTTTTCTTCTTTAGCCTAAACGACGTTAAGTATCCGGTAAAATATTTTTATTATAGTAAAAAGATAATATAAAACCAAAGAAGTTGCAATCAAATATGAATAGAGGATGAATTATAAGTGACCTAAAATTTCATGAGGTAATTAACACTCCTTTAGTATGAAGATCTAGACATCGATAATCATAATAATGATACGAATAACCTAAAAAACATAAAGCGTTGTAGCAAGAGCTAATTTATGTGAAGGAAATAAAGTTGTAAATGTGTGTTCTTATGATCTCAACCCAATGTTTTATATCTCACGTTTGATAGTTTAGAATATGCAAGTACAATACATATGAGACAATTCGACAAGAGACTATCATGTCACAACCCATTTTAGGTGTAATGGTCTTTTTGTTAGATCTATTTTTATGTCAATATATTTCATGTCTGTTTATATAGGATAATATTAACCGATAAATCTTATTCTTAACTACTATTACTAAAAGATTTTACAAGATTGATAACAATACAAAAAGATAAATTCAGCATTTGATCAATTGACATTGACTATACAAATTTAATTATATAAATAATATATAAAGAATCATAAAAAATATATTTGAAGGTGACGAAAGCTTCGAAACACTTGTCGACCATGTACATATATATACGATGTTTGACTTTGGTTGTGAATCGCGCAGACATCGTTGAGTTCAATATCTTTGACTTTCACATATTTATTTATCTTTTCAAAGGTCAACTCAAAGTTATTTGCATAGCATCAATTAGTAGATACATTTAAACTTTAATTGGGTCAAATTGTTTGCAATAACCAAAATACATTTAAAAATACAAGCTGTCAACTAGCAAAACTAAAGGCATAAAGGAGAGTCACGCTCGTGACTATTCAAAATCGATTTGTTAAAAGCTTAAATTGAGTCAACTAGAACTCGAGCTTTTACTAAGATCTTTCAATAAACAAGTCCAAACTTCACATATCGAGCCTGGGTAGCCTTACAAGCCTAAACAAACATATATTTACAAATATATGATCAAATAATTATACAACCCATATTATGTTATGTAAAAGTTATAATTACAAAGTTAGCGCATTGTAAAATCCGAGCTTGTAAAACAATCCACAAGCCGAGCCCTAGCATTAGAAGCAGAGCTCTTTACGAGTAAGTTGAGTTCAAGCTTGAGTTGGAGCTCTTTTAAGTTTAAGGAACCGAGTTCGAGTTCAACTCGTTTACACCTCGAGGCAAAACAACGTTTAGTGGTTGGAAGTTGAAACTAACGCATAAAAAGCAAAAAGTATAGTATAAAAGAAAACAAAGTACTAATAGCAAGTTTAGAATAACGATGAACAAATTACACTTTTCGTTGGATGATGTATCGGCTAGTATGGGATGAGGGGTTGTATTTTTTGTGATTTTTCAGAAATTGTTGTTTTTAGTTGTATGGGTAGATGTTACTCAATTTTCACCACTCATTGGTATGCCCTTAATCACTATGCATAGATAACTTTAGATGTTAGATATGCCTTTATCTTTAGGGGGAGCAAGTAGCCCTAGATGAAGGTATGGAGTCTAACGTTTTTTAGCTTTCATTTTATTTGTGTTTGCGATTGTGAATATGCATTCCAGTCCTTTTATCTTTTGCTATTTTCTTTACTAATAGATTTCTTTCTTCTAACTCAAGAGTCTCGTTAAAAGCAACATTTATACCATATATGATAAGAGTAAGTTAGTTTTCATTTGAACTCTCCCAAAATCCTACTCTACAAATGAGCTTTTTTTACTGCGTATGTTTTTTTTTTTGTTTACACGTTTCGTCAGTTATGTTTATACCAAGTTTTAGGTTTCCTCGTTAAACTAAATAAAATCAAAAACTGTTTTTCATGTTTGTATTTTTAACAGATTACATAATTTCTTATAAAAAAACGTTAGTTTTCTTTGTTAAACCCATTTACTTAGAAACAAATTACATTTTACGCATTTTATGCCTATGTAAAATTTCAAGTTTGATCTTAAAGCTAAAGAAATATCATAACTGGTCTTTTAAGTTCATATATGATAACTATTGTCTTACTTTCTGTTAAAAAACGTTAATTTTGTCTATTAAATTTATTCATGTGCGTCTCGCATGAAAGCATAATGGTTTTTACTCTTTTTAATGAAAAAATACTTAACAAAGTTCGGTATATTTAGACACCTCTAGGCACTAGCTCACACGTCGGCTATTTAATTTCATGCATTCTCATGGGCTTATGGGCATGACTTTTGTTTGTATCAAATAACATGTTTAGACGGGCCATACTTGTCAAAACCAATTTTGTAGCCCATTTCATGGTTTCATGCATTCTCGTGACTTTTCTCATCTTTTTTTTTTCCTTTTCTACTTTCAACGTTCTAATGAAACTATTTTTACATACCAACATATAAAAAGAAGTGTGTTAAATAATGTTACTGCTATAATAAAAGGTAACTACTATTTGTTGGCTCATTTCTACTTTCATGCATTCTCATGACTTTTCTCATCTTATGATTTGTTTCTTATAAGAAAATAATATCATACATACAAGTTATAAACGTTTTAAAAAAATAAAGCAACTTGTAAAAGTCAACAAAAGTGTTTATTCGTAAAATACTATTGTAACTAATTTTTTCTTACAATTTGATCTCAACTATTGATTAAGAAGATAGATTGTTGAGATTACTTTTTATAATTCTTAGTTTTAAAAGACTTAAACTTTTTTTTAAAACTTTTAGTGTTTGAAAAATGAAATAGTTCTTTACTTACTCCCAACGTTACTTTTAAACTTGTAATAAACTTTATTTTTATTGTTTACAAATATGATTTTTCTTTTTCAATTTTTTTAACAGCTTTTACTTTTTACAAATAATAATAAAAATGTAACAAGAGCAAATGTAGGATTGGGCTACGGAAGACTACGTCAGTACGTCATCAAGTTATATACCCTTTATACCCTCCCCTTTGAAGTTTGTCGTTTGTTTTTCCTTAGTCTTTGTTTATTTATATTTATTACTAAATAAATCGTGTGTTTGACGTTTTAAAATATAAAATTATATAATTATTTATATATATCTAATATATATATATATATGTTATAAATAACATATCAATAAAATTATTATATATAATAAACTTATTTAATTTGTAAACAATAGTATAAAAAGGAAAAAAAAGATTTTATTGTTCACACATATACATAAATCATTTTATATATCTTTTAAAATATTTCAATTTTAAAATCATTGGCTACAAGTTGAATTATATTTTAACGACATTAAGTCTCATTAAAATATTGTTAAAGAAATGTTATTTATTTATAGAAAGAAATTATCTTGATTAGTATATTATTAAATGAGAATTATTAGTTTAATTAAATGGTTCAATTGCTTATTTAATACTTAAGTTTGCAAAGCAATTGATGCTTGAATAAATGCAATTATTAATGTTATTTGAACTAGTAAAGCTTATGTCTATTATTTATTTGTCATTTCAAGTAATAAGTATACAACTAAAATAAACATGTAATTTTTTCTACATAGCATGAAACAGAAAAACGTCTTCTTATGTTACTTTATTCTATAATCACTTTATCTTATTTAATTGCATATAAAAATAATCGAAAGTACTACCATCTACGATAACTGATTTTTGTTATTTTTATATAATATCATTAAAGTGAACTGTTCATATTTAAAAAGAATTATGTTTTCCTATAATCTAATGCGTAAAATGATGTCAATTAGTCTAATGACCATCCTTTTTGCGCATCAGTTATAGGTGAAAGTTGGGGTGTTCAAAAATATCCGAATCCGAAATATCCGAAAATCCGAAATTCGGATATTCGAAATTTGGGATTCGGATTCGAATAGTGATTTTGAGAATTTTCGGATATTTTAAAAATATAAATATTAATTAAATATTTCAAATGCTTTTAGATATTTCGGATATTTTAATAAAAAACTTTGAATATACGAAAAATATTTCAATAAAAACTATTATATTTTTATAAAATTTATTAAATAATACAAAAAATTTTGAATTCGGATATCCGAACGGATATCTGAATCCGAATCCGAAATTTCGGATATCCGAATTTTGGATTCGTATTCGGATAGTAAATTTGAATGGCTCCATGTTCGCCATCCCATTAAACTAATCATATCTTCTTTCATTAATGAACAACTCTTTAGTTCTTAATAAATCAGATATCCTCAGTTTGTAGTAAACAAAACAAATTAAGTCGTGCTCTTCTATAATTTGTCCCAAAATTACAATTTGTCTTGATTGGTTGTTCTTGATTTTAATTTTTCACCGTACCTTGTAATTTTTGCCGACTCTTTGCATGTTTGTTATAAAATCGTAGCAGTTCAAAAAGATGTACAATACGTCAATACCATTAGAGACAAAACTCATTATAGTATAAAAATATTGAAAAGAATTATTTAACTGTTAAACTAACAAAATAGTAAAAGTTTAGGGAGGAGGAGGCGCCCTCGGGTACCTGCTCGGGTATACCGCCGCCACCCTTGCGGGTAGTTGTTCACGGGTACCATTTGCCGAAGAAGAAACCGAAAAAGAACGGCTATATAGCCGTTGAAGATATCCGTTGGAATAGATGAACAATATTATCTACACAAACACACATATATTTATACAAACACAATATAGTAGCAAATTATCTACACAATATTATCTACACAAACACACATGTATTTACACAAACACAAACACGATATTTTGTCATGGATCCCCGAAGGTCAAAAACTTTTAGTAGCAAAAAATCCCGAGGTGCTGGTTCGAGTTCCCGAAGTGGTGGTTCGAGTTCCTGATGTTGTGGTTCGAGTTCCCGAGGTTGTGGTTCGAGTTCCCGAGGGTATTCACCGCAACCTAATTCACTGAAACGAAAAATAGCCGAGAAATATAATTGGCCTTGTGATTTTTAGTTTTTATATTTTTTAGGATTTTTTATTGTATTTGTATTTGTATTTTTTATTATTTGAATTATTGTAATTTTTATTTTTTAATAAAAATTAATTTTCTTTTGAATTATTTTAATACTAAAATAAAAATTTCAGAGTAATTTAATGTTGAATTTTCAGTTTTTTAAATGTTTTAAGGTGGTTCAAGGTATTGGATGTTTCAATGTATGATTGGTGGAATTCAAAATAATCAAGGATACATTAAGATAGTGCCCCTCTGTGAATGATGTAATGTTCACATGTTCCAAAATGTATTTCTTAGAGATTTACTTGAAGTGCAACTTAGAACTGACATTAAATAATTTTTTAGTGTTATCTAATAAAAAATTAGATTGGGGATAGTTGATTTGATTTGATTGGTCATGAATGGTTACATCATACTTTCTGATGTATGATATACCCCCTCAGCCAATGGGCCCTCCCCCACCCCTTTATATACATTCTTAATAATTTAAATATTTTTTCAATTTTCATTGGCGGAATAGCTTTTTTTTTACCTGTTTAACTATGTGCCTGGTAAGATAGTTTGGTTAAAAGTAAATTTGATTACAAGGAAAAACACTACTATCTTATAATTATTAACACATTAACGTTATATTGTTATAAAAGATATATTTAAAACAACAAAATTCAAAGCATATAATATAAGGATTATAGTCTTAGAGCATTTACAACTCATTCCTTATCATCATCCATATAATTACAATAAAAATCACTATTTTTTTTTTATTTTTTAATTAAACAATACTTTTTATACATTTATCATTACTTTTTTCTCTCCTCCACTCACAACCACTTAAAATATATTAAAAGCGTTATAGGGTTTTGAACAATATTGTCTAAAAATACAGATTGAACAATAAATTCCCCCTATCATTCACTCACAACCATTATAACCATATCATATAATATAAGAAATACACTCACATTAATTTAGAAAACGGGCTGTAAATGCTCTTACACCATATGTTTGTATTATACATTTTAAACTACTAAAAATACATCACCAAGACAGACAGACACCAAAAGAAGATAACAGAAGAACGTATACATAAAAGACGTAAGAAGGATATCAACTCATAGTTGAGCTATGGCGAAAGCATGATTAACTGAAACATGTTAAAAGAGAGAAGGAGCTAGTAAAGAGAATGATCGATTCAACATTCAGTTGTTACGTGAACATGTCTCGTCTAGGCAAGTCATTCCAAACCATACTAAATTTCTCAAAACTAAAACCAGATAACTAATCTGATTCAATCGAAACCAAACCAAAAACAATGGTTCCAGTTTAACTTTATTTTTGTTTAGGTTTTATCAGTTTTAAAAACTAAATGTCCTAGTAATAAAGTCAGATTACCCGGTAATCATAAAAAATATTATATTGTTACATTAGAGATTAGAGGTGGTAGTTGTTTTGTTAGAGTTACTTTAACTAGTATTGAAGTCAGAAGATGGGGTGTTGAGCAAAAGCATTATCATTTTCAGTATATGTCCATCACTTTACCCCCGTTTTTTATGGGTTCCTCTGCATTTATTCCTGCCACCCAACTCAATTTTCATTTCACTTCTTTTATACCCTTAGACTTTTCATTAATTACCTCACGCTCCTTCTACTATTCGAACTTGAGATATGATTTTAAGCTTTTAATAAACGAGACAAAGCAAGTTAGCAACTTAAATGATAAGGACAATGTATTTATGTATGTAATTAACTTCTTAAGTAGTTGTATTTTTTTTAACTTCCTCGTGAATTTGTTAGCTTTTCATGGTTTGTATTATCAAATATGTTTTATTTTAAATCATTATCATGGTTTAGTTTTGACAACTTTTACAACTCTATAGATAAATAAAAGAATAGAAGGTTCAAATACACACAACAAAGTGTGCTCCTAACCATCATCGTTCATGTACATTTTCTGTACATGCATAGATATAACAAGTACGTTGTACGTATTAAACATAAAAATGATTAAAGTGGGGTATCCAAAAGTTTACTAATACGAGTAAGTATTGATTGAAGTCCAACCTATGATAAAAATAACTTTCAAATTGAGATAGAAAATTAATTTTCACTTAAAGTAGATTCTTTCTACTAGCATATTAATAAGAGTTGCTTAAAACATGACCAGTCAACATCTTCTCAAGCATTCTCTTTCTCCTCTTTTAACTCATAAAAAAAAACAAAATAAATCTTTTTTTTCTTTATGCTCTTTCTCTCTTCTACTCCCGTTCAGAAATTCATGTTTTCAAATTTTTACCCAAAACTCTCTTGTTCTATTTCCTCCATCTAATTATCTCTTCTCCAGTTTTGACAACTTTTACAACTCTATAGATAAATAAAAGAATAGAAGGTTCAAATACACACAACAAGTGTGCTCCTAACCATCATCGTTCATGTACATTTTCTGTACATGCATAGATATTAACAGTACGTTGTACGTATTAAACATAAAAATGATTAAAGTGGGTATCCAAAAGTTTACTAATACGAGTAAGTATTGATTGAAGTCCAACCTATGATAAAAATAACTTTCAAATTGAGATAGAAAATTAATTTTCACTTAAGTAGATTTCTTTCTACTAGCATATTTAATAAGAGTTGCTTAAAAAACATGACCAGTCAACATCTTCTCAAGCATTCTCTTTCTTCCTCCTCTTTTAACTCATAAAAAAAACAAAATAAATCTTTGTTTTTTCTTTAGCTCTTTTCTCTTTCTACCTCCGTTCAGAAATTCATGTTTTCAAATTTTTACCCAAAAACTCTCTTGTTCTATTCCTCCATCTAATTATCTCTTCTCCAGAACCAATGATTTTTATCTTAACTAGTTAAGGTGAGGTGCTCATGACATTTAAATAAGGAAGGTTATGGATTCAAGTTTACTATGAGTAAAATGCTTAGATTGAGCGAGGGGTTTTCTCAGCAATGAGTTTCCTACTGAGGGGGTGGGGGTGCGGTATCGGTTGGGATACGAATAAATGTGCCCGATTAAAATAACACATATTCGTCGAAGCAGGGTCGTACATTGCCGTTAAAAAAATATATATCTCTTCTCTAGAAACACTCTATTGAAGATGGCCTAACCGTGATCTCAAATTCATGACTGATAACAATAGATTGATATACAAACTTCTTTTCAGTGGTTCGTCGATGGTATATAAAAAACGGTTAAAAGTGATAAAAGTCTCAAACCAAAGACGTAAATATAGAGCTAGAGATTCGGGTGCATCCAGTTAATTAACGTCAAATCCACGTGGGCCCATCCAAAAGTCAGATAACTCATGGCACTTCCGTAATTAACTAGCCGACTAGGGGCATTTCCTCAAACCCCTACCATCCAACACAAGATATCTATCTAAATTCTAAAAAGCTAAAACTTCACTTAATCATCACCTTTGCAATCATTGTCCTCAACACTCTCCTCCACCTCACACCACCACTCTCCCCACCGTCGCCGTCGCCGGCGCCGGCGACCCACCTTCTCCGGCCATTCCTCGGCGATAAGTTTCTGCAGTTAATCTGTTGAACACAATGGATATGAACAACATTCTTCGAACAGAATCTCACATCGCACAGAAAACTCCGGCGACATAAGCTCCGATCCACCAAAACTCCGACGACCCGACCCACCAACACCCACCACAAGACCCCAGATTCGGATCCGGTTCGTACGACCCGATTGTGTTCCCTTCAGAAATGCTCAACTCCATTGCTGTGTTACCTCCTCATAACCATGGGTTTGTAGATCAAGATTCTTGTTCGGGGTCGGGTTCGGGTTCGGGCTCCGGTAACCCGCAAACGGGTCAAAACCAACTGCAGGTGAGTAATGATTGGAGTGTTGTTAGCTTCTCGAATGTTGGTTCAATGGGTGTCGATCAAAGGTATCATCAAGATCCGTATTATCATAATGGTCTTCAAGAGATTGTTACATCTGCAACTCATGTGAAGCAGTTAGGGTTTATAGCAAACAGGAGTGATAATAATAATATTAATAATAATCATAGCATAAATGAGAGCAATCACATCACACAGGGGCTATCTTTATCACTGTCATCGGTTCCTCATGGGAAACCTGAGTTTACCCTCCTGCATTCGGGTCCGAAAGCGTTAAAGATGGAGCATTTAACGAATTCGGACCCGAAGCAGATGATGGGTATGGGCTCTTTTGCCCATCGGAGCGTGGGCCCCCTCGGCCCGTTTACGGGTTATGCAACCATTCTTAAGAACTCTAAGTATCTGGAGCCTGCACAAGAACTGTTGAGTGGTAGTTGTGATGTTGGGGGTCATGATCAGGTGGTGCAAACATGTGACAATGCTCACAAGATTCTTGATGAAGAAATGAGTAGGGTTTCTGGTGATTGTGGTGCATCATCTTCTGCTATTTATGGTTCAAATGAACTTATTGCTGATCGGAGTAGCTCTTTGTCGGAATCGTATCGACCGGAGTTTCATCATAAGAAAGCTAAGCTACTGTATATGCAGGAAGAGGTATTAATCTCGAGTCTTTGATTATGCATAATATACTTTTCGCGATTGGTGATTAGCGATTAGTTCATAGGGATTCATTAGTGTTCTAAGGTTTAAATTAAGGGTGTTAGGGATTATGTTTTGAAGTGTTTATGTGAATTAGAGTAATCACTTCAGATAAAGATTCAAATAGTTCTTAGGTTCAAAGGGTGCTAGGGATTGTGTTTTAAGTGTTTATGTGATTTAGGGTAATCACTTTAGATAAGCTAGTCTCACATTAATTATCGAAATAGTGATTACTTCACTCTAATAATATGTTTCATCTAAAACTATATGTGACTGAAAACATAATAATCAGCTCAACAATTTGCAACCACAAAAAGTTTGTGCAAAACACAACTTTAGAGCATCTACAATGTCATTGTCACGTCAGTTTTTGAGCTATATATCACTGGTTTTTATAAACAAACATGTGCATTAGTTTTTTTTTTTGAACGGCAAACATGTGCATTAGTTGATGTATATTTTTACTTGGTCTCACTTTTTTGTAATAAATATTGTATTTTGCAACTAGAGGGTCCCACACTTGTATATTCATTGGCGATCGTGTGTTACTATGCATTGTGAATGCTATTATTGTATTATGGTAACCTTATGGTGTTTTGAGACGTGTTTTAGTGGTTCCTATGACATTCTTTTAATCATTTGTGATACTAAACATACATTTTGGGTGTTCCACAATCTTTGTGTTATTTATCTTAATTTTTTCCCAAATTATAGTGTTAGAAGAATAAAGATAGTTTCAAGTTTGTAAAACAGTTAATTAAGTCAACTATGTTACACGCGATTAGCGTGATTGTTGCTGATATCTTTTGTTGTAAACGCGCATCTTTGACATATGTTCGCGAATGGTCCATGGTCATGAAATAGTTGTAGCATGTGAGTTGATTGCTCAATGTGTGCGATGACTACATACCAAAAGTTAATAGCAAAGTACTAATATTGGTCTCTCATTGTTATCCCTTTGTGTTGACAACCTTTTGTTGATTTCGTAATGATCCCACAATATTAACATTTAAAAGGGAATATTTGGTCCAAAATCTAGCTAGCAAGATGGAACTTTTAGAACTCTTATTAAGAGACAATTAAGCCTACTTTAAATGTAGTTACCCCACTCTTTGGTCACTTTCAAAGTGCCTAATCTCAGCATATTTGAGCTTTCACATGCTATGTTTTTCCATCACATCACATCAAACTTTTCGTTACAAGCGCAAAAGCGACAGTCTTCCCACTGAATGAACTGTCACTAGAACTATCATTTATCGACAGTTTGTTAAGACTTTCACCTTAATGTTTTGATGGTTTTGTTATGTTTCAAAAAAGGTATGCAAAAAATACAAACAGTATCATCAACAGATGCAAATGGTGATATCTTCATTCGAAACAGTTGCTGGACTTACCTCATCGACACCTTACGTTTCTCTGGCTTTAAAGTCGGTTTCACGACACTTTCACTTTGTGAAGAATGCCATTTCTGAGCAACTCACACAAATGAAGAAAACCTTTGAAGATTTGTGTTCTCCAAGCAAAACTTATGATGCTAATAACACTACTGATTCCTTGAGGTCTATGGACCATATCTTTCATGGGAAATCTAGTGGCAGAACGGGCTTTTTTGGAAGCCAACCACCCGTGTGGCGCCCTCAACGAGGCCTTCCTGAACGCGCGGTCTCAGTTTTGAAAGCTTGGTTGTTTGACCATTTTCTTCACCCGTAACACCCTATGCTCCTCTCTTATGCATCTTTAAACTTGCTTGCCATTTTCAAATTTACATATGTACTATATGATGTAGTTTTTTTATTATGATTTTGTCTAGGTATCCTTCGGATGCCGACAAGCATATGTTGGCAACTCAAACAGGATTAACCAGAATCAGGTTAGTACTAGCTTTAAATACAAACAAGTAAGTTATAAATGTTGAAGGAATAAAGTATGCAAAGGATTTTATACAAAGAATGTGATCTAAATAACTATTTTTATTGTACATTACATAGGTTTCAAACGGTTCATAAATGCGCGAGTGCGCATTTGGAAGCCTATGGTGGAAGAAATCCATACCTTGAAACTAAAGCTTAGCAGACTCCAGCCCAAACAAACCTCTAGCTGATGGTCAAGACACGAGCCGTGTGGACATGGGCTCAACGACAAACAAGCTGCAACCCGAGCGTTCAAGGACTTCTGGAGCCTTGACCACGATAAATGGTCAGAATGAACCAAATGAGCAACTATGGGACCATGAGAAACGGTCAAGGTATGAATATAATCAGATTCCTCAAACCACCATGGACCAGCCATATTCAAACATGATGCCCTACCCTCGAACCACGTTTGAGACGGGTGGAGTTGGGCCCGTGTCGCTGACTTTAGGACTCTGGCAGACCGCGGAACACGTGCAGCAGTTGCAGCAGCATGAGCATCAGTTTAGACAGCATTTTGGTGTCAGTGATCATGATTTGTGGGGTAGGTTTGTAATTCTACTATGATTAAAAAAAACTACAGTAGCATTAAGAATGCTATAAGATGCAAAAGTTGTATTTTCAAGAATTTAATCAGAGTTACGGTGTTGGTAGATTGGCATATTGGTTAATTTTCGCGGTTTATGTTTGTTTTAGAAACCCTAACCCTTGATTCAAGGTAAGTCTCTAAATCACAAATCAATTTAGTAAATATGTATGAAGTAGCAAGTAATTTTTTATAATCTAAGAAATGATAATGAATAACTATTAAGCCATCGGTATATGACCACATTATCATTATTGGACTTTTTTCAAACGTTAGGTCAAATTATGTCACATCTTATTTTGGGTTGTGATGGCACGTGCATCTTAAACTTGTGTTTTCATATCTAGAGATATGTGTGAGTCATCTTCCAGGTGTGCAAATTTAAGGTTTATCTTTTAATGTCTCTACAGTCCACAATTATTCGTTAGACGGGTTGAATCGGTGGATTGTGGTTAGTTGCTTCCCTTTTGTTGTTTATGTGGGGTGTCCAAACGGAGTTGGGTGGTATATTGTATTACACATTGCGTCTAATATCATCCAACTCTGTCTTGACGTAAGACATTGACATATCAAGGTTGTCGGTTCTTTTATAGTGTATGGTCACGTTTCCCTGCCATACAGAGTCTAAGAGTAACATGAAGTGATGTTTGCTTTTTCTCGAGTTCCTCGTATCTTAATTATGTGAAAAACATGTATTGAACTGGGTTAGACTGTACCTGACCAATGTTTTGAATGTGTCTTGGTGCACTTTGTTTTTAAAAACGATAACTTAAAGTACTTTAACCTGCATCCTAAAATCTATTACTTCTGCCAAATCTTCTCTTCATATCTCTTTTTTACATTCTCTTACACTTTTGTGTTTCTCTCTCTAATTCACCTTTATATGCCTCTCTTAAACGGATGCATACCCCAACACTTATAAAAAAAATTATTTCTTAGTAACCATAACCAAACATGATATTTTTTTCATGAAGTTTCTATTATTGTAATTTGTAAGGACATACTACCACTTTTCTTAAAAGGCAAACTGAATTTTAATGATCAAAACTATTACTCATTGGCCGATAATAATTCATACTTTTAATTTGGCCGGTAACAATCCCAACTTTTATTTTTATTACAACAACAATCCTAGTAAAATAATTATTAAAAATTTACCTTGATTTCGAATCAATTTCGTTTATAATAATGAATATAAACGAAATAAAAAAAACATACAAGCTAAATCAAGCTTAAAATAAGTATAAATCGAGTGTGAATGTATGATAATTATGCTACTGGAACTGTTGTTGGTAATAACAATGATAGTTTGGATTATTACTGGTAAAATTAATAGTGTAGATTATTATCGGGAAATGAGTAATAGTTTTTATTATTAAAAATCAAATCCAAATTTTTAGTGAGTTTTTTGCTGGGTCAATAGACACAATCAAGCCCAATAAAGGAATCAAGCCCAATAAACGAATCAACAGGATGCTCATGTATTGATTTAATAAAGAACGAATATTAACACATATATGGTTCGTTCATGTATGTTGTGGAAGTTGGTTTGTATTTATTCATTTACGTTCGTTTATGGCAGTTTATTTACTTTTGTTTATGTTTGTAGACTTAGATTCGTTTATGTTCATACATATACTCATTCTTATTTATTGTTCAGGAATGCAAATTTAGAACCAATCTTATCGTAATTAGACTTTAATTTGGACATAATCATTTACTTTACATTAGTGTCCGTTTGTGTTTAATTGCGCCCATTTAGACTAGTAATGAACAAACAAGTATCCGGAAACACATTTATTATCTTAACAAACAAGCGAACAAAAGAAACCTGTTCATGTAAATATTCATGTTTGTTGGGTTAAAGTTAAATGAGCGAATACGAACTACGATTCGTTTAATGCATAGTTATACATTTAACTTTTTCTAAAATGGAGTCCAGACATAACGATGTCTTCAAGTTGAAATGTTCTTCTCTTGTACGAAAATAGTCTAATTAATTTTGAAGCCATTAAATAAAATTATTAATCAACAGAAAAGCTTGATTTTGTTTTCTAATTTACTTGGTTAATACGAAAAGAAAAAGAATAAATTATTATGCTTTTAATCGATTGCTAATGGACGATATTATTTTAACGGGTAGTGTGTGTCCTGGTATGGCTTATTGTTCAGCCGTAATTCCACACGCAAATATCCGGTACCAAAAATATAAATTACAATAAACTAATAAAGTTAAGGAATTAATTCATAAACTATAAATTTACAATAAACTAATATTATTTTATTTCATGTTGAATGTATTGTTTTATGGGTTTATGCTCTATTTTTGGAATTTAAAACTTTTTTGTTTCAGCATTTACTATACTTACCACTAAGAAACGTCTATATTATTCTTGCAAATAAATTATTTTATGTAATGATTAAGATAATACCTTTATTTATTTATTCTCATAAATTATTGTATCTTATCAATAGCATAGTTAGTTACGATTTTTTTAAATAAATTGATTGGGCGATTCTTCTGGTTTGAGTAATTCCATCAAACCTTCAATCTTTTGACTGAAATCACCAAGAATATACAGCAACAACTGTCAATATATGAATACATGATATAACTAATAAACAAACTGATGAGTTGATTAATAAAACCAGTAAACACATCAATAATTAACTACTTAATTCACCTTCTTAAAACTTCTGTATGAATCCAGTTCTCACTTTGAGGTTTAGGTTTACTCGAAATGTTTATTTTTCTTTGCAAATACCTATTAAAAATAACTTTTTTTAACATCGCCCATTATAAATAACTAATTGGGTTGCCTGCAAGGCTATGTGCCTATGTGTAATACCCCACATAGCCATGCCCAATGCGTGGAGTAAACCTAATAACCGTAGACGTAACAATACACAAGTGGTAACGTTTGTGACCACACTCACATCTCATTCTCAATCCCATGACCCTCTCAATGTTCGGGGGTCAGGGGCAGTGTTCTACGCCCCTGCCAAATCACTCATGCTCACTCTCTCAAAGGAGTACAACAAAATGCCGAATTGAGTAAAAACTTAATGGCTTCAATGTTTAAATTGAGATTATAAAGGGTGGGTAACAATCTACTTAACCATTTATTTACGATAGGATTATATTCGCCAAAAAATCTTATAACTTATTGGTTAATATTTTTACAACTTTAAAACTTTAATTAAATTTTTTGATGGTGGTCGTAAAATATTTCTTGATGGTCAACGTCAAAGATTTTTGAGTGTCACTCGAGATTACATAATATACATACTTATAGTTTGATCGCATGGGTGTCGTACAACCCCTAGCTAAACAATCGGGCCTCTCATGTTTTGCTAATAAAATTAATATGGATGTATATATTATAAGTATTTACACGTATTCAAAAAAACTAATTACATAAGTTTAGGGAGTTCCACGATTATATTGAAATTTAACATCACATAGTAAATTTGGAAAACGTTCAAATACAAAGTCTTTTAAAACTAAAAAGTATAAGAAGGATTAATATGTTGACACGTATCTTTTTTTATAAAATTAGGTTGGGGTAAAATTGGTAATGTTTTTATTTCTCAAGTTTCACGTTTTTTAAAGATTCATAACTTTTACATAAGACATAATAATTTTTTTAAAAATTACACCATAAAAGCAAACAATTTTTAATCTATAATACGCGTATAGTGTTGATATAAAAAACAATTTTTTTTAACTCATTGTGTAATTTCGTTAGGTTTTTGTGTAATCGATCTTCTGAATTGATAATGAATACACAACGAACTTGAAACATAATAAGTTTACGTTTCTTATTATTGTGTTATTCGATAATTATCATTAGAGAAAACACAATACATAATACAATGGTCAACATTAGACACAATGCGTAACACAATGACCAGCTCTAGACTCGATACCTAGCAATAGACACAATGAACTACTTGACAAGGATTACACAATGACACGATTAGAATTACATAATGAGCTGAAAAACGTAAAAAAATTACATGTTTAGCATTATGTTATTTGAAAATCATCATTTTAAAAAACACAATGCATAACATAATAGTTAACATTAGACACAATAGGTAACACAACGACCAAAAGTAGACTCATTAATTAGCAATAGACACAATAAGCTGTTTGATGGAATTACACAATGACATGATCAGGATTACAAAAATAAAAAAAAATTACATTTTCAACATTGTGTTATTTGAAAATCATTATTTTAAAAAACACTTGGTTAACATTAGACACAATAGGTAACACAATGACTAACAGTAGACTTGATGATTAGCAATAGACACAATGAGCTGATTGATGAGCATTACACAACAACCTGATCATGATTACATAACGACCTGGAAAACATAAAAAATTACATTTTTAGCATTGTGTTGTTTGAAAATCATCATTTTTAAAAAACATAATGCATAACAAATGATCAACATTAGCCACAATGATCTGATTAATATTACACAATGACCTCGTATTACAAGATTAGCTGACAAATATTACACAATGAGCTGAAATAACATTAAAAAAACTTCGTTTTGTATGTATCAAAATTATAAGCATTTTAAAGATTAACAAAACAACTTTTTTTTATGGATAATATGGTTAAAAAGTAAGGTAGAATTTGAAAATGTGATTAATACTAAAATATTATTGATCTATTATTTAAAGTTTCAATTATCTATCATTACGCCACCAAATTTTATTAGCTATTGGATATAAGATCTAATATTCTCATACTTTTTAGTTTTTCCTCATTTTTTACAAACCCACAAAATTTTAAACATCAGACGTATATTATTGGCATAAAGTACAACCTAAAAACATATTATAAAAAAGAATCCTAATATAGAGACACCCACTTGGATAATCGACACCCCATATACGTCGCGTATGGTACCATACGTGGTGTATAGGGTCGCAAACTGAAAACGAAAAAAATTCAGGGGGGGCTGTCAGATGGCTATGTACATATAGCCTATAAGACCTCTCGATACGACCCATATAGGGCTATACTCGGCTGAAAAGGAAAGAAAACACCCACACTTCGGCTGAAAAGGAAAGAAAGAAGTTGCAACCGGTTTCTAGAGAGAGAAAGAAGAAGATCTTCAAGAAGGTTAGGTCTCTTAGTGTTTTCTTCTCGGTTTTCAGTGGGTTTGAACTTCTGGACCGATCTTTATGTGATTTCTTTGTGTTTGGCAGCTTGTTTTTGTGTGTTTAGTGCTAGAACTCCAGGTAGCTCTCGAGTTTGAGAAGTTTTCACCCAAAAGCTATTAGAGGTGAGTTCTAGATCCCCTCTTTTACATGTTTCTGCTTGTTTGGGGCTGGTATGCATATTAAACTGTTATTTTCTACTCAAACTATATATTTTCCATGTATGTACAACTGAATTATGATATATGTGTGTTTGCGTGACTGCTGTGATGATTGGGTTGATGTATAGAATGTTTTAAATGTGTAACATGTTAGATCTATGCTAAGTATAAGTTAGAATGTTGTTGGGAACTGAAAGATACTCATGATGCATTACAGGTGATATTATAGTGTTCGCTGTGGACACTTAGAATTTGCATGGTGTCCGCTGTGGACTTGGTACGTCCGCTGTGGACACTTAGAAAATTTTGCATGTATCCACTATGGACATGGTACGTCCAGTGTGGACACTTAGAAAATAATCATGCATGTGTCCGCCGTGGACTTTACACGTCCGCTGTGGACACTTAGAAAAATTATGCTTGTTGTCCGTTGTGGACTTTACACGTCCGC
Source organism: Flaveria sonorensis (assembly GCA_025506505.1). Taxonomy (NCBI): domain Eukaryota; kingdom Viridiplantae; phylum Streptophyta; class Magnoliopsida; order Asterales; family Asteraceae; genus Flaveria; species Flaveria sonorensis. The sequence continues at coordinate 55,691,160 of CM046425.1, read as the reverse complement.
TGTGGACACTTAGACAGATTTTGCATTTTGTCCGCTGTGGACTTTACACGTCCACTATGAACACTTAGGATTTTTTATGATTGTCCGCTGTGGATTTGTTCATCCGCTGTGGACACTTAGTAAATTCTATAAACTGTCCATTGTAGACTTGTTCATCCGCTGTGGATACTTAGAATATTTTGGCCATGCGCTGTGGACTTTGGCTGTCCACTGTGGACTTTGACTGTCCGCTATGAACACTTAGACAAATTTTGAGTTGTCCACTGTAAGTTTGTTCATGCACTGTAAACACTTAGAATTTTCTAAAATTTAGGGGATAGAATTTAAATGTTAAGTACTTATGTATAATGAAAGATTATGCTTGTTTAATGTTTCTAATGTTTGATTCCTTTCTTATAGGCTGTTGTTATGAATAATAATTATTATTTCATATTAAGTGATTATAAGATAATGAATATCTTAAAAGTATTATTCATAAATAAGTGGTCATAAAAAAATGAAAAAAAGATGGTGTAACCTAATGAATGTTACTCCCGGGCCCTAATGATGAATGAAAAGCCTTGCAAGCACAATGAATGGAGGTGCACGACCTTGTTGTCGTTAGCTCAACTGATGTGCGGCTGTTTCAGCCCATGAGGATGCACATCTGGGGTCTAATCCTTGTGATTGACCAATGTATGATGAATGGGACACGTATTCATGAGCAGACTTCGTGCTTAGCAGTGTGGGTCAACTGTCGATGGGTTAGCTATCATGATAAACGTTTGCTGACATGGGTTCGACATCTGTTGCCAACCAACAATGTAGGTCTTGCTTTGTGCAATCCTAGTTAATGAAAGAGAAAGATAATGAAGGAAAGGAAGATAATGAACCTCTTAACGAATGATTATGTATAATGTTTAATGATCACCAAGTGAAGTTTACAAAAAGTATATTTTCTATATTATCAAACTAGAACTCACTCAGCAACGCTGACTTTTTTATATGCATATCGGTTGGCAGGTAATGGGTTGCTGGGGATGACACGAGATTGAAGCTACCTGGCAAATAAAGACTGGCATCCATGACACGCTGAAAAGTTATTTTTGTTTTGAAATGCAACTAGTTGTTCTTTTCGTAACTAGTAACAACGATGTATTTCTTGGCAAAAGTAATGGTTAATGCATGCTATGGTTTTTGTTAAACTATTCTGCTGCAATTTTTTCTTATTTAAATGAATCTAAATGTATTTTAATATGAATAATGCTATGAATGACCAACTGTGGGGCTTCCGGGATCGGGGCCTTACACCCACCAACCACCAATTCCGGAGAAAACCCGCCACATGAAGGCCCACTGCGGTAAAACCCAGCCCACCAATAATATTTTGCTGCTAATAGGACTCGAACTCATAACCTCCCCTAGATGAAGTCATGAGACTACCAGTCAACCAAATGGTTGGTGGTGGTAAGGATGGAATATAAAAAGCAAAAAAGTAAAAGCTTAAAAGGCGAAAAAGTAGAAAAAGACGAGGATCAAGCCAAAGAACGGCTATGATGTGGAAGCCTGACCCATGATGAAGCCAGCATCTTTTCCAGACCTAAAATTCTCCTCAATCAGACCACTTCTTCCTCTCTAGCTTGCACATCATGCAATCAATATTGTACATTTATCTGGAATCTATCATATTTAAGCTCTGGAGAAAAACACAACCATTTGAAACGATAATATTTTTTAAAGAGAAGGATTAAAAACATAACAGTGACATAGTATTCACATAATAATCACATTATAAAATTAGCGTAACCTTGTACGGATGTACGAGGTGATATATGAGAGAGTACATGTTCAAAATGTTTACATGCGATGTAAGGTATTAAGATTTCATACAATAATGGATCATATAACGTATTTATAAGCTTATATACATGGGCAAATGATAGAAGGGACCAGAGGGCCCACCGCCCCCCTCTTTTTTCGTCAGTAGTGTTAACTTTTGGTTCGATAATATAATTTTTTGGCCCGACAATGTATTTTTTTAACATATATCAAGTTTGCTCCCCTTAAAAAAATTAATTTCGCTCCGCCCCCCTAATGAGAGCGTTCAAAATCCGTCACTGCTTATATAGGCATTATGACTTGTTACATTTTCATATTATAGAAGGACATGTGTTACACTTACTTATACGCTATTTATACTAATATATCATTTGATATGACCCGTGTAACTTATTAAAGTTGTCAACTGTAACATGGCTTAGAACTACGGACTACCATGCTAATGCTACCTCTTTGGGTGGGGTTTGGATTTAATGACAGTACCTTTCATAGTCAGAGTAATGATGCTTCATGTGAGATAGAGCTCGAGTCCTATCTATGTTAATTTTGTGTAGATTTGTTACGATGTAGATTAGATGCAGTGAATTGTACATAGATAAAAATGTAGCTGGTAAATTAAATTAAAAGGAATTAACATTTAATGCCACCTCTTTTAAATTAAAGGAAATTACTCTGCCCGCACTCAAAAATACCTTTCGAAATTCTTATTACGATCTCCGAAGAAGACGAACACCGATAGAAACAGAGTAGTAGGATAATTTGATTAACAACCAAACAATCGGCCCGATTCGAGAGGGCTAGTCCAAGAACAACACAAGGTTCTGATTAAAACAAAATACAATGACTGAATAATGAAAACAAGATGCATTCATCCTAATACTAGTTTGAGTCGGCAGTTAGCACCGCTCCACCACCCTACTAACTGAAACATGCCTAGAAATTAGGAATGTGGCAAGAATGGGTCAAACCCAAATAACAGCTCCAGTGCTCCACGATCTGTACCCGGGTAGACCCGTTTATCTTTTTTACGTGAATACACTAACACTGGTGTCGCATCATTACTACCCCCTTGTAAAACCACTTGTCCTCAAGTCGAAAGAAGGGAAATTGTTCCTTAAATAAGTCATAGGACTCCCATGTAGCCTCCTCCTATGGATGATGCTACCAAGCAACAAGAAGTTCCAGCACCTTTTGACCTGCCTCGATAACCCAGCGATGTTTAAGAACAACAGAAGGTTGAACATCAAACTCCCAATCTTTAGTGATAGGCAATGGTAGAATAGTAGTAACCACAGAATGACCCCGAGCTGGTTTGAGCATTGAGACATGAAAAACAGGGTGAATGCGAGACTCGGGAGGTAATTCCAACTCATACGCCACCACCCCAACCTTGCGTAAAATACGAAAAGGCCCAAAAAAGAGGGGAGAGCTTTTCATAGCGACGCTTAGCCAAACTGCACTGCCGATATGGCTGAATTTTCAAAAACACCAAATCACCCACCTCATAAGACACATCGCGACGCCTTAAATCAACTTGAGACTTCATCCTTGATTGAGATTTCAACAAGTTGGCCTGTAACAACTTTAGCATATCATCTCGGGTAATCAGTTGAATTTCCAGTTCAGCGTTCGCAGTCTCCCCCAACACATAAGGAACCAATGGAGGAGGATCGCGACCATAAACAGCAGCAAAAAGGGTAGTCCCTGTAGCAGAATGATAGCCCGTTTTATGAGAATACTCAGCCCAAGGAAGAAAAGAACTCCATTTATGTGGCTGCTCATGCGCAAAACAACGAAGATAAGATTCAACACAACGATTGACCACCTCAGTTTGCCCATCAGTTTGCGGATGGTAACTCGTACTTAACTTCAGTTTAGTTTGGCTCAATCGGAAAAGTTCCTGCCAAAAATTGCTCAAAAAAATAACATCACGATCAAAAACAATTGAACGAGGGAACCCATGCAGCCATACAATCTCTTTGCAAAAAATGGCAGCCACCCCTTTTTGCAGTGAAAGGGTGTGAAAGTGAAATAAAATGAGCATACTTGCTCAACCTGTCAACCACAACTAGAATAGTATCAAATCGGTTGGAGGGGGTAAACCAACGATGAAATCCAGTGAAATGTCTTCCCAGATTTGCTTGGGAATGGGTAAAGGCTGAAGTAATCCAGCCGGTGACACAGCCTCATATTTCTGTTGCTGACAGACTTAACAGTGTTGAACATAGAGGGGTACATCTTGCTTCATACGCGGCCAGAAGTAAAGGGACTGAAGGCGTTTGAGGGTTTTCAGGAAACCACCATGACCCGCCATAGGGGTTGAATGTGCTTCAAATAAAATGATATCCTTAAGCGATGATACATCAGGCACAACCACTCGGCCTTTATACAACAACAAAGTACCAGTAAAAGAATACCCTGGGCAAGAAGAAGGGTCCTGTTGCAACTTGTCGAGCAGATTTTGAGTGAACTTATCCTGATGAAGCCCTGCCTGAAGAGCTTGTATGTCAACACAATGAGGTAGCACCAAACTAAACAGTTGAGGTCGTCTAGAGAGGGCATCAGCTCCTCTATTCTCCTTTCCAGCGCGATGAACAATGGAAAACTCATAAGGCATCAACTTTAAGAGTAATCTTTGCTGCTCGGTAGTCGAAATGCGCTGCTCCAATAAGTACTTCAGAGTGAATTGGTCGGTCTGAAAAAAGAAATGACGGCCCAGCAGATAATGGCTCCATTTCTGCACTGTCAAAACAAGGGCCAATAACTCGCCATCATAAGCTGACTTGAGCCTATTGGAGATAGAAAACCCTTTGCTAAAATAGGCTACCGGGTGAGATTCTTGAGTGAGAATAGCTCCCACTCCTTCTGATGAAGCATCACACTCAATAGTAAACGGCTTGGAGAAATCAGGAAATCGAAGAACCGAGGCTGAAATCATAGCCTGTTTAAGAGCAGTAAATGCTAACAGGGCTTCTTCAGTCCATAAGAATCCATCCTTTTTGGTGAGGGCTTTTTGCGGCCTTGCTATGATACCATAATTCTTAACAAATCTCCGATAATACTCGGTAAGACCCAAAAACTAGCGAACCTCATGCACATTAGTTGGAATGAGTCAAGATTGGATGGTAGGCACCTTATCTTGATCCATTTGAACTCCCGCAGAACTAATAACATGACCTAGGAATAACACTTGCGGTTGTCCAAAACAACATTTTGTTAGCTTAGCAAGGAATTGATGTTTACTAAGAGTATCCAATGCTACCCGCAAATGCTCAATGTGCTGCTGCATGGAAGGGCTATAGATTAAAATATCATCGAAGAAAACCAAGATGAAACGACGTAGATAGGGCCGAAACAAGTCGTTCATGACAGCTTGAAAGGTAGAGGGGGCATTAATAAGCCCAAATGGCATGACTTTAAACTCATAGTGATCCGAATGGGTCCAGAATGTAGTCTTCTCAATATCGGGCAGATTCACCAGAATTTGATAATACCCGGAACGAAGATCCAACTTAGAAAATACCATAACACCATAAAGCTCATCAAGTAGCTCGTCTATGTTAGGAAAATGATACTTATCAGCAACCGTGATCTTATTGAGAGCCCGGTAATCAATGCACATTCTCCACGTGTTATCTTTTTTACGCACCAGTAACACAGGACTAGAAAAAGGGCTTGTACTGGGTTGTATGAAACCGGAAGACAGAAGTTGTTGTACTTGCTTTTCGATCTCAGTCTTTTGGGAATGGGGGTAACGGTATGGGCGGATATTTGGAGGGGTGGAGTTGGGAATGATTGGAATGGAATGGGAGTGAGATCTGAAAGGAGGTAGTGACTGGGGCTCTTCAAATACAGGTTGAAACTCAGTTAACAGCAGCTATAAACAAGAAGGAAGGGTTGTAAGCTGCTTGGTTTCAATGGTTAAGTGTTGAAAAGAAACAAATTTTTGAGGGCCGGAAGCTACCCCTTGAAGCTTATACTTTTGGCCATTAATAGTAAAGATGAGAAACATCTCATTCCAGTTGGCTTGCACCGTGTTTAGTGAGGCTAACCATTGAATACCCAATACCACATCGGCTCCCCCAATCCCAAACGGATAGAAATCTTGGGTGATCTTTAATTCGGATAGCTTGAGTGAAACTTCCCTGCATACAAGCTACATCTAATGATGTCACCGTTGCCAATTTGGACTCCAAAAGGAGTGACCAGTTGCGTTGTAAGGTTAAGCTCATGCACAAGAGTATCAGATATAAAATTATGGGTAGAACCACTATCTATTAATATAAGAACCTCAGTGGAATTGATCGTACCATGCAGCTTCATCGTCGTGGTGTGAGACTTGCCCAAAATAGCGTGTAAACTAATCTCGGCTAAGTCATCCGATGAGTGTTGTTCATCACTAACTTCCGGCAAGGGTTTCTCTTCATCATCACACTCCAATAACTTAAAAGTTCCTGACTTACAGCGATGGACAGGTCCATATTTGTCTCCACACCTAAAACATTCCCCAAGTAAAAATCGAGCTTGTTTTTCAGTGTCACTGATACGAAGAGGCGTTTTGGTTTGGGCAGTTGAGGCTGTTAGGTTGGAAGTTATGGGTTTCGAGTCAGGCTGGGTGGTTTTTGGGGTTGTCGACCATGAAGAATTCTTGCTGGAACGAGTGTGGACTGCTTTGGATTCATACTCGTGTGCGATGCTCATAGCCTTATAAACCGTTCTGGGTTTATGGAGACGGACATCAGCCTTAAGCTCTTCCTTCAACCCATTTAAGAAAACTCCGAGTAGGCAATGGTCCGGCCAATTCGTGACACGGGATGATCGCTTAGCAAATTCTTGTCGGTACTCCAACACGGAACCGGTTTGGCGAATGTTACATAGGTGTTCATCGGGGTTTTGAAACTCTGCAGGCCCAAAATTCTTTTGAAGAACTCTGACTAATTCCTCCCAAAATTCTATGCTTTGATCTGTTGAAAGCCAATAGTACAAATCAAGAGCATCGCCTTCCAAGTGCATCGAAGCGACGTCCACTTTCTCCTCCTCCGGGATGCCGTAATAGCAGAAGTATTTTTCTGCCTTGAGAATCCATCCCCGCGGATCACCGTAACTAAACGTTGGGAAGTCAATTTTGTTATACGGTCGGTTGCGACCATGATTCCATGATGATTCCCCTTCCTCGAACTTCCCTGAACCTCCACTGAATTTATCTTTGGCTTGTACCTGTGATTTGAGTGCTGCAACGTCGCTTTGTAACGTATCCATAGCTTCCAATTTTGCAGCGATGGCTGCTAATTGAACCGCTACGGGATCAGGGTTGATGCTGCTGCCGTCCGCATTACTCCGGGTCTGAGGTGCCATCGTCTTTCCCGACAATGGAACCAAAAATGATAGAATCAGAGTAGTAGGATAATTTGATTAACAACCAAACAATCGGCCCGATTCGAGAGGGCTAGTCTCCAAGAACAACACAAGGTTCTGATTAAAACAAAATAGAATAATGAAAACAAGATGCATTCATCCTAATACTAGTTTGAGTCGGCACTTAGCACCGCTTCACCACCCCACTAACCGAAACATGCCTGGAAATTAGGAGTGTGTCAAGAATGGGTCAAACCCAAATAACAGCTCCAGTGCTTCACGATCTGTACCCGGGTCGACCCGTTTATCTTTTCTACGTGAATACACTAACACCCGTGTCGCATCAAACACCTCAATCTCTCTCATTCTCTCCACTCGTAAGCCTGTAAGCATCTGCTAACCCTAGATTATCTGCTAACAGTGTTTAATTTTAGTAGTTATCAGTCTATTATACTATTATATGCGACTATATATGTGTGCAATGCTATGTTTCGATTACATCGCATCACGTTCTTGCGAATTTCATTGTTATGATCGCTCTGCGTTATCCCTACGCCATCTGTTTGAAGTTTGTACGTGCTGTAGTGCTTTCTCGTAGATAATGTTTCTTTATCGGTGTTATCGTTTATGTTTTGTGTCTGATTTGTTCGAATTATAGGCTGTGACTGGAACGGATGCTCGATTTTGATGTATATATGTTTGTTTTGTGATGTGGTTGCTTGTTAATGTGAGTTGAAGGTGTAATAAGTAGCCATGACATCAACAATAAGTGTATAACTACTTTGATCTTAGGGCCCCCTCCTTTTACGAGTAAATAAACATTCTGTTGTTTAGTGTGCATTTGATTATTACATACTACTGTTTGTTCAAGTTTAAAGCGATTTCTTATCCTTGTGTTCTTTAAAAGAAAAAAACCAACAGCAATTAAACCTCTTATGCTAAATCTTTTCTATTGGCACTACAAGTTAAAGCTAACTAAAAGAACTTCCAATGCAAGTAATTGCTAAATTTTTAAAAGATCATCGCCTCATCGGTGTGGTGATCTTCTCTGATGCTTACTAACATAATGGATTTTTGTTTTTTGTTAGTTCTAGTATGTTAATCTCATGAATGTTACCATGATTTCCATTATAGGATGTTAAACTATCATTCAGAAGTACAACAATTTCCAAATTTTGTTAGGTTATCTGTAGTTTGTCATGTTGAAGGATATTTTATAAATACATTCAACCAATTATCAAACACGAGTTCATGTTATTAATCAACATGTTTTTAAGCAACACTAAGTATAATAGGTGTGAAATGTGGAAATTTTGCATTTCAAATCGATAAGATGGCGATCTTGTTGTCTAAAGTTTGAGCAAGATGCTCACAGTTTGGGTTCGATTAGAGTATTACAATGAAGGAAAATGTTTCCCTGTAAAATGCGAGTCTATCTTTTGAGTTTTGATGTTTAGTGGTTAATTATCAACCTCAGAGCAAAAATACTTTGGGTTGAGCCAGGAGGTTTTCCTAGTTGTGTTTCTCCTGAGGGAGTTGCGGTGTGCGATCCAGGCTGGAAAACGGATAGCTGGGCCGGATTAAGATAACACTTATCTTCTGAAGCAGGGTAGTACATTTGCCGTTAAGAAAAACTACCAACCTCAAATTGTCACTGCAAGTGAGTATTTGCGAGAAATTGATTTACATACTGGTAATGATTTGTAAGTTTAATAGATTTGTCATTTGTCCATTAAAATGTAAGTGTAGCCTTTTTTTGTTCAAAATTTCTCTCTTTACTATGCTTTACAGACATATGGTTTTTAAGTTAGTGTGTTATTTCTGCTTCTGTTTCGTCATTACGCTTTTATGTGAATTTTTATGGACATGCGGAAAGTATTCCTGTGCACTAAGTGAGTATGCCACGTATTTCAGGCTCTACCAATGATGCCAATAATAAGTATCAGTCGATCAATCGTTATGCGCCAATTTTTCTCGTATGTAGTTTCTTATATGAATGTTGTTATATAAATCTCATGTATTTTCATGTACTTAAAGTTGAGATATCATTTTAATATCCAGGCTGTAAGTTTTTTTTCTTTTTAACGTCTACCTTTTACTTGCCCTGCATTTTCAGGTATATTCTACTGTGATAACAGAGTTTTATACATATCTAATGCTCTGTATTATTGCACCCGTAATTGGTTTGACCTAGTGCTTGACATTTAAAGCTGGGCTCTTTTTTGGATCAATGAAAAGCATGTATAGAAGGTTAGTAATAGATTTTGCTATAAATTGGCTCAACTCTTGTCTGTTTGTTGATATGATTTCGTATTGAAGTGTAATTAATGTTTTTTCATCTTTTTAATCCAGCGGCTTTTTCAAGAAATCAAATGATAATGGGAGATTTGTTTTAACAGCAATCATGGGAATGATCTTAGGATATTTCATTGGTGTATCTTTTCCATTTCTTTCTTTTACTAAGGTATTTTGGATTTCAAAATTTCTATATACTTATCTTGGAAATATCATTATCCATTAGGTTTACTGTTTCATCTTTCAGATCAACTTGTATTCAACGATCTATTCACCATTCGATACAACAATGCATGAGGATCATCAATCTAAACCTCATGAAAACAGTTTCCCTGAAAATTTAGGCTCATCTAGTACACCTGAACCACCTAAGGTAGGTTTTTCTTATTTCCTAATCTATTTGTCCCAGACAAGAATTTCTGCATATTGCTTTTCATTTGGGTTGAAGAAGGTTTAACATATTTGTATTTTGGGTCAGATTTATGTTCCAACGAATCCTCGAGGTGCAGAGTCATTACCACCAGCAATCGTAGTTTCAGAAACTGATTTTTATTTGAGAAGATTATGGGGTGAACCTTCTAATGTAAGGAACTGAGATAATTTCTATATGATGAAATGTTTTTTTTACTGTTTAGGTAATATAATAAATTTCAGACAAATGTACATTGCGTTGTAATTTCAGGATTTGAAAAAGAAACCAAAGTATTTGGTAACTTTCACTGTAGGTTGGGATCAAAGGAATAATATTGACGCAGCAATCAAAAAGGTTAGATTTTGTTTATTATTTTTTATTAAAGATTTGATGTTATTTCTAAGATGCTAATATTTGAGCATATGATGTTTCGTAATTCACAGTTTTCGGATGATTTCCAAATCGTGCTTTTTCACTATGATGGTAGAACAACAGAGTGGGGTCAATATGAGTGGTCGAAGCAGGCAATCCATATCAGCACAAGGAAGCAGACGAAATGGTATGTATGATGTTCAATCTTTGCTATGTTGACATTTTGTTTTCCATTTATAAAAGAATCTCTTCTGTTGTAGGTGGTTTGCAAAGAGGTTTTTGCATCCAGATATCGTAGCAGCTTATGATTACATATTTGTTTGGGATGAAGATCTTGGTGTTGAACACTTTAATGGGGACAAATATATGCAGTTAGTTAAGAAACATCGTTTAGAGATATCTCAACCTGGACTTGAACCCAATGAGGGATTAACATGGGCAATGACAAAAAGGAGAGGTGATAAAGAAGTTCACAAGTAGGTTACTATTTTTTATTTTGTTTTTCCTAATTTTAGTACACATACTCTAATGGTTTTCAATAGAGGGGCAATTTTGACCCATTTACTTACGACGGGTCAAATAAAAAATAGCTCAAAAGCAAACGGGTCAATTAGGACAAAAGTTGATATCTCATAAAACCTTCTAGTGCTAGGTCATTTTATTCAAAAAGTAAGATTATTATCAATATAATGAAATTTTTGTGATCGTGGTGGACATATCAAAAACCATTTTGGACCCAACTCTTGGGGTTATAATACTGTATTGCTTGCTAGAATTTGTATTTAAAGTAGTTTTTAAAGGTGAATAACACTTGAGTTGTAAGTATTTTTCCTGGTTAACAGGGTTACAGATGAGAAACCAGGATGGTGCAGTGATCCACATCTGCCACCGTGTGCAGCGTATAATCTCTTTTTGTACAAAAATATTTAGTTATAGTGATCCCCACTTGGGTTTAGTATTCATTACTATCACTTATCTCCAGATTTGTGGAAATCATGGCCCCGGTTTTCTCTCGGGATGCTTGGCGGTGCGTGTGGTACATGATTCAGGTAAAATATCTATCAAGAACAAATTATGTACTATAAAATGACGCATGTGCATATTACATACATTTTTGTCATGTACATGCAGAATGATTTGGTTCACGGATGGGGTTTGGATTTTGCACTTAGAAGATGTGTAGAGGTGAGTGTTTTTATTTTCAGTTTTGATATGTAATTTACAAACTCCACTGGTGCAATGTCACATAAAAGTTGTTTTCTCTCACAGCCTGCACATGAAAAAATTGGTGTGATTGATTCACAGTGGATTGTGCATCAGCACATACCTTCACTCGGGGGCCAGGTCAGACATCATAACTTCTTAATTGTCAAGAGACTGTATTTGCTTTTCATAGTTTGACATGCGAATATTTGTATACTACATTGAAAAAAATATTGGCTTCCCAAATGATAACATGTTGTATTCATTTAGGGCGACTATGAGAAGGGGAAGGCTCCACGGGAAGGGGTAAGCATGTTTAACTATCGGTTACTTGAATAACCGCTAATCATTACAAATCTGCAGAGCTAACTTTAAGCAACCATGCTTAAATGTAACAACTTTGGCAAATTTTTATTTCAAAGTTGTTTAAATGTTTAACTATCGATTACTTGAATAACCGCTAACCATTACAAATCTGCAGAGCTAACTTTAAGCGACCATGCTTAAATGTAACAACTATGGCAAATTCTAAAAAAGTTTCTTTTTTTTCAAAATTTACGTCTGAAGGTAATCCGTGGCAGAATGATCTGCCAGTAACTTCGACCATTTCGCTCTGTTCCTATCTTGTCTTTGTATGTCACCTTCTGACAGACGTTGAAGGTTAATTAAAAAATATTTTGTGATAGTTTTGAGGTTACTTTTATTGGCAAGCAAAGTTGGTTACACGAAATAAAATTTGAACAAAGTTGTTTACCGAAATCAAAACTTTTGCGTTTAGTGTTGGACAACCTGAAAAAGAAATTGTTGCATTTATGTTACAAGGTCATACTACTGAGTATGCTTGCTTATTTTCCTTTTGATCTATAGGTAAAAGATAGGTGCAGGAGCGAGTGGGCTCTCTTCCAAGATCGACTAGCAAAGGCGGATATAGCTTACTTGAGACAGAATGGGACTAAATTTTAACATTCATTTCTCTAATATCTCTTGAAACCCATTTTGCACCTCTTTTACGTCTCGGGAGTTGACTCTCCTGCTGACTTTTCTATGTGATGGTTTGTAGCCAGACGTTTTTTGTACCATATAGGCATGGTAAGGGTAGGTTGTGTGCATAGTTAATGTATGATTACCAAAGACTTAATTAAGCAGGAGGTAGTATCCTAGCCTCGTGAATTAACGTTGATAAATAGAAGATCAAGCAGCGTTCTTGAACCTCTGTTAAACTTTGTTTTTTTTTTGGTGTTTTGAATTACGTATCACATTGGAATGATGGGAGGGTTAAGAAAGTCTGCTCATCTCTCAGAAACCATATTTTGTTGGTTTTTCATACATAAAAGTTGAGTTTTTTAAAAAGAAAACACGACTTGTTGGAAGAGAGTTAAGCCGAGTGAAGCTAGGGTGGGTTGAGTTTGGCTCGTTTACAAAACGAGCCGACTTGTTTATCTTAACGAGTTTATATATTCAGTCTACCATACCAAGTTTTTTTTTAGTTATTCCTAGTTCACTTATTCTTTTATAACAAACTTCCCATTCAAAACTAAAAACATTAAAATAGCTATTGTTTTTGTAAAGTTTGAATGATGTACATGGAACAAGTGAAATTACCCAAATTGACAAAACTAAGACAACTTAACTAGGTTTGTCACCTTAAATTCGGTCAATTGGTTTTAAAAGTAAGAGATTTTGCTTTACAAGCAATTCTCATCTCACTATAACCACCTGCAAGAGGCATCCATGACTCTCGTGGCATTAAAATGGCTAGAATCCGCTAGAACTTAAAAGAGAAGGGAGTGTTATGTCTGTGGCGCACAACCAAGGAAGGGAAAGATAGAGGGGTAGAGAAATGCATCCATGGCAGACGTGAAGAGACGGGCGTCCGTGACCCGCCCAATCCCATTATAGATGCACCAAGCTAAAGATTCTACTAGCAACTTCTAAATATATATATTCACTTTCAACCACACCCATCCTTATGTCTACAAATTATATGGATGATTGTTGGAAGTGGAATGACGTGATTGATAGTAAGCAAATGGTCAAATATATTAGAAATGAGATTTATAACAAGGTTTCCATGCAAGAAAGCGCGAAAGCTCGGTGGAATAATTGAGTCCGAATAAAAGTAAACACACTAATTTGGATCATATCTTTACCTCATGTTACTTTGCAAATCATGCATGGAGCATCATTAGCTCCTGGCTCAATATCCCCCAAATATATGTTTTCTCTTTCAAAGATCTGATGGAAATCAATAAGAATACTAAAGGAAGGAAGACATGGAGGAAATTTATACAAGCAATCATTTTTTCTACGATTTGGAGTATCTCGAAACACAGGAATGAGGTCATTAACATTCTCCCATAATCCATGTAATAGTCTTGGCAGTGAAGGTTGTGTCGTTCTTATGGATTACAAGCCGGTCAAAGGTGATTGATCTCAAATGGGAGGAATGGGTGTCAACAAGTTGGAATATGTAAATTTGCTAAAAAAAATAATAATAAGTAAATAACACTATAGTCATATATTAAGTTTGACAATTAAAAAAGCGCTTTATTAATCACTTGTTTTAATTTCGCTAAAGTCACTCGAATTTTATTTTATTTTCTTTCTTCCTCTTTTTGCCTTTTTAAAAAAAGAAACAAAAAATTAGCGCGCTTTAGGCGCGTTGTTTGACAGAGGTTTGAAGAAAAAAAAAACATGAGGCATAACTTCAAACTCCTACCATGACCATAGGTCCATAGCATCATTATTCATAATCCATCAATAAACCTTCTCCAAAGGATCATCACCCTCAACATTCTCCCATAACTCTCTCCGGTGACGTCGTATCCCCGGACGAGAGGCGACGCCCACGGTGGTAACTTTTTCTATCAGAAATTGTGGTTATTATTTGACTAATTTGCTTCACGTTTGTTATTAGTCTGTCAGCATTGCTTGTTTGATTGATCATGATCACGAGATCTCATTTCTCCATCTATAACGGCCTTCATTTGCTTCGTCACGAATCGTTTGATCATCGTTTAGGTTCAATCTTCAATTGACATATATATATATATATAAATTCGCAATAGCGTAGAACGGATGTGTGATCATCGTTTGATCATCGATTGCTTTTGTTTAGATTTCACATACGTGAACTCTGTGATTTTGTTATCTGCTAATTAACTAGTTGATTTAGGTTATTTTGTTGAAATTTGAGACAGAAAAGAGATTATGTTCTTACCTTAGCATCTGAAGAGATGACTATCGCTGATTTATCACTCGATTCTAAATTATATCTTATTATTTTGTTTGGTTGTGAGGAAATGATGTATGAATCGTATGAATTGATGAATCGTGTTATGTTTTTCTTACATCATTATAGCTTTACTTTTTGCAAACTGAGTCAGTATTTCAGTGTAGATTTTTAATAATTTGATTCTTGTGAAGCTATCATGACTGTTGAAGCTCAAAGAAAGGAGGATATAATGGGTGCACTAGATAAAGTTCCTTCAAACATTTCAATCCACAGAGAGAAAGAGGAAGAAGATGATTACTATAGCTACTGTGATTCTGTTGATGAATTGCGCTCAGAAAATAGTTCGTCTGATTCATCCCCTCAGGTGCTACTTTCAGCACTTGAAAGTTTTTATATAGTTTATTTCTGTTACAACAATGAGATGTGTTTTGGTTGTGTTTCACAGTTTCATGATATTCCTACTCCCATGTGCTCACTTGCTGTTGCTTTTTTAAAAAGATTACACGGTTCAGGTGATCTATACTTATTATACAGTTGGTTTTACAGATGAAATATGAGCTTAATTGGTACATACTACAGTGCAGAAAAAGGGAGGTGCAGCCTTGGAGGATATTGAGTGGCAAGATAGTTTTTTAAGCAACAATGATGCGTCATTTCCAAATGATCCAACTGGTGAGTTGCCTAATAGTTGGGGAGCTGCAGAGGCCTCATCATTTCAGGTTCGGGGTGAAACTTATCTAAAAGACCGTAAAAAGGTATAAAGTTTTCTGATCAAGTCTACTTATTCATTCTTTTCACAAGGATTTCAAGAACTGTAAATGTAAATCTTGTTAATGTTTGCTTTTAGGTTACGGGAAAAGGCACATTAATTCAACTTGTTGCAGCCAACATGCTGAAATCAACCAACAAACAAGACGATTTTGCTGGCCGACCTGGTAGCATTTGTCAGGTTGAGTATGTTTTATTTTTGGTAATAGTATGATCCTGTTAAAAGAAACTATAACTCAAGATCTGTTGTGCAGAAATTTGCAGCTGCTGACCGCCCAGATTTCTTTTTCATTGTAAATATGCAGGTAAATTTGTTTGGTTCAAATATATTACAACATTGTTTTCAATAATTTCATTCAACTAGATCCAAGTTAGATGATTATTATGTTTCTTTTGTTTAATTAGATACCTGGTCCCGCAACAAATTTTCATATTGCTTTCTATTATGCAACAACTAATCCCATCAAAGATGTGCCATTGCTACAAAACTTTGTAGAAGGAGATGATGCGTATAGGAATTCAAGGTTTAAGCTCATACCTAATGTATCTAAGGTTGGTACATTCAATCTTGCATATATGATTCAATAAATAATATCTTTAACAATAAATTCTCGTTTATGGAAATTGATTGAATTACAAAGTTTGTTACAGGGGCCATGGCTTGTAAAGCAAAGTGTTGGAAATAGACCCTGCCTATTGGGACATGTTCTAAAAATTCAGTATGTTCACGGAAAGAACTACCTAGAGGTAAATCAAATACTCAGTTTTCACCAAGATAAAAAAATTGCCTATAGGTGAATACTATAATAACTAGAGTCAGTTTTGTTGCAGCTGCTTTAAAACACAATATTTGATCTAAATAATGAGAAGCAGACTCGCTATACCCAAACTTCTAAAAATTGGTCATCTACTACTTTATTTCTGTAATCGTAGGAATCTGTTACTAGAAAACTAACCAGTTCCACTTGTACCCTACTAACCAATGAAACTAACCAGTTCCACTTGTACCCTACTAACCAATGGGAATAAGCGTAACTTGTGCTAGTCGGTTGGCCTTCAAGGGGTTAAAGACAGACTCTAGTGAAAGCTAGATTCGTACCTTAACTTTTGCTACCTCCTTGAAGTTTAATCATCCACTGCTGTGAAAACACAATAAACAAATTTCACAATGATGTTTGAAACTAATGAAATATGGCTCAAAATCATGCGTGTCCCTTCTCATTCATGAACTATATATAAATAAAAATATTATAGTTTATCACCCTAGCTTCTATAAGAATGACAGATGTGACACAAATATATTCTTGCTCTAATAGAAACAAGGTTTTAAAATATTATGGATGCATATTTCTTAAGTTATGTTTATGATTTTAGCTGGATGTCGATGTTGGTTCGTCTGTGATCGCTAAGAAGGTGGCAAACAGAGTTTTGAGTAGCTTTAACCATTTAATAGTTGAAGCAGCATTTCTAATACAAGTAAGCTTACTTTATAACTTCCCTCAAAATTTAGGCCATCAGTAAATAACAATGATAATTGGGATGACATATTTTATTATTTATGTTTATGTTTTACAAAATTCATTTGAAATGTAGGGAAATACACCAGAAGAACTACCAGAACATATCCTTGGGACATGTCGTATGAGCCATATTGATACCTCAAAAGTGGCTTGTACATAGGCAAAGTGTTATGTGCAACATGTTAATATATATATTACACCAGTAGCAATTTTATCCTAATGATGCTTAGAGGCTATCAGGGGTGATCAGATTTGGGTGTGGACTGAGCAAACTGAAGACCTGAACCGGGACCAAGCCAAGCTGAGCCGAGCCGGGCTAATACTGATCAGAGAAATGACCCACTAGACCATGTATAGTGTCATTTTTTGGGTAAATTTATATCTGAAATTAGTCAAAAGTAATGATGCTGTGCTCTTTGTATGGCTTTTTAGTTTGTTCTTACAGTTCTAGTGAATGGTGATAAATAAATCGTCTTGATTTTTTTGTCAATTTTGTATCTATCTTTCTACGCATGTACTAAGTTACATCCTTATAGTGAGAGGATGATAGCTTTAAGGTTATAATATCGAGTATAATTGGCACAAGAGTTTAACAGAAAATAGCTAGAAAAATGCTGAAGTGGTCAGCACAGATTAGTCTTTATTATGGAAGACAAGAAGGGAAAAACTAATACAAGAATACCAAAGCACCTATCTCTATTTATAATAAAAGCAGGACATGAAAATAAACTACTGACCAAAATAAAACTCCTATCTTATGGAATGTAATAAAGACTCAAATCAATCAAAAATAAACCCAAATCAGCAGCTGTAGCTTGCTGTCAAAATACAGCTGTAGCTTGCTGTCAAAATACAGCTGTAGCTTGCTGCTGAAGATTCAAACCATCCGGAATTATCCAACATTCACCCTCTTAATTCCGATCTTTCGCATTCCTCTCTTCTTTTTGTTCTTCCGCTTCAATTGTTTGAAACATACCTGTTTGATAGGTTCTCGAAACTGAGCATTTAATCCATCCATGTCTTGCTTTGGTGCTTCACTTGTTTCCATTTTCTTATCTTGAACACTTCCTTCAATCAGGCTTCTTGGGCTTTCCTTTTTGATTTCTGGGCTCCCAAATAGGATTGTTTGGGCTTTCTCAACCTGAACTGGGCTGTCATACGTTTCTGTGTTCACCTCAACATGTATTGGATTGCTGTTTTTCACAACTGGCCTAATATTCAGCTCTGATTTTGTGGGTTCAGAAGCTGAGTTTATCATCACATTAGGTTCTGATGTGTTATGTTGCTGATCAATGAAGTTCACTGGTTCATTCTCAGCTTTTGAGTTGTTTGCTTCAGATAGTAAACATACTTGAAGTTTGAGAGTATACAATCTGTTTTTACTTCTTTGAATCTTCATCAATAGGTTGTCAGTTTGATCATATAACTTCAGGGTTCCATCTCCCAAAGTTACCTTGCACCCTTGCTCATCCAATTGCCCTAAACTCATTATATTATTGTGCAATTCGGGTATATAGAACACATCAGAAAATACTCTTTTCTCACCGTTCTTGCATTTCACGGTTACACATCCTTTACCTTTGATTTCGACAGTAGAGCCATCTCCAAATTTTACATGACCTGTTACTTTTCCATCCAGTTTAGAAAAATAGTTTCTATGCCCGGTCATGTGGTTGCTTGCACCGTTGTCTAAAAACCACATTCCATCTTCACACTCATAGTATGCATACACCTTAGGAAGCACTTTCTTTTCATTCAGCATCACAGCTTCTGCTTTCGCCATAAGCAATGTGGGTTCATCATCTTCTATGATAAAATTAGCTTCATTCTCACTTTTGCTAGGGGCTTGACACTCGGCCGAAAAATGGCCAATTTTGTCACAATTGTAACACCTTAGATACCTTCTGTCTCGTCTCTCCGTCTGATCTTCTTGATTAGTTTCTCTGCTTCTTTGATCTGCCTGTTCAGCCATATGATCATTGTTCGTGAAGTGTCTTCTCCCTCGGCCACTGTTGTTCCCTCTACTCCTGCCAGCTTGTCTTGACTCCTGTTTTTGTCGAATCTGCCATTCTGATTTTGTTAACAACAATTGACCTGCCGAGTCTTTAATTGGTTCAGCTGGCTTGAGCCTTTCTTCGTATGCCTTGAGACGCCCGACCAACTCTTCAAAAGGCATCTTGTTTAGGTCCGAATACTGTTCAATCGTAGCAACGATTGGTAGGAACCTAGTTGGTGCAGAGTTCAACAGCTTCTTTACCTTGGCTTTCTCATCCAATGTAGAGCCAAGTGTTCGAAACTTGGACACAATCTCCCCAATCTTTCTTGCAAAGTCATCAATGTTGTCTGTCTCCTTCATGCTCAACAATTCAAACTCTCGGTTTAGAGTTGAATTCTAGCTTGTTGCACCCGGTCAGCTCCAAGATACCACGTCTTGAGAGCATCCCATACCTCCTTAGCAGTCTTGTGTCCCGCTACTTGCAATAGAATATCTTCCGGCAGCGCCTGGAAGATGAAAGCCTTTGCTTTCTTTCCAATCTTGGCATCCATAGCAGCTTCATCAGATGATTCGATGGCATCCCAAATTCCATGGGCATCCATGATTGATTCCATCATGATTGCCCAAGATGTGTAGTTCGTTGCAGTAAGTAACGGACACTGGTATGATATTGAACTCCCTTCTCTAACTGGAACAACAGCCTGATTATTGGGTGTGACAGCAGCCATTAAACAGAACTGGGTCTTTAAACTGAAAGGAATAATAAGGCTGAACAGAAAACAACCGAGAATGCTGCTGTTTGACTTGGAAAAATCGCTGCAGTAGTAGGATTCTTTGATAGGCAATAGACTGGCCTCTTGGACAGGTTTTAATCGACGGCTCTGATACCAATTATCGAGTATAATTGGCACAAGAGTTTAGCAGAAAATAGCTAGAAAAATGCTGAAGTGGTCAGCGCAGATTAGTCTTTATTATGGAAGACAAGAAGGGAAAAACTAATACAAGAATACCAAAGCACCTATCTCTATTTATAATAAAAGCAGGACATGGAAATAAACTACTGACCAAAATAAAACTCCTATCTTATGGAATGTAATAAAGACTCAAATCAATCAAAAATAAACCCAAATCAGCAGCTGTAGCTTGCTGTCAAAATACAGCTGTAGCTTGCTGTCAAAATACAGCTGTAGCTTGCTGCTGAAGATTCAAACCATCCGGAATTATTCAACATTCACCCCCTTAATTCCGATCTTTCGCATTCCTCTCTTCTTTTTGTTCTTCCGCTTCAATTGTTTGAAACATACCTGTTTGATAGGTTCTCGAAACTGAGCATTTAATCCATCCATGTCTTGCTTTGGTGCTTCACTTGTTTCCATTTTCTTATCTTGAACACTTCCTTCAATCAGGCTTCTTGGGCTTTCCTTTTTGATTTCTGGGCTCCCAAATAGGATTGTTTGGGCTTTCTCAACCTGAACTGGGCTGTCATACGTTTCTGTGTTCACCTCAACATGTATTGGATTGCTGTTTTTCACAACTGGCCTAATATTCAGCTCTGATTTTGTGGGTTCAGAAGCCGAGTTTATCATCACATTAGGTTCTGATGTGTTATGTTGCTGATCAATGAAGTTCACTGGTTCATTCTCAGCTTTTGAGTTGTTTGCTTCAGATAGTAAACATACTTGAAGTTTGATAGTATACAATCTGTTTTTACTTCTTTGAATCTTCATCAATAGGTTGTCAGTTTGATCATATAACTTCAGGGTTCCATCTCCCAAAGTTACCTTGCACCCTTGCTCATCCAATTGCCCTAAACTCATTATATTATTGTGCAATTCGGGTATATAGAACACATCAGAAAATACTCTTTTCTCACCGTTCTTGCATTTCATGGTTACACATCCTTTACCTTTGATTTCGACAGTAGAGCCATCTCCAAATTTTACATGACCTGTTACTTTTCCATCCAGTTTAGAAAAATAGTTTCTATGCCTGGTCATGTGGTTGCTTGCACCGTTGTCTAAAAACCACATTCCATCTTCACACTCATAGTATGCATACACCTTAGGAAGCACTTTCTTTTCATTCAGCATCACAGCTTCTGCTTTCGCCATAAGCAATGTGGGTTCATCATCTTCTATGATAAAATTAGCTTCATTCTCACTTTTGCTAGGGGCTTGACACTCGGCCGAAAAATGGCCAATTTTGTCACAATTGTAACACCTTAGATACCTTCTGTCTCGTCTCTCCGTCTGATCTTCTTGATTAGTTTCTCTGCTTCTTTGATCTGCCTGTTCAGCCATATGATCATTGTTCGTGAAGTGTCTTCTCCCTCGGCCACTGTTGTTCCCTCTACTCCTGCCAGCTTGTCTTGACTCCTGTTTTTGTCGAATCTGCCATTCTGATTTTGTTAACAACAATTGACCTGCCGAGTCTTTAATTGGTTCAGCTGGCTTGAGCCTTTCTTCGTATGCCTTGAGACGCCCGACCAACTCTTCAAAAGGCATCTTGTTTAGGTCCGAATACTGTTCAATCGTAGCAACGATTGGTAGGAACCTAGTTGGTGCAGAGTTCAACAGCTTCTTTACCTTGGCTTTCTCATCCAATGTAGAGCCAAGTGTTCGAAACTTGGACACAATCTCCCCAATCTTTCCTGCAAAGTCATCAATGTTGTCTGTCTCCTTCATGCTCAACAATTCAAACTCTCGGTTTAGAGTTGAATTCTAGCTTGTTGCACCCGGTCAGCTCCAAGATACCGCGTCTTGAGAGCATCCCATACCTCCTTAGCAGTCTTGTGTCCCGCTACTTGCAATAGAATATCTTCCGGCAGCGCCTGGAAGATGAAAGCCTTTGCTTTCTTTCCAATCTTGGCATCCATAGCAGCTTCATCAGATGATTCGATGGCATCCCAAATTCCATGGGCATCCATGATTGATTCCATCTTGATTGCCCAAGATGTGTAATTCGTTGCAGTAAGTAACGGACACTGGTATGATATTGAACTCCCTTCTCTAACTGGAACAACAGCCTGATTATTGGGTGTGACAGCAGCCATTAAACAGAACTGGGTCTTTAAACTGAAAGGAATAATAAGGCTGAACAGAAAACAACCGAGAATGTTGCTGTTTGACTTGGAAAAATCGCTGCAGTAGTAGGATTCTTTGATAGGCAATAGACTGGCCTCTTGGACAGGTTTTAATCGACGACTCTGATACCAATTATCGAGTATAATTGGCACAAGAGTTTAGCAGAAAATAGCTAGAAAAATGCTGAAGTGGTCAGCGCAGATTAGTCTTTATTATGGAAGACAAGAAGGGAAAAACTAATACAAGAATACCAAAGCACCTATCTCTATTTATAATAAAAGCAGGACATGGAAATAAACTACTGACCAAAATAAAACTCCTATCTTATGGAATGTAATAAAGACTCAAATCAATCAAAAATAAACCCAAATCAGCAGCTGTAGCTTGCTGTCAAAATACAGCTGTAGCTTGCTGTCAAAATACAGCTGTAGCTTGCTGCTGAAGATTCAAACCATCCTGAATTATCCAACATATAAGTTAATGGAACAACCTCGAATCATACTGGTCGTCGCCACTGCCCCACACCACTTCCGAGGCACCACCGTGACGATACCTTCTTTAGCTATCTAATCCCACATGAGTGCCACCATGGTGTTCAAGCCAATTGAGAGCGGCGTGGTAGTGTTGGCGGATCATGATAATGATGGGATGGTGGCAGGTGGTAATGGCAGTGGAGTTGGGTTTCGGCATGAGTGGTGGATGCAACGACGACCTTGGTTTTAAAAGTGCGAGGCGCAAAAACATCCTTTTATATAATTCTCGTATGTTTTTAGTATCACCCACCCAAATTTTAGTTATAAATAAGTTTTATATATGATTTAATATATAAATAACATATATATACAATCTGAAAAAACTATATGTACTAACATCCGGATACATAAAACTTTCCCCCATACGAAAGCATGCATCAATGCAACAGCTCATGTTGTTTTTCCATGCAAATTTTGCACCTCAAATGCATTTGTGGTATATGTTCGTCATATCAAGTTGTAAATACAAATATGCACCTTAACGTGCACCTCGCGTTTATGCATGCGTCATGCACTTTTTAAAACCTAGACGACAAGTTGTAGTGATTCTAATGCCTCTTGTTAATTTTTTTTCCACAATTCAAATGAAATTTTAAATTTCTTTACATGAATGCAAAAATTAGGTTAATCGATTTCAGTTTTAGATTCATTCGTTCTCAAACAAACACATAAATGCATTATAAATTTCAATTCAGTTAAGTGTGCAAACCAAATTCACCATAAAAGGGTTTATATTTCTGCATCATATAAACATACTACAAATGAGCAGTGATTAGAAAAGAGAACATAGTCAGTCTATAGATCTTATACCACTAGAATTATATGATAAAGTTTAACAGATAAACCACTGATTAAATATACTCATAATAAGTAAAACAATGATTAGAAGTGGATTATGATTATTAAACGTATTAAGTGGCAGGTATCCGTCAATTAGAATAACAATAACATACCATTTTCGCAGCATGTACGATATTCACAAACCATATCTTTGTTTATATAACTGCCATCAATTTGCAGTTAAGTCCGGAAGTTTCATAAGTTGTCACTATTAATCCACACACTTCCTATTTATTTGACATTGACCAACAAATATAATTATATCAAATACGTTAGGTACAAAGTACATATAATAGTTATATATACGGTTATTTCACAACATGTACGCCTAACACCAGCCAAAATTTTTACACAAATCACTCAAAAAGTACATAAGAGTTATATTTGGTGAAACATACTTGATTCAAAAGATTAATGATACGTTTTATATAATAGATATTCCTTTTGAGCTGCTTGTTTATGTATCAAAAGTATTGATAGGATTGAAGTTGAGTATAAATAAACTAAAAAACGGTTTGAGCTCATTTTTGTATTCAAAGTCAAACTCAAAATGCTATATTAGATCATTCTTTATTCTCTAACAAAGTTTGAGCTTAGATTATTTGAGAAAGATCAACTTATTTATTAAAATACTACTTTTATAAAAATATCTAAGAAAACAAAAATCTTGTTTTACTATTGACATAAATATACAGAAATCAATCAAAACAACAAAGAAATGAAGAGAATCAAGCAATGGAATCAACAAGAAGTAGCCAATAATTGAAAGAGAATTTTTATGAATTATGAAGGCAACCGTCAATTAGCAAACGGTAGAGGGGTGAGAGTCATCCCAAATTTCTTCGGTTCTTCAGGTTGTCATGTCAACGCTATATTAGATTTTTTTATTTTCCATGCATTTTTCTAGTTTTGTATTGTGCCGTATTAGTTTTCTCGTATTCCCTCAACGTGCATTATAGGCAGGATAGTATAAGTTGCATTCACGTGCTAAATCTTAGGAAGTTTTCACAAGATCAAAGGGTTATTTAGAACAAGGGGATGGTGTTCTCATCCAGGTCAAGACACCCTTTCTCTTAGTAATGGCTTTATACAACTAATCTAACACTAAATGAATTTGACAAAAAAAATCCCTCAACTATCAAAGCTGATATATTGATCCCTTTGACTTTAACAACAACTCTCAACATTTACTAGCTTTAAAAACTTTTTAGTTAACTTTTGCAAAGACAAATTTAATGCTTGTGGAGCATAAAAGTTATTTTAAGCCGATTAAACCACAATACAATTTATTGCATGTCTCAAAAATAATGCAATATCAATTAGACCGTCATTCTATAGATATTATTATTTATTTTAAAACAAATATTCTCGTTTACCAAGTACAATAATTAAGAATATCGTGTTCCACAAACATTTTGATTACTATTTTTGTCTCTTTTCCGTAAAACCCATTGAATAATTATTGAATATGTTTTTCTGTTTTAAGTTCCACCAGTCAAACAATAAGCTAACCCAGTGTTTGAAAATTATGCTGTTATTTAACGCTTACACCTTATCCAGTATCCACTTATCACCCTATTTGAAAATTAATCATTTAGTTTGGTGACCCTACTAAGTAAGGTAATTTAGCCTCTAATTAAAAGTTATGGAATCAAAGATTGTAACCTCAAATCCTAAAGATCGCGTGTGATAATTTCAATGTCGAATAGAGCATGTTTGTTCATGTAAATAAAGATAACTTATATAAAAGCTTGATTAATTTTTGGTATTATTATTAATACTATTAATATTAAATAAAAAAGTAGAGAAATATAGAAAAAAAATGGAAAAGGTTGAAAGGGACATGACAGGAGCAGAGGGTAAGAAGGTGATATGTCAGCGTTGCGTGAATGCCCCAACCGAATATCCCCCCCACCCATAATAATAATGCTTCCTATTCTATATTTTATATTCTTTACGATCCGGTTTGATTGAGATTTCCGATCAAACCGACAGTTTTGTATAAACGTAAACCAAACCGGTCGTCGGTTTAGTAGTTCGGTTCTGACGGATTGACAGTCTATACTCTATACGGTTAGTTTTAACGGTTTATACGGTTTTTGTCCATTGGTATATATAATTTTTGTACCAAAATTAATCCCAAGTATAGTATCATATTTAAGGGCATTCACATTTTACTTTTCATTTCCATCTCTATAATTATATTAAAATTATTATTTTTTTTAATTAAATAATATTTTTTAATACATTTATCATTACATTTTCTCTCTCTTCTACTCGTAACCACTTTCAAAAAATATTAAAAAATTAATAGAGACGAACAGTGTTTTATCAAATATAAAAATGAACAGTAACATGTTATCTATCATTCACTCACAACAAATTAAAATTATTCTTTATAATATAAAAACACACTCACTGTATAAAGGGTGAGATGTGAATGCTTTAAAGTGGCGAGTCCCATCATCTAAGGTGCCTGAGCCACATCATTACATAAAAATGCAAATTTGCAAGCTTTATTGTTGTCACTTCTTTTCTCCCAATCTAGCTAGTTTCTTATAAAATTTTAGAATAAACACCCTCATAATAAATCTTGGGTGAGGTTATTCTACAAAGTGTATTTTTGTTACAAAGTGTGATAAGACATAATGAGGCTAAAAAAATCACAAAAAAAATTATATCTCACAATCTAAATCGAATTTCAAAAAAGTACTTCGGAGTCTCTGTTCCTCTTGTCGTCCTCTTTCAGAAAAAAAATAAAAAAATAAAAAAAATTCATTGTGTCATTATGTCTTTCATAATGACACAATGACGTTATTGTGTCTTTCATAATGACACAATGGGGTCATTGTGGCTTTCATAAACGACACAATAAAAAAACGTTAATTTTTTTTATTTTTCGTTTATTTTTTTCTTAGTGAGGACGGCTAGAGAAACAAAAGCTCAAACTTACTTTTTTGAAATTTGATTTAGATTGTGAAATATAATTTTTTTGTGATTTTTTTGACTAATTGTGTCTTCTCACACTTTGTAACAAAAATACACTTTGTATTTGAAGCTCTTTTACAATTCTTTATGCGCGTAGATGACTTCAGTTATTAATGTACAGTATGTTTTCTTAGATAATATTAACTCCTATTAGGTGCTGAATGATAGGAGTTTTAAAAGACCTTGTGAAACAAATAAATTGATAAAACAAACGATACTGTATATTTTAACTAGATCATTCTGTTCTTTAGTAAACATATATCCTACTTAAGCCACATGAGTTACTTTTTAATAAACACCGTCTTACTTTTAGTTGTAACTGTTAATGGTTTCTTAAATTGATGTGATTAGCTTGGAATTACTTGATGTTCAATTGTGTTGTTAAGTTTTCAAAGCTTCAAAATTTAAATGTGAACGTGTAAACGACTTTAAATGTGAACGTGTAAACGACCGGTCTTGTTTACACGCCCAGTTCCACGCTCCAAATCGCAAGCCGGTCAAATGTTTACGGTTTGTATGGTTCGGTTTATACGTTTCAGATATATTTTTTAAACCAGTCGAACCGATCAATAAGTCTTCAGTTCAGCTGGTTTATACGGTTTGGATGGTCTATGAACATTCCTATTTATATACATGCAAAAATATTGAAATGTCTCTTTTAAAAAAGTTAAGTTTAATTTTACTCCGTGAGAATTGTTAAAAATAACAATTTTTCTTTAAAATATTAAAAATATTAATCTACCTCTAAAAATTCATAATTTGTTTTAATTTCAATCTAAAAGTTTTAATAGTTGTTTCAACTTAAACCAAAAAAATAAAACTTTTAGAGTGAAATTGAAACAACATATAAAACTTTTAGAGATAAATTAATGTTTTTAATTTTTTTAAAAAAATAATTATTTTAGTCAAACCTTAAGAAACAAAATTGAAATTAACATCTTTTAAAATTATGTAATCACGTTACTTTTACCCTTTATAAAAAAATCTTAGATCCTTCACTAATTCACGACCTTTTGTTTTTAGGATTCACATCCTACCACTAAGTTTCGACTCACTCACTATTTTTCATTTTAAATATATTATTATGTGTACATTATTACATTTCATATGAACATCTTTAAAAGATTTTTCTTCTGTTTATTTACCTGCTGGTTTTAACTGAATTAATGATGTGTGAACCATATAGGAAGGTACACTACACTTGTCCGCTCTATTCTACCTACAAGATTTTCTGCAACCTTATAATTAATATTTACAGTGTTTTTTTTAGAAAGTAGTTATTTAAACATTTTATTATTTTAAATCAACATCTTCGCATCTTTTACGTCACGTATAGTCCATACGCGACGTATATAGCCAAAACATTCCCTGCCACAAATTCTGTCATACGAGCTTGTCAAATCGATTTCGACTAGACGTCATATACCACGTATGGCTTTATTATTTTTCCCCCAAACTTACGATCCCATACGCATGAGGTATAGGTTAAGTTTGTTTTTTTTGTTATTTTTACATCTTTTTTTGTTATAAATATACAAATAGTTATACGTCTACTAGTTTTATTATATTATTTACTTTGTAATTTTACTAACTGATAAAACAAAATTTAACCGAACAATCAAAAGAAACAATACAAACATTAATAAAATATATATATATATAGGAAAAGTTTACGGTACAAATTGTTTTTTACGTGCGAAGCGTACGAAGTTATCACGCAAGAATGAACGTTACGAGTGGAATTATGACGCAAGGGTAATAATTAATCATGCAAAGGTGAAATTATTACGCACGAAGGTATTCTAGCGTAATAATTCCATCTCTGCGTGATAATTTCACGTGAGTGTAATTGGTCTCACTTTGTTCTTGCATGATTATTATTGTTCTTGTGTGATAATTCCACCCCAAAACTATATATATATATATATATATAACAAAGTTTGCATACATAACAAAATAAAAGTTACAATTGTAATAATAATAAATAACTACGGCGAATTTAGATTGTCGAGGCGGTGGCAACTCCGAAGGACCGATACCTGCAGCATGTGCTCGTGCAATCTCGAGCTAAATGTGCCAATCCATAAGATTCTCAAGTAGATTAAGCCGCCGACTCTGACGATCAAGCCGATGACCCTGCTCTCGGGAACTCTCAACAACCTCTTGTGTAAATACTTCCATACGTGCAGCAAGCCTTGCATTTCTATAAATATGTCGAGGAAACTGTGGCTGAAGTGGTGGCGGCTAGTCATGTGGTTGGTCATGCGATGGCTGCTCATGTTAGTCATGTGGTTGGTCATTCGTAAGGTCTCATACGTAGCGTATAGGTGTCGGCGAACCTACACACTTAACCTTGACGCCACAGGGCTATATGTGGCATATGGTATCATATGACACGTATAGCCTTGATGAATGATTGATTAGACTTAGTGTAATTTTGTTGTGTGAAATGACTATACGAGGTGTATGGGGTTATACGACGCGCATAAGCACCAAGACAACAATTGATGCTACATGGAATGTCAGACACTATTTGGGAATACCTATACGCCGCGTATGAACCATATGGGGGGTATATGTGGTGTCGATTTATCCAAATGAGTGTCCCTATATTAGGACTCTTTTGTTTATAACTAGTATTAGTCTAGTAATATGTATATTGTTATTATTGTTTTTTTTTAAAGAAGATAAAATTAAAGAAAGAGAGGGAAAAGAGAAACAAACTGTTTATTTTTCATTTCAATATTCCCGTTTCCCGGAAAACCATTATATACGTATGTTTATGTGGTTTCTAGCGTACTATTGATTTTAGAATGAATGTGTATACATAAATATAATAAGGGTGACACAATTGGAATGTTTCTCACATATTACTTTACATGCTAAAACCATAAAATAACAATAAATTTGATCTCAAGACTCTAAATATTACGAGGTTTTGTTAAGTTTATGTGAAACATTTATTTTATCCTCCAACATGATGTGATTTCTCTATCTATCTTGTGTCTCTACTCTCATAAAAACCGTCTCTCTATATTGTTGACGACATGATGAATGACAAACCAATTAATCCTCATCATAGAAACCTTGGTTATTTGATGTAAGCTTGGAGCACAATGGTATGTCTCCCGACTACGAGACATGTTTGATATTTTACGTTTTTTCAGTGAATGGGGTAACGTAGTTATTTCATATCGACTTAGAAGACATTTACAATGTTTATGGATATTAAAGACCAAGCGCATTTACAATGTGGTAAAAGGTTCGTACAATTATAAAATTTACTAGAAATAAGAATAACATCTGTTATATAAATATCAACTTAAACTTGTTGCGTGTAGCTACTCTATGTTAAAATTATCTTATAAATCACTCCGTAATGTATTATTAGGACAAAAAACATATAAAGCGTTGTTTTTTACTTCAAAATATTATTTTTGTTGCATCTATACTATTATTTAAACTATTATTTAAAGCCATCATGATATATTTTGCTGAGTTTGATCTAAATCAATATAAATACTTCACGAAATAATTTTAGTACATAATTTTAAAAGAATAGTAAATATAATTTAGTTTTGACGTATATTATTTTCGGATTGAAAAATAATCATGTAATTATATGTCTTTAGCAACAATTCCTTGCTGCAAAAGGGAAATAAATAGTGTGTGTAGAGACAATGAAAACAAACGCAGAGACAGATGGTGACAAGGGTAACTGTGGTCTCAAACATGACAACTTTTAACAAATTTATTATCTATTTTCATTAAATGCAATGGCTATATAATGGGTTACACGTTACAAATCAACACTCACTGTACGATTTGTATGACACCGTACGTGATTTATATGGTAAAAAATACTGAAAACAAAAAAAATTTAGGGGGTCATCGGAGGGCTATACGCCCATATAACCAGCCCTATACAACACATATAGGACTATACGAGCGTATAAAAAATTATGATATCTCATGGGGCTGTCAAAGGTGTTATACGTCTCATATAGGTCTATACGACCCACCTATACAACGCGTATGATGCCATATGACCCGTATAAAAATCTGGAATGTTAATTTATAATTTTAGGTGTCTAAATATCCCAACCCTATATAATATTATATAAACTCTCTTTTATTAAAGATATCTTTCTTGCTTTTTATTACTTAGGAACCTTAAATGGTTATGAATTAATTTCACCAAGACCATCTTTATTATTTTAAAAAACAAACAAATGAGTAAGATGTTATTAACAAGGTCTTCCTAAGGATGATTCCGGGGCGGGTACCGAAAGTACTGTAACAAAAAATCGAGTAAAATCATACCGTTTACAATACCAAAATTTTTGGTTTGGTGTGTGATTTCGGTATTTTACTGATTTGGTGTTTTTCCTTTATATTTTACCTTAAGAAATACCAAATGTCGTATCAAAATAGTAAATTGTATAAAAGACATGAAACCAAAATACTAAAAACATTAAAGTCTTAAACTTGTATAAAAGACATTTGTAATCTTGAACTTGAAAAAATTGTATCAAAATAATAAATAAATAAAATATTTTTTTAAAGTTCTTGTAATCAAACTGGTATTTTTTATTTTTTATCAATATCGGTACCGCATAATACAACTAAAAAAAAATAGACATTGTTAGATAACGGTAGCAATATCTTTTTTGTTCGTTTGTTTCCAATTCAGTATGGTGCAAGTAAAATATTGATCGTTAGTATAGACGTAAACACTTCCTCTATCTCAGGAAATTGATATTTCTCTCACACAGTCAGGTTTTTTATACAATAACATTTGTTTAAAACTAACATACCTTTTTAACAATTCTTGCTAATAAAAATAAAAATACATCAACCATAGAATTTGGGCAAATTTTGTGATTATTTCAAAAGAGGGAAATTTCTGATAAGAAGAAACAAATTTCACATTTGCAGGTAGGGTCAGTCTGTTTTAGAGAGAGAAAGTTAGAGAGAGAATGCTGTAGCTCTTTGTTATGAAGGTATCTGCAATTTCTCTCTACACTCTATCAAATCACTCTTTTAATCTCTACTTTTTGCTTCTTAATTTCAACTTTTCTTCATCATTTTCTCTTAATCTCTACACTTATCTCACAATTCGATCTGTTTTCTGCAGTTTGTAACTGATCCTGTGGTGTAATCGACAGTGCCGACGATGCGATGAACGATTGAGTGCTCGTTCATGAGGTTTTTTCAGTTGAAACATATGTTTTGTTAATGCGAATGAATTTGCGGTTACTTCGGATCGATTTCTCGTCCACAGAATCCTCAGTAGAGACTTATTAGCGTTGATTTCAAGGTTAGAGGATTTAGAATTACGAAATCGGATTCTGGTAGGGTTTAATTGACCTGATATCACGGGATACTCTAGCGACTATGTGATTTCGGGCGAAATTTAAGTATATGTGGCGAAAATACACGCTACTTGCACTAGGTTCGGTTTTATGACCTTCAATTGGAGGTAACTCTCTTTCTGTTTCTGTATATTTTTGTTTTACATAACGAATTAACGAGTACTGTGTTAGTGAGTACTGTTT
Organism: Flaveria sonorensis; assembly: GCA_025506505.1. Lineage (NCBI taxonomy): Eukaryota > Viridiplantae > Streptophyta > Magnoliopsida > Asterales > Asteraceae > Flaveria > Flaveria sonorensis. Next base: position 55,659,184 of record CM046425.1, on the reverse strand, counting down.
TACCTGTGGTAGGTAGGAATGTAAGATGATCGTTAATGCGGTGTTGTTTTTGCATTTCATTCGTTATATTCGTGGAAACTATTTGAATCTGCCTTGATTGTTCTTTATTATATCTACCTACAGCATTTAAAAGTGAAATAGCCTGCAGAAAGTACAATTGGGCTTTTGATCTTAGTTATTCCGGTATCATAGAAAAGGTAGAGATCTAGATAAGGAGTAAGAAGTATGAAAGAGGTAGAGAAGAGTGTAGACTCTCGATTATGGCATGCTTGTGCCGGTGGGATGACTCAAATGTCGTTTCCGAATTCGAAGGTCTGTTATTTTCCACAAGGTCATGCTGAACACACGCTTACGAATGTGGATTTTGCTCGGATGCCTAGGGTTCCACCTTTCATCCCTTGTAGGGTGATTGATGTCAAGTTTTTGGCAGATTTAGAAACTGATGAAGTTTATGCTAGGATTATGTTGAGTCCACTTGGAAACAATATCAACTTTGACAATTTTGATGATGAAAGAAACTTGGTGGAAACTCATACTGGTTTTGAAGCTTCTGATAAACCTAATTCGTTTGCAAAAACATTGACACAATCTGATGCGAACAATGGTGGAGGTTTTTCTGTCCCTCGGTACTGTGCAGAGACGATTTTTCCTAAATTGGATTATACAGCTGATCCTCCTGTTCAAACAGTGGTGGCTAAGGATGTTCATGGTGAAATTTGGAAGTTTAGGCATATCTATAGAGGGACGCCAAGGAGACATCTGTTAACCACTGGATGGAGTACTTTTGTGAATCTCAAGAAGCTCGTTGCTGGTGATTCCATTGTGTTCATGCGAGCAGAAAATGGTGACCTTTGTGTTGGAATTAGACGTGCTAAAAGAGGGGGAATTGGTGGGCCCAACTCCACATCAGGCTGGAGTTCTTCCTTCTTTCGGGAAACTGGAATAAATTGATTCAGAATGGTAGAAATGTTAATTGTGGAAGGGGAAAAGTGAGGCCTGAAGATGTTATTGAAGCTACATCACTTGCTGCAAATGGTCAACCATTTGAGGTTACTTATTATCCTCGTGCAAGCACTCCAGAGTTTGTTGTGAAGGCTTCTTCTTTAAACACCGCATTGTGTGTTCGATGGAGTGTTGGAATGAGGTTCAAAATGGCTTTTGAAACAGAGGATTCATCACGCATAAGTTGGTTTATGGGAACTGTATCTGCTGTTCAAGTTGTTGACCCGTTTTTTTGGCCTAATTCTCCATGGCGTCTCCTACAGGTAAGTTAATATCTTAAACTTCCCAAATTTCATTTTCTTAGCATTATGTTATTGTTGTGTTTAATATGATGTTAATGCATATATGATATAAATGTTGCTTTTATCAATCATCTGACTTTAACTCCTGAATCAAGTCTTTCACTCATTTATGGTTGCTTATAGATAATTAAATTGTTGTCGCTGACATGAAGAGTGTTTGGCATCATGATAAGCTCTTTTCGATATATCTTCGGTATTTTCATTCAGTAATTTCTTTCTTGTTTTTTGGTTTGTTGTAAATACAGACTGCTTAATAGTTTCATAGTACTGGTTTGATTGGGTGGTTTAAGACTTTAGTCCTTTTGAGATTTAGCGTCTAAAAATATTAAAGTATTTTCATCTTTCCTATTTACTGTTGGAATTAATTGGTAATGTCACTAGTTGAAACATGAATTTTCTAGGAACTTAAAAGTCTCCGCAAGGTCTTTTGCAGAATATTTTTTATCAAGACTAAAAAGACGTTCCCAAAGGAATTTTGAATTAGATTAATTCCCCTACTTTATAAGCTTAAGATAAGAACTTTTAGCGTCACAAGTCATGCTGTTTAGCTGGTGTTACATGTGATTAATTGAGTTTACTGCTTAACAAACAAATCAACCAAAACCAATATTAAATCTTGCTGGATGTTCTTTTATTTTCCAAGTTGTCTTTTTTTTTTAATATTAAATGTTAATAAAGATAATATGCTGTAGGTTGATTGGGATGAGCCAGATTTGTTGCAAAATGTGAAGCGTGTAAGCCATGGCTAGTTGAATTAGTGTCAAACATGCCACTAATTCATCTCTCACCCTTTTCTCCACACAGAAAGAAGCTAAGAATACCTCAATCCCCAGATTTACCAAAAAACAATTTTGCCCTTCCACAATCCTTTTCAGTCAACCCCCAAACGCCCAGCGGTTATTTTCCTGCAGGCATACAGGGAGCCAGGCATGCACAATTTCAGATCCCATTTTCGGATCTTAACCTAACCCACAAACTTCAGTTAAACCTCTTCCCCAAACAGTTTGATTCACGTGAAGATTCTGTTGATGTCATTAATGGCAATAATGATGACATATCATGCATGCTGACCATTGGTAATCCTAGCTATAAATTGGACAAAACTGAAGACAACGTCAAAACTCCTATTTTCCTACTATTTGGTCAGCCCATACACATTGACCAGCAAAGCTCACAAGTTAACCATTCATCTGCTGAAAATGCAAACACGATTCCATGGGACCATGTTGTTCAAGACGAGCTGGTTTCAGGTCATCACTGTGAAGTATTTTTGGAATCTGAGGATGTGGGTCGGACTCTTGATCTTTCTGTTATTGGGTCTTATGAAGATCTTGATAAAACTCTGGCAAGTTGGTTTGGAATTGAACGGTTTAATAATATGTCATGTGTGATCTACAATGATTCAGTAGGTGTTGTGAAACGAATTGGTGATGAACCTTTCAGGTACTCCCTTACTCTTTCATCTGATATAGTTTCGTTAATTACCAAACAGTATGACATATAATGATTGATTGATTAAAAGCAATTGAATAAATTTTCATTCATAGATGCACTAAAATCTATTTTGAATTCTTTTTCTAATGGTGTAGTGAGTTTGTGTTGAAAGCAAAAAGGCTGACTATTCTAATGAATGTGTGCAGTCGTGACGATGGAAGGTCAATTACATCCATTCTCTTTATAATTGTCTGTGTATGAAATCTCATTTTTATATTTCAAACCCACTTGTATGCGTATAACACTGTTGTTTTTTGTGTTGTGGTGTTGCAGAAAATTGCTGACAATGGTGGGTGGCGCAGGGCACATGTTGGAGTCATCAAAGCAGACAGGACAAGCGAGTATATTTGCTTAGGAGCATGGAGTTGTTAGTTGCTTATAATTAGGAATGAACATTTTTGTGGTGTTGGGTAGTTGTTGATTTGGAGACTTTGAACCATATGAATGCATGCATGCACTCTTTTAACAATCAAATAGAATGATGCAACTTCTCTTAATCTCCATATAATCATCGACTGTTACCAAGTCAAACTGCCAAATGGGTTTGAAAGAATATAGTTTTGATGCATGTAGTTAAACCAGGAGTTGTATTGTATTGTGTAGAATAGGGTTACATGAGGTATTGCAAAAAACCTTTGATAATTAGGATTGTCTCATATTTAATTATGAAACGCTGCGCCAATATCAAATTTTAAGTCAAAACTCCAAAATTGAGAGACAAATCAATCTACGCCCTCAAATGCTTGAATATAGATACCAAATTTAGTGGCAAGATATACGGTCAACGAGAATTCTGACTACCGTCATTGCTGGGTTTGTGAAGGCTTTGGGCTTGGGCCCATGTTTAGTTTTTTTGTTCATTAAGTTTTTAACCCTAATTAGTCTTTACATATATCCTGTCATGTATTTGTAATCTTTGTATTGAGCAAATAAAAAAAAACCTTAGTTGCAGCCCATGGACGTAGGTCACACCGACCGAACCACGTTAAATCCTTGTGTCGTTTATTGTTCTATTTTCTGTTTTCTGCGTAATAATCGTTTGTGCGTGCTCGTGTGTTGGTTCCGCTACGCCGCTTGATTCCTAACAAGTGGTATCAGAGCTTAGGCTCGTTGAACATACGAGACTGCACGGAAGACGATTCGCATAAGATCTGATCGCAAAAGGAGCAGTAAACAGGGCTGCTGATCATCTGTAGAGTTTGAGATTTAGGGTTTAATTTAACCCTAGAGTCGCCGCCATCCAGGAGAGATCGCAAGGGCTGTTTGGCTGTTGATTGTTGCTGCGATTAGGGTTAGAAATCCTTGAAGTTGCCGCAAGAATCACAGAAAGAACTGTTGTTCGGGATAGTTTTTTTTTAGTGTTTGTGTTTAGGGTTTCTGTTTTAAACCCCTTGAAATCACTGGCCACACTCGATTTTCTGCAAGTGAAGTACCAAGTTTAAATTCTTTGAAGCCGTCGATTAGGGTTTGGTGAAGAACTCTTGGATTCGTCGAGTAAAGTGAAAGAAAGGTACGTACGGGTTTAGATTTGTCTACAAGGTTTATTGTAGGAGCAAATTGGTTAATTGACAGTGTTCAGTAGAACAGCCATCAAGTTCAGGCCCGTGCCATTGCTGTGTCTGTTCAATGTTTCGATTTACTTCTTGTTTGCTATTTAAGATGGCTGAAGACGGGAAAGTTGTGATCGAGAAATTTAAGGGTTTTGATTTCAGTTGGTGGAAAATGCAAGTAGAAGCATTGTTATGTCAAAAGGATTTGGATATGGTACTAGGAGAAAAACTTACGAAAATAGAACAAGCTGATTGGGAATCAAAGGACAAGAAGGCTCGTGCGGTTATTACATTGGCTTTGACGAAAATGTTGCTTTTAACGTCATTAAAGAAACACGGCTCGTGTATGATGACTGCTTTGTCAAATATGTATGAGAAACCGTCGACGGCGAATAAGGTGTTCTTGATTCGGGAGCTGTGAACACAAGGATGAAAGAAGGAAGCTCAGTGATTGCTCATATTAACAATCCAAATTCAATATTAACAAGACTTGTATCTGTTGGAATTAAGTTTGATGATGAAGTTCAGGCTCTACTGTTGTTGTCGTCTTTGCCTGATAGTTGGTCTGGAACTGTGACTGCAATTTCAAGTTCTGTGGGGACTAAGAGTTTCACTCTGAATGGTATTCGAGATCTAATTATGGGTGAAGAAGTCAGAAGAAGAAACTCGGGTGAATCATCTAATAGTTAACTACTAAATGTTGGCAGGGGTCGGGGTAATAACAGGAACAGTAGGAGTCGGGGAAGGAGTTCATCTAAACCTAGGAAGAATGTGAAGTGTTGGAGCTGCAATGAGGTGGGACACGTTAAGAGTCAGTGTCCGAATAAAAAGGAATTGAACACTGCTTCTAGGGATGTTTCTGATGATGATGCATTGATACTTAGTGTGGAAAACAGCGTGGACTCTTGGGTCATGGATTCAGGGGCTTCGTTTCACGCCATGGACAACGGAGAAACGATGGTGAATCTAAAACATGGTGATTTTGGAAAGGTACGATTAGCCAATGACGAGATACTTGAGGTAACGGGCATGGGTGATATTGATCTGGTTACTTCACTGGGTACTACATGGAACCTAAAGAATGTCAGGGTGATTCCGGGTCTAAAGAAGAAACTGATTTCAGTTGGTCTGCTGGATGAACAAGGACTAGAAGTGAGGTTTGGTAGTGGTAAATAGAGGGTGATCAATGGTAATCTGGTTATTGCTCGTGGTATGAAGCGTGGATCATTGTATATGGTTTAGGTACCTGCTGAGGGATGTATGCCTGTCCCGGTTAAGCACAACAAAATCCGGTTCGCTAAATCTGATGCTAAGAGAGTTCATTTTACAAACGTGAAGTCTGGAGCAGGGATGCTAGGTGAACGAGTTCGAAAGTCTAAACCATTCAGGGGATTCGGTGACAGTGGGAGCACGAGACGTGTTTCGGGTAAAGTTACAAAGAACCGTTGGATTTTAAAAACTAAGACTGAAAAATTCTCTCCTGGTGATTGTTTGCTGAATTTGGAGAGTGATGGTGATCCTCGGTGTATCTTTGAATCCGGTGGAACGTCTAAATCAGTTAAGATAGAGGATGAGTCGTTGGCGGGACTAGCCACGACTGAGTTGGAGCTCGGGAGAGCTTCAACTCGCCCTTTCAGTACTTGATGATGAGGGGGCGCTGCAACTAGGAGATCTGATGAAGTCTTAGCTTGTTCTTTGGGAACTGGAGGCTTGGAAGACTTGTTTAAAGATTACTGAAGTTACTATACGACTGGGTTGCTTTGTACTTGAATGGCGGGCTAGAATTTATCGCAAAGCCTTCAAGTGGGAGATTGTTGTGTTTGTAAAGGCTTTGAGCTTGGGCCCATGTTTAGTTTTCTTGTTCATTAAGTTGTTAACCCTAATTAGTCTTTATATATATATCATGTCATGTATTTGTAATCTTTGTACTGAGCAAATAAAGAAAACCCTAGTTGCAGCCCGTGGACGTAGGTCACACCGACCGAACCACGTTAAATTCTTGTGTAGTTGTGCCGTCTATTTTTCTATTTTCTGTTTTCTGCGTGATAATCGTTTGTGCGTGCTCGTGTGTTGATTCCGCTGCGCCGCTTGATTCCTAACAACATCATGTATCGACCATCTTTTGTGTGTACTTTCCTTTTTATATTTTTATTTAGAACGATGAACTCACGTACCTACTAAACATAATTCGAAACCTACACTATTTGTCAAACAATAAAACTAGAACCCTCAATCAAATAGAAGGACACAATTCTAACACTTTGGTACCTTTATGTATTTTTTTATTTAATTATTTTTTAACTTGAATTTATGTGGTTAATGTTTCAGAACATAGGATATGAACAAATAAATGACTTTATATTTAACAGTTACTAAATATTGTGTTTTACAATGTAATCATATACCAATACAACGTATTAAAAACAAAATAACAAGTACTCATAATAACAGTCAGTAGTATAGATCTTACCTTATTTACTTGATCAAGAGTCCTGGTACCCTCAAACAAAGATAAAGGGAACATCTTCACGGTCACCATTGTCATATATATTGTACCTAAATGCTCAACGCCTCGACTTAAGTTATTTGCTAAAGCACCAACACCAGAATCTTGACCCCGAGTATCATCATCGATATATCAGTGTTTCTATATACATATGGTTTTGTTAACATATCCTTTAATAAGTAATTTAATAAACACCTAAAAAATTATGGCTTCTGATTAAACATTTAAAGAATCAAAACCGGACTTATGCAGTTTGACTCAACCTGATAACGGTTTTTATCCATCTCTAATGACCTCTATTCTTAAAATATATGCGACTTCGTTAAGAAATAAAGATATCCAAAGTTCGAGTAATGAAAACATCAAGATGAAACCTAAAATGCTGAGAAATCTTATGTTGGTCCAACAAGTGTAGCCTGCTTGGTAAGCTTGATTATCTCACCTGATGACTCCTTGTTTGTATCTGTCCAGTCTGAATCATGTTTAATAACTGTCCGATTAATGTAGAATGAGAATGTACTTTTCTGTTGAGAAAGTTGTACTCGCAATAGACCAAAACACTTTTGTTTTATAGTCGGAAAACAATAACATGATTTAGTCAACACAATGTTGCATGAAAGAGAAGTTGGTAGTGAAATGGTTGACAGTTAATTTAGTTACTATTAGTACAAACTCCGCCGTTGGTTATTTAGTTATTCTTTATTTGCTCCTAGTAATCGAGTTGTTGATGGTCAAGTATTCGCTATTCTTCAATAAGTTCTAACTGTATTAACGAAAAAGACTGATGTTCTGTCATTGTAAAATTGTATTATGCCACTTATTCCGTTCGCAACTTTCCTAATAACAAGAGCAAGTTTTTCTAATAAGGATTTGTATAAAAATAAAGATGAAAAAAAATATTGAAAATTCAAACAACAAATCTTCCCAAATAACTAAACAACGGGATATGAGTAAGTTTGAACGCAGCTACCACTTTTCCCCAATTTAGTGATCTTTTTGGTGAAGCCTGTCACATATCCAAGGTTTCCAACACACTCGTGACGAATAGATAAAATAAACATTGACATTTACGCCTAACGTTTTCAGAACTAGACCGGAAATTCGGTTCACTGGTCGGACCAGATTTAAAGCCTGGATAATATCATAAATACGTATATCTAGTTTAAAACAAAATATGATAGCCTCTTATGTTTTCATATAGATTTACAATTTAGGGATTTAAATGCATAAAATATGAAAACAGAAGTATTAAATTAACCAGTAAATAAGATTTTAGAGAGAAAAATTAAATAAAAAAGGGTAGGTTGAATCCAGTTCGACCAGTCGGTTCACTGGTTTAAGTGAATAAAGTTTAAATAGTATATAAACATACGGGTTAGACACCCGGTTCTCGATGCAGCTGGTCTGCTCTGGTCATGAAATATTGGTTTACTCAACCCATTCATGACGATTGCATAAAGTTTTATTTGGATTGGTTTTCTTTATATTGTCCCTGAGTGGGAAGCCCTAAATTTATGGCTTAAAGCACTGCAATTGACCTGTTCATGACCCATGATTTAGTTAGTTTGTGGAAAAAAGGACCTTTTTTTAGGCAACCACTAGTGTGATTGACATTTAAAGAATGTTGGTGTTAGTAAAAAAGAAGATAAAAAGCATGTCAACCCACCTAGATCAAGTCTCAATGGACCACATAAACCACATGCCCCTCACTAACCCATTCAACAATACTAAATAAATGCTCTAAAAAGCCATCAATTGGACCATTAAGATCAAGATTACGCAAATGACAGAACATAACACCTTTTCAGGATTATTTAAGTAGCAAAAGATGAAACAATCTCTTTTTGGGGATATTCATTTAAAGGCTTAAAATAGCACATGAAAGTTGGTTAATGAATCTTTAGTTTTTTACAACTTAACATATTATTTGTTATATTTTTTGAAATTAATAATATATGATATTTGTTTACGATACTGCTAGACATGTTCTGGCAATCTGGCAAAATCATACAACTCCAAACCCATAAAATATAAATACAATTCTCTATTAGTCTAGAGGTGTACAAAAAAACAGATTCGGGAAAAACCGGTCCGGTTAAAAAAAACCTGTTTGAGCCAAATCGGTTCCCAGCCTAATCCGAACCGCCGGTTTGGTAGCCAGACACCCAAACCAATTTTAAAACCGGTTCAAATAAAGAAAACGATTAAACCGGAAAAAAATGGTTGAGGTTCAAGTATTTAGTTAGAAAAACAAATTGAAATAAAAACCAGTTTATTCACAAAGCATAAAAACCGGTCCAGTTTAAAAACCGGTCCGGTTTAAAAACCAAACCGGTTTAAAAACCAAACCGGTTTGAGGGAAAAAAATAAAAACAGTTACCCATCCCCAATGTTTCTCGTTTAATACTTCAAGGTTTCAGAATTTCCCTCATCATGTTTGGATTCTATTTCACTACCAAGATTAGGTATTCAGGTTACATGGAAGTTGCCTAACGAATCTTGGAAATGAAAATTTGAACCGAGTTATTTACCAATATTAGGCTTCAAGACTACCATCATGGATATAAATTTACCAACTAATCCTTATATCAATTCAAACACTCATGAAATCAAACGAAGTTATAATACAAAGATAAATAAGAACCACTTGAAAAGAATAACCAATATTTCATAGCTCGTACAAAAAGAGAATCCCCCAAATCCTAAACAAGTTTTCACCACTTTGATTACACTTCTATCCAAGTGGTTTTTCACTAAACTTCACCAATGGGCAAGGAGTGAAAAAAAAAACAAAAAAAAAAACATATAAATTACACAAATGACCAATTGACAAAAGAGAAAGCAAGACAATGGACACTACTTTCATCTGCTGCAAGAACCTTCCATGCTACGGCTTGTTCATACGTTACATGACGTCCCATCGTTGACATACAAATTCCACCAGGTAAATGAGCATATCCCTGAAAAGTGAAAACCCAACACAAAACTTATTTGAGAATAATTGTATGTCTATGATCTTTAAGTAAAAACATGCATAAAGATATGATATTTTAGTAAAATGATACCTAAAGTTGTGATCTTTTCAAATAAAAGATATAAAATTGTCATAATAAAAGTTGAATGCAAAAGTACCTGTTGCATTATCTTGGCAAATTCAGGTGCTAATGCCTTTCGACCAGATTCATCGAACATTTTGTCTAGTGTGATGTCTTGTAGAGAAACAAGAGTTGTCTCCAACATGTCGAGCCCAGATTGATTTGCAAATATGAAAACAGGCTGCGACTGCAAATCACACCACATACATATGTGATTAAAAATCCACCTTATGAGAAATCAAAAGGAAAAAAAAAAAGATAAAAGATAAGAGGGCGATTTTAATTCATTTAGGGGTGAATTGAGTCTTATTTGGATTGTGCTACGAGTTAAAAAACATAGAAAGGAACAGGTCATATGGGTCAAAATTGGGTCAGGAAATAACCCCATTTGTATTTTTAATGCATAAAACCTTAAATCCTTACTCAAAAAATTGTTGCTTGTTTAGATCCAAGTACACTTTAACCTGTTACCCACCCAACCTACCTCATCCGGCTAAATTTACACCTCCAAGTAAAAGATAACGAGCTCGTGTTATACCTTCAGAGAACAGCACAAAATGGCATCTTGATGCTGCCAAAGATCTTTCAATAATGACTCCCCAACCACCGAACCTGAGCTTAACAAATCAGCTCCTATATGGTACCTGAAAAGATAACCACAAGTCAGAATCAAGTGTTTTCAAAATGTTGAATTTGTTTGGGAAAAAAAGGGCAATGTTACATGTAGCTCTGGCAGATCCATTGAGCTAAAGTGAGTGCTTCAGGTGAGCCAGGAGATGTTTTGGGACCCACACATGGGTTCAAACTAGAAGGAGATATAGCCATGGCAACTCTCTGAACCGAGTTGATCACACTTCGAACATATTGCCGAGCCATGGTAGCCACACTTTCGGCTAGACTATTCTCAAAAGGAAACTGAAAGGTGATTGTTAGAACTGATCTTGTGGTTTGGCATGTTGACATATCGGTTGAACCATGGTTAGCTGCAGGTGTCACGTCTAGACTGGAGGTTAGGTCAAGTGTTCTATGTGTGGTTGCCAATGCATTCTTAGCATCACCCTGGTTAACATGGATCGATTAGTGAGAAGGGTCAAAGTAGAGAGAGAAGGGATAAAAAAGAAAAACATGGTCATGAACTCACTGATTTGGGATCTAATGGGATTATACGAAATCCCGATGGTATGAGCGGTGCATCGTCTGGAAACATTTCATCAATTGGAGCAAATACGAGTTCGGAACAAGCTCCAACAGCATTTTCATCAATTCCGTTGCATAACTAAATCCAAAAGATAACAAGAAAATCATGAGTGTTCGCGTTGGTAAAAATAAAAGAATAAGATAATCAGCTGCGATGAGAAGGGGTCATACAAGAGACTATTTTGATGTGCTTATATTGTTGGGAATTTTAATCATCAGAAAATCAGATGTTTTTAGAGTGGTTTGAGAACTTTCAGAAATACAAGTAATGAAAAAATGGCCAAATATTGACATCGTTTGATGATAGAATGAGCAAAAAATATCTTAAATTACATTAGTAGAAGCAATAAATGTGTACTATTTGTATTGACCTTCAAATATCAGTAAAACTGATTACTTGACAGATGATCAGAACCAGATTTAAAATAATGAAGATAGAATATTGAAAAAAACCTGCAAGAGATGGATGTCACGCGACATAAAAGGATCTTCTTGTCCAAGTGCTTGACCTTCAAGTCTTACAACTTCAAGCATCTACATGAAAGTAAGTCGCTTAGATCTGTACAGATACTTATAAAAGAAATAAGCATGGAAAAAGATTTTATAAAAATACCTCTTCATGTTCAATTGTGTGGCCAAGTGGCATAATAATTTGGCTACCAGTGAACCGTGTAGGCCTCATTCCTGGATATGTATTATATGGGTTGGCTTTAACCGATGCAGCAGAATAGGCATCTACATTAAAGTCGGCCCATTCTGACCGATGCTCCCTTAAAAACCGAACCAACACAGCTGGTGGCACGTTCTGGACAAAACATAAAGAAAATAATGATCACAAAACGCCTTGTAACTAAGTATATCTCCTTTTTAACATGCCAGTTATGGGTCAATTAAGTTTATGTTCATCTAATGGGTCAATAAGATCAAATCAAAGAAAATAGCCAAAAGAGAAATCGATTAAACGGGTCATAAGTCACCCAAAGTTTGTTTTAGTGCATAAAACCTCCAAATTCATTGTATTCAAAAGTCAGAATACTTTTAAAATGATATATTTTCCAAATCATATTTGACACACTAAATAAAATAAATAATATTATACTCAAGAAATGATAATTTTTTCAAAAAACAATAATATAATGAGGAACAAGTATTCTGGATACCCATAGTGTACTTTAATGCATACCCAAATTTGTTTTCTGTCAGGTTTACCCTTTCAAGTTTTCAACCCTTACTAAAATTTGACCCATACAAGAATTTACCACCTTTTGCCTCCAACCCAATACTTACTTCGAATAGCATGGAAGCCTTTGCACATAGAATCCCTCCAAGATACGAAGGTGAAGCAGATGAATTCATAGAGTTGTTAAGATTCTTGGTTAAATTCAATGCCACAATTACGTCTTCAGCACCATCACAATTCATTAATGACCACCCATCGTCACTAAATCCATTTATGGCGTCGTTAAAGCCTCTGTATTACAAGCAAAAAAGTATAGCTTAAATTACGATATAATAATAAAGATTTTAACATATAGATAAATATCACAAAATTATGTGGTAGGTACCTGCTTAATCTTTGACTTAGAGTTCTCAAAACAGCCGGTTGTCTTCCCAGTCCATAAACTACCTCTCCACTTGACTCCTGAGCTATTTGCCTAATATACCGCAATGCCTAGAACCAGAAGTCAAATAAATAAAAGAAGACAATATAAAAAACAATTTTACCATGGAAAATAATTAGTGTGTCTGAAAGTAAGATTCTACTAACCGCAATGGTCATTTTTTGGGCTACAATTTTGGAAGATTCATAAAGTGGACGAAGAACCTCGGGCACACTCCATGGCTAAATAAAGATTGAAACTTTATTAGCAATACATGTAGAAGTATGTTTATCAAAGCAAATAAACGAATATTCCAACAGAAATGATTCATTGGTTTGTCAATATGAACGGACTAATCAAGTTTTTTGCAATAATGGACAAATAATCTTCTGATTTATCTTGCAAACTATATTTAACACCAAATGTGTACTCAGGTAAGCAATTATAATAGAATAATAATTAATTTACCTCAAGATTTAGGTGATCAACTATGTGTACAATGGAACCACCACCTTCACAAGGCCGAATAAGGTAGCCACTTGGTAGCATTTCCCCTCTTACAAACTGAGTAGCAGCAGCCGGATTTGGGCCGGCACCAGAGCCTGATAAGGATCTCTCACACACCTTACATGTAGGAAAATCGCATCAAATTTAGATATAGAAAAATTGATAAAAGCAGGGTAAAATAGTAATTATAAACATACCACAAGACTGCCATTTTCTAAACTTGTAGTGTATCTTAAGGTCCAGAAATCCCTTGCTGGAGCGAGCGTGGTTGGAGCAAAAATCTAATATGCAAAATTAATACATTATTTTTCTGAAAATACAACATTGCTGTTTCAAATGAGTGTATATTGTAAAAACTTTAAGTTAACGATGTATATATATATTTACCTGCGTATATACAAGTTCAATTGTCCCCCCATTTCCAGCAGGAAACATTGTAAAAACTTCAAGGCTACGACAATCGCGGAACCAAGAAGGACGATCTTTAAGTATCTCTACAATCTACAAATCATGGAAATCAGTTATAAACACAATCAAGTGTCAGATAGATCCTTTTGACCTCGTAAAATTAAGGAAAATAATGTTACCTTTGTGGGCTCTAAACTTACGAGACCACAGGCTCTAGCTGCCACTCCACTGCAACTCTGTGAAATGGCAAAGATCCCAACCGAATCCGGACCAGGCTGCAAAAAAGATTTGATTTGGATTAAGTAATTGTAATCAATTTAGACATTTCAATCAAGATTATTACAGATTAGCCCATAAAGATACAAATTTGATAACCAAATTACACACTTTAATCAAGATTACTACTGTATAATTTAGCCCCAAAAAAAGTGTAGGCTTAGATACCAATTTTGACATTTTGATCAAGATTATTATTATTAATTAATACAATTAGAGGTAAGGAGATTATAGAAACCTTCATCCCAGGCATCTGGACCCAATCAACAGCAGTTCCTGTGGCCTTCGAAAGGAACTCCGCCAAGGTCTCTTCTGCAATCGAGAGAAGTCTGCCAAAATCGCAAACAATTATCAGATCGTAATTACCAAATAAAGTTAAAAAAAAACTTTAAAGATAACTGTAATCTATGGAAGCCGAATTACCCAGCCGGGTTGTTTGCATCTCTTAGAGAATGCTGTGGAGTGGTAATCACAGATTCGCAGCTTGCATCCGTAGCTGCTGAACCCTGAAAAAATATCAATTTTTCATGAATATTTAAAGACGGATACAAGAATTTATTTTGCTTCATTTTATAGTGAACTTCTAGGTATTAAATTAGTATGTCCACATACCGTGTGCAATTGTTGGCGCATATATCCATTTTCACATACAAGCTGAGACACTTGTTTTTGCAGGCGATCATTTTCCTCCATTAATAACTTGTTCATGGCAGATAGCTTCTTGTTAACTGTCTGAAGCCTCGAAGACTCTTTCCTTTGCTTCTCTCGACATCTAAACACAAAATTTTAAAACTAAATCGTAAACCAAATAAAGCAGTTTTACATACATATCACTTTCCCCTTTCAATTCTACACTAAAAAAAACATAAAATCACCATATCTCCCTAACTAGATTATCACATATGTACCGAAATTCAAAGATCCAAATTCCATCTACATCTAAAAACACAAATAATAAGATTAATGTATAAATCATTAAGCAATTTAGCTACATTCCATTTCCATTTTGATTATATACCCAAATCTTCAAAATCATTTGTTTACCCTAATCAATTTATCGCATATGCAATGAAATTTAAAGATCCAAGATACAACCAAAATTGGAAATAAAAGACACATAAATCTAAAACTGACATAGGTGAGCAATGTAATGTACTTGTGTCTTCTGGATTTACCCCTAATGCAGTATCTAGTTTAAATAACCAAACAAATTTTAGCGAAATAATTTCAGAGATATCAACAACAAACACATATAAGTAACCATAAGAACAATTAAAAACAAATTTAGCATAAATATAAGAGGTACCCAATTGCAGGATCTTATTTATACCTGCGATTTTGAAACCAAACTTTGATCTGTTTAGGTTCTATGTTGGACAAAATAGGGCATTCTCGTATCAACTGTTGTCTCCTCGAAGAACTAGGTTTTGGGCATTCTGCATAAACTCTTTCTAATGCTTCAACTTGCTCCGTTGTATACCGTACATATTTACCGTTATCCAACTGGTGTTTAGTGATGCTGTTATTACCACTGATCTCCTTATACTGCTGATGTTGAACCATCGCCATTATTATTAACCAAAATCAACAGAAACCCACCTCAGAAATCGCTAATTTCGTTTGTTAATTCAAAGATTTGAGGTGTAAACAGAAGTCGATGGTTTTCAATGAAGTTTTACAAAAGGGAAAGTAAATATATTACAAGTGATAAACAGACAAAATACGTTTGATCAAACTGTGTGTACACACTTTCGCTGATGTCACTCTGTCTTTTGACTAAAATCCCACAAAGTAATCTTCAAGAAACAGAAAGAAAGACGAAATCTTGCGCAAAAAAGAATCGATTTTGATCTTGATTTCAACAAACCCAGAAGAAAGAAAGATTTTGAAGGGTGTGTTGAAGCTCTCCCTAACTTCTTGATGGGTAGAAGAAGAGAGGCGACAAGAGGAGCATTAGTGAAGACTCAAGATTTGAAGGGGGGTTGAAACCCTAACCATGGTGTGTGTGTGTGTTTGTGCGTTTGTGTTAGAGGAGATATTAGAGAGGAAATCAAATGCAGAGAGAGAAAACTGAATCAAAAATGGAGGTCTGAGAGAAAGAGAGAGAAGGTGTTGGTGTTGGTGTTGGAAATCCAAAACGACAGAGTTATATGCGCAGCCTCGAGCCAGCCTTCGGCTTGTGAAATAATAATATTAATAATAATATTCATTACTGTTCTTGTTTTATTTTTTGATATGAAACATTCCCTTGTTCCTAATCTTGTTACTGTTTTAAATATAAAAAAAACGTTTCATTTCTCTCTTTATGTATATATAGGGACAGAGGTTAGAAACTTG
Source organism: Flaveria sonorensis (assembly GCA_025506505.1). Taxonomy (NCBI): domain Eukaryota; kingdom Viridiplantae; phylum Streptophyta; class Magnoliopsida; order Asterales; family Asteraceae; genus Flaveria; species Flaveria sonorensis. The sequence continues at coordinate 55,642,909 of CM046425.1, read as the reverse complement.
TAATAACCAAGGTGTAGGGTCTAAGGCTGCGTGTTACCGAGGCTTGATGAGGGTCACACCCGTGTGGCTGATTGCTCTTGTTGCGAACACCGTAACACCGGAGCACGTTCAAAGGTGCGATGACTAGGGCGTGAGGGGGTTTGCGGAGGTAAGCTAGCCGTTAGGGGCATTGGGGAAAGAGATAGAGCCGTTGGCTCATTTAAAAAAAAAAATTACATTTCACCCCTATAAATAATATCTCATTTCTTATAAAAAAATCGTAGCATTTATATCAACTCTCTCTTCTTCATATTTAAATTTTATAAAATATCCTCTCAGTAGAAAATGTCGGGTAATTAGGATGGTTCGTTTCAACCAAATTTTGATTTCATGGACAACGAGACTTTTACAAACTTTATGTTTAATCCATTTTGATTATCCCGATGAGCAGTGACAGAGCTTGAACCATACTATAGGGGGGCGAAAGCGAAAGTAAACTATTTTTGGGGGCAAACTCTATAATCAATAAAAATTTCACACTATTGGACAGAAAATCTACACTAATGCACCGAAAATTAACACTACTAAGGAAAAAAGAGGGGGGCAGGGTCCCCCTCCGGCCCTCAATAAACTTCACCTATGTCAACGAGGTTGTTCCCGACTCACAACCGAGTCAAAACCAACCAGTTGAAGATTCTCTGACTTTTCAAGTAAAGAGGCATGCTTTCATCACAAAGAGTAAGGGATGTATAAGTCAACTGGAAGAGTTGGGGCCTCGAAAAAAAATACTCCTTGGTTAAAGGATGAGAAAATAGCTTTATGTCGTGCTTAGATTAATATATCTGAAGATCGCCAAATCGGTATTTTGTTAATTAATTTTTTTGTTTACTAAAAGTTTAGTTTTACTCCTGATCACCTGATCCGCAACAGGGTCAGACTACTTGATCAAAGGTTTTATTCAATGTCAGTCAGCGTTATATGTCGCAATACTACAGGATAACTTCACATGATCCTTTATCCCACAACACCCAGCATAAAATAACCAATGTCTAAATAATATTTTTACTGAAAAATTAATAAAAAGTGAAGCCTTGAGTTTGCTCAAGGCCATAAGGTAAGTTTAGCTCAACTCATCTTCTTTAGTTGCTTATAAATGTTACCCTAATAATGATCGTTTACTAAACTGTTTTGTATGTTCTTTTTTATATACAAGTCATTAGTCTCTCCATGAGTGTCTTTCAATCTTATGAGAGAGAAGAAAAGTTTGTCTAGGTCCAAATAAAAGAGTTTAAAATAAGTGTTTTCAAACTCACTAGAAATAGTTTATATTATATATAAATAAATTTTCTCAAACATCTATAAAATAATTAACTATCTTGCAATAACACATGAAAAGGGCTATCCCAAACACCCTTAACACAATGTATGTTAAGATATTAATTGCGTAAATCTTATAGGATCATTGCAGTTATATTTCTTTTTCCTAAAAGTAACAATAAAAGATATGGGAGATGGGGGTGAATATTTTTTATTAAATTAGGATTGCAGGGCAGAGACTCACTTTATCTGGGTCAAATCCAATCTTGACGCAGCTCCATCTAGCCCATCACCTTCCCCTACCATTAGCCCTCTAACTATTATACTATTATACTATTGTACAATTTTAAATGTAAGTAGAAACTAAGAATTAACCTCGTGTTTGTTTTTGAACGGGTAATTGAATCATTGATGGTTAATCTTATCATTTTTATTACTTAAGTATGAAATCTGATATTATTTTTAAAAGTAAACTCGAGAAAACCTTCTAACCCACCTGAAACCCGTCTTTTATATTTGTCACATGTAGGATTTGAACCCAAAACCTTCACTTATTTTTTTTAAGATCATTGGATACCTCACCTTAACCACTTGAGTTAACTTTCATTGTTAAGAATTAACCTTGCATGATTTTATGTTTTTGTAAACTTCATCACGTGTGTTGTGTTGGTAATATTGACATGATTAAGTATGTGAAAAACGTACGAAGCTATAACGAATCAATTTTATAAATCGAAAAATAGATAGAAAACACGTTACGGCGTAAACAAGACTTAAGTCAGTAAAAAGTTATTAATAAGGAAAATAAAATAATTTTTTAAAAACAAACAAAAGTAAGTTAAATGTAAAATATATAAAAGATAAAAAACAAAAAAAGATCAAAGCCAAAAACAAAACAAATACATAAATGTTTTCGCATAGGCCAGGTTCAAACCCAGGTGAAGGGCCTTAAATACTTTATATTGTGTATCGGTTTAGTTTTTATTTTAATACGGGTTTAAATAAAATAATAATATGTACTTTATATTGTGTATTGGTTTAGTTTTTATTTTAATACGGGTTTAAGTAAAATAATAATATGTGATAATATTTGGTGTATTAGGTTTATACTTCGTGTTTTATGTTCAAACACTTTTTAGTTTTTTACTTATGTCATGCAATGTGCAATCACAACTCGTGAATTATTTACTGGTTTTTTACAAGACTATTCTAACACTATAAGACGATTATGTATGTTATTTTGACTAGATTCTTTTTATATCTGAAAGTTACATATTACAACAAGTAATGCAATGTTGCATTATATTGTTAATATTATGGGTGAAAGGTAAAACAATTAACCGAACTACAGCTAAAATAACCGAGCAATTAACAAAATAATGGCCTCATCATAAATTACCCATTTAATCAAGTTGTATATGCGTTTTTTGTTTAGCCACTCCATATATAATATTATCTTCACGGAACTTGTAAATCTTCTGACCAACTAATACAAGACATTCAAAATTATAAAATAAATAAGAATCATATTAAAAACTAATACTATAATTTCAAGAAAATCCAACTCAAGCATTTGGTCCCATTTAAATAAATAAAGTGTTTGGATGATTAAATATTAATGAATACATACAGAGGTAAAATGGGTCCTGGACCATGGTGGATAACAGCACGGCATAAATATGGTTTCTTAATTTCGGACCAACATTACACAAAACCATTAGCGCTTCTAACATGGTCCCTCTTTCAATTAAATTTCTTAAAATATTATAAAGATATTCATTGTTATACAAAACAAATGTTATACACCTATAATAGCATCATTACGTCATGTCATGCTATGTTTTAAATATCGAAATCTTTTACAAAGAAACTAATTAAGTTACTTGTTCATGTAATTATTTACATTTACTTGTGGTGGTTTTAAATTTGAGGATTTGGGTCTAGCATAGACAAGTTCATAGAGTTAATATTTAATTTGGTTGGGTATCTTATGTCAAAACATACAAGTTTAAAATAACGAGATTAACGTCCAAATTTGTATTGCCGGCGCAATTGTTTCGTGTCCATTTGTGTTTGATTGTGAGAATATAACTTTAGAGTAATAATATACATAAGGAGGATCCTAAGAAAATTACATTGTTATGAGAAAAATAAAAAAAACCCATAAAATCGGTTACATAATTTAATAATTTTTTTTTATCACTACCCTCTATGTATATGTGTAAGTATATATAAATAAAAGTATGGATCAAATGAAAACAGTATCATGGTTTTACATATACGTCACACATAGGTTACGTATACGTAACCATTTTTCATTCGACATGGTGTTGCATATACGTAAGACTCTTCATTCTCGTATGTATGCTCAACATATATGTACCAAATACTTAAATAACATTTTAACAATTAAAATAACAAAAGAGTTCTGAATTATGTTATTGGTTTCCGTGGTTTTCTTTGGTTTTTACATAAGTATTGGTTTTCACAAAAACCCTCTCCTAATATAAATAACAAAAAAATCACAAAAAAAATCATGTTTTGTATCTACCCTGAATACACAACTTATATTCAAGGACTCATTTGTGTAATACAGTTTATGGGTTCAACTCTTAAACACATGAATATAATCAACATAATACCCATACGCTCTAAAAGAAGTTTCAGTTAGCTTATGTAAGACAAACGTTACTTACAACTTCTGAGCTTATATATCCAAATAAGCTTTCTTTAGAAGCCACCTCACATATAACTAGTTAAAAATAACTCATTTAACATATAGTTGGATGAACACTCAATAATATATTGTATTTAGATAATATAATAATAAGTTGTATAATTAAGTTAACTCAAAGATCTTAAAATATTTTTTATAATTTAGTTAATTAGGCCATTAGTAATGGCGTGAAAGGGGATGCGAAATGGCCTACGTCGCCACCTATCACGCTGAAAACTCCGCCCCCTCTAACGTGATAGGGGCGTGATGGTGGTGTAGAAAAGATGCCAGTGAGTAGCAGATGAATTATTGGCTGCAAAAGCTTAGAAAACGCTTAGGTTGATCTACAAAAGCTAAGCAGGTGGACTTGCAAAAGGTGAGGTGAAGGGGCGTGAAACACTCTCCCACTACATATAGCCTTACAAACAACATTATTAGTCCGGCAAGTATTTTTATTAATTCACATCCAATGGGTGTCGTTTTTTAGATACCATTTATGTTTTCTTCAGTTAAATCTTCCTCGAATATTTGGATATGCAATACGACTGCTTCAATGCTTGATACTACATAATAACTTGTGTGGTAGTTTTCGGTAGAGCTTTAATATAAAGAAATGTTACAATCATATAAAGAGGTCTTCGAGAGCCATGATGGAAATGATCCCATCGAGTGTGGTTTTGGCAAAGAAGAACATCAATGTGGGATCAATTTTTATGCAAATTACATGGTGAATTCCTAGAAACAACGGAGCACTTGTTTGTGCATTACGAAGCAGTTAAGCACTTGCGGTTTGCAATATCTGGGTGGTGCAAAATTCCACCCATTTTCGCTTCTCTTTCCGTTACTTACTTCCTTTCTAGGACCATAGTTGTGGCAGTATGATCAAGATGAACGCAACAAGTGCAATGGTGCTTACGTCTTGCTAGGTAAAATGGAGAGAGAAATATATGAAGCTGTTTTGTAGAGCAGGAGTCTATCCTTAGTCAGTTTGGTTGAGAATGTTAAAGCTATAAGCTTCACGTGGATAGAAATGGAGCTAGATTGCATAACATTGATTAGTCTAGATGGTGTTCCTGAAATATGTAATTGCCGTTGTGTACCTTTCTTGCCATTAATTTAGCTCTTTAGACCCTTGCTAGGCCATGAAGTTGTTTACAAAAGATTTGTCATTCAAACAAAAACTAAAGGGGAGGAAAGAAAGTAACCTTTTAATTTCATATTCAATTTTATAGACGTACGAACAGTTCACATGTTACATTAAAAAAAGCATGTTGATGTCATATATGGTATTAAACGGGACATGTCCATGTGTTGTGAGGTTGAACGAACCCAAAACCCATAATATTAACACGAATCTAAATTTGTATCAGAAACAAAAATTCAAACAGGAGTCATGTATGACATATTCAAGTGCTGACATGGACAAACTTTTAAATCATATTATTAGTTTACATAAGTACTTTAAAATTATGAATTTACACGAAAGAACACAATGTCTATAAAACGAATGCACTTGAACTATAAATAAGTGTCTTGTCTTTTTCAGGAACAATTTGTTTATATTTTGAAATAGAGGTATAATTTGCTCTCATCTCATCATTCTGAAATCCAAAACCCTACATTATTAATTAAATATTACTAAACGTTTATTTATATACTCTCTAGTAATTTTATACGAATAAGCAAGTTAATGCGCAAGTTCGCTGGATTGGCATGAGAGTTTAAGCTAGTCTGTTTAGCTAGGTATGTTTACAAATCTGACCCAAACTAATGAAGACTTGTTTCATCTAAGATATAAGCTTGTAAACATCTTACTACTACTTGTCGTATCAGGATTCTAGTCTTTAATATTGAATTTCCTTTAATAGATAAAAGTACTAAAAATGTATAAAGACGTAACTATAATTCACATATGCCGAGCAAATTAAGTGTTGGTACTCCAAAATGTCTCTTTATCTCTGATTGTGATGGATAATAATAATTTTCTTTGAGTTTGACAAGATAATCATTTGTTTTCACATGTAATGTTTTCTAATATAGACTTGTTTATTTTTAATTTTATGAAAAAATCGAATCAAACAACTTACATTCTTATTATGACAGCAAATTAAACAAATGTGACATGAGTAGATATAGAAAAAAACAATCAACCGAAACAATATCATCTAAAAAACAACGAGGATACAATGAAAAAAATGTCAATTTTAGTTTGACAGGAAACATTTAAAGTTATTAGATCTATTATGCTTTACATAAAAGCGGTTAAAGACTTAAAGGCATGATGCGAAAGCATTTATAGTTATTTACAATAACTTAAATCAACTACAAAATCATGTTCTATCCTTTTAGAGACTCTTCATTCATTTTAAATCTTTACATATGTTTTACTTGAAAATATACATCAAACCACATTAGCGAAAGTAAATGCATATATAGATGGTTTAGACTCAAAAACATTTGGAAAACCCTAAAACATCTTTTAAACTAGAGAAAGAGTGACATGTAACTCAAACGGTTTAGACTCAAAAACATTTGGAAAACCCTAAAACATCTTTTAAACTAGACAAAGAGTGACATAATTATGTAACTCAAACCTGAATAAGTATGTGAAGTTCTGAGTCATTTATTTTGAAACCATTATATGACAATCAAAATCAAACTCAATTTAGAAAATTAAGAAGCACACAACTGTATGAAACCCTTTGACGTAGATTTGCCAAGCCATACACCGGCCCCTTTTGACATCACACGACTATGTGATTCTCTTCCATAAAGTCATGTACGCCCTTCTTTAAATACCAACTATTTTCCCTTCAAAAATAAGATATCTATGTGATTCAAATCTACACACGATGTTTGTGACTTTATGTGGAAGTCACACTAACGATAAGTTTAAGGAAGACAAAACCATATATGTGTTTGGTAATTTAATTGTAACTTGTAAGAAATAACTTTTCACATCATGAGCCTAGCTCCCAAAAAGTTCGATAATTGCCCAAAACCCTTAAACATGTATGGTTGATTTAGAATTCAACTTTTTTTTTTAACGGCAAATGTACGACTCTGCTTCGGAAGATAAGTGTTATCTTAATCGGGCCCACCTACTCGTTTCCCAGCCGGGACCGCACCCCCAACCCCTTTAGGAGAAAACTCATTGCTGAGAAAACCCCCTGGCTCAACTTTAAGCATTTTGCCAAAGTTAGACTTGAACCCATGACCTTTCCTTATTTACATGTAATGGGTACCTCACATTAATTAATTGGACTAAGGATCATTAATATTTAGAATTCAACTAGTATGCACAATATGGTACTTGTTATCATTAAATGGTTCTGTGATCAATTTATCATTCCAATGATCAATTCAACACTAATTAACCAAATTCAAATTTAAACATCATAAGTACCTAACATGGATTTTGATCTTAATAGAGCACATACATAATTGAGTTTATATTTGTATTCATTTCCATCTTCATCTCTATTTTTTAAAGATTTCATGTATATGCACATCCATCAACATCTTCAACTCAATCTTTAAAATTTAGAATTTTATGAATAGCGATCCTCTAAACAAAAATATATAGTATTCATCAATCTTTATATTTTTATGCGTGTCTAATAAAAAAACAATAATAAAATAAGTGTTCATGAGTGAGAAAATACAGAGATGATAAATGACACGTGAGATGTTAAACAACATTTAGAGATAAATCTAAAGAAACGTAAACATTTCGTTAAATTATAAAAGAGATGTTAGCTCTTAGCTCAACTTCAACCTCACCTGTCCATTCGTTTAAAAAACCTAGACATACCTTTGATCACCCCCCATAACAACTTAAATGTTAAAATTACTTACTGAAAGTAGTCGATATTTCAAAGCCATTTTTTCCAAAGCGGTCAATCAATTCATAAAATTGTCATCCCACATAATTATTTTTTTCACAATCATTGTTTTAATGTAAGGTCCCAGTTACAATTAAGTCAGCGTTTCTTGTCCAAGCCAATTCTAAATGATTTCAATCAATTTTTCATAATAGTACATAAAAAAAAAAACTTAAAATCCGTTTGCGATCAAAACTGGCCAAAAATTTCATCAATAAACCGTGTACTCATATATTAATCAGGCTATATAACTAGAATTAATCCTAATGCAATCTTCTCATCATCACAAGAGATGTTTTAAGCTATTAGATGTTATACAATTTAATATTTTTCAGATTTATTAGCTGGGAATAAACCCCGCTTAAAAGCTCTATAAATAAAAAACAGCGACGAGGAAAAGCTTACCAATTACTAAGTTAATATTCTTCCCTTCTAAAATACATGAAATCAATAATCAAATGATGAACTTAACAAATCAACCTTAAGCGGCCAAGAATATTTAGGGAATCGTAGGTTGTTTAGTTGTAAAGTTAACCCTCGAGATTGTCTGATTTGGATTTTAAACATGAAAGTTTAAAGGATTAATGAAGAAATTGATCCATATGATATGATCTACAGTTAATTTTTTAAATATAAATACATACCATATTGTTCAACAACAATAAGCAATTTGATTTCACTAATAAGCATAAAATAATCTTTTCTACTTTATGTGAAACTACTATTTAACCATTTACTTGCAAATGCAAAATAATATGATTTTGACTGTTTAAACTAATTTTGTTAATTGTTAGTCATATTAAAAATTTGTAATTACAAAGATAGTACGCAAATATATATACATATATATATATATATATTATATACATATACATAATTGCTTATTCCGTATAAGAAGATAAATAAATAATCAAGGTTAGACGACCAATTTCACTTACTAAACTACGGATTAAACTATTAAATTGTTAAAGTTGAATTGTGGAAAAACTCAATCTCAAACGAGTTAAACCAACTAATTTTTACTTTTAACTTAGAGTATGAACAACACTAAGGGACCGTTTGACAGCATCTGAATCAGGTTTTTAATGGTTCAGATGTTTGAATGTTTTAGCACTTAATGGTTCAGACTGTTTGTTTCGCGAGCAAATGTCTGAATGGTTCAGACATTTGTCTCTGAACGATTAAGCATTATATTAATGCTGAATGATTAAAACCTCTTATCTGAATTGACCAGACATATGCCTTTGAATAGTTAAGCGATATACTAGCTCTTAATGGTTCAGCACTTAATGGTTCAGATATCTTATTGGTTCAATACTTAATCACTCAGAAATTGCCAAACAGCCCTAAATAGCACACACCTTTAATCGGTTTGTAAATATATAACAAGGAATCTAATTATCAAGTAACGCTATATTAAACAAGAAATTGTAGTTTTAATTTACATAAACATAATTTCACAATCAAATCAAAGTGCACCTTTTTAATATTAGTTTGGCGCCGCGAGCCGGGCCCGTTTCTTTTTCACATTCCCTTCTTTCCGTCCACTTCTTATATTATTATAATTTATATTTATTAATTTATTAATTTTTAATTTTTAAAATTTTTCATTAACTTTTTAATTAATCTATATCTATATCTATACTACTATATAATATATTTGAAGAGTACAAGATAGTAATTTTATTTAAATTGTAAGACACCTAATATAATAAGCATAGAGTACAAGTATCCTATGCAATTGTTCTATTTTTATCCCTATTTAATGAACTCTTTTAATTAATACACTATTTAATACACATTATTAATACATTATTTAATAATATGATATTATTTAATTCAATACTTTAAATATTATATTATTTGTAATACTTAAAAATGACATTTACATTTATTAAATACTATTTAAATAATTAAGTATACAACTAATATTTATAATAACTAATAGTTATATTTTCTAAAGGTATTTTGGGTAGTCGATAACTTTAGTATCTGTGACTAAATTTTTTAGTAAATGACATATTATTTAATAAGTCTAAAAATACAATAATAAAAAATATAATAATATTAATAGTAATGATTATTTTTATTAAAAGGTTAACAACAACAACAACAACAATATTATGTTAAAATTTAAAAATGTATTTTTGTCATGTTATTGTATCCGTAACAATCTAATAATAAAATATCATTAATCGTGATACAATGTTCTACATTTTATGATAGTTTTTATTCAAATACTTTTAACGTATTTGTTTTATTTGATATCCACGACTTATTAAATATCATATGTTTAATAATAGTATCATAATGATATAATAACGAATCACTAAAGTATGTGTAGATAACCATGATAATCCGAGAGCTTATATCATTGAACTCACTAAAATCATGATAATTCCAAAAACTATCATTGCGACGTTCACATATACATTTAAAATCAAACCGCGACGAATCGCGGGTGTCCACTATACTACTATATAAAACAAATCTTTAGGATACAAATGTAATTTTACAAAAAAATTAAGACTCCTAATACAATTTTTTAAATATTAGGTACAAGTGTTAAATGCAATCATTCTCATTTTACCCCTCATTAATAAACTTCTTGTAATTAATACATTGATTAATATATTATTTAATATTATAAGATTATTTAATTCACTATATTAAATATTATATTATTTTTAATATTTTAAATTAACATATAAATTTATAAATAAATATTACCTTATTTGAATACTTAACTAAATAATTTTATAATAGTAATAATAATAATAATAATAATAATAATAATAATAATAATAAAATTTATAAATAAGTATTAATCTATTTGAATACTTAAATATATAATTACTAAATAATTTTATAATAATGATGATAATAATAATCTATATCTATATCATTTGTTATTTATTACTATCTATAAAATATATCTGTAATACAAGATTATAATTTTATAATAATTTTAAGATAACATATAAAGGATTGCAAGCTTTAATCTTTAATATTATAAGAAATCTTTCTATTATATTCTCATTTTGCTTCAAATAAATGTATCACATGGTTTTCTATTAATATCTATATTTAATATTTAATGTCATAACAGGTTATTTCATTGTTGTATCAAAACAATTCAACCTATACTATGTCGAATATGAATTTTCTTAAAAATATTCGTTAAACTTTAATCATGTTTAAAACTTATGTTTATTTAAAAGTTGAGTCATTTAACTATTCTTGTTAATGCTAATTAGTTTTGTAACTATGTGTTAGCTCTAACGTATGATAATAATTATAAGTCGTATAAAAGATTTAAACCATAAAATAAAACAATTGATAAATTAAGTTAAATATAATAAGTATAAATTTGTAAATTGTTCACTCCGCCGCAACGCACAGGTTACCCACTAGTTTGATAAAAAGGTGAAACATTACCGTAATTTTTAAAATATCACAAACCTCCAAAATAAAATTTTGTCTGAGCATCTTAGTTATATGATAAACCGTGAAACACGTAATTTATTAGAAGTCACTTATTTACGAGAAAACCGTAAAATCAACTTTTTAAAATAAATCACATAATTTATAAATTTATAAATTTATTATTGTTTAAAGATATGTGAGTAAATTATGAATATTATTTTAGATGTTTTAGATTGGCAATTTACAGCACATCTACTTATACTAGTAAACTATATCAACTCCAAATATACCATATGTCAGGATTTAAACATTATTATTATTTAAAGAGTCTTTGACTCTTACAACTAGATTATAACCCGAACATTGTTATTCTTTAAATAGTATTGACTTTTAACACTAGACTACAACCAAAGTGGCCGCTACTTCGCTTTTTTGTTGGATCGTCGGCGCGAACATAGTGGTCTTTGACCAGGACCAGAAACCAACTCGAATTTTGTTCTTGACATGTCGATGGTTTTTAACCATAAGCATTTTGCCAGGAAGTTGGTGGGCTCATCATGAATTAAGTCGATTTTTAGTTAATTATAAGTATTTTTATTTAAATCCATCCATTTATGACGGAAAAAAGATTGAGTTAGACAAATTTAACATGTATGAATTTATAGTTTTGCATATCAAACTCCTACAAATAGTTTTTATATTAGTGCCATAAGTTAGTGTTTTTATTTATTTATTTTTATAAACCCTTCAATATAAATGTTTGTGTCTCTTCTAGCAAATGAATATGAAATATGAATGATAAAATAAAATATAATGGAAGGATTTTAGCATGCGGGAAAAGAGTCTCACGTGCTCTCCACCTGTCAGCTATACACGTATTATATATATTCATGTGTATATTATATTATATTATATAGGCTCACCCCAATGTTTCAAGTAAATACAGAAACTATGCCCTCGGAAAGTTGCTACCAAAACCATATTTATTTTACATATTTTTGTCATAACCCAAACTTACATGCAATTTTGCAACTAATTTGGTAAATCAGTAAAAATTATTTACATCTAAAAACACAAATATATTATAAAAACGTTCATTCAGAACCAATACATATAAACATATACGCAAATAAAATCTATTAACAATCACGAACTGAGATGTTTATAATCCGTTCGCATATGGGGTTTAGTTATTCGGTCTGGGGTTAGGTTCTATTATTGCCTTAGAAAATACATTGAACTCTATATTAAGTAATAAAATTGAGGAACTATATCTATTTTACTTTTAGAAATTAGTTATAGGCTTTTTAAATACAGGTCCGATGTCCAATAAAAGTTTTTGATATCTTTTATTGCATCTCAAGCAATGAAGCAGAAAGGAGTCAGAATAGTATTATTGTGTAGGGGAATAGGGTTAAATTTAATCTTTTGGATTCAATGATTTGTATATTTTATATAATATTTTGTATTATAAAAAAGGAAGTGGGATTATAAAGTATGATCAAACAAATCACAGAATCTTTTGGTAATTAAACTGAATAGATATATGATTGGATTCATGGTATGACGGAAAGGGATACGAATAAAGGAACAAAGAAGATAAAATAAATCCAGATAAAGGCATTAATTTAATTAAATGATTATAATACTCGTCAGTAAATAATAAGTATAAACATTTTTTAATATATTAACCTTTTTATTGTGAATAGATTCATATAATGTTTAAGTTTTTCAATTATGTAGATTTACTTAATAATTTTTAACTTTCATCTATGCGTTTTTTTATTCTTCAAGTAACACATACTATGTATTTTTTACGCTCACAACATTTATATTTAGATGATATAGGTTTTTAAATGAAATAGTCAAGCTTAATATTACACATCGAAATCCGTATATAGGCTTTACTATGTGATGTACTATATATCTATTTATGTAATATATTATTTAACGATATATTAAAAGTAAATATAATTTGAGAAATCAATTCAAGTGAAGACACAAAAATTTAATATTAAACTTAGAAACAGCGACGTTTTACTTGGTTTTGGTTTGGTGCCTACGTGTAACGTATCCCTTCACAAATCCATCATGACCAAACCCGCATGGTCTAAGTGAAGATATATCAAGCATCTAAAAATATAAAATTTGAGTAAACTTCACTTTTACTTCCTGTGGTTTGGTCTAAGTAACAATTTTTCTCTAAACGTTTTAAAATTGCGATTTTACTCCTAGTGATTTGCAATCCGTCTCAATTAACTCCAACCCATTAACACCGTTAATTTTTTCCGTTAATTATAAGGGTATTTTTGTAAATTTATTAATAAGGACTAAAAGTGTATTTTATTCATATTTAGTAAAATGACATGCACCCACCACCGGCACCACCACTACCACCACAACACCATCAATCCCAACTGCCAACACCACCACGCCGCCACAAACCACCGCCCCCAACACCACCACCACTGCCATGTAGATTACAACATCATTGACACCCAAAATCACAACCATTGCTAACAAAACCATCACCATCCGTCACCACCCAAAATCACAACCATCACCACCAACCCCGCCCAAAATCACAACCAACAACACCACCACCATCATCATCGGTTACCACTACCATCATTAGTGTCATAGATCCAAACTGTTCTTCCTTTGATCTGCTCCCATAGATCTGAACTCTTATAGGTCGAGAACACCCCCCAAACTATTCTTCCTGCGATCTGCTCCCATAGATATGTAGAAGAGACGGCTTCGTTGTGATGATGTGATTTAGGGTTCGATTTAGTGGTGGTGCAGTGGTGGTGGTTTAGGGTTGTCTTTAGGGCTGATCTAGGGCTCAGGTGATGACGATGATGATGGTGACAGATGAATCCGGTGGTGGAACTTGCAGAGGTGCTATGGGGTGGCGCTAGTGGTGGAAGTTACGGTGGTATAGGTGGTGCCGGGTGAATCGAGGCACAAAGGCGAAGTGGGTTTGGGTGGTAGTAGCGGTGGTTCAGGGATGAGGTCAAAGGTGGTGGCTGTGTTGTGGTGGTGGTGGTGACTGACGATGGTTCAAGGGGGTGATGGTGGTGGTGACTGTTTTGTGGTAGTGGAAGTGGCTGTGTGGTGGTGGGTGGTTTCTCGGTTTTTTTTTGGGAGAGAATTAGAGAGAAATTGTGATATATATTTGTATTAATAATATAGTTTTAATAAATTACATTATCAACCCCTATTAGCAAGATATCTAAAATACTTTATAATTAACAGACTTATTTAACGGTGTTAGTAAGTTGGAGTAAATTAAAACGAATTGCAAATCACTAGGAGTAAAATCGTAATTTTGAAACATTTGGAGGAAAAACGTTATTTGGACCAAACCACATGGAGTAAAAGTGAAGTTCACTCTAAAATCTTTTATTTAAAATGCATAAAACTTACACATTCCCAGATTTTAACACCCTTTATGTTAATTTTACTGAATGTATTCTTATTCACCTAGAAATTTAGTTATTTTATCTATTTACTTTTACTTAATACGGTGTACCTTCAACATAGAGGGGTTGGGTTGATCCTATCCCATTATTCATTGTATTCATATATTGTTTTGAGTTTGTATAACAAAATTATTATAAATTGTAAATATTTAATAATTTATTATTTTTGTAACCGAAGACAAACGTGACTTTGCGCGTTGTCTCCTCTAAGACACGCGAACAAGAAAAAAGTTAAAAAGACAATTTGACTTTTATCCACACTCAAAGTTATCACACCACTGCAGTAATGGGCTTCTCTTTTGGAGTTTAATTTATAAATTTTTATTGAAATACAAAAAATATTTGAATTTAAAATCAAAATGGCCATTCGTGAGAAAAAAATTGTATTGACTTTTAAATGTATACACGTATCATCAATTTATTAAAATTAACTCTTCATTCTGTTTTTCACTTATCAATATAGATAGATAGTATAATAGTATAATTTTGTAAATTTTTTTTTCAAATATATAATGTAAGGCTGTATGCCCATGTCTAGTATAATTTAAAATTCGTTTTCATATTTTGCCTTCTTTCTCAATAATTTAAGATCAAAGTACTGTTAAAATCGCATTGACTTCAAATTATTACAAAATAAAGGACAAAAACATATGAACAAGAAATATGGAAGATAAAGATATTGTTCAGGCATAGAAACACAGATATTACTATAAACAGGGGCGTAATGATGAATAACAATGTCAAAATAAGATCACACATTTGTTTTCTTTCCTTAATATCTTCACTTTTTATTCACTTTAAAGTGATGGGATGCATATCATTCCACCTTGTCTCCTTAACATGTTTTTACATTTTACAATTTTTTGAGTTTCGAAAAAAAAAAAAAGTTTATGAAAAGGGTCATAATTTAAGCAGAGAATTATATAAATACTTATATATTTGGTGACGGAAATATAACGAACCTCTCCACTCTATCTCTTTCATTTTATTAGCAAAGCAATATATATGGACGTTATATGATATATCATAGATTCTTACACTTTTCTGTTTAAAAGTGTATTTGTATTATACTATCATATGCGGCCCTACTGCATATATACATGTACATATATTTGGGGATTATTGCTTTAATTTTATCTTTTGTTTCTAAGTAAATTGTATGATATATAGTAACTAAAATAGGTTTGGGAACATTCTCTCCTCTTAAATTGTGTTGTATTAAACACAAATTATATATATACACACACACATACATATAAGATGATAACTATAATAATATTTGTTATTACATGTGACTTTTGGCATCAGCTATTGCCTTCTATTTCCATTTTCTGCCATAGGAACGGGAATAAAAGAGGAGTGGTCTTAAGTGGGTCCATACTGAATCTTGGTCCAATCAGCCCATTTAAAGAGGGCCCACTTAGCCTATGATCATGTTCATGTTGCGTAATTGTGTAGGAAAAATTTTACAATAGAGAATTCGGAAGTTCTATTTTTACTAATTATGTAGAATTATTTAGTAAAACGAATATAATAAATGGTAAATTATAGCACAGTGATACATAAAATATTTGATAACCAATTAACCATTGTTGAATTAAATTTAATTGTTATTTTATCCTAAAATTAAAAGTGGAGAGATGGGCCCACTCATGGGATGTGAATGCAAGCCAACCGCACCACCGACACACTCACTGACTCACTGTGTATGTGGGTTTTTATTTCTTTTTCAACCTTTGCTTGTATTTCACACTTGAACTCTCTATTTTTAGCACCATATTTTTGCAATATATACATTTATACACCTCTGCATTTTTGTTATAATACATATGTTCATGTGTCTTGACTATGTTTTTATGTTATTAATTTGGTTGTAAACCATCTATTTGATTCTGTTTTTATATAATAACTCTTTTTTAATAAACTAACTATTGATTACGATTTATTTCTATCAGTTTTGTTTATTTACGCAGGGTGAGAGGAGCGATGACTATGTTTGTGAATGACTTGGGATGGTGATTTGGTGGATGCGACGGTTGAAAGATGGTGACCGAAGACAGATGTCTGCGGTTGTGTTGTTCAGAAGGTGGCATGGTCGGTGCCTCGTTGGAGTGGGAGATTTTTTTTTTATTTTTTTTTTTGTAAATAATAAAAAACAATGAAAATATTCTAATTCTAATACATTTTAAAAATGCATGAAAATAAAATAGAAGATTACATATGTTTATGCATCATAGCAACTCATTTATGTATACAGTTAATTAAGCATAAAACAGGTTGAATGTACAATACTCATCGTTATTTTCATTTTTATTAAATACACTTGTCATCTCTACTAAATCAGACATTTTATATTTCTACTAAGTAAGGTGGCATGTAGGGCATATTTAGCCTATCTCGTACAAAAATCTATCAAGCTTGTACTTGTACCTTATGGTACAATATTTGTACTTTGGTCACATCTGTTTAGGACCAGTACTTAGGGATGTAGACTGTTCATTGTAAATCAGGGTCTTGTTCCATCTAGATCTGTAAATTATCATCTTGGATATGGCCCAGCCCAAGAAACCAAGGATTGGATCAGAGGCCCAACCTGACCAACTGTTTGTTGGCCTCAATTTGGCAAAGATCAAACAGCAATAAAATTATAACAATAAACATATAAGGAAAGCTACACTCATATTATCAAAATTTGATACACATGGAACTATCTTAACTGGCAAAACAACTGTTTTTACATTAGTTTCAAACTGAATATAAAACATATGCCATTTAAAAACATTAGAGAAATGATGATCACACCTTAATCTCATCATAATTTGAGATTCTGTAGGCATTTAATCGCTTCAGACTCGTTAGCATTCAACGGGTCTTCTTTTTTAACTGGTGGAGCTGAAAAAACAGGCACAGCTTGCCTTACACTGATGGGCGGTGCAATCTTTACAGGCCTAGGTGCTGGTGGCATTGGCGGTGCTGAGAAAACTGGCACCGCTGTCCTCATTGTGACTGGCGGTGCAAGCCCACGGTGTGGTGGCCGGTAATGGCGAACCGGGACGTAAGGTGAGAAACGTGGGCTGATGGGTCGGTTTTGACGCGCTGGTGCTGCTGCTGCTGCTGCAGTGGCTGATGATGACGGGTCATGTGGTCCAGGAGAAACAGACCGGGCCTGGTAGATCAGTGGAAGTATTTTAGATGTGGTCAGTTGTGGTCTTTGCGGGCTCAGGGGTCGTGGTGCAGGTGTTGTGAACTTCCTTTGAAACGGGATCGGGAGATCGCTGTAGCTAGCTGTTTTGTTTCCAGTCTTTTGTTTTAGTTTGTAGTTCAAAAGAGCGCGTGCGATTCGAATTTGTTCTTGTTCATCATTGTTTTCTGGTTCACTAGATGAACTTGCATCTTGTTTTGCCACTGTTCAACAAACCCAAATCAAATCAATAACAAAAGCACAAAACACATGAAGTAAAACCAACAAATAGTTTGTTTGACTTTAATAGTCAAAAAGTGAAGTGTGGGTTTGACTCACATTGTTTGAGAGAAGACCAAGCTGACATGGCAGCATTTTTTTCTGCTTGTTTTTTATTTTTAGCAGGTTCACCTGTGAACGTGATCCCCGCTAACTCAACTATACCCGTAAACACAGGTAGGTGACCAAGGCCAGATCTATAAGTTGTATAACGTGGTAACGGTGCACCAACTCTTTGTGAAATTTCTTGCAAAAGATTCTTGTAAACCCCGGTTTCGTCCTACAAATCGTTACACAAATCAACAACCTCGTGTAAATTGACCCGTATTATATCATCATTATAAGATAACATAATTATAGCATACAAATGAATCAATATAAGAGATCCGTTGACCCCAGTCACTAGAAATTGTCATATTTTATAAACAAAATCTAAATTTTCTTTTAAGAAAATATGAGTTGAACCATCTAACTGTGAGCGGTAGAGAAAATAACTTTATAATAACCGCAAGTGATAAAATGCAGCAATAAATACAATGACCCATATACAAAATGGGCAGCACGTCACATGCATGCTGCAACAAGGCATTTATAACCATAGTTATATTAGACAGACAAATGCCATAATTTATAAACAGGGCAATCAATAACTTTCCCATGTGCCAAATTTCTTTTAAAACATATTTATAATTTTTTTTAAATTTTGTGATCAAGGGACACCAACCATTTATGGCCACATTGTTTGAATGAAAACCAACAACCCAAAGACAATTTCAAACTTATAATACTATATCCATATGGTCAATAATTTTTAACGTGTTCCCACCTTGCCAAACATTTTTAATTAAGAAAAAAACTAAGAAAGTCAACCTTACAAGTTTTCTTTCACAAAAATGTGTAATTTCTACATCATTATGCTTGTGCGCTAGATTAAATATTGGATAGAGATTGTAAAGTTCCTAAACAGACATCCAGTTATCGGGTTGTCACGCATTTATATCAGTGTCGCAAACAACAACAGACCTAACCGTATTAATTAAACAATGGGCCAAGAAATAAGTAAACCACCAAACCCAACAAAGATGTTGTCATGTTGACTACTACTGAAATAAATTTGCAGATACTATACAATACAATACACAATCTTTCATTATTAAATGCTACACGCATCAATAACTTGTACCTTAGACCAAATTCCCAATATATGAAAATACGAATCGTAATGCCGCTAATGACCAAACTATCCTTCATATTAGAAGCTAATCACACAAACTGCCACGGGTGTCACACATTCGAATTAGGTCAATTCTTCTACATTTCTGCACCTACGATACGATCGCTAGGGCACGAAGAAATCACATCACGACGCATTGTCAGCTTGTACGGTACAACTCCTATACGCATTTCACCCAAATCTCA
This sequence comes from Flaveria sonorensis, assembly GCA_025506505.1. Lineage (NCBI taxonomy): Eukaryota > Viridiplantae > Streptophyta > Magnoliopsida > Asterales > Asteraceae > Flaveria > Flaveria sonorensis. The sequence continues at coordinate 55,623,223 of CM046425.1, read as the reverse complement.
CTCGATTATTCAATTCAAAGTTATCAACAATCAATCAACTCGCCGGAGCGGCGATTTCACAACCGGAAAAACAGTACTGACGTCATTTCCCGGTGGTTATAACTTATAACTTACAAAGTATGATCGGAGAAATGACTTACGAGGATCCGTGCGGCGAGAGAGTGAGAGGAGAGGGAGGAGAGGGCGACCTCCGCGGCGGCGTGCTCCGCCTGCCGGAGAGTGGAGAAATAGGCGGGGCTTTCGAAGGAGTCGCCGTTGAAGTTGACGACGGCTTTGAACCGCGGCGCGTGGTCGGGACCTTCTCTGATGCACGTGTACGACGGGAGGTTGAAGCAGCTCCTCTGCGCTAGCTCTTGCAGCTGATTCTTATACATCTCTAATGCCGATTAGGTCACCGGCGATGTGTGGTCGGAATTCGTACGCCTGTGAGGTGGTTTACGGTGGTTAGGTCGCCGGAAAATAGGCTCCGGCAGAGATGAGTGGTGTGATGGAGAAGAAGGGGGTTTTGGTGTTTGTGTTGTTGTTGTTGTGTGTGTGTTTGGGGTTGGTAATTGTTTAATGAACAATATAACGTTTATTATGCATTTGCTCCTCCATCTTTTGCATGGATGTGATTTTGATTGGTCACATTTTTATTAAATAATATTCGTCCTAGATGAAGGGGATACATGTCTACGTTTGAATTGGTTAAGCGTAGAGTGTGTGTGGTTTTTAAAATATATTTGTTAATAAGCTTTTAGTAAAACGTTGAATGGTTCGGAAACTATTTTTTATTAGTTAGGATTTTTAGTGGCTCGACACGAGATAGCCAAACAACTCTTGAGTTTTTTTTAAAGCTTTGTTACGAGAGCACTTGTAAAGTTGTAATGGGGTTTGTAGATTCTTAAAAACTTCAACGTGAAAGATAATACAGACGTGGAACCTGTTGAGACCAAACTTAAAACCGTGCTAGATCATTATTTATCTTAACTTTAGGTTGATTTACTTCCTCGAAAGAGAGCATCAGTCAAACACTATTCTTTTGGGAGAGGGTGATCCATGACTAAATGTTGTAGGTTTTTTAAGGTGGAAGGAGAGAGCCGGTGGTTTAGTTTCCGAGTGTTTTTCGAGTCTTGTTGGGTTTTGGCCGTTAAACCACCGTGATGATTTTAAGTGAGGTGCATAATTTTTTGGGTAAGCTCACACACACTAAAATACTCATAAACTACATTATTTACCTACAATGGATTTAAATCTTTGTCATTCAAAGATATTATCTGTTAGACCCTGAAGATCATACTTGCCAACTTAAGAGGTGGTTGGAGGTTGTTCTGGTTGAAAACATCACAACAGAAGATTATTTACAGAAGAACAAAAGACAAGAAAAGCTAAGTGTGAGGTACCCGCATTTGTTAATGCGGCTGACTTGTGAACAAATGCTGACAAGTGTTTGTTCACCCGCATTAACAAATGCGGATGAAGACAGAAGAAATGCTGATGACTTGTTCACAGCCGCATTAGTCCATGCGGATGAACAAAAGGAATACTGAACAAGACTTGTTCTCCTGCATTAGTTTATGCGGATGAATAAATGATGAAATGCTGACAAGACTTGTTCACCCGCGCATGAACTAGCGGATGAACTAAGTAATGCTGATACAAGACCACAATGCTGATGAAGACATGTTCATCCGCATGAACTAATGCGGATGAACACTTACAAATGTTTATGTTTATTTTGTACTTAGACTAGATTCTCATGTATAGATCAGGGTATTTAGTCTTTTTTACAGGCAATGTGTATGCCTATAAATAGTGTTTCTTACCCTAACTTTGCAAGGTTTTTGACTCAACAGTGATAACATCAATATTATACATCTTTGACTTCTGTGTTCATGTGCTTCATTTACTCAAACATTTATTTCAGTTTCAACTGTTCTGTAATATAGTAATTCTGCGACTATATTACTGACTTAGTCTACATATTCGATCCTAGGTTGAGTCACATCAACCCAGAATATCATTCTCAAACCCAGTCAATAGGTATCAGAGCCTCGGCTCTTGAATTCATCATAGAATCATCTCAGATTGTGTGTGAAAATCAATTGAACTGTAGACTGATTTGTTTATCAGCAAGATCTATACTTCTGATAAACATACACACTGAAATCGAACACCAAGAAGTGGTAACAATACAGATCTGTTGTTGACGAACCTTCCCTCCACACCAACAAAATCTTAGAACTCCTTTGTGTTAACAGATCTGAACTTAACAGATCTGGTAAAGACTGTGAACAGAAATTCAGAGAACAACTCATTGCTAGAACTTTAAATCAACTTAAAACCTTACTCAACCAAGTTAAATCAGTTTATCTAACATGGATTCTCACAATCTTTCTAAAATTGGGCATGCTTCTAAACCTCCTCTGCTTAAACACAAATATGAGTTTAAGCAGTGGAAAATTCGTTTCATAAACTACATTACAGGTGTAGATCCTGACTACTGGATATCTATTTGCAAAGGTCCCTACATTCCATTGTCTCTAAATGCTGATCAAGTTGCTCAGTACAAAACTGCAAGAATTCCCATTGAGGATCCTAGTTTAAATCTTGATGAAGAAGAATATAAGAAAATCAAGATTGATCTTAGAGCTTATTCCATCCTTACACAAGCACTGAAAATGGATGTTCTGAAAAGATTAGAAAAATATGGAACTGCTAAGGGGTTTGGGATGCCATACCATCTGTATGAAGAAAGTAGTGAAGTGACTGAAATTAACAAGGATAAGCTGATAAACCAATATGAAACTTTTCATCACACCAAAGGAGAGTCAATTTCAAGACAACTTCATAGATTTGTTCAACTTGTAAATGATCTTGAAATCATGGGGGTCAATTACAAAGAAAAGGAAATGAACAAGAAAATGCTGCACAGTTTACCAGGAAGCTGGAAACAAAATGTCACTATGTTAAAGAATACCCTTGATTTGGAGAGTACAAGCTTGGATATCATGATTGTAAAAATTGAGGCTCTGGAGCTATATGAAAGGAGTAGAAATCTCAGTGGACCACGGGTCATTGAGGCTTACAAGTTTCCATTAGAATCTCATTCTGTTGAGAATGCATTTGTGATTAAAGAAGATGACTTTCTTTCATCTGGTGACCAGTTAAAGACAACTGGATTCTGTGTTGCTCAACAACATAAACCCTCATCTTCTGCTCAGCCCACAGCAAACCCTACAGTATACCCAATGATCAAAATCTGAAGAACAGAAGGCTACTTACAATGCCTTTGTTTCTAGCTTTGAAGCTTATCTTAGGGGAGACTCCCATCAGCACACTTGATTCAAGAGGATCTGGAAGAGAGGATCCTGATGATGTTGAAGAATGGATTTACAATGGCAGATGGCCATGATTGCCATGAAGCAAAGAAGTTCTTTCGTAAAGGAAGAACTGAGTCTTGATGAGAATACCAAGCCGGGGTATGACAATCCAAGGTTAAGTGCTTTAACTGTGGAATGACTGGTCATTTCTCTCGGAATGTAATTCTCCTAGGAGAAGCAACACCAACTTTCAAAGACCCACACATGGCCAGCATTCATCTCAACACAATACCAACTTTCAATCAAGCAACTCTCATCTACACCAGCAACAAATCAGCAACAACCAATTCAGCAAAGACAACCTCTGCTGACTCTGAATCTCAAGGAATAATCAACAACTTCTAATGCACTTGTCATCAGACAAGATAGAGTTGTGATTGGAGCTTGTATGCTAAGGAAGTCCAACCACAGTTTCAGAATCATGCACTTATGGCACATATCAATGAAAAATGTGTTTCTAGAAGTACGTGTACAGGGAACACAATCACAATTGGCTAATAAATAAGAGAAGAAAAGATGAATCAGAGATGTTAAAACAAAAATGAGAATTTATGAAGTGAAAATCAATCTCTGTTATCTGACATGGAAACACTCCATGGTGAAAAGTACACACTTGTGGCTGAAAATAAGAGTTAACTGAATTGTTGACCAAATCAAAAGCTGAGCAATCAGCTACTGAAGTGAAACTTGAAAAGTTTCAGCTCTCATCTTTCAAGCTACAAAACTACTTGTGTCTTAAAAGGGGCTAAGGATATGACTGGAATATGATACAAAACTTGTCCTCCTCCATATAATGATAACTACACTGTTATGCCTGAGTCACTTACTCAATCAGATACAAAAGAATCTAAAATTATTGAAACCAAAGCAATGATTTCTCAAACAACAAATCCTCAAAACAAACCAGGTGTTTACATTGAAACTGATGAGGATAAAATCAGATTGGGTCATCCTATCAAAATCAAAGAGTGCTCAACAACCTGTGGTTATCAAGAAACCAAAGAGCCCAGTCAAAATCAATTGTGCCTTTTATAAAATTTGTTCCACAAAATCTTAAAGTGAATCACACTGCTGAATGCTCAGTGAAACCATCTGCTGAAAGCAGATCTGATATGAGATCATATCTCCAAAAAATTCAAGCGAATCAGATAAGGTTTCATTGAATTCAAGGATAAACCCAAAGTTCCCTTAGTCACCAAAGGCAAAACCACTTTGTACAAAATCTAAAGTGAAATCTGATTCACCATCTTCATCAATATCAGATAAGGAATTGGGTTTGATATTTTCACACAGAACATGTAAAAATCGATAGGGAAATAAGGCAATACAGAAAGAAGCAGCATCAATCATAAAAACAAAAGCAAGTCAGAATTATGAAACAATCTTTTGGCACCCTAAAGACAGATGTGACTTTTCTATCAAGATTAAAGGACAATCAATGTATGTGAATTTTTGTGATATGACCAAACTGTCATTTAACAAATATTGTTCATTATGTGATATGACCAATCACAATACAATTGATTGTTACTTTAATAAAAAAGGATTGAAAATTTCACAAAACAAGCCCATTTCATCAGTTCCAACTGACAAGGTCAGACACAAAAGTCCAACAAACCTGAACAAATCACTGAATTCTCTTCAAAAATATAAAATTAAAGTGATTACTGACAAGCAAAAATCTATTCAACCTTTACACAAAAATCAAAAGGAAAGATTTGTATACTCTTCTGACACATCAGATGAAATTGATGAAATCAAACTTCAAAGAAGTAATAGAAAAATGCTAAAATCATCTTCCTCTAAAACTCAAACAAGAGGAAAATATCAAGAGGTAACAATGATTGATGCAAAAGGACAACCCAAGACCATTATGGCTTGGGTTCATCGTTCTAACTAGTTCTTTTTGTGCTTGTAGGGTCATGCATACAGGTCCAATAGCTTATGGTACGTGGACAGTGGATGCTCCCGACACAGACAGTTCCATCCTTCATGACTTCAAGCATATTCAAAGAACTACTGAAGCATTTGGAGGAGATTCACAAGGTAGTAGAATTACAGGTGAAGGTTCTGTGACAAATGGACTGCTGAGCTTTGATAAAGTGAACTACTGCGAGAAACTGAACTTCAATCTGCTCAGCGTGTCAAAAATCTGTGACAAGAAATATTCCACTCACTTCACAGACTCTCATTGCTACATTCTGAAACCAGGATTTTACATTCCTGAAGAATGGTTGTCTTGAAGACACCGAGGAAGAATAACACCTGTGTCTTGAACCTTAATTCTGCTCATCCGTCTGAAAAGACATGTCTTTTGTCTAAAGCATCTTTTGATGAGTCACAACTTTAGCATAGACGTTTAGGTCACACGAACTTTAAAACAGAACAGATTGGTCAAAGGAAACCATGTAATTGGTTTACCTCAAAAAGAATTTCATTTTGTTGATCACTGTACTGCATGTCTTAAAGAAAACACACATAAATCCTCGCATAAGCCAAAGCTTGTGACACAAACAATTCTCCTTTGAAGTTACTTCATATGGATCTCTTCGGTCCAACTCATGTCATGAGTATTGGAAAGAAGCACTATTGTTTGGTGATCATAGATGACTTTTCATGATTTACATGGGTCTTCTTTCTACTTCATAAAAATGAGGCGTCCCAAATAATAAAAGATTTTATCTCAAAAATAGAAAATCAACTTGATTTAAAAGTAAAATCAATCAGAAGTGATAAAGGGACGGAATTCAAAAATGAGGATCTTAGTTATTTTTGCACACACAAAGGCATTGTTCATCAATTCAGTGCAGCTCGGACTCCACAACAAAATGGAGTGGCTGAAAGGAGGAATAGAACTCTAATTGAAGCCGCACGAACTACTGGCAGATGCAAAACTACCCATTACATTTTGGGAAGAAGCTGTTAACACTTCATGTTTTATGCAAAATTGAACTCTAATTATTAAAGAAAACAATAAAACTCCTTATGAACTTCTTTTTCACAGAAAACCATTTATTGGATTTTTGAAGTCATTTGGATGTCCGGTTTCAATATTGAACACCAGAGACCATTTAGAAAAGTTTGCTCCTAAGTCTGATGAGGGATTCTTTTGGGATATTCGTCTGTTTCAAAGGCTTTTATTCGTCTGTTTCAAAGCTTAAACATATTGGGTGTTTAAATCTAGAACATTTAACATCATTGATGAATCAACAAACATTTAATTCAATAAAACTCTTTTCCCAAATCATCAAACGGTCCTGATTGGTTGTTTGATATTGACTCATTTACAAGATCTTTTGATCAGTTTAACTTGTCAATTGCAGGATCCTCAGGCTCAGTGGATAGAAGGACTGATTTTTCTATGATTCCATCTTCTTCTGATGATCAAGCTAATAAGGAAGTGCTATTACAAGCTGATCCTGTGAGACCAGTTATGCAACATCAAAGTATTTCAACTAAGGCTGATCATAGCTCAATGCCTTTTCCTTCAGCTGAACCATCAACTGAAGTGAGAAACCCTGAACCAGCTTGTGCACCAATTGAAAACAACAGAAATTCAAATGATGAAAGTATCCATAGTGCTGCTGAAGCTGAAGATGCTGAACCTTCTGATTCCTTTCATCATTCTCCCACATCACCACCACAAGATGCCTCTCACCATGATGATCTGAATGTCTCCAATCTTGATGTGTCCATTGCTGGTGATTTGATTCCAATTACCAGGACACACAAGAATCATCCAGTGTCCAACATTATTGGTGATTTAGACGAGTGGGTGACACGAAGCAAGTCAAGTATTGTAAACATCTGTTTGTTTTCTTGTTTTCTGTGTCAAACTGTATCCAAAAACATTAAAGAGGCTCTTCAAGACAATAGCTGGATTGAGGCAATGCAGGAAGAATTGCTACAATTCAAGAAACAAGAAGTATGGCAACTGGTGGATCTTCCCGAAGGTCAATACCCTATCGGCACCAAATGGCTATACAGAAACAAGACTAATGACAGAGGGATTGTCATAAAAAACAAAGCAAGGTTGGTAGCACAGGGCAATACACAAGAAGAAGGAATAGATTAAACGAGGTGTTTGCTTCTGTTGCCAGATTAGAAGCCATACGACTCTTTCTTGCGTACTCTGCATCCATGAAATTCACAGTTTATCAAATGGATGTAAAGTGTGCATTTTTGTAAGGTAAGATCTCTGAAGACGTCTACGTGAGTCAACCACCAGGCTTTGAGGATCCTGATTTCCCTCACAGGGTATACAAGCTTGATAAAGCTTTGTATGGATTACATCAAGCCCCTCGGAAATGGTATACTCTGTCAGACATGGTTATGAAAGAGGAAAGATTGATTAGACTTTGTTCAGAAAGAGAAAAGGGAATGAGATGCTGCTTGTCCAGATTTATGTGGATGATATCATCTTTGGCTCCACCAACAAACTCTGCAAAGACTTTGAAGATCTTATGCATTCAAAATTTCAGATGAGTGCTATGGGAGAACTTACATTCTTCCTAGGTCTTCAAGTACAACAACATCCAGTGGAATCTTCATCAACCAGTCAAAATATGTGGAATCCATGTTAAGAAGTTTCACTTTGCAGACTGTCAGTCCATCAGAACACCCATGATACAAAAGTGAAGATTGGTCCAGACATAGATGGCAATCTATGGATCAGACTCTTTATCGATCCATGATTGGTTCACTCATGTATTTAACAGTCAGTAGACCTGATGTTATGTTTGGTGTTTGTGTTTGTGCTAGATATCAGGCAGATCCCAAGGAATCTCACGTGAATGCAGTCAAGAGGATATTCAGATATCTTAAGGGCAAACCTGCTCTTGGATTATGGTATCCTAAGGAAGGAGACTTCAATCTCTATGCATACACGGACAGTGACTTCGGGGGATGCAATTTCAACAGAAAGTCCACATCTGGCGGTTGTCAATTTCTTGGTCCCAGACTGGTGTCATGGCAGTGCAAGAAACAGACCAATGTTTCTGTATCGAGTTCTCTGGATTCAAAACCAGATGCTTGACTATGGTTATAATTTCTTACAAAAACCAATCCATATTGACAACACTGCTGCAGTCTTCATAACAAACAATCCAATTCAGCACTAAAAAACAAAACATATTGAAATTAGATATCACTTTTTGAGAGACTGTGCTGAAAAAGGTTTAATCAAGCTGATTCAGGTTCACACAGACAATCAGCTAGCTGATTTGTTTACTAAGGCATTTGCTAACACATCCGCATTTCATGTAACACATCCGCATTTCTTGTAACACATCCGCATTTCTTGTAACACATCCGCATTTCATGGATTGCACATCCGCATTTCTTGTTTACACATCCGCATTTCTTTCAACAAATGCGGATGAGTTACATTTCATCAATATTAGTTATAGTTGGAGCATTTTTTTTATCAAAGAAATGCTGCTGAGTTGCATATCATCCGTATTTCTCCACTTGAGCAGAAGTACCTTTCGGTGATTTTTTGTCTTCTTTTGTCTTGCATCAGCCGTAATTTTTTACATTCATTTGGATGAACCAGTGACATCAAGCAATCGAAATTACCAAGTTATTCACCTAATGTCGTCCAATTTGATTTCTTGAAAGTTTTGAGTGAACAACAACATCGATTTGTCTTTATGTAATCTGCTCGAACTCATATTCTTCTTGTATTTGATTTGGATCTGATTCAATTGCATCGAATTTTGAAGTGATAATCTGTGGAATGTTTTATCATCTTCAAATCGTACCAAATTTGAACAGAATTCTTGATTTTTGTTGATTTTGCTGAAGAACAGATGATGATGAAGATGAACAGATGCTTGTTCTTTATTTTTCTGATTTTCTTCTTTGTTGTAAACATCTTTAAAGATGAAAACAGATCTGAAACATACATGAACCCAGCAACCAACAGCTCTGATACCATTTTGTTGAATCAATATTTCAGATTCGTTGAGCCTGGATCTTAGGATTCATCATTTTCAGATCTGATAATTCAAAATTAAAGACGGGTGGAAGTGTGTGAATCGAAGAACAAGGACGTGTGTGTAATGTATAATATTATGATTTCATTGATGTTGAATAACAAATTACAATGAAGAAACATATACAAAGATGGATGAACATCAAACCCACCCAAAGGAGAGAAATTCTCCTTGGGTGGTGATTTACACCATGAAAAACACACACTTAAGAACTACCAGCCACTCACACACTTTGCAATAACCACCCATTACAAGTAGCACTAGTGGTTCTATTTATAATGTTTTTACATCATGACCTAATTTTGACTTTTATTGTGGTCTTGATGTTGACTTTGTCTTGTTGACTTTGTCTTGTGTTTGTTTTGTTCTGTTTATCAACTTGGTCTCTGAACTTGTACAATGAGATCTTCAGTTGGCTTTGATTGTGTTTTGAAAAGCTTCAGTTTATCAATTGTTGAACCCAATATTATCGTTTTAACACACTGATACCATTAAATGCATGTGATGCAAATATTTAAAAAAAAAGCCTTATATATTTAATAAGTTGATAAAAACGAGTATTTAAATGAAATTTGTTTATAGGAGAAAAGAGATGCAAGATCTAATATGGTGGTGTTGAAAAGGCAAGATTTAGGGTTAAAAAAGAAGTGAAATGTGTGTGCAATATTTGAGTGGAGCAATAATGATGAAATGAAGCACCACTACCAAAAAGAGGCTTATCTTTATTGTTTCGTTGGTGTTATGTGAAGAGGTGGGGGTCCAAAAGGCACTCCTTCATTGGATACCTCCAACTCCCAATGCTTTTCTTTTTCTTTTCTTTTAACTCCATCTATTGTGTCCATATTACCAGCATACCCACTTTATAATATGAATGATAAAGCCAATAATTTCAACAGTCAACAATTAACTTTATTATGTTTTTATGTATTTTGAATTCAAAGTATTATGTAATACAATGCCATTAACAAAATTGACCCATCCACTATGTACATAAGTTTTGTGGGTTATTTCTTATATTGCCATTTGATTATAGACTAGATTATGGAGACAAACTCTAGTTTTACCTCGTTCAACGATAGAGGATAGATTATTCATCTTGGCTTGCATGCGCCTCTAATAAGTTAATAACATATTAACTTATGACGTATCCCGTATATAAATTGACTTATTTGTCTTGTATCAAAAGTCTTTTTAATATACGGTCAATAAACAGCTGATCTCAAGATTTAAAAACATCACTATTATAGGTTAATTCTAGAAGGAAACCCCATGTGAGTTTAAATGTTAACCATTACCACTGAGTATTAGTTATTATATCACAACTAATATCGTCCGTACCGAAGACGACTTAAAAGAATCTTTATTCGTTTTATATGTCCTCCTTGTCTTAATTTCAAAATTTTAAGCGTGTTGAATATTTCATTTAAGATGATTGTATTCAAGCTGGATTGGGGAGAGAAATATGTTCCAGAAAATTAATTTGAGCTTATGCAAGCAAATGGAGATAACAACTACAATATTCTTGTTGACTTTGACCGATTACCTAATATTTTGATCAACTCCAACCATCAATCACTTTCATGTGGACTTTTGGGCACAGTTTTGCTTCTATTCATACTACTTTCAAGCCCTAGTTTGTAGTCTTTACATCTTAGAGGCCACGAGCATTTAGTTTTGCTGTATGACATATAGGCTGATGTATTTCAAAAAGCAAAATACCCCAACAAACTTTAATTAATAAAAAGAAAAACAAAAGATAGTATTGGGCCTCAAGGATAAGCCATAATGAGAAACCAAGCCCAAATACTAACAAAACTAAATCCAGCACAAAAGCCATACAAAGCCCAATAAAAAGATTATCATCATATAGATATAACTAATCTTGCAACGACTGTTCAGTGACGGATTCAAAAATTATTTTATGTAAAAACAGTTACGTTAAATTGTAATGATATTGAATTTATTTTGGTTCAGTGAGCCGAGTTAGAGACCTACTAACAATTGACCCAAAGATGAGTGAGTCGGGACTTAGGTCCCCCATGGTTGGAACATATGACACGACATAAAAGAATAAGACCGTGATCATTAATCTCTCAAAACAACAAAGAAAGAAGAAAAAAAAATGAGAGAGTTTGATCATGGATTTTAAAGTCAAGCACAAAGAAAGTTATACCCTAATAAAATATCATAGACCAAATGGAGACCAAGGCTCAGAAGTCTGAACTAATTAATAATCACCTACCAAAATATTCATAAGAATTGACTATTGGACTATGGGTCTCATATGATTTAAAAATGAAATTGCTTAGGTGAAAAGCTTCACTGTGTCTTGATTTGAAGTTGCCCATAATACAAAAGAAAGCCTTCGGGCCTTGAGCCCATGTGCATTCAGCTTTAGGATCCAACCCACCACGAGCCAAAAGAAGAAATATCTATCTAATGAAGTTGACCTCTAATGAGCCCATCATTAATGGGCTCAAATTCAATAGAACTATAGAAGTATCCTAAGATTTATTAAAGTAAACGTTATAAGAATTATGAAAGTAAAAGTTACGGTTTCATAGGAATCCCCTAGTATATGTCATTGCCTCGTGGGGATAAGAGAAAATTCGATTCCTGACATGAGGTAGATTAGAAATTGGTGTAGTTTAGTAGGAAAAGTATAGTGATATTTGTTGTAAGAAAACACAATTAAATCATAATCGTGGTGCTGCATCATCATTAAACATGAAGTGCTAAAAGCATTATCATTAACAACCTTTTACGTTAAAGAATAAATTGCAGCTTTTGTTTATATATACAGGTTATCCTATATGAAAAAAGTTTAAATACAAAGTGTGAGAAGACACAATGAGTCAAAAAAAGTCACAAAAAAAATTATATCTCACAATCTAAATCGAATTTCGAAAAAATAATTCCGAACTTTTGTTCCCCTAGCCGTCCTCACTAAGAAAAAAATTAAACGAAAAATAAAAAAATAAAAAATTTAACAGTTTTTTATTGCGTCATTTATGAAAGACACAATGACGTCATTGTGTCATAAAAGGCCCAATGAATTTTTTATTTTTTTCTGAAAGAGGACGACGAGAGGAACAGATACTCCGAAGTACTTTTTTGAAATTCGATTTAATTGTGAGATATAATTTTTATGTGACTTTTTTAACCTCATTGTGTCATCTCACACTTTGTAACAAAAATACACTTTGTAAAATAACCTCACTCATCCCATATTTCATCCTTAATATTTATTAATTAGACTAGTTATTCTTTACATTTAGGATTTGTCATGAATTTCGTTTTTTTATAGGGTGATTGTTAAATGTTTTAGTTAAGTCAGTCATATATAAAGACATATGAGGACGGTGGGATTGTGGATGGTGATGGTTGGCGTCTACGAGTTTTGCGAAGAACAAGAGGGTGTTTATTTTATTATTAATTCAACAATATTAACTATTATGACATATATAAAATATTAAAATCTATTATGTTACATCTTTTGCAACTTGTCCTTTTAAATGACAGTTGGTACTAGTTCATATAATTAACAAAAAGGTCTATTCTCTTTCTTTTCCATATAATATTAATAATGTAAAGTATCTATCAGGTTGATGATAAGTATGAGTTAGAAAATTAGATTATTTTTACTTTTATTTTTAGTAGTGTTATTTATTTAACTCGATATTTATAGTTAAATAATACATGTGTGAGTATTTGGGTCTTAACTTCTCTTATATGTTTAATGTAGGTTTTCGTGAACAAGAAAATGTTTTTTTCTGTTATGACCACATATTTCAAATGCAAGGGAAAAATTACATTTTTGGTGCAATTTAGGTGAATGAAGCATAAAAAATACACGACGCATGTTTTTATTTATATTTTAAATCTTTTATAGCAAAGAAATCATCTTTAACGACAAATTTCTTAGTAGATCTGTCGCAACGGTTATTTGAACAAATTAGATAAAAATGTCACTCTTTGGTGATTATAAATTCACCGAATGATCTTAGCAAAATCAAAATGTGCATGATGAACACGTTAAAAGAAATTCAATGATGTCTATTTATTATTACGTTTGACGAGTTTATGTTTGAAAAGTCTTCTTTCGGTCTTGATATAAAGTATTTGTTAGGATGCAAGGCATGCGAGTCCCGATCCCGCTCTTTTCGGACCCAAGAGGGGGTGATGCTCTTGTCCTATCACTCTCTTCCTTCCCGCTTCTCCATCCCCGCACATTATATTTTCTTATTTATAACTTTTTCAAATCGAGATGTATATCCAACTAAAACACCCATTCCAATATTCTATCCTATAGTAACTCCAACCTCAACGTCTTCATCCCACCCTACCTCTACCCCTCTCACACCCTACGCCGCCAGGTTTATAATTTATTTATCACATTTTTTGTTGTATTAATAATTAAATTAACAACAAGAATAATGGTGATAAAAATGTCAAATTTACTGTCATATGTATTTTATGCCTTTAAATGCATATTAAACTGATTTCATAAAAGGACAATGTTTACAGCTCAATAACATAGTGTTATCATTAATAATGAGATTACAGGATCAAGTTATTAGAGATTTCTCCGAGCCAAACAAATTAAACTGACAAATTTGTTATTTTAAATTAGTTAATAAAAAAAGGTTTTGATAACAACGTTAAGAGCTAAAATAATCATTAAAATATCATACTTAAAAAACCTACTTAGACAATCAATGTTAACTAATTAAAATATAGTATTTGATATGTTTTTGCTTTACTTTTTAACCGATTTTCAAAAGTTGTCACCAATGAATCTTAATAAATAAGAAAAATGCACATAGAAAAAGGGAAAGCAAGAATAAAATGTAAACAAGGAGACGAGCCACCCAATGAAAGATGCATGTACCGATTAAACTAAAAAGAATAGCGTCCAATCAAATCATGTTCCTATAGTTTTCCAATACCATTTTGTTGTTATGTTATAACTAATATGTATAAACTGAGAGGTAATAAACATTTTTATCTTTAACATGACAACTTATATGTTTGATATTTTTGTTATTAGTCATTTTATTAATTTTTGTTAACAGTAAGGCTCGCATTTTCAACACACAGTAAAATTTTAAGTTTAGTCTTGTAACACATGAGTGCGATCATATGATGATGTACGGATTTGATTCAAATGGTTTGATTTTATTTTAACGTAGTAGGATTTCGATTCAGGTTTCGAATCAAGTGTACATTTGCCAAGTCTAAAGTTGATGGAAGACATATACATATGTTTGTTTTTTCTATTTTATAGCATAAGTAATTCACACATGTTGTAAAGTTACTATAAAATCCATACCTTTATTTATAAAATCTATCTTTATTTACAATTTAACTTGAACTGTCAAACATTTGAGTAAACTTAGAATATAAGTAATTTAGTAAATAACTTCTGTTTATTATATCTTTTAGGATTTTAGGATACCAACTGGACGCACACAGTTTCGAACATATATATGGGGACAATAACATAACTTTCTTTAAAAATTAAAAAACCAACAACTCCAAAACCGCTAATTATATGAAAATAACCGTACAAACATTTGAATGTCATAACCAAATAATTTCCTACTTTATTGATGAACTTAAATAATCTTCTAAACTTGCTTAAACTAAAGTTAAATTTATTCATGACAGCTACTTTTATAAAAAAAAAGAAAAAAAAGTAGAAAAAAGAATCAGTCAATAATCATTAATCAAAGCTTTTAGAATTTCTTCGATGCTTCGTGTTCCACTTCGAGCGCCTTCAATAATTCGAAAGCTTCCGCCATTTTTGAACCACAAAAAAGCTTCAAAAAGCAGAGCCACAAAAGCAAAC
Source organism: Flaveria sonorensis (assembly GCA_025506505.1). Taxonomy (NCBI): domain Eukaryota; kingdom Viridiplantae; phylum Streptophyta; class Magnoliopsida; order Asterales; family Asteraceae; genus Flaveria; species Flaveria sonorensis. The sequence continues at coordinate 55,608,014 of CM046425.1, read as the reverse complement.
TCATCGTTTTCACCAAATTCATCATCACAAAACTCAAATTCTCATCATTTTATCTCAAAATTCGAAAATTACAGTATCAAAAATCACTACAACATACAATAACAATAATAATACAACAACAAATCAAAACTCAAAAGTGTTCAATTGAACCTAAAAACTCTCACATGTTTACGATCACTGATCCGCAATACTAATCACTAACCTAATTCGAAGAAATATCAATCGAAAGTGTTAATCTTCGAACCCAATTTTCTCCCAAATTGCGTTACGAACCCTACTCAGATCTCTTCCTTTCAACGTACGCCCAATTCCTTCGTGTACGGAAAACGACGCGATCTTCCTTCTCGCCAATTGCTCCGCCACAAACTCATGCGGCGGAATCCGGCGACCACCGTCGTCGCCGGAGTCAAAGTCGTCGAAATCGGAGGCTCGCCGCCGATTTTGACTGAAATCCTCTTTCAGGATCTTCGACCAGTCCGGAACGTTGACCGGCAACGACGACGGAGTTCCTCCGATGACTCCTCGCTTCGTCGTCGCCGGTGACGAGTTGTTGGAGATCCGTGAACTCGGAACGGGTTTTCGTGACTCGGGTGACTCGGTGACGTTCCAGATGTCTGACTCGTCGAGCTCGAAGATGGAGTCTGTTGCGATTGGACCTTCTCTTTGCCGTGTAAGTAGCGATAGTTTGATGTCGCCATTTAAGATCGAAACCAAAGGTATGTAACTCTCTCTATGTATGAAAATTTTGTAGTGTGTTTTGGAGGTGTATAGTTAGCTTTTATAATAAGTTTTTTATAAATGCTTCAAAGTGGATAAGGTTCCTTTCACATTTTTGTTTATTGTTTTTTGTTTATTCTTGTTGGTTTTTGTTTAAAAACAAATGCTTTTCGGTCTTAAAATTACCACACTTTCTTTTTTACCTATTTGCTACATACATGATTTCTTACTTACATTTATGTCGTACCTAAAAATATTTGTAATTTCATAAAAGTAAGGATACATGTAATGTTCAGTTAAAACATACGTTGTTAAATCATGTAGACAGATTTTGATAAAAGAAAAAAAAAAGAGAAAGAGAAGGGGTAATGTCTTGACCATCCTCACTGCTCCGTCCCACGCCACTTCCACCTCACCCACGCCCCAAGGGCCGGTGTTCCACGACTGACGCTGCTTCCACCTCGTCCGCACCCCCATCTCACGAGCTAACGAGCCCATTACACACATCCTAAGCATACATTTACGATTTTACCTATTTATATACCACATTCATTGAATCGATATTTATGATTTTATGACTATAATAATATCAGTGGTTGATTTTTATGATGTGATTTTAAATTTGTAAGAACATAAATTTAGGTGGTATTCAAAATAATGAAAAAATAAATTATTGTTAAAAAAAGAATTCACATTTTTATATTTGATTAATGGCCACTCCTGTATGTATATCTGGGACAACTCATATATTCTGGGTGGCGCGTTTGATTGATTGCTTTGAGGCATCTCCTCCATCCTAGTTTATCCAACTATTCCAACTTGCTCCACACGCGTGTCACATTGAATTACTCAAATTTGTATTCCACGTTATATATTTTTTTAACGGTAAATGTGCGATCCCGTTTCGAAAAATAGATGTTATTTTAATCGGGCTCATCTATTCGTTTCTCAGCCGGGACAGCACTCCCAACTCCTTCAGGAGAAAACTCATTGCTAAGAAAATCCCCTGGCTCAAAATGCTCAAGTGAGACTTGAACACATTACCTTCCAATATTTACATATCATAGGTACATCACCTTAAACAGTTAAACTAAGGATCATTGGTGTATTCTCGTTATATAGATGGGTTTTTTAAATGATATATATACTGATTTAAATTTTATATTGAAAAAAACTTTATAGAAAATATTGTATTCGGACTAAAATATAATGTCATCATCATGTTTTAATATAAATCCAGGGGACAAAGTCTTTTATTAATTGATTTTATAAAGTCTTCTATATAGTCATTTTTTACAATGTTTTGTATACTTAATTTATAAAACTATGTAATACAATTAAAAATATTGTAAATAAAATTTTACCTTACGTTTTTTTTCATACTCTACTTCAATTTAAATTAATTTCACGTCTCACTTAAACTCAACTTCAATTTGAGAACAATATATACTGATTTTCTTTATGTAATGTAACAAATTAAGTTATCAAAAATAAAATAAAAATGAATAAGTGTAAATATTAATTTATTTACACATTCTCTAAACTCACTTTTAAATTTACATCAATTTCTACGATAAGACTAGAACTACTAACCACTTAGAGAGGAAACACTATGATACACATTCTCTATACATTTTTAAAGTCAAGCTCTGATGATATAATGTTTTTATTCTATCTAAAATGTCAAAAGTTAAATCTTAGAAAAACAAATACGGACAGTAAGTGTAGTTTTGAAACCATACGACATGTTTACTCGATAAAGAAAACTTTAAACCCAAATCTCCACTAAATCTGATCTCTAGACACCTTTACCACTAAACATACTTGTGATGATGAGTTAATAAAAGATGGTTTTTCCATTGGTTTAGGTAGTTGTTGTTGTCTAGACACCAGGTATACTATAGTACTATACTATACTAGTGTGGTCCTTGTTCGATGGTTTTTAAGAGGACGACATGTGTATGTTCATGGATCAAGACATCATGTGTGGAGCAATGTACGCTAGTTGTGGTTGTACGAAGAAGCCACGTGAGGTGGAGCCATTGGATCTAGCGCATTGTGGCGCTGACAGTTGGTGATTCTCAAAGTTTCATGTTAATCCAAAATATCATGTGGAGAGATTTTTGTTTCATTTCAAAATATCGCATATTTGTAGGATATTACCTTGGGGAAGATGTATGCTTTTGAAATTTGTAGTTTTATACCGTGGGGTTTGTAATGGGTACGGTTGAACGTTGAATTGGAATACCTTGCTTTACTTGTGACAAGTTTTGAGCAACATAATGTTCTCATCATAACAATGCGAATTGAGTTGATACAAAAGTATTAAGTTTATTAGCTTATATATTATGACAACATATTAAAGTCCGACTCTTAGCGATTGACAAAGGGTCCTAATATAAAGACACCCCACATTATAAGGTCGATGACATTGAAAGCGAAAAAAACCCAGGGAGGCTGTCAAAGGGCTATATGAAGATATAGCCCTATACGACCCCCTATACGACCATATAGGGCTATACGACGGTATAACAAATTTCGACACTGACTACGAGGAAAAATTCAGGGGCTGTCAGAGGGAATATAGGCCTCATATAGGGCTATACGACCCACCTATATGACGCGTATAGTGCCATACGACCCGTATAGAAATCTGGGGTTTTGATTTATAATTGGGGGTGTCCCAATAACCGGTCCCTTGATGAAAGAGATCACTCCACCAGCTATAACAATGTTTGTTGCACTTCTAGTGTCTTGTTCTTGATTCATTTAAGCTTTGGTAATTTGATTTTACTAATAGAATAATGGTCATTTCATCATTAATAAAATTGTTATTGTCCATATGTCCATGCCGTACCTTGATTACTAAATCTATTCCGCGTTATATAAGTTTCTTCTTAGTAATTATCATATGAAATCAAAAATAAAAGTACAAAACAAAAAAAAATGGAGAAAGGACCTTGAATTTTTATTTCGTATTTATCTTTTCTAAAATGAGTGGGTCGTCTTGGATGTGTTTAACTTCATCTTAATTACAATTCTAACTTGACATACCCACAAAAGAATCTTTTGACATATCAACCCCTAATGTTTCGTTTCTTAACTCTTTTGGCCTCCGACACTAACTCTGCTAACTTTTTTCTGTTAAGTGTAAGGGCATTTTGAACATTTTCACATAAAGGACTGTTTATGTAAAATTTAAAGCTTTAGGGTTATTTATGCATAATTTTAAAATGACCATTCTACCCCTGTTAATAATAATTAATAATTAATTCGTTATCATCATCATCCTCTAACACCATCATCATCAAACACCGGCCATCACAACACCGTCGGCCACTATGACACGCAGTCGGAATCACAACCTGACCCATCATCACCTTTCACCATTACAAACCATCATAGCCAACGCCGACCGCTGACTCGTCACCACCATTCACCATCCAACTACCATAGTCATCACTCAGATCTACATAACCATCACCATCAAACCCAGATCCAATCACCACCACCATCATCATACCACCCTAACCATCGCCTGAACCACTGGTAACCACCATTGCACCAGGGGGAGAGAAAGAGAGAGATTACATTGACGATGGCGGTGGCAGTAAAGAACGACGGTGGCGGCGATGGAAACTCATGAGAGAGGTAGCGCCAGCGGTGGTGGTGGTGGTGTGTGTCGTCGGTGCCGGCGACGATGAAGAATGGTGGTGGCGGAGATGTGTTGGTATGATGGTTATGGAGATGGAGAAGGGTGACAGTGATGGTGGATTACCCAGATCTAAAGGCCATGGTGTATGTGTATAAGGAGAGGGGTGCGCCGACGGCGGTTGTTTGCCGGCGGCAGCGTATCAATAATGCTTCAGTTTGTGCGGAGAAGACGATGGGTAAGGGATGGGTGGATTGGGTTTTGAAATATGTTATGGTGGTGGTGTGTGATGGTTGTATTTATAATTTTAAAACTGTGCATAAATAACCTCAAAGCTTTAAAATTTACATAAACAGTCCTTAAGGTGAAAATAACCAAAATGCCCTTACACTTAACCCTAGGGGCCAAAATAGTAATTTACTCTAAAGTCTATTAGCTTATATATTATGAGAAAATATTAAAGTCCGACTCTTAGCGATTGACAAAGGGTCCTAATATAAAGACACCTCACCTTATAAGGTTGATGACAATTAAATCGAGAAAAACCCAGGGGGGATGTCAGAGGGCTATATGGAGATACAACCCTATACGACCCCCTATACGACATATATAGGGCTATACGACAGTATAACAAATTTCGACACTGACTACGAGGAAAAATTCAAGGGTTGTCAGAGGGGTTATACACCTCATATAAGGCTATACGACCCACCTATATGACGCGTATAGTGCTATACGATCCGTATAAAAATCTAGGGTTTGATTTATAATTGTGGGTGTCCTAATAACCGGCCCCTTGATGAAAGAGATCACTCCACCAGCTATAACAATGTTTGTTGCACTTCTACTGTCTTGTTCCTGATTCATTTAAGCTTTGGTAATTTGGTTTTACTAGTAGAATAATGGTGATTTCATCGTTACTAAAATTGTTATTTTCCAAATGTCCATGCCATACCTTGATTACTAAATCTATTCTGCGTTATATAAGTTTCTTCTTAGTAATTATCATATGAAATCAAAATTAAAAGTACAAAACAAAAAAAAATGGTGAAAAGACCTTGAATTTTTATTTCGTATTTAGCTCTTCTAAAATGATTGGGTCCTCTCGGATATGTTTAACTTCATCTTGATTACAATTCTAACTTGACATACCCACAAATTTTGACAAACAAGTTGTACGTTTCATCTTTTAAGCTATAAAATGTTTGAATGAGTTTATCAATTTCGAGCTTCAACCCATCGACATACTTAACTAGTAAACCTATTAATATATTTAGGATCTAATATATTTGATTTAGATTAGATGTAACACAACTTATATTATGTTCTATTTATTCCTTCACAGAGTTGTCTTTTTTTATTGACTTGGTTTTTACTATAAAAATAATTTTTTTTATATAAAATGTATTAAAAGCAACAAAGGTAAATATTTGTAGATCGATGAGATCTTATGAACATAATTAGTAGTTTTTATATCATCCTTATCTAGAATTAATTATTTAAAAATATAATATTCTTCATTAATAATGCACACTAGCCCTTATTATATCATACAAGTTGATAATACAAGATACCAACTAACACCAACAATCACTATCTTTAATCTATGATCTCATGTGAAATCATTGTGGGTACATTAAAGTATTTATGTGTTAGCTTTAACAAATATCAGCTGCCTTTTTAGTTGATATATTAAAGATGCATTTATATATAAAAAAAGGTTCAAATACAAAGTGTATTTTTACTACAAAGTGTGAGAAGACAAATGAGTAAAACAAAATAACAAAAAATTATATCTCACAATCTAAATCGAATTTCAAAAAAGTAATTCCGAGCTTTTGTTCCCCTAGCAGTCCTCACTAAGAAAAAAATAAACGAAAATTAAAAAAAAAATTAACATTTTTTTATTGTGTCATTTATAAAAGACACAATGACGTCACAATTTTTTTTTTTTTTATTTTGTTTCTGAAAGTGGACGACGAAAGGAACAGAGACTCCGAAGTACGTTTTTGAAATTCGATTTAGATTGTGAGATATAATTTTTTTTGTGACTTTTTTAGCCTCATTGTGTCTTCTCACACTTTATAACAAAAATACACTTTGTAGAATAACCTCACCCTTATACCTTATATATATTAAGTTTTGAAGACCTATGTGTTTATTATTTATGATTATTTATGATGCTTGCTTTGTATGCAATACGAAATTGACTTTTACACCACGTGATAGATGATAATGGACTACATATAAAAAAAAAGTTTATTCGGCATGAATACACCACCATCAAAAATTCAAGTAATAACATGCTAGCTAGTATAAGACTTCATACCTTTGATGTAAATGCATGCAATGATCAGATATAAGCCATTCAAATGTAAATTTAATACAAGAATATGTGTGTCAACACACACAAAACAAAGCAAACAGAAAGTTTTTTTTGTTAGTTTTTTCAATCCGCTAATTTTTAAGATATGAGTAAACAAAAGCAGAAATCTCATCGAAAAATTCTAACGATCAATGGCCATTCCATCTAAACTTATAAAACTGAAAGGAGAGATATTAAAAGGCAGAGAAACAAAGAAAACGTCCGCATTATTTGTTTCAAGTGAAATTAGAATTCGAACCAATGATGCTTCAATCAAATTCCTAAACTTAAGTTTTAATGTAAGTTTGTCTCACCTTTTGTTAGCAATCAAAACCCAGATTGATAAAAGCGACTATAATACATTTGAAAGAGAAAAGAAGAAAGAGTACGAGGAAAGGGAATGACAAGGGCGTCATCGGTGAAGGCCATGGAGATTGAAGCCTATTTCAAGCAAAATCGAGTACGTAGTAAAGGCAATATATAGTAGAGAATCATTGCCAGACGTCCACTAAAATTCTTGTGTGATTAATCCGCTTAAGGGCCTACCCACGATTGATTTAATGGCGTTGACATCACACGACTCTCCCTTCAACATAGAACATAAAGGTCTGATGATGGTAAGATATGAGAGCCTGACAAAAAGAGAGCTCTCTCTCTAACTCTTCTGTTCTCTCTCTCTTTATGTTTTTGTGTTTTTTGTTTTTGTGTAAACACTTTCAGAGGTGGTTATATGGAAAGGAAGAATCGATTGGAAGGGAAATTGCTACTAACTACTCCTTCTAGAAGAAAATTCTTAACTTTAAACGGTTATATTTTTAATCTCAATCAAATATAACGACTGATATTCATTCTACCAGCGGTTAAACTATTTGTTGTCATATTTTTATAAATCATATATTTGATTTCATTGATTTAATTTAACTCATATTTTTCAAAAATTATATGTTTTATTTTTCTAAAAAAATGCAATTTGTAAATAACACTTACTCTTTTGTATTCGACAAAAATTAATGTCATATCATCATTCATTTGCTTAAAAGCTTGTAAAAGACTGTTTACATTTGGGGATGCAATCTCGACTAGAATACGAATAGATGAGCCCGATAGAAAAACAGTGTTTTATATTTACCGTTAAAAAGGACACTAGTTTATATATGGTTAGTAGTGCTATTTTTAATCATGATTATATTATAAAGACTAAAGTCAAAATACACATGTGAGTAAAAAATCTTTATGATTTAGCTTAACGGTCGGCACCATCGAGAGACCGTTTTTCGTATCTTTTTATTTTTGGAAATGATTTTTAAATCAATCTTATTTGATACAGAGTGAGAAAACTATATATACGCATCAAAGATTCATGTTATTCAGATAGTTTCTAGAGGAAGACGACGACCATGAAGGATTCAGCAAATCAACTTCAATAGTTTTCATTTCAATGCTGTTATTAATGGCTGATCTTCATCCCTAGGGTTTTATCAGGTTCTTCCTCTCTTATCTTCGTAATTTCAATTCGAACATTGTGTAACAGCATCGAATAATGAGTTTTGATTTTGATTGATTTTCAGCTTCTTCAAGGTTCGTCTTCTTGTTTCATCTACATTTGGGAACATTGTGTAACAGCATCCAATTGATTTTCAGCTTCTTCAAAATTCTTCAATCGTCCACCTCCTACTCGCCTTATTCAATCGCCTTCTTCAATCGTATCATCATCGATCGATCGAAAAGTCGAAATTCTTCAATCGTCCACCGACCGGGAGTTTTTCCATTCAAATCGATTGTTTGCATCGAATTACTTCAATCGGCTTGAGACCGGGAGTTTGAAGTTTGAACGGCTTGGTTGTCAAATCGTATCATCTGGAGACTTCTTCAAATACAGTGAGTTTAATTTTTAAAAATTATTATTTTTAGAAGTTTGATGATATATTATTATCCGGAGACAGGGAGTTTGAAGTTTGATGATATATTATTATTTTTTTATTTTTTTTTGCCGTACCTTAGCCGTACCCGTATCTAAAAATTTTTATATTTGCCGTTCCCCGTACCCATACCGTCCCCATACCCGTTCCGGTGCTATCTAGGTTTTGCAAGCCAATCGATTACGGTAACCGATTGTAATCCAATGGTTCTTTTCACTACCGTTAATACTTCTTTGTTTTGTTTGTAGTGGAAGCAGACGACGATTATCACAGAGAAAAAAGCTATGAATCTGAAGCAGATGGTTAAGACACTGAGTCCTCTTCTCTCTACTATTTTGGTATCTTCTGTCAAGCATTTTGTCGAACACCTAGTGTGCACTCTGTGAACTATAAATACATACTCTTAAAAGAATGGGGGGTGTTTGGGACTGATGTTTAAAAGAACTTATTTCCTTAATGATTTAATCTTATAAGCAGATGACAGCTTTTGAGTGTCTTGATGATGGAAACATAATAATAGATATACTTGCAATGAAAATTGTTCTTGGATTTTGCCAAAATACAAACCATCAATCTCGTGACAATGAAAACAAAAAGGACACTGCATTTTGCAGCAGTGAGCTATTTGAGATGAATAAGTAGCAAATGGAGATCGCAGTGCAGCATTGTCCTGTATGTGAGTAGTTTTTTGTTGAAAAGATCAAATGTTGATCATAAAAGTTTACTTCTGATCACCCCCTTCCCCCCTCACTTTTAAATTTGGATGTTTTATATCTTTTTTCTTAACTAGCTGATGGGCATTTATGCACTTGGGGAAAGTGTAGTCCCAATCGGTGATTTCCGTTACCTCATTTATGCAGACTGCCTTGGGTAGAATCATGCATTAGATTTAACAGGTACAGTTTTGATTTTAAAAGCATACTGCAACTTAAGTGTTACAGATTGAGGTAGTTGCACGATGATTCCACCAAAAACTAAAATTTTTGGTTTTTGTGTACAGATGAAGGCGATGTTCTTATGCTTTGGGGCAGCCATCATGGGGTTCTTAACAATCATCAGAAGAAAATTTTGGTCAATTTCAATGGTTTTATCTTGACTCTACTAATGGTTTTAATTTCAATGTTGTTGCGGCAGATCTTCATCACTAGTTTTATCAGGTTCTTCCTCTCTTATCTTCATGATTTGAATTTAAAAATTGTGTCATGGCATCGAACAATGACTTTTGATTTTGATTGGTTTTCATGTTTTTTAAAATTCATCTCCCTGTTTCATCTACACTTGGGAATATCGCTTTGCATGCCCACGATTACTATTGAAATCCAGTGGATTCCAGGTTCTTTTCGCTACCTTCAATAGTTATTTATGTTTGTTTGATCTGTTTGTAGCGGAAGCAGACAAAGATTATTACTGAAAAAGCGATGAATCTTAAGCAGATGGTCATGACAGGTTCTTGTAGCATTTTTGGTGAACACCTCGTGTGCACTCTGTAAAGAGTAGACAGTGGGTGTTTGGAATTGATGATTTAAAAAATTTATTTCCTTAATGATTTACTTCTAAAACTATATAACAACTTCTGAGTGCCTTGATGAAGAAAACATGATAATATATCTTTACAATGAAAATTGTTCTTGTGAAAATGAAACATAAACGACACTATGTTTTGTAGTAATGAGCTATTTTAGATGAACATTGTCCTGTCGTGTGATCCATCATTTGTTCAAAAGCTCCCGCATATGCAAACTTGTGTTCTGTTTTTACTCTGTATTCCCGCAATAACTATGGCTTCTTTAAATCAAAATGTCGATTCGTTTTGTTCTAAAAGTCAATAACTCAGTTTGTTACTAATTTCAACTGTTTTGTTTGGAGAAGTAAAATTTTGTGCGTGTATATCATTAGTATTATAGAGGCCAAACTTTTACTAGACTTTTACTTTAACCATTTTATCATTCACTCATGATCTTGTACAAATAACACTTACTGTAGTCAAGCCTCAGTTGCTTGTTAATTTTCTCTAAGCAGGTGAATCTTGATCTTCCATACATCTTAATAGTAAGGTTAGTTCATAGTCTGTACATGTTCTTTAGTACGTTCCTTTGGGGGGGTGTGGGATTGATGATCAAATTGTTGATCGTGTGTGGGATTGATGATCAAATTGTTGATCTGCTTGTTGAGTTATGATACAGTGATAAGCTATTTTGAGGTTCTTTCAGATTACATATCCAAACTGGTTATTCCTAACTACGCATTTGAGTTATTATGCAAATCATTATGCATTTGGCCCCAAATCAGCTGATTTGGCTCAAACCCCTGATTCAGAGTTTAAACCAGCAGCTATCGAGTGAGCCGCTAAGGTTCAAGCATGGCTACAATTTGAATCACCTAGTTTTGTTAAACTATGTTCACATCACATGTTACTGGTGGCTTTTGGCTTGTAAGTTTTTTATTTTATGAAAAAAAATATTGTCAAAACAACTCATATATGTGCTACATGTGACACGGTTTAATGATCATTTAAGCAATATGTAAATTTTATATGTGCTACATAAGACACGGGTGTTGCAAGAAATTCTGTGATGCACATATGCCAAAACATGATGAAGCAGTTGTGATAACACAGTTTCTTGTTGATAAAACTGGATTAAGTGATGGCTGGAGAGGGTTTTTTAGTTGCTCATAAATTGCTTGAAGGAGATGCTCTATTGCAACTGGTTGACCATTGGAAATTTGAGGTAAAATATGGCACGCTATTATTAATGTTCACTTATGAAAGGGTAAATTAAGGAATATGAATGGAAATCTGCTTTTTATTAGAATACATTGGTCATTCATGTCTGCTAAGTTTTACAAACTCCCATGTATAAAGAACTCAAAGTAAAATTTCCCTAACAGTTGCCTTTTGCCTGTTTCAATGGTATCCTCGTCTTTCTGCAAATCTTTGGCTGGTTCAGGCCAAACATGAAAGAAATTGTCATTTTTTGGCCGGAATTGGACATATTGTCATCGGGTTTTTGTGTCTGTTTTAGATATTTGTGACGTGTAAATAATAGTATAATACACTGACCTCTTTTTTGCTGAAAGTTTTATGTATGTTATTTGCAGGTCTAAGTTGTCAGGGTAAATAAAAACAAACAAGTTGCTCTTCTAAGTTTAGTTCCTTGTGGCATGAATATCTGTAAGTTGCTTTACATATTTCCTATGGCCCTTCATTAGCTTTCATATAACGGGTCAGAACAAGGCCAGGCTGGTTTGGAATATCTATAAGCTAGTGATTTTGCATGAATAAGCCTTACCCTGCATTTATGCAAGATACTATTTTCACGACTCAAACGAGTGACCTCCATATCAAATGGCAACAACTTTACCATTGCTCCAAGGTTGACTTCTAAACTCCCTACACGTATAAGAAGTCAAATTCAAGCTTCCGAAATATCATTTTGAGCTTGTTTTATCTGATAAAGTTTTGACATCTCATTACATGTTTTTTCGTCTTTTTACAGTTTCAAGGATAACCGCTTCTTCCTGCAAATCTTTGGCTACACCGAGCCAAAACATGGAAAGGTCATCCAGTAGCTGCTGCTTATTCTGGCTGATTCTACCTTTTGTGCTTCCAATTTATTGATTTTGTATAATTGTTCATGGGATATACTTTCTACTTATTCTTGCTGACACTAACTTTGTATCTTCAATTTATTTGAATTTGTATAACTGTTCATGGGATATACTTTTTTTTGCAGGGATAGTGATTATTATAGATATATGCCAGAATTTAAGTCTGGTAATGAATTCAAGAAAGAGTTTGCTGACCTTTTCAATGAAAGCATATAGAGGTATGCCTATTTACCTGCAATTTTGGTTTACCATGTTCTCATCTGAGCTTGGATGTTATTCTACTTGAGCTAACTGAATACCGATGTATATTAGTTATACTTTTTGCTAGAGGTCAAGAAAATTAGTCGCTGGGTAACAGGTCAAAATAATTGATTTTTTGTTGGGTGGGTGTATGAGTCGAGTTGCCTTGACCCACAAGAACATTTTGGTCCATTTGTTAATTGTTTTGCAAACAATTAATTTGCTTAAGATGATTACAGTGATTATATAGTCTTAGGAATAAATCAATTTGATGTTGTTGTATTCATAAGTAAGCTGTTCGCATCAAACTCATTGTTTATACTATAGGCCTCATTCCAATTTTGTTACTGCAGAGAGATTATAATATAGAGATTATAATATATAATTATCTTAATGTTTTGGAACAGTCGTTAAGGCATTTGTTCATATGCTAAATATATTAAGTTAAAGCGACAGTAAATTACATATGGAGGTTTCTGATAATATACTTTGTGTGTTGTCATTTATGTTCCTAAACTTTTGTGAATGAAGATGAACAGGGGTGGAGGCCTGTAAAGTTTACTTACAAACTGGATATTGCAAGTTTAGGTGCACCTACAAGGCAAGAAGAAAGTTCACTGGCCAGGTATTTGCAACCTCATACTTAATCCTTTTGAACGTTTTTCTGTTATTATTGATGTGATTGTTGTATTAGTTTTGTTTTGATATTTGTCTATTTATTATAGCTTGTTTTCACTAGTTAATATAAAGACTATATTCTTAAATTAACCCTTAACTTTATGGTTATTTAACTATGAGCTAATAATATTTAGTGTCGTAAAAATCGGGATTAAACGGCCGATTAATCGGGATTTAATTGGTAATCGGTGGGTAAACGTTAGGATTTTCACCTAAACTGCAATAAAATCGGTAGATGGTGAAATTGGTCAACATTAGTCAAAATCGGACGAAGTGGTAAAAAAATGTCAGAATTGGTCAAAATTTTTGAAGAATTTGAAGACTCATACTTATTAATATTTATTAATGAGTTAATAATATTCGGTGTTGTAAAATTCGGAATTAATCGGTGATCGGTGGATAAACGTTGTGATTTTCACCTAATCCGTAATAAAATCAGGAGGCGGTCAAAATTGGTCAAAACTAATCAAAATTGGTAAAGAAAAGTCAAATTTTGGGAAAATCAGTCAGAATTGGTCACCATTTTTGAAGTATTTGAAAACTTATACTTATTAATATGTTATTAATATATTTTTTATTAATATTAATAAAGATGTTATCAAAATAAACATGGGAGTAATAATAATTTAGCATAATGGTCGGCAGAAGGTCTTCCGTATCTTGTGTATATTTGGATATGATTTCTAAATAAAAATCTTATTTGATACAGAGTGAGAAAACTATATATACACACACATCAAATATTTATGGTATTCAGATATTTTCTAGAGGAAGACGACGACCATGAACGATTCAACAAATCAACTTCAATAGTTTTCATTTCAATGGCAGATCTTCATTACGAGTTTTATCAGGTTCTTCCTCTCTTGTCTTCTTGATTTATATTCCAAAATTGTATAACGTCATCGAACCATGAGTTTCGATTCTGATTGGTTTTCATGTTCTTCAAGGTTCATCTCTCTCTTTCCATCTACATTTGGGAACATCGGTTTGTAAGCCCATCGATTACAGTTGAAATCGCAACCGATTGTTATCCAATGGACTCCAGGTTCTTTTCCCTACCTTCAATAGTTAATGGTGTATGCTTGATCTGTTTCTTGTGGAAGCAGACAGATATTATCGCAGAAATAGCTATGAATCTTTAGCAGAGGATGAAGACTGTGAGACCCTTCTCTCTGTTTTTTGGTATTTCTGTCAAGCAATTTGGTGAGCATCTTGTGTGCACTCTTTAAACTACGAATTCATACTCTTAAGAGACTGGGTGGGGGTGTATATATGGGATTGATGATTTAAAGAACTTATGTCCTTAAGGATCTATTTCTAGAACCAGATAACATTTGAGTGTCATTATGAAAAAACATGATAACATATATCTTTGCAATGAAAATCGTATGAGGATTTCACCTGAATATAAGTCATTGATCTTATGAAAAAGAAAACCAAAACGACACTTCATTTTGCAGTAATGAGTTATTTGAGATGAACATTGTCCAGTGGTGTGATCCATTATTGGTTCAATAGCTCTCCTACTTGCAAGCTTGTGTTCTGTTTTTACTTTGTGTTTCCACAGATAACTATGGTTTTCATGTTCTTTAAGGTTCATCTTCCTGTTTCTTCTACATTTGGGAACATCGTTCTGCAAGCCCGTCGATTGCGGGCGAAATCGTAACCTAATCCAATGGACTTCAGGTTCTTTCCGCTACCTTTAATAGTTGTTTGTGTTTATTTGATCTATTTTTTGTGGAAGCAGACAGAGATTATCTCAGAAATAGCTATGAATCTTAAGCAGCGGGTGAAGACTTTGAGACCCTTCTCCTTGTTTTTTGGTATTTTTCTGTCAAACATTTTGGTGAATACGATCAGTACAGCAAAGGATTGATGAAGTAAAAAAGGGCTATTGATATTTTGACAAACTTAAGAAGAAGAATACGATCTTAGTGGGAAGTAGAGCCTGAAATTAAACTCCTTTGAATTGGTTTCTATTCATTATCATCTGTTTATGATGAACTAGGGCTCTAAAATGATGAAATCCAATGGAGCATCTATGGCGATCTTGAGCAGGGATCCAACAAATTATTTGCTCATTTCCACTGAAAACATAATATTTTTTCAGCTCCTCATGGTGCTTTCATCCCTCACTATTCTACTAATTTTTATATTTTATTTCTTCTAATTTCACTATTTTTTTATAGGGTTTCCTAAGGGACAAAGAGAACGGAGGAATTAAGATGTGATGGTGCACCGGAGAAGTTGGCTACTTCACATAACAATACCTTCAAAAGAAAACTTGGAAGTCAAAGATGCACAATCAGTTTCATCATCTCTAAGTTCGTTGTTCATTACAGGTAATTTAGACCATTATGATTATATTCAAATTGAATTAAGTTTAATTTAATTTTCATGATGTATCCTTACATTGCCTTGAAGTGAATTGCAGAAGTTCAAGCAAGGTCAGGCAATTTTCTGTGGGTACGGAGGAGGATTCACATTGACATTAAGCAATAGAAAGCTCCATGATGGATTGCCTAATGCCCTTGTATATTGAGTCAGCTAAAGAAATGAAAGAACTGGTCCCTTTTGTAGACAATTTATGATACTACTGTTGATGTAAATAGCAAAATGCAAAACAATATCCGCTACCCAAAACCAGAAAGTTGGTGATGATACCCGGATGAAGTGGTTGATGTATGAGCTCTTATGGAGGGTTTCTTCAGGCGAGTGTGGTTTATAGGTCATGATATGTATGCTTTAAGCTGTTTATTTTTTTGCAGATTCATCTCCAAGAATGAGTCATAAAGCCATCAACTATTCATCACCAAGAATGAGTAATAAAGTCGTCAATTATCATGATTTCTAGGTCAGTATCATTTCTCTTTCTGTTGATTTTAGACGCATAAATTGTTCTATGACGAAGATATGCATCAATTCCAGGTCCATTAAATTGAGAATCGTTCATTAAAGTTTCAAAAGTAGAAGAAAATGAAATCAAAGTACACCACCAAGCTACTATCTTTCCAATCGGAAGTTTATGAACTTATCGAGTATCTTTTGAAATCTAAATCCTATGCAGCCTTTTGTTGAAAGCTTATCTAAGTGCCCCAAACATGGCCTGCACAATCTGTTAAAAGCACATGATAAGTCTTTCTCTATCACAGATCCATGTTAATGCATAATCAATATCATATAGTGATGCCTACAGATACTAATTACTTTAACCAATCATTGTTTATAGGTACCTCCTTTATGAAGATGTATCTGCATTCTGCAAAGGTAAGGCCATATGTTTTCCCTGCCTAAAGTAAAAGAAAATTAAAGATTTGCTAGGGTGCTTTTTTGGTAAGACGTTAATTGTTTAAAAATGTAAGCTTCTTTATAGGTTTGCATTGTTATGGAACAAATGTTTTGGTTGCTCCATGCTTGTAGAATGTCTGTTGAGGATGTTGACTTGTTGTATGATGAAATGACAATGAACAAACTGTTGCTAGAGGTTGGTTTCTTAAACCTTTAATAAACATCCTTTTATATGCTTTTAAATATTTTAGTTCCATAACCACGTAAATCTACAAATGACCTTTTTACAGGTAGCTCAAGAATAACAGATAAGTTGCCATATGATCTAATCGGATGAATAGATTAGAAAATGCAGGATTTGACTGGAAATTCTTGGGCCTAATGTTCACGAGGCTGTACTATTTTATCCTTCAGACTATAAAATCTTTGAACTTCATAAAATTGCAGCGTAAATTAGGTTACTAAGGTGTTATTATTGACCGGTGGATTACGTGCCATTGGAGCAGAAGAAAGAACACAGATGTTGTCGTGTTTGCTGGAAGTTGAATATGAACGGCTGAAAACTGGCCTGAAAATGAAGAAGAATGACTGAAAATAGTTTCTGGAAGGTAAGCAGTCAAGAACTAGCTCTAATATCAGTGCTCCTCTCTTTCTTGAGGTTGATCATGTTGATTTCTTGAAACCTGTAAGTGTCCCCATCCCACATTGTGGATTCATTAAACTTGTAATTGTTTGTTTAGTATGATTAGAGGATCTTTTTAATACATAAAGTAATTTTAATTAAAACATGAGCATCCGTACTCTTTGGACCAAGGTAGTTCTGTTTTCATATGACCATAAGTTCATTAATGGCAAAAGAAAGATCTTATTTCTAGATTCATTCATTACCCAATAAACACTCATGAGGTACAACTTATCAATGCACTTTTTTTTTTGTTTTTTTAAATTTCCCCTTTTGTACTTTCATATTATCATCAAGAATTCAAGAACTCACTTCTGGGAATATGTTGTAGCTATTTTTTTTTACATACTTTTTCATATTTCATATTTGCCAGATATAATTCAGAAGGCCAAAAGGCGGAGGTTTGGATGTGATACAGACTTATGTTTTCTGGAATGGACATGAATCCCAACGTGGTCAAGTAAGTATCTTTTTTTTTCTAAACAAAATATTTATTTATGATAATTGTGCTAATTTCAAGTTGAAAGAATAAAAAGAGGTTAAATACAAGGGTGGATCCAAAGAGAACATTCTGGTAGGTTTCATCTTCTAACTTCCAAGATTGGACTTGCTCAATGATCGTCCATCTTGCGGGGGAATATCAACGATACATGTGATAAGAAGCCACTGGAAGTTGATAGATACCTCTTATTCTCTAGTATACTATTTATATTGTTGTATTTATCCCTATTGTATAGTGATAGGTAACTATTTTATGAAATAATCTTAATCTCTATAAGAAATAATTTGTTCATCTTTTCACATATTCTTTGACTGATTTGAGCTAAAATAGTACCCAAGTTAACCCATTTCTAAGTATTTGTGTCGAAATTGCCACCTTATCATTTTCATGTTGATTATGCTTATTTTCTTCTTCTGATTTTCCACTTGACAAAGTTAGCATTTGTTATCACTTTAATGTAAAACTTTACATAAGATTTGAGGCATGATGATCATGCAATATATCTTGCATTTTCTGTGTTTTGATGTCTTTACTTTGAATCTTGTTTATTCTTGCAGAGTAGATGGATGTGGCCAAAAAAATGGAAGATGATCAGTATTGGTTGGTTCATGCATATCTTGGTCCTGTGTTGCTGACAAGGTACATAGTATTGGTTATCTTTGAGAGATGGTAACAATCAAAACAAACAAACGTGCCTAGTAAAACCTCACTTATAATAAACGATTGGTAGAAATGAAAACAAGTCTTTCTCTATTGTACCATCGTAGGAGATAGAGAGGCTCCTACTGGTAAGACCCCAGGCCTAAGAAAACCTTTTTTTGAAGAAATATGAACTATAAAAATACACATAACATGAAGAGTAGATATGGAAAACCAAACAAAGTTACTAGTAATAGTAACAGACAACTGGTAACAAAAGGATGGAGCAAATTAGTTTAAAACGGGCATGTTGGATGGAGCAAATTAGTTTAAAACGGGCATGTTATTATGCAAACTATGCAAAAGAACATCAGACTTACAAGAGAAGAGATGGAACAAATTACACCTTAATAATATAGCACATTACAAGATGGACTCTTAGATATCAAAGAGGAAGCACATCACAAGACAATGGCTTTAACGAGTTCATGACACAAGAGTGATGCCATCAACGAGCAAGTCCTCTGCTAAAATCTTGTTTGCTGCTTCGGACGGATGAAATCCATCCCAAAACACATATTCTGAAGCGTTTTTGCACGTCCCTGGTGACTCCTTGTTGCATAGGTATGACGTCTCAACCAACCCTGTACCACAACAAGCCTTCCTTGCTTCAAAGAACCCTACAATAATATCAAAAGTTTCATCAGTATATGTAGAATACCACAACAAAACAGTGGCTTTTAGCGACTCACACATAATAACACGGTTATGATGTTTTGTCAATGATAGTCATTTTTCTAACTGTGAGTGCATACATAATCATATAATTCTGTCATGTACCATAATCAGTAGGCTTTTGAATGAGGTCAAAAAGAGGATGGTAGATATCCAACACAACAAGATTAAGTCCTGAGAGTTTGGACTTGAGAGTCAGCGATGTAGCGTTGAGCATTTTATTGAAGTATTCAGCTGCTGAATTCATCTTGGTAACACACTCGTTGCTATCTTCACCGAATAGCGTAATGGATGCAGGTAAACAACCTATTGGTGGTAGTGTTGTCACCCCAATCTTCCTTGCTCCTAGCCCATATAATTCCTGTGGCGAATATATATAAGTGTATTGCAACTTTATACATTGAACACTTGATGTTGAAGTCATATTCACCTGTATGAAATGAGAATATGATTGTATAAGGATGTTTGAGAACTGGTGAGGTGTGTAGACTTTGTAGAGCAGTGGATTGACATAATAATTCTGGACAAAGTCACTGCTTCCTGAGCTAACCAAGTGTATCGAACCTGCGATTATTGATGTTGCATTCGACTGCCCTGCTATTGTTACTAGCTTCTTTTGGTATTCCTTGTAGTACCCAAGCTGCTTGCTCAATGGAATTGTATTCTACATTCAATTTTCAACAGTTTTGTCATTGTTAGAATGATGTATAAGTTTGTTGCATAATGATTAACGCGTCGTTATGATTGTAGTTTAGAAAGGGATGTTTGGGCATACGTATAGCTTAGCAGTGGTCTCGTAATATCCAGAGCCACCCGACGCGAAGTTGGCTCCAAGCAGGAGGTTCTTGCCATTGGCTTCTTTGCTTAGAATGGCTGGAGGGTATGAATTGAATCCAAGATTCTCAGCTGCACCAAAAATAGTGGTTACAAATTTACAATCAGGGTGCATTAGGCATGTGCCACCAGGTAAAAGAATTATGCGACGGATACCGGTAAATAAACCTTGCTAAAGAAAAAGAAAAATTATGACATGATGAAAAGACTTTTCTGAATTTGTCACTAGTTACAACTGATGGTCATCGTAACCATATCACATGTAACACATGCATACAACACGTGACATGCAAAAAAAGATATATACATGGTTACCTGTAAAGTCAGATGCTAGTTTTCCGTTACAAAAGCGACCAGTGGCATGATGGTTGACAAAGTCTCTACCATATGGAGGGAAGTTAGACTTGACAAGGGTTTCAAGGTGGTTGTTATTTCCAACGTCGACGACAGAGTCTCCGAATATGAATAGTGCTGGAACTAACGGTTGACAATTTCCTTTTAGACTTGATAACGCTAATATGATGGATATCAACACAAAAAGAAGATTTGATCGCAAATACGAGACTTCAACAATGGCCATTTCACTTGTTTTTTTTACAGAGGAAACCAATGAATGCAAATGTGTTGTTTATAAGTCTATAAGATAGAAGAAATATATTTATAGAAAAATAAATATAATATTTTATTTGGCATGGTGTTAGTTATTTGAATTGCTCTTTAGTATCTAATTATTATTATTTTATATTTAGTGACGGATAATTTAGAGATTAAGGATTTAAGGGCACCATATGTCAGTAGATTATTGAGAATTAAAATTTTCATTACATTTTAATTGGATGATCAATTTGAGTAGCTAAAGTCTGACTAGAATAATTAAAGGATGTTAGTTATAGTTGAATACTTGAATAAATAAAATTGAAGTAGTTAGATATCCTAATTTACACTTCAAAATAACTCTTGCTTTTGCCAATATAGGAAATTTCTATAACCAATACCATTTAATTATCAATTCCCGAAATAGATTTAACTAAAACAATTTATGGTAGTTCCAACCTCTAAATAATTTCTTCGACTCTAGCTTGTTGGAGAACTTTCTTCCAGAGACGTAAATACAATCACACAAAGTCGTTTTTCAATAATTTATGAAGTTTATTTAGCTTCTAGTTCTTAAATAGATGCAAGAACTAAAAAATCTCTAATATTTTTATACTTTGACGGATAATTAAGCTTATCACACAATTCATTAAGACAATGTTTCAACCAATTGATCTAACATGAACTTAATACCGATAATCTTTCTTTTCACCTGCCCTCATAGATCGGCCTTACGGATCAACAGGAGGGTTGTCTCCTACCCCCCCGGGATGGTTCAATCAAAATACATACAGTAAGTTCAAAGCTTGGATAGAATAGTATGAATATACAATAGAACATCTATAATTTAATACTCGATAAATTAATAACCTCGATAAAATTAATAATTTGCCAGATCCCAACTTGGGACCAGTATAAAATTGGATCCCAATCGATAAAATAATAAGATAATAGTTTTTTTTTTTTAAATCCCAATATGAATATACTGGTCCTAACGAAACTATAAATTAATAATTACTAAAATATTCTAAAATTTTAGGATTGTTTAGTAAAAAATGAATCTATAGTCACTTGTTTTTTTTGTAAACTTAATGTATATTGAGTTCATCTTTAAATCTTCCCAATGCTTTAAGAGTTGAGGCACTGTATTCACGTATTGCAACAAAAAGTTATGAAGAGTTGTTGCCGCTTGCAATGTTTCTTTCCGAGTGCCCGGTTCCAAAAGTATTGAATCATCATCAACTTCATCATCAACCGAATTTTGAACGGTATCCGCCATAATTTCTTCAATGCGTTAATTTGAGAGTTGCTCACGAATACAAGCCAACTCTTTAAATTAATAATTTAATGATTTATCGATATAATAATATCTCGTTAAATTAATAAAATATCTCCGTCCTAATATTATTAATTTATAGAGGTTTTACTGTACCGAGAATCACACCCTCTTTCATCTTTCAACTTATGTTATATTCGTTTTTTACAATAATTTTATTTTTTTTTATGTTATATTCGATTTTTACAATAAATTTTTAATTTTTTATACAAGTAATTATCCTATCTATTAAATTTGCAATATAAAGGAATAGTTGTGTTTGTGGTGTTTATGTTTTTGACCACAATAGTTTGAGTGATATGTAATATACACCCTCCTACAAGTCTTTATAGAGAAAGAAAATGAGAGATTTTGAGAGAGAAAAAGGAGCCTTGTTGTAAACCGTTTAATCCAACTGATTTGTCTGATGTGCCTCGTCATCGGTGACGGTGCATCCATCGTCACCGCGTCTGCATGGTGGTGGTTACGGTTTATCTCAGGAAGTACAACTATCGTCGTTCTGCTGGCTGCATCGCCACCGCCGTAGAAGTAACTGCCTGTATACCGACCGATAATTGTCGGTGACTCCAACGTCGTCGCCGCTGTGCCTGCATGGTGGTGGTTAGGGTTTGTTTGCCCAGATCGATTATGGTCGGTTGCGTGACAGCGGCTAGAATTGAATCGACTTCCCTATTGCTGTTCTTGGTGGCTTAGGTCGCCTTGGCATGACGGTTTAATGGTTGCATCTCCGTGTCGCCGATCATCACGGTTTTCTTGGCGGTGGACCCTGTTGTCGCTCTGCCTCCCCTTTGTGGTTGAGGTGGAGCAGATGGAGGTTCTTGACTATGGTCAGCCTTGATGGTTGTGGTGTGACCACCTCTGTTGCTCGTTCTTCTACTTTTCTCCACGATACCCTTTTAGGGTTTCGGACTGGTGGTGGAAAATTTTTCGTTTATGATGAGGCTGGCCTCACCTCTGAACTTGTTATGCCTGTTTTGCTTGGTTTCTACTGGTTTGTTCGAAGATGACGAGGAAAGGCCTCACATGAGAACCGAGTAGATGTGGTTAATTTGTTATTCGAGGCTTTGTTTTGAAATTTTCATATTTAAAAAGTATTCATTTAGTCTATCTGTGCTCCTATTTCTATTGATTTGGGTTGTGCTTTGAATGTTTGGAGCATTGTTTTTGTTCAGTGATGATGAGGAGGCCCTCATCTAAGAACCTGTTGATTTTTCTTTGATTTCTGTTCGGTGGATGTTTAGTTTGAATGTGTTCTAGTTGTTACAGTGACGATGTAATAGGGTTTCTTCCTGAGTCTTAAACTCAAGTAATGATGATGTAATAGGGTTTATTCCCGAGCCATAAACGTTGTGCGAATACATTTGCATTTAGCGGAATTTATTCCCGCCGCGAAGCGCCGGGAGAATAAACCTAGTATCTATTAATTTTAAACAATTATATATTAAATGCAAAAAAATATAAAGAAACATAGATATTAATTAACATTTTTCACTACAGTCTACTATAATAAAAAAAAAATATAAATATATCACTTCAAATTGAAAAATGTCTCACATGCCCGATGATGAATAATTTACCTTGTAATTCTCAATATCGTGTAGAGTGAAAACGAATAGAGTGTAAATTGTTGTGTAAAGGTGTATATAGTTAAGGCAATTTCAAAAACGAATGCGGATTTAGAGATTTTTTCTTTTACCGATTATCACTATTCAAAATTACGTAGCCAGGGGGTTCTTCTTGTGTGGTGTCGTCACCCTGACGGGGTTAACAAGTTGCAACCTCGTCACTTTTGTGTACCTGGGTGTTCCCCCTCATGACGGTTGTGTCACATTTGACACCCCACAAGCTACGACGAAGGTACAACACACCCCTCAATATTACAATAAAGTCATAATGAAAAAAAGTCAATATGAGGTGGAATCAAATTCGTGTTTTATCTCTTTAAATTATGTCTCGTACGCACTAAATTCCTTTTAGAAAGATACTTGGCTAGCTTACACATTATGCTGTCAGAATTGCAAACAAATAACCAAATTAACCTAAAAGTAACTAAATTAAAAGACTTAAACAGTTAAACGAATAAAATTAATCAAACAAAACAATTAATGGATGTGTCGATAAACCATAGTAGATCAACCAGAATTATGATTCGGTATCGTTTTGGAGTGTTGGCATCACCAGTAACTAAACCAAACAGCTATAAACCATCAAACATAATTTAGTAGCCTCATTGATGCAGTGCCTTATAGGGCACTGCAACACAACTCTAACATATTTGTGGTATTTGGTACCATTACAACTATAAAACTTTCATCATTAATAGCATGTTCCTTTGAAATTGTTCAATTCACATGCCCATGGCATGAATAAGGCCACCGGCAACCGTTCCAGTCCCCCCTTTTTCATCGTGTGACTCGTTAGTTTTTTTCTATTTTCGTAGTTTTTTCTCGTTTTATATGGTATCGTACCAGATTATTTCCATTTCCTCAATTTAGTTTTCAATTTGTGGGGTGTGTCCACGGTAAAAAAAACATCGGGTTGTAGCTCCATAAACCGGGGGGCGGTATTCCCGGCTGGCCCTAGCTTTTCTCGGTATTATTACGGCTTCTCCACATCTCCACTCCATCCCCCTTAGTACGGCAATATGAATAAGTTGCAAATATAAAACGGGATGTTAAATTACATTAATCCCGCCACAGAACAGTATTACCATCATGACTTCTCAGCAAAATCCATATATTTAAAAACTTCTAAACTCGTCATACATATTTAATTAAACGGACGGAACCAGCTTGATCAACAATCCATAACCAATTAGCTGAAACTGAATTAACTAAAACAAATTGGTTTTAATTTTTAAAAGTCTCATGACAAAAAAATTTACAAGTAATTTAATGAACTATGAGTGAGGTTTCTTAGAAACAACAAATAATATAAAAAATAAAAATAAAAATAAAAATTATGCTCTAGCAAGGCAGCAACATATTTTGTCGGTGCTACACACGCGCTCACGCGACATTGCTGACGATCTTGTGATCTAACCTTTCTTGTGGGTTTCATTTCTCCTGAGTTGTTGTCGGTGCCATATACTTTTGTGTTTGAAATTCTTGCATTATATTATTTTCTTTTTTATTTCCTTTGATAAGAAAATAGAAAAATCTAATTTATGAAAAAAAAAAGTTCAAACACAAAGTATTTTTGCTATAAAGTGTGAGAAGACAGACACACAGCGAGTCAAAAAAGTCACAAAAAATTATATCTCACAATCTAAATCGAATTTCAAAAAAGTAATTCCGAACTTTGTTCCCCTAGCCGCTTCACTAAGAAAAAATAAACGAAAATAAAAAAAATTAACGTTTTTTTATTGTGTCATTTATGAATACACAATGACGTCATTTGTCATTATGAAAGACACAATGACGTCATTTTGTAATTATGAAAGACACAATGACGTCATTGTGTCATAAAAGACACATGAATTATTATTATTATTATTATATTATTATTATTACTATTATTATTTCTAAAAGAGGACACGAGAGGAACAGAAACTCCGAAGTACTTTTTGAAATTCGATCTAGATTGTGAGATATAATTTTTTTTTGACTTGTTAGCTTATGTGTCTTCTCACACTTTGTAGCAAAAATACATTTTGTAGAATAACCTTGTCCTATCAAAAAATATCAAATGACTCAGGTGATAAGTCACTTCATTAGTGGTGTTGAATGTTGAAATAACTTTGGTTCAAGGAACGTGAATGAATTAATTTAAGTTCTAGTTACAATAAATTTCTCGATCACACAAATTAAGCGTGAAATACAGATTTCAATTGTAATAAATTTTACGGGCCAACAAGTTAAGAAATATGATTCAAATACCAATTTTATTGAATTCAATTTAATTATGCAAAATAAACACACTTAGTTTAACAAATTAAAAGTGAAATTCAGATTTCAATTGTAGGCATGACTAGCACAAGTTAAAATGCACAAGGATGAAACTGAATGCCTTGGTTTAAACAGTTTTTAGTTCACTGTTTTACACTTAAAGTCTTGGGTTGAATAGTTCCTCAAACTATGATCGAATTAAGTACGAGAAAAGTTATCTTTTTTGATGAATAACAATATAAACAGAAAAATTAAAAAGATAAAAAATATCTTACATGGACCACTCTCAATAAATCCTAAAATTGTTGGTCATTAATCATTTTCATCTTAAGTATCTCGTTTTGGCACAATGTGGCGTTACACCCTTCTTTCAAGCTTAGTTTTCCCACGTGCGTTATATGCACCCTTTCACTTCAGTATTTTCTCATCATGTAACTTCTGTAACATGATTACATATTATTTAAATCTAAACGGCACGATCTTGACGCTCTCTTATGTATGAATGTTGAGGTGGGAAATTCTTCTTGCAAGCTCTGTGAAAAACTATGAAGAAACGGTTGATCGTCTTTTTCATCTCATGTCCCATCACAAATTTTATTTGGGCACAAGTTAGTTAGTGGTACAAGATCTCTCCCATATTCGCCTTCACGTTTAATGATTTGATTTACTTACACAAGAATGAGCTTGTCGATGAGATAAACCAGAATATAATTTATACCATAATTTTAATCTCTTGCCGGTGCATTTGGAAAGCAAGAAACGAAGTAATTGATATCAAATTCCTAAGCCATCTATGGATCAAAAACCGAATGGGGCAATGAGTGGTTTCTCTCAAGTCCTTTGGTGGTTCATTACTCGTTTTGCATTGTCTTTTATTATTCCATGCTTTGTGTCTTGTATATTTTTCAGAGTTTTTAGTTCTTTGCTAGTCCTTTTTCTTGATAAAATTTCACCATTAAAAAAAAAGGAGATAAACAATGAGGGATTGCCTTCCAACATTGCATTCCACACGTGATTATTTGGTTAAGGACTTAAGGTATTGTCCATGTAAATCGTATCCTGATTATCTTACAACCTCGTTAAATCGAAAAGGTGTTTGAGATTTCGTATTTCTAGTTTATTATTACAAGAAAGTTAGATGTCGGAAAAAAACAACAAATCATTCATATAAAAAGTGTCATAAACAAGCAAATAAGCACAATTTTCTCAATTTAACACTCAGAAGTTCTTATACAGTACAAAATTTTGTTAAAATTATTGGAAAAACTTTATAAAATAGTATCAAATCTATTATCTATTTTATTAAAATCATGCAACCTTTTTATCCTTCTAAAGTAATTAACGTTTAATTTACTTAATTTTCTAATCATATGTAACTATCAAAATTTTAAGTTAACTTGATAACATATCAGCTCATGATATTTCTAATCTCAACGTTCTCGAATCGATCAATAGTTGTTACCATTACTATTCACATTTTGTTTCAGAACATGAAGGCTTGGGGATCATCGGGGTCGATCGTGGTATGGGAAGGACGTTTTGATTTGGCTACTACAACTATATTGGCATTTAAAAAAAACTAAAACCATAAAAACAAAGCTAAATATCATAATATTGTTAATTTGTATGTAAACTTTATTTATTAGTATTTTTATTGCTATTTACTAATTTTTATATGAGCATTTTGGAATATAAAATGTCAAGCAAGCATGTGCACTTAATAATTGGGCATGACACACCACGTGAACCACTTTCTTCTTATTCCTTCTTTACTTGTTATTTTCAGTATTTTTTTATAATAAGTTTATTCTCATTCCAAGATGTATAATTGTGATAAACTTCTCTCTTTTTGCTGATTTTATCTCGACATGCTCTTGTTACTATTTTCACGAATTTAGGCAAAACTAGGTTTAAATATATCAGTTTTCCCTAAGATTGTAAGTAAATAGTTGATTGTGTGATAAATAAAATCTGCTACATATTAATTTGTAATATTAGCACGTATCATGAGTTGTAATATGCGCTTTAGTGAGTTGTATTATTCTTTTTAATCTTTCTTTTATCTTTAATATTTTTATTTTAACATAATACTTTTACATCATTTACAATTTTAATTCAATATTCTTTTACTTTCAACATTGATTCCTTACACTTTCATATTTTACAAAATTTTCATTTTACTTTTCTGCTTAAATTTTACGAATTAACACGACTTAACATGTGTGTTAGTTCAACGTTTTTACATTTATTTTTCTCCGTTTAACGCCTCCTTCGCAACGCACTTGTCGAAGATCGACTTATTTATTGTTTTATACATTTTTACCTTTCGTCTGCATGGTTCAATGTTTTTACGTCAAATTTTCATTCGGTTTTATTTTTTTCGTTTTTTATTTCTTCTTTAATACAAGTTTTTTTTTTTTTTTTTTTTGTGTGTGTGTTGGGGGTCACTGACGGTTGTGTGTCATTGTTGACTTGGTACGGTTTTAAGACCCCGTTCTGTCACGAGAGACTTGATAGTAGTTATATTATTTCTTAAGAATTTCTAGCTTACATTTAATAAGCTCATATCCAGGTTGTGACTAGATTAACTAGTTATAAAAAATGATTATTTTGAATGTGTAGCACCTATCTTCCTTTCATTTTCTTGTAGAACGGCATGTGTAGCACATATCTACTAGACAAAAAAAATATTGAAATATCATCCAACATGAATATACACCAATAGCTGTCGAGAAAGAAAAAAAATACTAACAACATTAAAAGCCATCGTAACCGACAACGCCCACGAGCTACGATCCAGTACCGTAACATCCTCAGTACACCACCGTCACTAAACACCCATCGTCAGATCACAAAGCACCACACTAACAATCATACTCGCGCCCGTAGGTAATCAAATAACAAACACCTATTTATTTATTTTTTAACCACAAATTTAAAACCCTATTTTGGATAACATATGTTATACTAATCTGTCTCATCTATCTATTTTTCAGTCGAGACCATACCTACTAACTCCTTGGAAGGAAACCAACAGGCCACAACTAAAAAAACCCTTGACTTAAACTCTAACGCTATGTTTCCGAGTTTATTTAAAGGGAAAAAAAGAAAAGAATTGGAATGAAAAAATAATTGTGTTTCAAAGTTTTTAAAAAATAAAAATAAAAAAGTTGTGTTTCCGAGTTCATTTAAAGAAAAAAAAATTAGAAGAAAAAAATTAGTTGTATTTTAAAGTTTTTTAAATAAAAAAATTATTTTTTAAATCCATTTAAACAGAAGAAGGAAATGTAATGAAAGAAAAATGAAGTCTATATCAATCATATCAAACTGAAAGAAAACGAATAACAAGAAAAGAAAGTATTTTTAAGTAAATGTAATTTTACTTTCTAATGTCTTTTTCTCTCTTGTATTGCTTCTTGCTCATTGCTAGATTTCTAATAAACTTTAGCAGTTGTGAAAAAAATAAAAATAGAAAACGTAATTATTTTTATTCAGAGCGAAACTTAACCCGATACCACGCGTTTCTCACAAACATCCACTTCACACAGCTAATGGCTAATCGCAAGTGGGCCCACCTACGCTGTGAACTGTGAACCTCTTCATCTTTCCCATCTTCTGCATTAAATACCTTCCTCCGTCGACACCTCATCAGATCCCGAGGTGAAAAAACACACACTCAACACACACACACACACACACACAGTGAACGTGAGAGGCGATATTGACGATGGCGAGAGTAGATCTGGACGGAAATGTGATAAAGCCGATGACGATATGCATGATCGGCGCCGGAGGCTTCATAGGCTCGCATTTGTGCGAGAAGTTGATGGCGGAGACGCCGCACACCGTGCTGGCGGTTGATGTGTACAATGACAAGATCAAGCACTTGCTCGAACCGGACTCGCTCCCTTGGGCCGGACGCATTCAGTTTCACCGGCTTAATATCAAGAACGATTCGCGCCTCGAAGGACTCATCAAGTGCTCCGATCTGGTAATTCGTTCGTTATTATGTCTAGATTTGGTGTTTTGTAGTATGCGGTTTGTAATTTTGTTGTTGAGAGCGATGTTATACTGTTAATCGCAAGCTTAAGTGTGTTATTAGAGTTATGTGAAGAATTTGGTGTTGTTACTTTGTTCTGTTATTAGTTAATCACGTGCTTAAGTGTGTTTTTGATATTGTTTGAAATTTTGTTGTGGTTACTTCATTCTGTTATTGGATTAAAGTGTAAGATAGTTAGTGATGGTTAGAGTTTAGTGAGTTGCGTGATATTGTTTCTATTTATGCAGATCGGTTTAGAGTGTTACTGATTTTTGTTTTTTATTTGTGTTTAGACTATAAATCTGGCGGCGATTTGCACTCCGGCGGATTACAATACGCGCCCTCTTGACACGATTTACAGCAATTTCATTGATGCACTTCCTGTGGTATGTATTGGCGTATTGCATCTTGTTTACATTGCTCTGACTTTACAGTTTGACCGTCTGTGTAGTGTTAAAGATTTAAAGGCAATCCTACTGTTGTTGATGCAAAATTATGTGCTGATTTATGTCACTTTCAATTATAGGTTAAGTACTGTTCAGAGAACAACAAGAGGCTCATTCACTTTTCCACGTGTGAGGTGTATGGGAAAACAATCGGTAGCTTTCTTCCTAAAGATAGCCCCTTACGTCAGGTAAGATTTAGATCTTTGATTTGGTTGTCCATTAGATACAGTGAATTGTGCTATTGTCACATTTTGGTTGATGATATCTTATATGTTGTATGTATTATCGTTCTTCAGCTTCCTTGTTTTCTATCGACTTAATATTCTATTGTTGATATCCATAGTGTAGTGTGAAAAAGTGGAAATTATTGTTGATCTGTTTATGCTAATCATGATGGCATTTGTTTCAAATCTGCTTAATCATTAATTAAGTTTAATCGCCCAAGGTTGAATAAAAGTTATTCTGTTCAGTGGCATAGGTTTTGGATTCACATTTAATCAAGTTTGCATGCAACACATTCTCTACTTGTTGTATGATATCTTGGGGGCAGTCATCCTATATCATTGTTTATGCGATGGGATCTTTAAAATGAGATTTTTGATTTTTGA
This sequence comes from Flaveria sonorensis, assembly GCA_025506505.1. NCBI lineage: Eukaryota > Viridiplantae > Streptophyta > Magnoliopsida > Asterales > Asteraceae > Flaveria > Flaveria sonorensis. Next base: position 55,577,241 of record CM046425.1, on the reverse strand, counting down.
TTACTGAAACTGCAATTTGTTGTATTTGCCATATCCATTTGTACATGAACACTTTAATCTACAGGATCCTGCTTACTACATTCTCAAAGAAGATACTTCCCCGTGCATATTTGGCTCAGTTGAGAAGCAGAGATGGTCATATGCTTGTGCTAAACAGTTGATAGAGAGGCTAATTTACGGTTAGCATACTTAAGCTGCATTCTGTTAACTTTATAACAGCAACTGTGGGATGCTGATTCACTTTTTTTTTTCACAACAGCTGAGGGTGCGGAGAATGGTCTTGAGTTCACCATTGTAAGACCTTTTAATTGGATTGGCCCTAGGATGGATTTCATTCCTGGGATTGATGGTCCCAGTGAAGGTGTTCCAAGGGTTCTGGCATGCTTTAGTAATGTTAGTATATATTTTCCCTTAATTTCAGTTACTTTAATTTTACTTTCAATTTCCTGGAATATTATTTGTTTACTAATGATGTTTGCTTTTCTTTACATGCAGAACCTCCTAAGGCGGGAGCCTCTGAAGCTTGTGGATGGTGGAGAATCACAAAGAACCTTTATCTACATCAAGGATGCTATCGAAGCTGTTCTTCTGATGATTGTATGTTTAATTTTTATTCTCTTTAACATATGGTAATAATCGTGTATCGCAAGTGTTGGTAATCATCTTATCTGACCTACTTCTCAGGAAAATCCAGCCAGAGCTAGTGGTCAGATCTTCAATGTAGGCAACCCTAACAATGAAGTTACAGTCAGACAACTTGCTGAGATGATGACTAAGGTCTTTTAATCTTTTACCCTGAAAATGTTCATATTATCTTCTACTTGCATAAGTATGTGAGGGGCAGAATTGGAACTTGTTAATGAAATCAAACTTTTTGTTAATTTTATTCCATTGATTATATTTGTTCTCTTGCTTTGACCAGGTGTATTCGAAAGTGAGTGGAGAAGATGCAATAGAGACTCCCACCATTGATGTCAGCTCCAAAGAATTTTATGGCGAAGGTTATGATGACAGTGATAAGAGAATTCCAGACATGACCATTATAAACAAACAATTAGGTACTATCTTTTTCCAATCTCTGCATACACTAGAATATATATAGTGTGACCAAGGAACCTCATTGATGTTTTAACCAGAAAGATTGAAAGACAATTTTGATTGGGCAATCTAACACTTGGTTGAATACAAATTAACAAAATGCTTTTTTATTGAATCTTTAAAAAGGGGAGGCCAATTTAGGATTGTTGAAATCATCTTGACTATAAAGTTTTAAGGTAGGTAGCCAGAAACTACATCACTCACTCGATTGATGGTACATAGACTGCACTTGTTAATACAAACTGATAATTCCAGTATAGAGATTTGAAATTATAAAAGTTTATGTTTATGTATCATAGTATGCTAAACTTGAAACGCGAAAGGTTGAAAACCAACAAAACAGAATAACTTACCCACACATAGTTGAACTAGGAACCCTTTGTGCATTTGACCCGGTGGTGGTGGTGGTGGAGATAGTAGCATTGACGAGTTAGTGATGGCGACAAACAATGGTTGTGGGACTCGGTGATACTCACCCATTTGGAACTGTTTTAAGTAGCAAGTTTTATAAGAGTGAACCTTTTTGACCTGTTGTATAATTTGAGTAGAGCCAAACTGTCCTGTTTGTGTTGACCCAAATGGACCCATATGCACATATTGTACCCATCCAGAGTGTGGGCATACTGCAATAATTGTACTCAGTAGTCAGTACACATGTTTAAAAGTTATTTTGCATGAATGACAGGATGGAATCCAAAGACATCGCTTTGGGACTTGCTGGAATCCACACTTACATACCAACACAGGACATATGCTGAAGCTATCAAGCAAGCAATTGCAAAACCATCAGCAAATTGAGAATGTAAGGATTCTGGTTCTCCTGTAATAGGAACTCCAAAAGTGTCATCTCATGGTGTGAGCTGCAGCTGTAGCTGTAGCTGGTGTTTTTGTTCTTTTTCAAAGACCTTAATGATATCTGTTTGGAACGATCAATCCCACATATATAGACGACATTATATTCGTTTTTTCATGTCAACAATAGTTGCTAATACTTCTAACGTCTAGTAGAAACTATGCCTGTGTATGACCTGACCATGTTATAATTCTGTTTATTACCCGCTTTTCACAGTTCATCTATCTCATTTCCTGCAAAGGACCGAGTCTGAGTGTGTTGTGTTCATTTGTTATGGAGATTTTGTCTAGACATTGTGCTATAATTTATTATTTGTTTTATCTTGTTGGCTTGTTGTCTCTTGGTCTGAATGTCTGATCTATGAGTAGTTTTTTTTTTCACATATATTTTAAATTAAGATATATGGTTACAAACTTACACAATTGAAAGGTACCCTATGCGAGTATTTGAATGGATACTATAGTAACAACCTTCGGATATTTGCCATGTCAGAATTAGAAAATTAACTCATTGGGAGCCTTAACCCAAAATCTCCAAGTTACTTAGAGGACGGGAAGCAATTTCATTGGTTCAGGCTTGCAGGTATAAACTAGGTATAGGCTTGCAGCCATGAGCGCAAAGCGAATTATTTTTTAGGCTTTTACTAAAGTGTAAACTTGGTATAAACCAAAAATCTAAGCTAAGTTACTCTATTGAGAGAGGAAAATGTATCAAGTTATGAGATTATGTTTGCTAAATACAACTAACTAGTTAACCACCTAACTAATTATAACTAACCTAACTAATACATAACTCTACAATCATAAAGGAGTCATCTTCTCCTCGAATCGTTCATATATGGAGCTAGTCGGTGCGACATAGACCATCCCAGTTGCATGATAAACGATAGATAAAAGTTTTATGTTCTTACATGTCCAGAAGTGTACTAATATTCACATTTCCACACATGCTACTATATATGTATGTTAACAAATTTATATATTACTAATTATCAAGTGCTCTATGCATTATCATGTTGTACATCATGCTTATCAAGTGTGTTGTGTATGAATGAGTTGTACTCTTAGATTTAGTGGGTTGTATCCAACAATTTGGTGAGCAATTTATATATTACTAATCATCAACTTCTCTATGCATAATCAGTGGTGGAGCTTGAACGCCTCCATAGGGGAGGCGGGGGCGGAATTAAATTTTTTTAGGGAGGGCGAACTTCATATTTATATAAAAATTTACACTACCGGACCAAAAATTTACACTACAGGACTAAAAGTTAACACTACCGACGAAAAAAGAGGGGCCCCCTCAACTATACTTCGCCATTGTGCATGATGGTGTTATACCTTATGCATAGGGAGTTTTTTAAAAAAAATTGAATTTTTCACTTTTAACATAAAGTTTTTCATTTTTTACAATTGAATTTTTTAAATTTGATTTTATTTACTTTTAACCCAAAACTCTTCATCTATTACAATTTAATCTCATAACGTTTATATTTTCAACTTTGTTCATCTATGCTTTTCATATTTCGTAAATCATCGTTTACCATTTCGTTCTAAGTTTTGCAAGTTAACACGACACAACATGATGTGTGATTCAACATTTTTACGTTTCATTCTAAATTTGGTAAGTTAACACGGCATAATGTGTGTGCGTGGTTTGACATTTTTACATCTATTTTCTCCTTTTGAAGGGTTCGTCACGACGCGCGGACATTAGATCGACTTAGTTATAATTTTCTATGTTTTACATTTTGTTCTAAGTTCTTTGTATTAACACACCGCAACTTCAGTGTTGGTGGCCGTTAGTGGTGGTGTGACATTTTGTTCTAAGTTCTTTGTATTAGCACACCGGAACTTAATTCTAGTTCACTAACTACATACTAATTTCTAATTTTATTTTGAGTTGTTAGTTGTACCTTTGCCATACTTGGTTTTACCTCATTTTTTTTTTCTTTTTTCTAATCTTTAACTTTTTTACTTCTAACTTTTTATTTTTAAAATATAACCCCAACACTTATTCACTTTCAACTTTGGTTCCTACATTTTTTATCTTTTATAAACTTTTCGTTTTTTATGTTGGTTTAGAATTTGCGAGTTAACAAGCCGTAACAAGCGTTAGTGGTTCAACGTTTTTACACCTATTTTTTTTTTCAGTTTAACGGCCCCGTCGTAATGCATAGATTCTAGATCAATTTAGTTATTGTTTTCTATGTTTTAGGTTTCACGTGTGTGTTTTGACGTTTTAACTTCTACATTTCTTTTCGTTTAGTCCAATTTTTTTCATTTTTCATTTCTTTTTTATACAAGTTTTTTCGGTGTTGATTGTCGTTAGCCGTAGTTTGACATTGGTTATACTTGACACGGTTTACGCCCCAGCCGCAACGCGCTGGGTTTAGTACTAGTTTACAACTAAATTTCAACATACTAGTACTATAAACTAAGTACTTTGTGCACCTAATTCATTACAAGAAATTAAATACTCTCATCTTGTTAGAAACATCAAGAGTGACAGTCGTTAGTGGGTGGCCATAATTACCCTCAAGGGACTTCTCTCAAGTCTCATGCATGTTTAAGTCTGGCTCAAAACCCCAAAAGTAAACCTAGGTCTTGATACAACTCTCAACATGTTAGAATATATATTGATTTTATATAATTAGTAGATCTGAGTAGAAACCAGGTATTTAATATATGTAATATTTTGAGTAATGAGACTCTTAAATAACAAATGGTTATTCCAAACAGTGAGAGTCGGTTTTGGGCTCGAATAGGTCTAGAATCCACCCACATTGGTTCTCATCATTTAGGGTTGTAGCCTTCAGAAGATTGGTTCCTAACGAAATCGAGCTCTCCCACAAACCCTTAATCAGTAATTACATTTTTACCAAAGTTAGAAAAATCAGTTATTTAATATATCTCTTAATGATCCAACCGATTTATAGATATCTTTTGACATGATTTTTAAGAGGAATTCACATATTTCTCATTTTTAAAGTCACTAATTACATTTTTGCCAAAGTTAGAAAAATCAATTACATATATTCCCTTTTTAAAACATATATATCACATACTTACCCATTTTATTAAAATTACTAGGTTAAATACTCGTGTGTCACACGGATGGAAATAGAAAAACTATATAGCAGATATTATATATGTATAATCTAATATATTTTATATGTAATACGTTAATGAATAAATAAATTTATTATATATAACAAACATATTTAAGTTATAAATAATATGTACGAAAAAACGATAATTAATATTCATAAGAATATTATATACCTATATCTATTTATATGTGGTGCATGATTTTAAATTTTTTCATATTAATTACATAATTCTAATAATATGAAGAATTATATATTCACATCTAACAATAACATTTTGTACTAAATTTAAAACGTCTTGTCAATGATTATATAAAACGAACAATTGGAGTGAATGTAATTTTAATAAATAAATAAATGAATAAAAGAAAAAAAAAATCTAATTTTTCAAAAATTTAAGTAAAAATGTATCAGATAAACACAGAATGTGTGAACGAATCTTAATTCTAATACTGTGTGAACATAGAAATTAATTATTAATTTTTTTTTTGAAAAACGTATGCAATTGTTTCCATATCAATTATATTTCCAAAAATGAGAATTCTACAATTAATTATAAACGTTTTTTTTAGTAAATAGGGATCTAACATATATAAGTTTCATCATACTGAGGACACGTGGATTGAACTTAGGTGGTGATGAGATTGACTACCTAGAAAAACACCATGTGGCTCTAAAATATTTTGCTTTATTGGATTATATTTATAGAATGGTTATTTTACATGTATTTTCACTATGTTATATTTACATATTTTTCTTCTTAAGAATATCAATTCAATATTTTCACAAGTTTGACTCTTCTATATAAACAGAAATAATAAAATTACATCTTGTTTAAAACTTAATTTCAAAACAAAAATAATCAATAATTAAAGTTATATATCCAAATACAAAACATAATTATCAACAGTTTTAAATAATTATATGAGTTAATTACATAAATGATCCATATGGTTTATCTAAAATAACAGAATTGGGTACTAAGACTTTTTTGTAACAGGTTGGGGTTTGTGTTTTAAATTTTGTAACGAGTTGAGGTACTAAGACTAACAGACATTAGTTTTTCTGTTAAATTTAAGTGCAATGACTAAAATACCCTTCGAGGGACTATTTTTGTAATTCTGTATATTTCTTTTATCCAGAGACCATTAGTGTAATTACATATAACTTTTAAAATCCCAAACCCCTTCCCCGTCAGCCACTATCACCACCATATACCCACTGCCACCACCATCTACCCACCGTCACCACCACCCAACCCTCGTGGTCACCGGACATCCACCGCGACATCGAGTGGCAAAAGCTGAAAAACAACAATCAACGTCGCTACCACCGCCGCCAGAGCAAGAGCATCAACTGTTAAGGAAGTTGAAGTGACTGATGATGATGTGAAGGAGCTGAAAGCGTGCTTAGATTTAGGTTTCGGTTTCGGTGTTGATTTCTCTAGTGATTTGGATCCGAAGCTTTCACAGGCTTTTCCGGCACTCGAACTTTACGCGGCGGTTAATCGGCAGTTTAATAGTCGGATTCTATCGAGATCTTCGTCGTTGAGTTCGGATTTGTCGTCGAGTTAGTCGTGTTCGGCCACTGCTATCGTTGATCCAAGTAAGCGAAGTTGAGATTATGTGTTCTGATTGCGTTTTTTAACGATTGTGTGTAGGTGATATGTGATTTGAATCTTGATTGAATGTTGTTTTGGGGAGCCACCCAAAACCCCCCAACCCACCCAATTGCGTCTCCCTCCCACTCGCATTCAAATCACCATCACCACCACCACTAAACCACCGTCGTCGTCCACCATCAACTTGTTGCACCCTTCCTTCTCCGACCATACCACCACAACCAGATCTAAACACATTGGTGGTTCCCCTACCTCCCGTGACTTGTTTAAAACCCTAAAACCCAAATTAAACATTACCTAATTGGAAGTTCTTGGCAGCAGTGGTGGTTAACTGGAAATGAAACGACGGTGGATGGTGCTATGGTGGTGATGATGAGATGCTGATGATGGTGAGATGGTGCCGATGATGCGATGATGAAAATGACATTGACGGTGTTGTTGTTTGATTTAAATAGAAGATGGTGGTGGTGAGAATGATGTGACACGGTGGGCCCCGATGGTGGTGGCCGACGGTGGGGGCTGGTGGTGGGCGCGGTGGGGACTGGTGGTGGTGGCCGGCGATGGGGCCAACGTGGGGGCTGGCGGTGTGGTGAAATATGAATATATATACACTGTGTGTGTATATATATAGTATGTGTTGTGTGTAGATATAGTTAATTATGAAAACACTCCCCTATATATATTGAATGACACACACAGTCCCTTAAGTTACATTAGTAAGCCTTCTCAAGTGTAAAGACGAAAATACCCTTAGGTTTAACGGAAAAGTTAACGTCCGTTAGTGTTAGTACCTTAACTCGTTACAATTTGAAAACGCAATACCCAACTTGTTATAAAAAACCTTTAGTACCCAAACCTAATATTTTTTATAAATCACAGGGACCATTTGCATAATTAACTCTAATTATAATAAAAAACATCGGTATGTAAAAACACAATTCTTTTTTTAATCAGCGCACATATTACAATATTACCTTTTAAACCATGTATTATTTTGAAAATGAAATAAGCAGACGTGTTATAAGACTTATATAATTTTCAATTTTATTGTAAAAGAAAGAACATGTCAAATTGTCAATTGCTTTTCAAAATAAAACATATAGAATACTGTTTTTGGCACCCACCATCGGCTTGATTCCATTATTATTCTATTGCGGGTTGTTCCTCGTTCATGAGGAAATATTTCTAAAAATTCAAACCAAAAACCTTATATTTTTAGTTTTTGGTGTTTTTCCAGAACCGTAAAAATAACTCGTATTTTTTTAACTTTTAAAGGTTTTTTAGAACCATAGAAATAACGAATGCTTTGAAGCCAATCAAAATTGATTTGCTAACTCGAGTTAAAGTTTGCATGCGTATTTAAATTATTCTTAGTTTTAAGTTAACTTACCATCACTATTTGATCCAATTCACGTCAATATCTTTTTTTTTAAATTCTAAATGTCTAACCGCACCAACTCAAGCTAAAATCAAGTCAATTCGAATTGGCTCGTTAAAACTAAGTTGAAACCAAATTCCAACTTCCAGCTCATTTAAAACTCACACAAAATCAGCTAAAGCTATGTGTTGTGAATGAGCTCTATCAATGCTTTATTCACGTGTGTTGTGGGGTTGTCCTGTAATATTGCGACATGTGGTGCTGACTGGATGTTGATTGGTCATTGGATAGAGCCCATGATCAAATAGTTTGACCTTGTTACGAATCAGATGATTAAAGACCCTCACTCACGCCTCGCAACCTCTCTCACGCCCGCTTGATCGCGCCACCATGTTAAGGTGTGCGCGACCAAGGTGGAAGGCCATGTGGGTATCGCCCTTGTTCAAGCTGTAGACAACACCTAGTCTAATATTCTAACCAAGCTCAAACACGTTGTAGCTCGACTCGTAAATTGCCCTCGTAGTACTATTTTCCCTCACCTTGGTGTTTCATTATTCAAACAAATCTTTAAAATGATGATAATAATGACGATTAAGAGAAGAGGACATCACACAGCTGGATGACCAGATGCAACAATAATGACACTCAAATCTCATTCAACAAAACCTCAACTTCATATTACTGCTATTATTATTATTATCATTTTCCACTAAAAAAACCAAAACAAAAAAAGTCACCTTCTCATACTCATTCTCATTCTCATTCTCACTGGCCGACGGCTATTCCAAAAACTCCCTCAGTCCACCACTTTCTCTCTCTAGATCGCACCTTCAATTGCACTCCGATCACCACCTCCGGCTGAAATTGACCGCCGGAAGACCGCCGCCGGAGCCGTTGACGTTGAATTAGGGTTTAGAAACGAACGAATTAGGATCTGGAGTTGAAACGCCTCTTTTGTGTGAAGTGATTGAAGTAGAGAGGCGATGGCGTTGTCAGGTATGAGAGGACTGTCGGTGTTCATCTCCGATGTGCGTAATTGCCGGAACAAAGAGCAGGAGCGACTTCGTGTTGATAAGGAGCTTGGGAATATCCGTACTCGGTTTAAAAACGAGAAGGTTAGTTAGGGTTTTGGTTTGTTGGATGTTGTGTGCTTTCTCTGTTGTGAATTTAGTGTGATTTTTGTTGTGCTGTTAGGTTAGTTGGTTTTGTTAGTTGTGTGGAATCTATGGAGTTATGAGGGTTGATATGCTGGTGAGCTCAGAGCTGAATTACCATGTGATATGACTTCAATTAAGCTCAAGATGTATGATTTTTATATTCCTTAAGGAAATATTAAACCTAGATAGTAGCCAAAGACCAAAGTTGTAGACAAGGCTAGGAGAGGGATTACTGCTGCAATGTAGTCATGGTTGAACGAAATACGGAAACATGATCGGCAGGAATGTTTAAGAAAAGGGGGAATGGGGGTAGGCCATTAGCTTGTCTTTGCAAGAGTTCCCTAAGAAGTATGTATTGACTCCTTTGAAGCTGGGACTGTTACTGAAAAACTGATAGATTGATAAGAATGTTTATCATACTCACATCACATGAAAAATGCACCATTTACTGCTTTAGCATAGCTTATGTTTAAATTGTTAATTGCAATTTGCAAAGTTCACTTTTGTCAAGCATTTAAGCTTTTCTAGTTATTTTTACAAAGTTATTGTGTATTGATTGTGGTTTGCACTAGTAATATATGCATTAGCTTGAAAACCAAAATTTAATCTCAAACCATCTTAGGAGAAGTTAAATTCAAACAGTCTACTAAATTAGGGATCGATCAATAATCAAATGCCAATGTGAATATCTACTTGAAGTCAGTTTTAGCAATCATTATGAGTTGGATAAGCTAGAAAATACATGATGGATGAACTTGCCTTCTGCCACTTGCAATTGGGTATTTCATGCTCTTAACTTCCATCACATTTTGAGATGTAGTTTCACTTAAAAGCAGCAAACGCATAAGTTAAATGGTTGCTAGCTTTAAGATGTATATGTGAATGATGTAGCCACATGAGAATACCATGGGTTAGAAACGAGGGTTTAAAGTTAACTGTTGCATGAATTGAGTGGATATGGGAGATACAATTGTAGCCAAAAGTAACACAAGTTGCATTAGCGTAGAGGAACTTTACAGTTTAAATTACAATCAAGAGCTTGACAATGTAGATGAATGAAATATACAAACTCAAAGCCATCTAAGCTAGGTTCAAACCTAGAATAAGTGACTATAAATATGTGGCAAGCTTGGTTTTAACATGCGCACATCAGAAGTGTATAATGCGATAATATGATCGCATGGCACATTGTTGCAGTCAATACGATGTGATTCCATGATTTGCATATGATGTGTGATCCGGCATGTGGTTAGTTGACTGATATTTGAACAAATTAGACCATCATTTGGAATGGGCCTGAGTTTATCACATCTTATTAAACAAATTTGACAATCATATGAAGTATGAACAAATCAAACCATCAATTGAGCAATGGGTTTGAGTATTTGAACAAATTAGACTATCGATTGAATGTATCTGACAAGAGACGATGGGGATGTCTTATATTTTAGTGTTTAAAAGTTAACATTTTAAAATATTATGTACAAATAATATTGAAATAGTATTTAGTAACTAGGTGTGCTTGTGGGGCTGACATACCTTAGTCTTGGTTTATGCTTGTTGCCTTCCTATTGTGTTATATTCTTGTTGTGCTATCTTCCGCTACTGATGGATAATCTACCTTGTTGACACACCAAAACATTAGACGTTATTAAAAATCCATCCTACAATTTCTTTTCAAATATGACAGTAATTTTTATCCTTTATGGTCTATCCTTGAATGAATATAGAACTGTCTGTACACCTTGTTGAATATATCACTTCTCATGTTCCAAATACTCCATTCATAGACCACATATGATTTCTTTAAAACAAACCATGATTTATATAACTAAACATGGAAATTATAACACTATACGTAGAATCATCTGATGGATCTATTCAATTAAAACTCCAGTCAGAGTTCAATCTTGTAACTGTAATAATATATCTGTGCAAAAGATGTTTGTAGTCAGGACTTGGCCTGACTTTGACTTGTTCTCGACTCCTCGGCCAATCTTCTTATTTACTTGTTCTACACTTGTGCTCCCAGGGTTTGACACCATATGAAAAGAAGAAATATGTTTGGAAGATGCTATACATATATATGCTAGGATATGATGTTGACTTTGGTCACATGGAAGCTGTATCCTTGATATCTGCTCCAAAATATCCCGAAAAGCAGGTTGGGTATATAGTGACATCATGCCTGCTCAACGAGAATCATGATTTCTTAAGATTAGCAATAAATGCAGTCCGTAATGATATTATCGGCCGCAATGAAACTTTTCAGTGCCTAGCATTGACACTGGTATGAATATAGCAATTGAAACCTTAATATTTTATTTTTATGCATGTATGATTTAAATGCTAGAAAATTTATTTTTGTGGTCAGCTTATTAGCTTAAAGAAAATCATTTCTTACAGGTTGGGAATATTGGTGGTAGAGAATTTGCTGAATCACTAGCACCCGATGTTCAGAAGCTGCTTGTAAGATGAAAAGTACATTTGAACATTTAATTGTATTTTAATTAAGATTTAATACTTACTCTGTTTACCTCAGATTTCAAGTAGTTGCAGGCCACTAGTGAGAAAGAAGGCTGCATTATGTCTACTAAGGCTCTTCAGGAAAAATTCTGATATTGTGAATGTTGATGGCTGGTATTTCTTGTTTCTAGGATTACTGTTTCTCAGAGGTGGCAATTTTGACTAGTTTTTTTATGAGTGGGTCGACTGGGTTTTGCTGTATGCCTGTATCTCAGAATGGCTAAAAGTCACCTAAAGTCTATTTGCAAAGCATCCAACCTTCTATATCGATCTATTTAAGAATTTTGCTTATTATTAATTTACTGTAATACTATAGTTTTTGTAATTATGATTAAGAATTATCATTTATAATAATAATGTTATTATCTATAAACACAACACGACCCGACCCAGTTCTAACTACATTAAAATGACCTGTTTCAATCTGACCATCACCCGCTCCATCTATCTTGCTGTCTCTACTGTTTCCTAACGTATTTTTAACTTTCCCTCTGATCGAATATTTGTGGATCAAACTTTTTTAGGTCAGATCGAATGGCACAACTTTTGGATGAACGTGATCTTGGTGTTTTAACATCGTCAATGAGTCTTTTTGTTGCTTTAGTAGCCAACAACCATGAAGCATATTGGAGTTGTCTTCCAAAATGTGTTAAAGTTTTGGAAAGGCTTGCTAGAAATCAGGATGTTCCTCAAGAATACACATATTATGGTATTCCTTCTCCATGGCTTCAGGTTTGTGCCTCCATTACTACAAATGATATATGTAACATATTTGTTATTATTATCTTTAATGCAAATTTGGTTTTTGTAGGTGAAAACAATGAGGGCACTTCAATATTTCCCAACTGTTGAAGATCCAAGCATTAGAAGAGCGTTATTTGAGGTATATTTTAGTAGGATTATTTCTCCCTCTAGGCCAATTTTTGGTTAAAACAATACTAATTAACTAATTGAGCTTATTTTTAATGTTTAGGTTCTACAACGAATACTCATGGGAACAGATGTGGTGAAAAATGTCAATAAAAATAATGCGTCTCATGCTGTTTTATTTGAAGCCCTTGCTCTTGTAAGTTTATGTTTCCTGTTTCCATGTTAAATTACCCTAAACCATAATCTAATGTGTATTATTTTCACTAAGTTAAGCTTGATATTTGCTTTAACGAAATGTTGACAGGTTATGCATCTTGATTCTGAGAAGGAGATGATGTCTCAATGTGTGGCACTGCTTGGGAAGTTTATAGCTGTTCGTGAGCCAAATATCCGGTATTTGGGTCTGGTAAGCAATGAAGCAGTGTAGATTATTTTTATGTTTTTGTTTGGTATTTGATGGCAATAGTTGGTGAACATGGATTATGCAGGAAAATATGACTAGAATGTTGATGGTTACAGATGTTCATGAGATAATAAAAAGACATCAAGCACAAATTATCACCTCATTGAAAGATCCTGACATCAGGTGAGTTTTGATTGCTTTTAATCGCTAATCATTTTTTAAAGATTTTTTACGTTTTATCATTTGTTAATATTCTTTTACTAATGCAGTATCCGGAGACGTTCCTTAGATCTGCTTTATGGCATGTGCGATGTCTCGAATGCCAAAGACATTGTTGAAGAATTACTGCAGGTATACAATCGAAAGATATAATACTTCTCAGCTCTATTTATGTTGTCATCATAGATTTTGATGTAGAGGTGGCAAAACAGGCTGGTTGGGTTGGATAACCACTCAAAAGGGATACCGGTTGAAACATGTCACTTTAGAACGGGGTGGGTTATCTAGAGGTGGCAAAACGGTCTGCTGTTTCAAACAGATGCTTCTAAATAATCTACATTTCTACTATCATTTTTCCTGAAACTATTTATTGAAGTTAAAGAAAACTAAAATAATTATTTGTCGTTTATTGAAAAATTGAAATATTAAAATTTCTTTTGAAAATTACTTTGGTTGGTAGAAATTATGGATTGTATCCTTAAACTTCGTTTATTAGATTGAATATTCTTATTTTACAATTTTTATCCAAGTAAAATGACGAGAATACACTCATCTTACACTCATCTTCTTCAACATCTTTATTTATCATTAGAAGTTTTTTAACCCAGATTCATAAAATCAATTTCACAAACAATAGTTTTATAATATGTTGGCCAAGATCAGACCCATAAATCTTTTCTTCATCTTAATAAAACAACTATAATCAGCCATAAGTATTTTCTAAAAACTTAAATACTCCATTCATTTTGATTATAGATTATTGAATTTTGATCTGCTGGATAATGACACTGACATGCCTGTTCATAGTATCTTGCCACAGCAGATTTTGCAATGCGTGAAGAATTGGCACTGAAAGCTGCTATTCTAGCTGAGAAATTTGCTCCTGATTTGTCATGGTTTGCAATTACATCTTATTAATCACATTCAAAGCAATAACGCTAGAATTTGATAGAACCTTTTTTGGAAGTTTTATTTTTATGAAGAGATATACTCTGTTACACTTCATTTTTTTCAGGTATGTGGATGTTATACTTCAGTTGATAGACAAAGCAGGAGATTTTGTCAGTGATGACATTTGGTTCCGTGTCGTGCAGTTTGTGACAAACAACGAGGACCTTCAGGTACCTTCATATCTTTGATTTGATATCCGGACTTATTTTTGTATGTTTTATTTAAGTTGTGGGACTTGCTCTTATCATATAATTGTATATTCCATCAGCCATATGCAGCACTGAAAGCCAGGGAGTATCTTGATAAGCCCGCCATACATGAGACAATGGTGAAAGTATGTAAACTCTCCTTTAATGTATATCTATTATACTAAGGTTAGGGGTGGGAGTTTCTACATGTGTTAATTCGGATTATGTTTTATATTTAGCTTGTCAAACGTGTTTTAAATTTCCCAGAGTGTACTTTCAATGCATAATACCTTGTAGATCGTTTTATTAAAAACATGTAATTTATATAAATTCTACAAGCTAACCCTATTTGACACTAATTTCTTTTTGACAAAATATAGAAATTCGGATGGTAAGTATTTCAAGTCAGCCGAATCCATACAGTTAATTACCCATTTAGCTAATATTAATATTCTGATGTTTTAAAAACGGGGTTTCTTGTCTGGACAGGTTAGTGCTTATCTGCTTGGAGAATACAGCCATCTCTTGGCCAGACGACCTGGTTGCAGCCCAAAGGAAATTTTTGGCATCATACATGAAAAACTTCCTACTGTTTCGTAAGTATGCTTACTCTTTTATAGCTTTATTATTATATAATTAGATAAACATTTACGAACTGCTTATATGTTCAGGACACCTACAATCCCTATTCTTCTTACAACATATGCAAAGATTCTGATGCACTCACAGCCACCAGATCCAGAATTACAGAATCAAATTTGGGCAGTATACAGCAAGTCGGTTGACAGTTGTTTTAAACTCACTTCATGTTCTTTTTAAGAAGTCACAGTATTTTGCTAAACAGATATTCTCATCTATTTAGGTATGAAAGTTGCATTGATGCTGAAATACAACAAAGGGCAGTTGAATATTTTGCATTGAGTAGGAAAGGTGAAGCTTTAATGGATATATTAGCCGAAATGCCTAAATTCCCAGAGCGCCAGGTGATTGTTTAATAAATTTAAAACTTTAATATTGTCACTTGTGGTGATTTATTTATAACTTTAATGTTCTTTTTGCAGTCCTCATTGATTAAGAAAGCTGAAGATACTGAAGCTGATACAGCAGAGCTAAGTGCTATCAAATTAAGGGCACAGCAGCAGACATCTAATGCTCTGGTGTTGACCGATCAGCGCCCTGCTAATGGAACTCCACAAGTGAGTCAGCTTGGCATGGTTATGGTCCCCAGCACGAGCAATGTGGTGAGGATATGTTACATATAATAGTTTAGCTTGTGTTAGGCGATGGTGTATAAATTTGTATATTTACAGGATCAAAATGGTGTTGACCAACGGTTAACCCAGTCCAATGGGACTCTGAGTGTTGTTGATCCTCAGCCCCCTGCTCAGGATCATGGTTCTGCTGGTGACATCCTTGGCGATCTTTTAAGCCCGTTGGCTATTGAAGGTCCTCCTGATGTATCTCCTCAATCAGAGCTTAATGGTGTACCTTCTCATGAAGGTACATTAGGTGCAAATGAGGCTTTAGCCCTTGCACCTGTTGGAGACCAAGAATCTACTGTCAAGGTACTGGGACAAGTTGGGTAATGCGTCAAAATGGTTTGGGTTTAATTTGTCATTATGTAGTGCGGGTAAAATATGGACTACAAAACAATATCATTGTCATCATAATCTAAATCTTGAGTAATACCATTAAGAGGTTTGTATGTAATATAAACAGATTTTGGGTGACTTTTAGTTGGTTCAACCCACTTGACCATGTTTTGACCTGTTAGAGGCAAGTTGCATTCATAAGTAAATGGGTCGAAAGTGCAACCTCCGCTTATTGGCCTTCAACATTATTAATGTGATTCTCAATCTTTTCTTATGCTTTTCACAGCCAATTGGAGACATTGCAGAAAGATTTCAAGCTTTATGCCTTAAAGACAGTGGGGTACTCTATGAAGATCCTTATGTTCAGGTGATTCCTAATGCCACTTGATATCATATATTCTGGTACGCTCCAATGGACTTAAGGTAATATACATTATTAATTATTATCGCCAGATTGGCATCAAGGCAGAATGGCGAGGCCACCAGGGCCGTGTGGTACTCTTCTTGGGTAACAAGAATACTGCTCCACTTGATTCTGTAAAAGCAGTAATATTATCTCCTTCCCATTTAAAGTTGGACCTATCTTTAGTACCAGAAATCATACCTCCACGAGCACAGGTGAGATATCAAATCACCTTTTCTTTTTCTTTATGAACTTCTATTGTTTATTGACTGGTTTTTTCTTTTTTTTAAATTTATGAAGGTCCAATGCCCACTTGAAGTGGTAAATCTCCGCCCTAGTAGGGACGTTGCTGTTCTTGACTTCTCATACAAATTTGGAACTTATTTGGTATGTGGTAATAATTTTTTTAATCTGCAAGATTGTGTTGTAATGATATTAATTATTTACATTTTTAAATTACAGGTAAATAATAGACTACGGCTTCCCGCAGTCTTGAACAAATTTCTTCAGCCTATTCAAGTATCAGCTGAAGAATTTTTCCCCCAGTGGAGATCACTACCTGGACCTCCTTTGAAACTTCAAGAAGTGGTCTGTGCATTTTAACAAATATCTATATTTATTAATTAATTATTTTTTTTTTACCTTATATATTTATTCAATGTGTCAATGGTGCTTTTGATTCAGTTAATAATGTTTAATGCGTGCATTGTTTCATTGTTTCGTCATCATTTTTGAGAAATTATATAATTTATTATTAATAAAATGAAACAGGTTAGAGGCGTGAGACCCATGTCATTGGGAGAAATGGCAAATTTGTTTAACAGTTTGAGGGTGATGGTTTGTCCTGGATTGGTGAGTTTATAATATTATAATTAACCATATTTTCTTTTTAACATTGGTGACACATGCAAGCACTTTATGCTCTTTCCTTATGTTTTGTGTTCTTTTCAGGATCCAAATCCGTGTAATTTAGTTGCAAGCACAACCTTTTACTCTGAAAATACACGAGCCATGTTATGCCTCGTAAGTTCATATACATGTTCTAAACTTATATTAAACAAAATTATATTATTGTTTATTCTTCTAAGCTTTTAAGACCGGTTTTTTCAGTACTTGACAATCACTTTCATATGAATGAAAATGAAAAAGTATGTTTGACTTTTGACTTGAATCTTGGCTGAAACTTTGGGTATTCTACTATTCTCTCTTTCAGATAAGAATTGAAACAGATCCAGCTGACAGAACACAGCTCCGCATGACAGTTGCATCAGGGGACCCAACACTAACGTTTGAGTAAGTTTTTATTTCGAGTTTCATACCAATAAAATAATGAATAACAAATGTAGTCGGTTGGGTACTGGATCGATATAGGTTAGGGTTAAAATGGTTGATTATATGTGCATATTGACGCTTATGTATGATTACGGAACAATATTATGAGCATAATAATTGTTTTTTCTTTTACACAGGCTAAAGGAATTCATCAAGGAACACTTAGTAAGCATTCCTACAGCTGGCCAGCCTCCTGCACCCGTGGCTCAACAACCGCAGCCAACTAATCCACCGATTTCATCATCAGACCCGGGGGCTTTGCTCGCTGGTCTGCTTTAAAAAACTCTAGAACAGTATATTATTAAAACACAAGCCCATTTGCCAAGAAAGAAACTGTAAAATGGTTATTAAAGCTCTACAACAAAACAGGCAGGCAATGATACAAGCATGGGCTCGCGGGATTAAAATGTAAGCTTACAAAATGTTCGGTGCAGTGTTAGCGTTGGTTTTTCGAGGGTAACATTTGCGATTTTTTTTCAGATTGTGTTATCAGGTCATGTTTTTCTCCCCATATTTGGTGAGGATTTATTTGTTTATACAACCTTTTTTTATTTTTATTTTTTGTTTTTCAGTCAAGTTTTGAACATTTTGGCTTGATATAACTAATATATAGGGAGTGGTTGCCTCAAATTGGTTTATGTAATTTTGGATAGGATGTGAATGATGAAGTTGATTGTAACATTATTAACTGCATTCGGTTGTCAATGCATAAAGTATATGATTGAATGATTGTCCTTTGAACTTGCATGTTATCTGTTGAGTTTTACGAGCTGTTTTTTTTAATTGTTTGTTTAACGTTTAAAGTGAGCTAGTTGGCTCGTTAAACTTTTTGTGTGCAAATGTACCAAAAGGATTTTCGTCTCAGATATGAGCAATGGTCAACTTTTGTTGATTTGGGTATGGTTCACTACTTTATCACACATAGAAAGACAAGGTTAGCAACTGTAAACCAATATGCGAAGTGATACGGACCATCATTAACAGGACGTCTGTAAGGTGTCATGAGATGATGTGCAACCGTCCTTTGGAGGACCAGTGTTGGATCCTGCATTGACCATCGTCCATTGCCGACGTGACAAACCCGCCCTCTTTCATTGGAGACGGTATTGGTTTAGTTTTGGATTCTAAGGCTAGTTTTGGTTAATATTCTAACATGATACTTTTCGATTTATATTTATGTATGTAGCAAGGACTATATATCATTACATCTAGAGAAATTAATGTTTACAATTTGCTTGTGATTGTACCAATTTAATCAATCTTCTTAAAAAAGATAATATTATCATATGTTAGCAAACAGTTTATAAGTCTTGGCATCTAGGCTTATTTGTCTTACTGCTGCAACCGCTGCTATAACTCCGACCATGGAGAATATAACAGCTATGCTCGTATTTAACCAGAACAAAGGTTGTTTCTTTGACGGCTTGAAAGTAAGATTGTAAAACACAACTGGTAATACAAAATCAAGAGGCAAAAACCCGAACGCTCCGATCATTGCATTAATATCTCCAAAAAAAGGCAACATTGCAGCTATTGTTATCGCCAAGATCACAGATATTGATCTTGAAATCACTCTTGGAATCACATTTCTTGCTGAGAATTCACTGATTGTTGGATCTGCAAACGTTCGTTCAAGAATTTCGTTTGTTGGTTGCAAGTAAACCTGCAAAAGGAAGTGAAAATACATTATGGATCTTCTAAACAACCGGTTTAAAAAACTCGGGTTAATATCATTTAACATACTTACTACTGCAACAGCTGAGAGTTGTAGTATGATAAAAATATTGGTTATCAAGATGAACCATCTTGGAAGCAATGTTTTACCATCATGGTCAATAAAATTGCTTAAAACAAGGCCCGCGGATTTGTTACCAAAAGCCCAATATCCAGAAACCGCAACACTAAAGAATGTTACTATGATCACCGTGTAGCAAACACACAACCCCTTAAACATCTTCCCCTTAACTGGTGGCGCGAGTGTTGCCTACACACAAGCACAAGAATTAGTCAAAATATGAAACCAGACACCTTGGTGCATCAACACTCACTAGTAGAGATGAAAACACGAGTGGGGTCCATGGGTTAAATAACTAGTCTGAAAACAACAACAAACATACCATTATCTCGTCAGAACTTCTAATATTTTTTTTTATAAAAAGTTATAATTTTAACTTTTTTTTGGACAACGAGATCAATTTCATTATAACAAATGCAATACTAGCAAGATGCTACATTGCACAACCACTAGGTACAAGAATTTTTAAGATTAAATTTATACCGGTCTTTTAAATCTATAACTAACATATTGGATCAATTATTGACCCACAAATATCCCAACCCCTTGATTTCTTTGATATTCGATGGTTTTTTCTTGTTAAAGATAACATTGAGTTAAAACGTTAACTATTAAAAAAAATGATATTTTACTTTTAATAACATAAATATTAAAAAGTTACTTGTATCTCTGGAATGATTCCATTTCCAAGAGTGGTGGCAATAATCGCAATTGCATTAAAGATTCCAAAAATTCGTGTTTCATCATTGCTGCTCAAGGAGTAGCTCTTAAGAGGTGCTTTTGAAGAGTTCCCTAATAATAAAAAATTCAATAAAACACTTAAAGATAATTTGGTATAATAATAATAATAACAATAATAATTTAATAAACGGCAAACTTTGTACCTATATATATTGAAGCAGCAGTAGCACAGGCGCTATAGAGAAGACATAGAATTAGAGAAATGAGGTTGATATGACGGAGGGAATGAAATGATGGAATTTGTGCCAAAATCAACAATAAAACCCCAAAAATAACCACAAATTCATATAGCTTCATTGTTCCATTTGGGTTCCATAGCACATATATCGCCTGCAGAGGGTGTTTGGCAATTGTTATTGCTTCCAAAATTACTTGTAATAACAATTTATTTTTGTCTACTTCTTCAAACTACAAAGGTTTTATTTATTTATTTATTTTTATTTTTATAATTTTACGAAAGTTGGACAGAAAAACAGAAAATATATAGATAGATAATCAATATTTTTTAATTGAATTCAACTTCAAGAATTTCTATTTAGATATGTTTGTTTGTAAATACTATAATGAAAAGTCTAAAACTATATATTTTTATATATATGATTGAGTTTTTAAACATTATGAAAATTAGTTTTTGAAAAATTTAACCATATAAAGACTAGGGATGAATCATGAATCCAAAGAGAGTTTTTAAAAAGACGTGCTAAATAAATTTCTATTTAGAGAGTTTTTTAATTGAAAATAAAATTTTATTGTGTAATTAGATATTAGAAGATTTTATTTCTTATATCTGGATAATGATTCATTAATAGTTATTTATTAGCAGAAAAATTAAGTCTAAAATGTAACTAACTAGTGTTAGAGGTGCACCAATCCAGTTTCTGTTTTTTTTTCCTAAAGCGGTTCATATAGGTGCCGGTTCCAAGTCTAAACAGCTTGTTAATAGTTTTTTGACCGGTTTTTTTTTCCTAGTTTATGTGGCTTTTGTCCTGTTTGATTCAGGTTACAAACTGGTGTAACTACTGAGAAATATAAGCGGTTACGAACCTGTGGTTTTTTATCGGTTCCAAACTGATTCATACAAGTATTGATTCCAAACCGGTTCGGTTTTTGTTTGCATGAATGGTTTTAGTTCCAAAACCGGTTTCTTTTCACCCCTAATGTCTAGTGTGTGGTAGAAGAGAATTAGAAGAGGAAATTACGAACAAACCTTGAGGCATTGACCTCCCAAAAGGCTTAGGCCCACCACTGAACCATAGCAGACGATGAATTGGATTGGGCCCACATAGTATCTACTCCATCCTGGGCCTATTCAAAGCCCACAAACACATTTTCCTTTTTTCCTTAGAATTAAAGTCCAACAAAAAACAAATTATGCCTAATGTTGGAAAGATTTCTCTCTCTTTAAGGAAAATGGTGTTACCTAAGATATCATATGCCATGTCACGAAACCGCAGATGACGATGACCCAACTCGGCATGGTGTTCAAGGACGAGAGATATAAGGTTATATGAATAGAAAGTCACCATTGCGCCAATCACCAACGATAACACTCCCGCGGTCCATCCTAGTGATGCAAGTGCAAATGGTAGACTCAACAATGAGGGTGCTACAATGGATGTTGTTAAATGATAACCACTATGCCACCATGACCCTGCCACATATTACATTTGTTTCTTTTAGATCCACTAATTTGAAGTGGATAATAATTTAAGGAAATTTGTGACGATTAAAAATAAAAACAATCATTGTACTTGCTATTCTAGTGCAACAAATATAACAATGTTTCTAGAAAGTGTGTAACATGGTTCATAAAGTTGATCATTATTTAGAATTAAGTTGGTAAGCGACCGGTGATCTCAGCTCAAGTGGTTAAAGTGAGTTATTCAATACAATTAAAAATGAAAAGGTTTTGAGTTCGAGTTCCGCTTGGAGAAAAAATGTTTTGGGTTAAGTCGGAGAGGGGGGGGGGGGGGGGGGGGGGGGGCAACTGTGGGTTTTCTTTTAAGGGGGTTTGGATGTGCATAACACCAAAATTATTGAACCGTAACCAGAATAATCGAAGCCAACCAAAAAAACCGAACCCAAACAAAAACCAACGGTTCGCCTTGAAGTTTTTTTTTTTTTAAAACCAAAATTCGGTTTCGGTTTTGACGGACACATAAACCAAAAAAAAAGAATCATTTATAAAAGTGTGTCCCATACCCCGCCCAAAACCCGTCGGGAGTCGGGGCATACCCACGAGTAATCGGGTATACCCGTTTATTTCATGAGTAATACTCGTTAGGTATACCCGTCGGGTATCTATATGATATTTTAGCCACATCTCTTTGTTGCTATCTCTTTTTGACTAAATGTATTTGTTAATGTATCGCTAACTCTTTTTTGATAATAGCTAGGATTTGAAGAAGAATCAATAGTCTAATTGTCGTATTATTCGAGTATAATATTGACCGATTGAGAGGAATATTAGAATTAAAAGACTTGAATATAATATAATATAATATACTTCAAATAACTTAAAATAGATATAATATATTTTAAATAAGAGTTATTGGATTTTAATAATCTCAATTTTTATTTATTGGCCGAGATTAATCCTAACTCAATAAATAATTACTGACACTCTCAACTTTGAGCTTACTTTCCTCCAACGATCCCTTACTAACTAAGAGTTAACAACGTTTATTTATTTTTTATTACTTGGACTACTTATATGGCCAAAACACTAATCAAAAGTTGAAATCAACCATCAGTTCTGTCAATCTGAAACTTCTGCATCCTGAAACCCATCAATCTTCACATTCTTATTTGAACCACTTAACTCGTTAAAGGTAGAATTCAAATGACGATGGAGGCTAGACACCAAAAAACGGATCTAATAGAGGTTGGGCAGAAGCAGAGTTGAAAAATGGCTCAAAGTTAGCCCCATTTCATAAAAAAACTAACATGTGTTAACTCTTATTTAGTAAGGGATCGGTGGTGGAAAATAAGCTAGAAGTTAGGAGTGTTTGTGAACATTTACTGAGTTGGGATTAATCTCAGGCAATAAATAAAAGTTGGGATTATTAAAATTCAATAACCCTTAAAATAACAAAAAAAAAACCAAAAATTATTTCAGGTATATAATCGGGTAAATGGGGCGGGTAAACGGGTATATCATGTAATTCCATACCCATTCCATACCCGTCCCAAACCCGCGAAAATTATAAAAGATAATTCCATACCCGGTCCCATACCCGCTTACCCGACCCCATACCCGTCCCAAATGACTCAGGTTTCGGGTATTCTCGTCGGGTTCAGTTTTGATTACCATCACTATCATTGAAAGAGCAATTCAATAAGAGAGCTCGGATAGCAATACCAATTCGGTCCGAGCTCTCTTAGAATAAGTTCGACAGCGGATCACGAAATCTTGGTCATCTTCTCCATCTAATGAATGTGGAGTGTGCTTTAAGATTAAAAATCATTCGCTCGGCACCCAGCCATCGAATATATGCTTCAACGGGAATAACAAAACCAAAACCGAAAAAAACAAAACCAAACGGTTTTGAAAACCCAATACCGAAATATCGGTTTGGTTTGGTTTTGACCTAAAAACCGAATCAAACTGATCCATGCACATCTATCATCTAAATCATGATCGTACATTTGCCGTAAAAAAAAAAAAAAAAGTCGGTTCGCTCAAAGTCAAACGGTCGTTACAATTTTGTGAACATAAATTCTTCCTTGATTTTAGTAATTTGAGATGCATGGTGTTCATTTTCGTTGACTCTGTGAATTTAGTGGAATTAATTCTAATTTCCAATTCATTAATTGATTAATAATCACATTAATTTGAACGAATTAATTGAGTTCTAATTCTATTTTCAACGCCGATGAATACCGAAATCCTTGTTCCGATCATGATAATCAACTTAAAAAAAAACACTTAGAAGATCGCGATAACTTACACACGAATGATCGATAGAGCAAGTGAAATTTACAAACCAGTGACAGATGATGAATGAAAGATAACAGGTTAAGAACGTAGCTTATTGTTTCGGGATCGATTCGCGGTGATCTAGCCTTAAATTCATGAATTTTAACTTAAAAGTTACCATGTGAAAGAGGAAATGATGAGTCGATTTACCTTTGGATTTGAGAACAAAAAGAGCACCAGCATCAAGTGGTTGTTTCTGAAATGCTTGAGGAGCTTCTTTCATGGTTTCTTTATGCAATTCTTCAATGGAGCCGGGGTATGGGACACACACACACAAAATTATTATTATTATTTATATATTATTATATTATTATTATTTATTATTATTATTATTATAGTATTAGCATACAAACAAAGTGTCTCTACCTATGACTAACCATTTTTCTCTTTCTATATATCAAATCACAAAAGTAGACAAGACAAATGGATTTTAGCCTTTAATTTTGAGAAAGATTACGGATGGATTGAAGACTTTAAGTAAAGGTAGTTGAAGGCTACAATTAGAATACGTTATATGTACTTGAAGGCTATAATCTACTCGTTTTCCTTTTCAGACTTTAAGGCTACAATCTAACTCGTTGCTTTCCCAAAAGACTTAACAGTTAGCGTTCATTTTTACAAAATTTGGATCAATATGTTCCTTTTGTTAATTTTCCCCAATTTTTATCACGACTTTAACCAAAGTTATATCATTAAAATATGTTTCACTTATAAAAAATACGTGTCTCTCTGTATTTATGAGTAAAATCAAGTAGTAACAAGTATAAATCTACCTATACGAGTGAGATTGCTTTAGACAACATAAATGAATGTTACAATTGTTACTCTATAAATGATAATATTATTAATAATAAAAACTTACCAATAAGAACACATGGATCATGAACATTCTATAAATAGAATGGTATTATATTTGAGTGAGAAGATTTCCCAAAAGCAAAAACAAACAAATTAAAACTAGTAAATTGTAATTAATGCTTGTTTATTATTTGAGGTTACACAATTTATACAAAGCTAGACAACGACGTTGAAATCATCGTCGACCAAATCACCCCTAAACTCTCATGTGTCAATTAGTATTTGCATTAGATTGTTAATTATGAAGCGAAGAAAGGAAGCCGGCCAATAAAATGATGCATTATCATTTACCATATATTTATAATAACTCATAATTTACGCTCTACTATCTTTAATTTATAAGATTTAAATCAGTGACTTATAGTATAGAGTCAAAAATATTTACCACTACATATACAAATACATATAGACATATAATTACCGGGATTTTATACACTAAGAAGAATATAAACTGTAAACTAGAAGAATGAATTAAATACAAATTCATCGGTTGTTCTTAAAACAAGTTGAAAGTAAATAAAATTTTACATTTTTTGACCAAGTCAACACGATTCCACCGGGTTAACCCAGTGAGTAACCACGACAATCGTTTGGAACTCAGGGTTATTTTCTTCATAGGTGAATTTCTTCATTTGACAAAACACCAAAGTTACCTCATAAATTCCTTTGTAGAAACTTCCTTTTAAGGTTCTCATAATAATACAAATTGTTCTTTTTGTTCATAATTTTACGTTTCGCTAAAAAACATTTTGATTCGCTATAAGTTTTAGAGGGAAAACTTCACAGAATAGTAAACAAGCTTTAACCGCGTTCAAATTAGGTCACTCATATTTTTATATGTTTCTAATCAGGTCACTAAAGTTTTAAAAGTGTTTTAATTTTGGGTCACTAATACTTTTATTTGTTTCAATCAGGTTATTAAAGTTTTAGGAGTATTATAATCAGATCACTCATATTTTTTTAATTGTTTTAAATAATTCATAAATTTTTTAAAATAATTTAGTGTTTTTATAAATATTGTTAATTTTTTTTAAAAAATTTAGTTTTTTAAAATTTTTTGCAACTTATGAATGATCAAATTAAAACAATCCTGAAACTTTAGTGATCTGATTGGGACAAAAATTTTACGAGTGTCCTGATTTGAATAAAAAACTTTATAAGTGACTTATCTATAACAATTTTAAAACTTAATTATTATTTTATAAAGTTACCTCAATTTTTAAATAAAGTCTGTGAGACAAGGCTAGCAAGCGTAAACCATTGTACAAGGTTAGTGTTGCTTGATATCCAAACATTTCTTTATATTCATGTTTGTAGAAAAGTTTATTATACATTACGTACACGGTACATCTAAAGAAATAAATGTTTGCTTTTTTGCTTGTAGATTGTACACAATTTAATCAATCTTCTTAGAAATAGAACAAGATTATATGTTAGCAAACAGTTTATATGCCTTGGCATCTAGACTAATTTGTCTTACGGCTGCAACCGCTGCTGTAACTCCGACCATCGAGAATATCACCGCAATGCTCGTATTTAA
Source organism: Flaveria sonorensis (assembly GCA_025506505.1). Classification (NCBI taxonomy): domain Eukaryota; kingdom Viridiplantae; phylum Streptophyta; class Magnoliopsida; order Asterales; family Asteraceae; genus Flaveria; species Flaveria sonorensis. The sequence continues at coordinate 55,550,628 of CM046425.1, read as the reverse complement.
CCAGAACAAAGGGCTTCGCTTTGACGGCTTGAACGTAAGATTAAAAAACACAACGGGTAACACAAAATCCAGTGGCAAAAACCCGAATGCTCCGATCATTGCATTAATATCTCCAAAAAAAGGCAACATTGCTGCTATTGTCGCCGCCAAGATCACAGATAATGATCTTGAAATCAGTCTTGGAATCACATTTCTTGCTGAAAATTCACTGCTTGTTGGATCCGCAAATGCGCGTTCAAGAACTTCGTTTGTTGGTTGCAAGTAAACCTATAAACGTGACGAAAATACAACTTTTTAAAAATAACTAAAGATATGGTTAACATAAGTTAAAGCATACTTACTACTGCAACAGCTGAGAGCTGGAGTATGGTAAAAATGTTAATCATCATAATGAACCATCTTGGAACCAATGGGTTACCATCATGGTCAATAAAGTTGCTTAACACGAGACCCGCGGACTCGTTTCCAAAAGCCCAGTACCCAGAAACCGCAACGCTAAAGAATGTTACTGTGACCACCGCGTAGCAAACACACAACCCTTGAACATCTTCCCCTTAACCGGTGGCGCGAGTGTGCCTACACACAAGCACAAGTATTAGTCCAAACACAATGCATCAAGTCTCACTTGTAGAGATGACAAGATGAGCGAGTTACGGTTGGTAACAAGTTAAAACAGTTGTTAACTTTAAAAGAAAGTTAGCGCGGTAATTATTAAAAAATAATATTCTCCTACTCTAATAAAAATGTATCTAGGAGGACACATGTCAACATCATATTTCTTCTCACCATTTTTTTACCTTTTTTCTCTCCTATTTAATAATCACATCAATTACTAATAATATTATTTAATTTTTTTAGATTAAAATAGGTTTTTAATAAATTAAGAAAGAGATCTTTTTTACTAATGTTATTTCAAAGGAAATAATTTTTTATAAAATTAGAAATTTTTTTTAGAACATCAAACTTTTTAAAAATACAAAAATTTTGTGATTGGGGTTTTTTAAAAAAGTAAAATTTTTATAAACAAAAATAACTAAAATTAAGAGTTATAATAAGAAGTTTTAAGTATGAAATTTTTTAAAATGTTTATTTGAAATAAATTTTTTATTTTATTTATTATAAGAAATTTTAATCATATCTTTTTTTAGAATATTGATTTATAATTTATAAATTTTTATTATATTAATCTTTTTATTAACCTGTGTAGTACACGGGTTTACTAAAACCAATTTTTCTAATAATATAAATATTAAACAGTATACTTGTATTTCTGGAATGATCCCATTTCCAAAAGTGGTGGCGATAATCGCTATTGCATTAAAGATTCCAAATATTCGTGTCTCATCATTGCTGCTCAATGAGTAGTTCTTATGGGGTCCTTTGGAAGAATTCCCTGAATACAATCAATAACAAAAGATATATAAAATAGGAATATAATCTAATAATGATAGTTTAAAAATGGTAAATTTATACCTATGTATATTGAAGCAGCGGTAGCACATGCACTATAGAGAAGACATAGGACTAGAGAAATGAGGTTGATATGACGAAGAGAGTGAAAAGATGGAACTTGTGCCAAAATCAACATTAAGACCCCAAAAATTAACTATAAATTCGTATAGCTTCATAGCTCCATTTGGATTCCATAGCACGTATATTGCCTGCACGCGGTGTTGTATTCGTATGTAATGTTAAAAATGACCTAGAATAATAAACACAGACGAACACCGAGAGTTTTGAAGAATACACATATTAAGATTGTTGAGTATTATTAAAAAGAAAAAGAAATAAAAAAAGAAAAACACACCAAAATACAAGGACCCTAAACCCCTTTATATACTAAAACTTTATCATCAAGCTAACTAGTTCATATTAGGAAAAAAAATACAATCCTAACTTTATTTTAACCTTTTAGTTAATAAAAAACATTTCATACCAAAAAGAATTTAGCAAACACTTACAAAAAATAAAACCAATAAAATAAAGAAATCTTGGTCGGTTCCAAATTAAGCCAACAATTTCCGATCCACTCGACCCCCCATCTTCAATTCTTAGTAGACCATGCAAATATAAAGTCTACGATAATAGGTAGGGGTGATTCCATAGAAAGTTTTTATTTTTTATTTTGGGTTTTTTTAATAAAAAGGCTGATTAATTAAAGCATAAGTGTGAACATGATTTTCTCATGAGTAATATCAAATTTCTTGATAATGATGTATTGATGGTCATTTAGGAGCAAAATAATTGATGACAAAGTGTAATTAACATTTAACTAGAGTGGTGAGTGATGGGTTAGAGGGGCAATTAAAAGCAAACCTGAGGCATTGACCTCCAAAAGGCATTGACCCACCACTGCGCCATAGCATACCAGAATTGGATTGGGCCCACATAGTATCTACTCCATCCTGGGCCTGTTAAATCCCCATTTGTAAGTTGGAAAAAAAATAATACAATTCAGTTAACTTTAGAAAATAAACCCACCTTATGTAACGGAATATAAAAAATTATATATTATAGTATTAAGTTTTACATGAGATACAGCATTTAAGAAAAAAGATGATATTTTTGTAATTTTCAATTATAGCTCATTCTACAATCTCAGGTTAGAGTCTTACAAACACAAAAATGATTGATGGTAAAATCTAGATTTTAACAATGTTTAAAAAGATAAAGTTATTATAAATTTATAAGCATGAGTATGTGAAGAAGTTGTATATAAAGATCCCATATTCGGTGATATTCCATTTAGATCCTATCAAAATCATTAAAGATTTAAACTTCATTAATGTTTAGAAATAAAATGTTAAAAAATAACACGTTTTGTGGTGTCTGAAATATTTGACAAACCTGCTTCAGAAAGTAAGTATTTGTTAGATGGAAATGAATAAATACGGTCAGCTTCGCATTATCTTCACTGGTCCCACTTCTTTTAATAAACGTTACGCCTTTGACTACCAAGATAAGATCTTGTTTCAGATTTTATATTCATTAAGATATATCCCCAAAAAAATCTCCAAATCATTATAAAAATTCCTTTTAGAATTAAGAGTTCTTTAATAAAAGTTAAAATTAAAAACATTTATAAATACTATTACTTGTTATATCACGTCATGTTGCTTCATATATGTTATTGATGATTTAACAATAGCAACATAAATTATGTTATGGTGTTGTGGTTGGTAAGAAAATACAATATGTTAGTATTTCTATAGTCTTAACTTATTTAATATTATCAATAAATATGAAAGTAAGTTGTTATTTTACGTGATTATTGCAGCAAATAATGTGTGATGTTACCTAGTATATCATATGCCATGTCACGAAACCGAAGATGACGGTGACCTAGCTCGGCGTGGTGTTCAAGGACGAGAGAAATAAGGTTATATGAATAGAAAGTCACAATTGCACCAATCACCAACGACAATATTCCGGCAGTCCATCCTAGTGATGCAAACGCAAATGGTAGACTTAACAACGGCGGTGCTACAATAGACGTTGTCAAATGATAACCGCTATGCCACCATGACCCTGCCACATAACACATTTGCTTCTTTTAGATCCATTTAGTTGTGACAATGTAAACTAAACGATGATCATCTTACTAGATACTCTAGTGCGACAAATATAAGAACGTTCTAGAAAAATGTGTAACATGGTTCGTAAAGTTTAACACTTTTTAGATTTAAGTTAACATGCCTAAAGTCGAAAGATTATTGCTCTGATATCATTTGAAACATTTCTATATATATATTAGCAATTTTTCTATCGCTTGGTAGCATCGTCGGAGGCCATCTCCCTGGCGTGGTTAATACACACCAAAATAAAGAAAAAGGTAACGTGTTTGGTTAACATACATAAGCGTCGAATAACAACGTGAACGAAATCCAAATATTCGGGGATCCTTTGAACCCATCAACATGGATAGATTTACAATATACATACTTTTTCCAAAACCTATAATAATGTTTACTTCTTTTTCTTATTGTTTCTCATACTTATTTCATTCTTAATATGTTGTTCATCGATACAAACATTTGTTCGCTATTCATCCAATGGGGCATAAACATACTAAAGTCTAATATATGAATAGATAACTAAATAAAATAAATGTGGTGAGTTGTACACAGTCGGGAATAATCTTGGATCGCAGAAAGAGGCAACACCTAAAGATCTAAAATTTGAATACACGTAGCATAACTTATTAATACATATTAAAACATAGATACAAATACAATCATAGAGTAATAATTACGTTATTATTTTAATATAATTTTTCTTTTGAATTGTATGACCTTACATTGAATAATATGTGTTATTTAATCGGGTTTACATATACGTTTTTCAACCAAAACCGCACCCCAACCCTCAGAAGAATATTCACAACTGAGAAAACCTCTTGGTTCCCGGCCTTAGCATTTTTGCTCTGAAAGAGACTCGAACCCAAGATCATTTCATTTTAATCGACACGAATTCTATACCTCCACATTTTATTACTTAGAGCTATAATAATAACTCAAGCTAATATATTTTCTATTCTGGAAACTTTTTTTAGTAAATCTTAACATATTTTGAAATAAAATGAAGTAAATAAAACATATATGAGATTTGTTTACTATTTATTGACTACTTTTTGAACGAACTTAAATGAATTAATTATGAAAAATGGTTGTGACATAATAAATTTTATACTTCATAATGATCTCCTAGGTTTTTTAATTTTAAAAATTAATAAATAAAATCAAGTTTTCTACATGTTTCATAGGTTTTTTATTTAAAAGTTTTTGATATTTTTAAAATATTTATAACATTAAAACAGTATTAAAGAATCAGAGCAACGTATATATTATAAATGATTTTTCCGGTCAGAACAAAGTATAAATTAGACGGTAGAAAAACTTGGTTGGTTTTTGACTTTATATATAGTTGGAATGTGCCTTATAATTTAGAACTTTTAATGAGTTAAATATAATTTTGTGAATAATATTTTACAACGGTATATGCTGGCGCTTTTTACAACAGATGAAAAGAAACAAGTAGTTTGGCAATGACATCCACGATATCATTCTAACAGACCAAACCGAACTTCCAATAATACAAAAATTAACAACTTTGAAATCAAAAGAACAAAAGTAAATCAAACAAGTTCCTTTTCATGATCATGATAATCAACTAACAAGATTAATATTTTCGTTAAATACACGAGAACGATACACTACAAATCAGAGGACATTCATCAATAAGCATAACTGCCGGTAATTACTGGGTGAAAACATGATGATAAGTTAAAAACGTTATAAGCTTATTCGGTTGCTAATAATTGTTGATCTTTTAAGTTAAACCATCTAAAAGAGGAAATGATCATATGATGTACCTTTTGATTTGAGAACGAAAAGAGCCCCGCATCAAGTTGTTGTTTGTGGTGGTCGGTGGTGGTGTAAAATGCTTGAGCTTCTTTGGTGTTTTCTTCGTTCACTGCTCCAATGGAGCCTGTGCGACTTGTGCCCATATCTCTGCACACACACAAATAGAGGGAGAGATAATGGTGGAGAGAGAGGGGGTTTGAAAATGCTACCCAAAATGATTATTTTTGATAGCATACATATAAAGGGTCAAACCTTCTCTTCTTTAAATATAGTCAATTAAACTATTTATTTTATCATCACTTTTAAAAGAGTTATGTTACTATGTATCTAGCTAGCGTGGGGTGGGGGATTGGGTCTGTAAAGCCTTTAGAGTTAGTAGTGATACTTACTTGAGGTTAAGTGTTCGAGCTCCGACTCTAACAGATTAATGTAAATTAGTTGTGGTGTAGATTTAATAGTAGGTTCAGAGTGTGTGTGAGTTTATTGTTTAAAAAGAATGTATGTGACGTCACGACAAATATTCTGGTGCTAAACTAATGTATTCCCCAATAAAAATTAAGGGTTGAAATCCTAAAAAAGAAGCGGATGTGATTTTTGGACTAGAAGGGATATAAAGTAAAGTGTAAGTGTGTGTGTTTGCTGATATGAAAACAAGATTAATGTAAAGAGTGTGTATTTGCCGGTAAAAAAAATCTAATATTTTTTACTTTAACTTGAGCTTTTTATAACATTTCTTTGGCACAACCATATATTTAATCTAAGTTTCTATAGGGAAAATAATAAAACAATAATTTATTTCACGGAATATATTGATTTATATACATACTCAAGAACCAAATTTACAATTTTAGCTTAATGTAATGCAAATTGGTAAATACCTTTTATTAATCAATTTCTTCTATTAAACCTGTATATTATGACTTAGTATATGAAAAAAAGTTCTAAAAACAGTCATCTTATAATGATAAAAGGAAGAAATAGTGTTAGAATAAAAATGTCTATTTAACAATCACACCAACCAAGCGTCAATGTAGCAAGCCTCTTATATATATTTTTATTTTTGAACGGCATGTTGCAAGCCTTTTTAATCAAATAATCCAAAGTAAGTCAGATCAATTTCACACATGCTTATATACATTACTTGGTATCTATAAACATACATTGTCATCTGACCATATAAATGTTACGTAATCAGATGCGAGTATATGAATATTCGCGTAATACTTATATTAAACACGTGCAATTTAAGGAAAAAATAGTATTTTTTGGATTTTAAATAAAAAGTTATAGATTTATTCTAGTATTTTCCATATAATATTATTAAAAAAAAGTTGATTTTAAACAATTTAAAATTGACCATTACCGATAATAAGTCGGATTTTATATTTTAACCAATACACTCTAACTTTCATTTCGTTGCCAACGACAATCTTACTAGCATAATAACTGAATATTAAACGAAATAGTACAACGTGAGCATGTTATTTAACCTAATGAGCAATAATTGCAAGAGTGCAATTCATATAATTGTGAGCATGTTATTATAACCTAATGAGCAATAATTAGTTGAAATTAGTGCACCAATATGAGCTAATTCCATATGTATGCACATATATAAGCCCTAATTCCCCGTACGAAATCCGTCTTTGAAACAAATTTTCTTGGAACTAGCAACCCCTTTTCGAATAAGATTTGAGTATGTTTATGTCTTGCATAATATATGTTATGCATATTAGATTTTTATTTTTGAATGGCTGTACGTTATAAAATGAAAACTCTCGACCAGAAAGTATGCACATTAAGTATATAATTCAGGTATGCTTAAAACATTTTCGTCTGTCACAATATGGGTTATACAAACCAGATTTGAGTATCTAAAATTGTTTGATACATAATCATAACTCACAAGGATATACCAATGATTTTCATGATTAATTTTATTTAAATACAACTATAGAGGCGGCTATGATGGTGAACAGCGAGTCAAATTGACAGTCGCATTTGTGGTAAAACAATTTGTATTTGAAAATCACGTGCTTAATTTTAGAGATCGACACTTCTAGTGGATGAGTCGTAGAGGAGATATACAATGTGAACATATTTAACGTGAGGAAAAAACTTGATGTTTATTCCATAAAATTACTACTTTTTGTTTTATAATTCTTTTTTATTTTCGTTATATACTATTTATCATTAAAAATTAATGACTTTGCTAGAGTTCTTACAAAAAATTAAGTTCTCATTAGATCTCTGCCCTAAAAATACTATGTATTAGAGCATTCACAGGGAATCTCCTTCTCAATCTTTATATTTTAACTAAATTTAACATTTCTTTACAATTATCTCTTAATTTTGTTAACATTCACATCCTATTCTCTATCTTTATCTCTATCTTAATCATAAACAATTATATTATTATTACTTCTCTATTTTATACACTCACAAAAAATATAAAGATGGTGAATAAGGAATTATGTTATAGAATTACTATTCATAAAACTCTATAGTTTGCAGTTAAAGAAGTAGATGAAGATGCTAATGAGATGTAAAATACAAAAAATCTCTAAACAAATAAAGATGAAGATAGAGATGAAGTTTCTATTGTAAATGCTCTTTAAAAATAACAATGTTATGATATATTTTTATAAATATTTATGAATCACAAGACTAAAAATTTATGTGATTAATTTACCTCTAACCTAAAAGAATTTAAAGTCTTTATATACAAATCTTGTTCTAATTTGCTTTTTAACACCCAAATAACCTCGGTAATCTATAGATTTCTATATTACGGTGGTTATTTAAACCTATTGGGTGGTAGGACATGACACCCTTAATCATGGAGAATCAAAATGAATCTCATATAATATATGTGCAATTGGTACGCGAATTTTTTATTATAGCCATAATATGTGCATTCTTTGCCAAATCTTCAACTTTTACCCTTTTCCATCGGTCACTAATTTGATTTAATTCGACTCCAACTAAAGATAATCCATGACGGGTTAATCTTGATTAATTTTTAACTGCAAGAGACAATATAAATTTATTTACTTTTATTATTATTATCTTAATAGGAGATCGAGTCAAATAATAATAGGTCGACTTATATTAGGAGTTAGTATTTAAGTTGATCAAGTTTCCTGTTTGTGTAGGTTAGGAATTTTGGTGATTAAGTATTGTATTTGGATAATAGTGGTTTAGGGTCTTTGTAAAAGTGTCGCTTTCTTATGATAAATTGCGTTTATCAAATATGTTCGATCAATATTTCAACAATGGTATTAGAGTTGAAAGACGATCGTAAGAGAAAAAACATTGTTAAGATCAAGCAAGAGGAAGATTGAAGAGGTTCTGTATGAACCAAAGATCAAAACCACAGAAAGGTCTATGTAAGACAAGAAGACATCAGTTTTGTATGAGCCAGTAAAAAATGAGGTTTATGTGAGCCAAGAAAGACTAAGGTTTTGTGAGAGCCAAGGATAATGCCCTGAGTGAGTCGGAGAAGACAATGAAAGAAGTCAATCTATGTGATCAAAACAACGATTCTGTATGAGACGATTGAGGGGAAAGAAAGTGCGTGATTCTATGTGAATCATAAAGGAAGTACTTCTACGTGAGCCATAAAGGAAA